>CM076584.1:1153122225-1153769259 GCA_034641835.2 Pinus albicaulis
TCGACCCCGCTACATCCCTCCGGGCACATGGACAAGTTACCACTCACTCTATGCAATGTTACTTAACTGTTATAGCTGTCGGGTTTAATTTAAAGTTCATTGCAATTTGCATTGGGGGTTGGGGATCGTCGTTGGTCCCAACCTGCCAATGGTCCTCATTGGTGTTCACATGCTATAACAACAACTGCGCAGTTAACATTACAAACCTCACAGTTACCCACCATCATTCTTCGCAACCTGGTCACATTGAAACCTTATATTGTTAAGTCTCTACGCGGTTAGCGCTAATACGTTGTTCAACCCACGCCTTCAACTTCGGTTTAAACTTATCACCACAGTTTAAGCCTATAGTTCCGCCCAACCATAAATGTAACCGCCGGGTGGGATGGCATGTGTCCAACCGCCCAACAATTAACTTAAATGCCATGGTTTATTCGGCAGGTTGTTTAGCTAGCGCGCTAATTATGGCGGAAATCCACTATTTTAACTCCAGTTAAGTGGAATTCTCCACTTTTAGTGGAGTTTTTCTAGGTGTAATTGGGCAAAAGAGTAGGAGACTCAATTTTCACCCATTAAGCGTGAATGAAGAGTCATTTTTGACTAATTGGAGCATTCTGGAGCCATTGGTGCATAGAAAACAACCATTAGTAGCATGTACCTACATGTATTTTCAAATTTTGAGCATAATAAAATATGGACATGCCATTGGGAGCTGGACCAATAGATGTAGCTCAGGAGGGGTGAACTGCTTCATCATGCCTACTGTGTAAATGTTATGTTGTGACTTATTTATCTATTTTACACTGCTCTCCAGTGTTATTTAAGCTTGTTTTATGCTTTTAATTCACCTAAAATCATCTACAATTCATGGCTAAAATCCTCAATCCTTAAAAAAAATAATGAGACAAGTATGCACATGTTTTATAACTGAAAAGACACTTAGCACAACAAAACCAATACAGTCCTTTCAGATCATACAATGCCTAAATTTCTTGATCTCTTTAACTAGGGAAAAATCATGTTTTTCAATAAAAGAGTACTTAAATTCTTCATCTGATAAACTATGACTCATGAATGTGAATAGATTCTCTTTCCCTTAATCATCTTTCTACATAAGAATCCCTAAAATATCCCCTTTAGTTGTGTTAGTGTAGATAATGAAATCTTTAGCAAGCTCAAGTTTGACTAAAATAGGCACGGAAGCAATTGCTTGCTTGCTGTTAATAAAATCTTATTGGGAAAAATCATTCCACTTTAATTCATGATCTTTCTTTGTTAGATTATGGATAGGTTTGAAGATTTTAGAAAAATAATTTATAAAAATTCAAATGAAATTGATCTTACCCATAAGATATTTAATTTATTTCTTGGAATTTGGGGGTGGAATATTCTTGATTGTAACGACTCGTTCAGGATCAATACTGATACATTCTTCAGAAACTATATGCCCTAATAGTTTACTGTTTGTACCACCGAAAATAAATTTCTCGAGGTTAAGAGAGATACCAAATCGTCTACACCGAAGGAGGACATGCTTTAGATGATCAAAGTGGTCAACATGACACTTAAAATAAGTAGTCATATCATTAAGATATATCTATATGGTCTTCTCGATGAGATCATAAAAAATCCACTATTGTTACACCAAAATCCACAGGTGTTAGTAAATATACACATTGCTAGATTTAACGGATCCAAGAGAGGCGGTTAAGGACATGCCCCAAAACAAATAGGGAGCATTGGTTTACCCAATTTCCAACAATATCCCCCCTAGCACGAGGTGGGTGTGATTCGAGCTCGATACCTTTGGCTCAGATACGACTTGTTGGAATCACGAATGTCGTTACACCAAAACCTACAAGTGTTAATAAATGGATGCATCGTCGAAGTTAACAAATCCACGAGAGGCAGTTAAGCACATGTTGTGAAACACATGTGGAGTGTTGGTTTATCCACTGTCAAACATGGCTCTCTGAAAGGTAGCACTTGCATTAATTAAGACGAATGGTATACACTCATAAGAAAAGGTTCCCCAACAAGTAGCGAAAGTGGTTTTAAAATCATCAACTTTATTCAAGTGGATCTAGTTATATCCAGAGAAGCCATCCAAAAGCGACATCGTTTGGGATCTTGCAATCTGCTGTAAAATCTTACCAATGTTAGGCAAGGGAAAATTCTCTTTAATGCTAGCTTTATTCAAAGATCGATAATATACACACAAATAGATATCCCCATTTTCCTTCCCAATTGGGACCAAGTTTTCTACCCAATTTTGAATACTTTATGGGAAAAATTATGTGAGCATTGGGAATTTTCTCTATTTCCTTCCAATTGGTAGCTTCAAGTCTAGGATTAACAGGTCTTTGTCTTTTACTGAAAAGCTTGGCATCTTGTTTAATCGGGATAACATGTTGTATAATTCTGGGATAAAAACCACGAAGATCTTATATGACCAAGCAAAGACATTAGAAAATTCCTTAAAAAGGGCAATGGATTTATCCTTTTCTTGATCAGTGCATTGAGCCCCAATTTGTAAAAGATTGGGATCATCATGGGTTCTAATGTTAATTGAGATACTTTCACCAATTTTCCTCTTAGAATCCTCTACATGATTATTCATTGGTGAAGGAACATCATTGGGAGAGAAGGAAATTTCTAGTGAAGAGAGTCTGGATGGATACTTGTTGTCTTTTAGAGATATGATTTGATTGTCATCGATCGACTGATTTTGAAAAAAAGCACATATGATTTCTTAGAAGACTTCCAGTCTTCTTTATTTTTAGGAAGACGAGTCCTATACAAATATTAAAATTTGCAATCTAGCCTATCAGGTATGGCTTGACGAGAGAGACTTGAAGCATAAGTAGGTAATCGATTAACTAAAGAATTAAGTTCTCTAAAAACATGAGTAATATTGAAAGCATTCAATGTTAGGTCCCTATATTACTAGTATAGTCCCTTATTGTTGTTAGTGTAACCCCCTTATTGTTATTATTGTACCCCTGTGACCCCCATACTGTTATTATTGTGCCCTTAAATTATTATTGTTAGGTCAGCTAGGATTACATTGTGGCCCCACTAAGATTACATTGTGGCCCCATGGATTTCTATATATAGAAAGGAGGTTTTGTAATTTGTATCATCCAAGAATTGTTCATTCATGTAATGTATTGGAGGTTTCCCCCTCGAAGTGGCTTATTTAGAAGGCGTTGATTTCTCTTTTCTTCTATTTTTGGAGTTGGTTTCACAACATTTGGTATCAGAGCTTTGGATTCTAGGGTTTTCGCTGCTCCAAACCGGTCATTGTGGAATTTTCGCTATAAATTTTTTTCTACGAAGGTTTAGAAGCTGAAATTTTTAGAGTGCGAAGCCGAAATCCTGAGGAACATCGTCGAAAAATTTCAAAGCTTGGTTCGCAATATTTTTGGAGATATTATCTTTGTAAGTTAGGGATTTTTGTAGTCTCTTGAATTTAACCTAAACAGGTCATCGCGGAATTTTCACTATAACGTTGTTTCTACGAAGATTCCGAAGCTGAAATTGTTAGAGAATGAAGCTAAATCCCAAGGAACAACTTCACAAAATTTCAGAGCTTGGTTTGCAATATTTTCGGAGATATGATCTGTGGAAGTTAGGTCTTTTTCAAGCTCCCGAATTTTATCTCAAAGAGGTTATCGTGGGAAAATATTCATAACTCTCACTCTGAGCATCAGATTGGAATGCTGTAAAAAGTGGCCACAATTACATGAACTATAGTTTCCTGTTTATCAATTTCAGAGCCAAAAGAGGAAACATTGACACGTGGAAAGTCGTACAAGTTCGTTCTACTGAACCAGTCCATAATTGGGTCATTGTGGGAGATTGGACATAACTTTTCCTTGAAGAATCCAAATCAGGTCAGACATGTGACATTTGAAAGAAGCTTCAGAGGGCTACTACAAGGCCAAATTTAAGATATTGAGGATCTGTAATTATAGAGATAATTCAATTTCAATATAGATATCATGAAAAGCAAGTAAAAGGTGTGTATTTTTTTTCTCCCGAATTGCATAAATCTTGTTTGAAGAATCAAGTTGAATTGATTCGAAGGGCATATTGTAGAATAGATATTAGTATTGGATTCTAAAATGGCCCCTAAAAATAATTCAACACCCATTAAGCCTTTAGAAGGCTCTACTATGACTCATGAAGACGAAGAATGGCAACATGACATATCAAAATTATAAGAGCAAGTGCAACAAATTTCGCTCTCGCAAAGAGCAACAAAAAATGACATGGAAGTTTTGAAGAAAGGTGTGGAAACTAAGATGGATGGTTTGAAGAAAGGGGTGGAATCTAATATGGATGGTTTGAAGAATGGCATGGAAGCTGGCATGGAATCTGGCATGGAATCTAAGATGGATGACATGGAAGCTAAGATCGATGAAAAAATGGAAAACATGAAGAATGATCTAAAAGCAGAAATGGAAGGTTTGAAAATTTTGATACAAGAAATGTTTCCTAATGGTGAAAATGTAGTAGAGGAAACTCATGATGAGAACAAAATTTTAATCGTGATTTCATAAACTCTAATGTTGGTAGGAAGAATCACCATATTCCAAAAATGGATATGAGGAAGTTTGATGGAAATGATCCTATAACATGGATACTACAGATGGAGCAATATTTTAATCTCAATAATGTGAAAAACACACAAAAGGTACGCATTGCAACTTTACATTTAGAACAAAATACATTTGTATGGTATCGATGATTTTTCTCCCATAAAAAAATTGTCACTTGGTCAATTTTTACGGAGGAAATGATAGCACATTATGAGGATACAAAGAGCAGCACCTTCTTTAGCCAATTGATAAATATAAAACAAAAGGGTTTAGATGGGGAGTGACTAATATGTTATGTGGAAGGCCTTGACAAATCTGTTTCAGAACAACAACGAACAAAGTAAGTTGGCATTGAAGGAAAAGCTTAGAAAGATCAAGAAGTGTAGAAATTTGCTGAATAATGAAGATTTATTCACCAAGATTATCCTGATCATACACAAATTCGATTTGCTGCATAACACATAATCTCTTCTAGAAATTAATCATCACATGCGGAAAATAAAACAAGCAGTAGAACATCAATTCACACACATAGAACGCAGCATGTATGGGGAAATCTTATAGCTGAAAACCCCCAGCTATATGTATCATATAAAATGGATGAGAACATGTAACTTTACACAATACAATACTCCTCACAAGTACTCAGTACTGTCTCCAAAAGCTACACACAAAACTAGCTCAGTTTGAACCGATCACGGGTTCAAAACTCCTCCACTAGCTGCCTGCCTCTACTGCGCAATCCAAAAGGAGAGAAAGGGCTGAACCAATTTGAATTCCTCTTTGATTGAAAAACGCAATCATCATTGGCATACTCATCCCACTGATTGTGCAAATCTCATGCACACTATAGTCACAACTGATAGTAGACTCCACCCTTTCTCCTACCTCTTCCACTGGTCTTCACTGAACTGTACATGCACTGAGTTAATTGATGTGTTCTTTTAGTTGAATAATGAGTTAATAATTAGTGAATTAAATAATAATTAATTCACACCACTCATCTCTAGTGTATTAGCCAGTTAAACTAAATACAACTAGTTCAACTAAGTTAAACCGAACACAACTCCATCAATTGTCTCATCAACTCCACCAAACTCTGCCACATGAGTTCTAACTGAAGTCAACCATGCAATAGCTCAACTAACCCTTAGGAAAAGCGTATTTCCTTCTGTCAGCTGCATGTGCCACATCCAAGCATCAAACTGAAGTGCTCTAAGAGGATAAGATAATGTTTATAGTCTAAATATTATTAAGGGCTAATAATATTTGACTGTTCTATTTTTAGACAGGCAGTCTAAAAATAGACTTCGACCTGTATGTCTAAAAATAGATGTCCATCTATTTTTACCAACTTGACCAATCATCTAAGAATAGCATCCTGCAATTCCTAGACCATGCTCCATATGTCTAAAAATAGACTTTTCAACAAAAATCACATGTGTGGTCCCCACCTAGTTTAGGTGATCACTCTCCAACTAGGATCAGGAAAGATGTTTCAGGAGGCCTCCTTCACTATTTCTTGTTGCCATTTTCAACACTCCCTCTCAACAAGAAAGGAATGTCTTTGCATGCGACATGCAACTCCATGCATTCACCCTGCAACCTTCACAAGCGCCATGCAACTCCATGCATGCGACATGCAACTCCATGCATTCGCCATGCACCCTTTGCATGCACCATGCAAACTCATGCATGCACCATGCAACTCCATGCATGTGCCATGCACCCTTTGCAAGCGCCATGCAACTCCATGCATCTGCTCTGCAACTCCTCTGAAACTGAATAGGCTCCAAACAACTCAATCAATCTGATGCATCTATCATCAAAGTCTTTGATTTTTACTTGGCCAATTGCACATGTCATCAGGAACCACTGCGCTGTTGATCTCTTGCACCCATGCACTCTGCACTTGCTGTCAACTCTGATCCGCGCTCCAGTATCCGACACTGTCACTTTGATCTGCCTGCATCAATCCAACTGATCTGCTACTGTTGCGCTGTGGGCACCTCGTAGCCAGGTTCAACTCATGAGATCCACACCATCTCATGAATCCTGCCCAGAAATCTTCTCTTGGGATTAATCATGCATGTCGCCCCACCTCACACCTGGTGGTATAGCTGCATGCAGTCCCTCTGCTCATCTGGCACAAAATTTCTCTGCATGAGTGGTCTCTCCCACTCCATGATCCTCTTGTGGCTGCTCCACACCCCGAGGTTCACTTTCACCTGCATGCAAAACCCGCTCCCTCTCAAGCTCCAATTGCATGGCTTTCTTGCCTACATGCAACACTTGCTCCCTCTCAAGCATCAATTGCATGTCTTTCTCGCCTGCATGCAACACTTGATCCCTCTCAAGCATCAGTTGCATGTCTTTCTTGCACTTCCCAACAGTAGGAAGCTCCGTAGACATCCCATCTACTCCAAGTCTGTAGAGATTCTTTGCCCGAATCCCAACCTTCTTGACTTGTCCCGTTGCCTTGTGCCGAAGGAAAACTTTCCCTTCTCTGAAGACAACTTCATACCCTTTATCCTCTAACATTGCGACTGAGATCAGATTCTTTGTTAGACTGGGTACATGCAATACATCTTGTAAAAGAATGAGTTTACATGACTCCCTCTGAAAGATTATGGTACCAATGCCGGTCACATTGTATCGTCCACCGTCGCCCAACTCAACATGCATCTGGAGACCTTTCTCCACCAAGTCACTAAAAAGATTCACATCTCCCGTCATGTGAAAGGAAGCGCCACTATCAATATACCACCCCGATCCCAATCCACTAGAAAACATGCATGCGATCAATGAGAAGTCCAGCTCAAATTGCGAGGCAAGAGCCTCACCAGCTGCAGCTCCAGCAGCCTGCTTGTTCTTCTTCTTCTGTGGACAATTCGTGGCGTAATGTCCATGATCGTGACAGTTAAAACACTTCACTTTGGACATGTCACGCTCTTTACCATCCGCACCAGATTGAGAAGCATTCTCCTTGCCCTTCCCCTTCCTTGCTTTGGCAGCCAAAGCACAGTCTTCTTCATCAGATGCCTTTGATGAAGATCCATCCTTGGTATTCCACCGGATCTCCTCTTGCACCAGATCAGACCACAGTCTTTCCCATCCGGGCAATTTCTCCCAACCATTGACACTATATTGATATGCATGCCAACTTTTCAGAAGACCCAGGAGAGCCAAGCTCACCAAGTCCTCATCCTCCACCGTCACTCCCACGCTTCCCAGCTCATCCCTGCATTGGGTGAACCTCGTGAGGTACTTGGGGATGCTCTCTCCTTTTTCCATCTTGATGTTTCTGAGTCTATCCTTGAGCGCCAAATTCCTCTGGTCGCTCTTTCTCTGGTACAGATTTGTCAAGGCTTTACACATCAAATATGGAGAAGCCTTTCCATGCAGGCTAGACACTATGTGATCCTTTACGCCCTCCAACAGAATTTCGACATTTTTCTTGTTTCTTTCGCCAGGCTTCCACAACAGTAGCATCAGTAGAAGTAGGCTTTGGAATCTCTTTCTCCACGAATTCCAATAGCCCATTATCATCTAATACAACCTCCATGCGGTCTTTCCATGCAACATAATTTGAACTGCCTTCCAAGGCATATTCTAGTCGCAATCCGTTGAAAGACATTTTCGCCGCGGCACCAAAAACACAAATATGAAAATTCGAATTCCAAGAGCTGATAACTCAGCCGCTTCTGATCTACACTTGAGAACAAATTATTTCCAAATCAGAGATTGACCACATGGGCATTTACCAGACCTTTTACTTTCCGAAGAAAGATGACTCCGGAGGCTACCTGGCCCGAGTGCAGACTCTGTCCGAGGAAATAAGTTGCAATCACCGTAATAGATCTCTGACGATTAATTTCGCTCCGATACCATGTAGAAATTTGCTGAATAATGAAGATTTATTCACCGAGATTATCCTGATCATACACAAATTTGATTTGCTGCATAACACATAATCTCTTCTACAAATTAATCATCACATGCGGAAAATAAAACAAGCGCTAGAACATCAATTCACACACATAGAACGCAACATGTATGGGGAAAGATTATAGCTGAAAAACCCCAGCGATATGTATCATATAAAATGGATGAGAACATGTAACTTTACACAATACAATACTCCTCACAAGTACTCAGTACTGTCTCCAAAAGCTACACACAAAACTAGCTCAGTTTGAACTGATCACGGGTTCAAAACTCCTCCACTAGCTGCCTGCCTCTACTGCGCAATCCAAAAGGAGAGAATGGGCTGAACCAATTCGAATTCCTCTTTGATTGAACAGCGCAATCATCATTGGCATACTCATCCCACTGATTGTGCAAATCTCATGCACACTATAGTCACAACTGATAGTAGACTCCACCCTTTCTCCTACCTCTTCCACTGGTCTTCACTGAACTGTACATGCACTGAGTTAACTGATGTGTTCTTTAGTTGATTTATGAGTTAATAATTAGCGAATTAAATAATATTTAATTCACACCACTCATCTCTAGTGTATTAGTCAGTTTAACTAAATACAACTAGTTCAACTAAGTTAAACCGAACACAACTCCATCAACTGTCTCATCAACTCCACCAAACTCTGCCACATGAGTTCTAACTGAAGTCAAAAATGCAATATCTCAACTAACCCTTAGGAAATTCGAATTTCCTTCTGCCAGCTGCATGTGCCACATCTGTAGCTCGACCTGAAGTGCTCCAAGAAGATAAGATAATGTTTATAGTCTTAATATTATTAAGGGCTAATAATATTTGACTGTTCTATTTTTAGACAGGCAGTCTAAAAATAGACTTTGACCTGTATGTCTAAAAATAGATGTCCATATATTTTTACCAACTTGACCAATCATCCAAGAATAGCATCCCGCAACTCCTAGACCATGCTCCATATGTCTAAAAATAGACATAGTCTAAAAATAGACATAGTCTAAAAATAGATTTTTCGACAAAAATCACATGTGTGGTCCCCACCTAGTTTAGGTGATCACTCTCCAACTAGGATCAGGAAAGATGTTTCAGGAGGCCTCCTTCACTGTTTCTTGTTGCCATTTTCAACAAGAAGGAGGAGGGCGAGATGATACCAACATACTTGGTGAAGTTCACTTAATGTCGAGATGGGATTGGAAGTGTTGGTGTGACCATAGCCGATTATGACTTAGTGAGCCTAGAACTTCTAGGACTTCCCAAGAGCTGGCATAGTTACCAGGACTCTGTGAATGGGAGGGAGAAGTTACCAGACTAGGAGCATTTGTGGTCCGATTTGGTAATAGAAGAGATAAGGTAGAGCACCGGAGACAAGACGTCTAGCACCAAAAAAGAAGAATATTGTGCATTGGTCGAAAAAGGAAAGAAGACCAAGAGAAAGAAATCTTAAGTCGAAGAGCGCAAGAGAGACTTTTCCAAGATCATATGTTTTCACTGTCATGAGCATGGGTAATATGCTTCAAATTGTCCACGGAAGAAGGCAAGAAAGAAGGAGACTAAACTTGTAGCAGGTGAAGCATTGGCTTCATAGTTCGAGCTTGATTTTAATTTCATTGCATGCATGGACAACACTGTAATGGGATGCATGTGGTATCGAGACAACGATGCATCGTTCCATATGACGAGGAATAGAGATCTCTTTAGTGAATTGGAGGATAAGGACCTCCAACATAACATAGATTTTTGATATGACGGGAGGTATAACATAACTGACATAGGTATAATTACCATTCAAAGGTAGTCTACCTCCCCTCTCAGACTAGAAGATGTTTTATATGTTTGAGGCCTAAGGAAGAATATTGTATCTGTACGGTATTGGAATACCATGGTTATGAGGTGATGTTTAGAAAAGGAAAAATTTTCCTTAAACACATAGCCACGTGAAAGGTGAAGCAAATCGGTTCAAGAGTCAAGAACTTGTATGATCTCGAGGTTGAGGATGCATGCAAGGATTTGAGGAGAAAAGCAGTGGTTAATGACTTGGTGGTTGAGAGGGAGCAATTATCTCTCAACATGTAGCCTTAGAGAAATCTTAGAAGGTTGTGGAGCAGTAATAATTGGAGAAGCAGAGAGGAGACTGAGTGGAAGAGTCCACTCAATCAGAGACCTCAAGGAGGGGGAAATTTCAAGCCAGAAAGGTAGAGGGAGTACATGCAGCTATACCTCCCGGTGTGAGGAGGGGTGATGTGTAGATATAATCCCAAGAAGAAATTTGGGCAGTGTCCATTGAGATGGTGTGTCTCATGGATTGAACCTGGCTATGAGGATACCACAATATAGGAGTAGTAGGAAGGATCGGTTGGATTGATGCAGTCATATGTCATAAAGACAAAAAATAGAGTGACAAATTTCGTACATTGGAGCGCAGATTAGATTTGGCAGTAGTGCAGAGGGCATGGATGCAGATGTCAACAATAGTGAAGAGAGTCCAATAGACATGTAGTAGCTAGCATCAGTCGGAATATTTTGATGGCAGATGCCTTATAATGATTTAGTCGGAGGCTATTCAGTTTCAAGGGAGTTGCATGTGCAAACAACACTAGAGAAGTGTTGCATGAAGAAAAGGTACTAGATCGAGATAAATTGATTCCTTTCTTGTTGAGAGGGAGTGTTGAAATTGACAACAAGAAACAGTGAAATTGGCATCCAAAAAGGACAAAAATTGACCACATAACTAGTGTGGGATTCCAGTCACACATGAGTGAGGAATTCAGTTAACACTAGCGCTAAATGTGAGCGTCTAATTTATTTATCCATTAAATAAATTGGAAATTAAATTTTAATTTCATCTCATAACAACTTGTATCAATTAAATAAGTCAAAAAGATTGATTTAGCTCAAGAAATTCAAGTTGAGGGTCAATGCATTAGTTTAATGCATGTGTAATTAGTTAACTCAAAATAAGTGAGTTAAAATCAGTTTAACTAGTTTTAACTGAGTGATGATCTAGTGAGAGGTGAAGTGAATTAAATTTTATTTAATTCAACAGTAGTGATCTATCAGATAACTGATGATTCACTATTATTAGCTGCATGCATGTCAATTCTGATGATGACCCAGTTGAGACAAAGGTTAAAGGGAAGTTAACTATCAGTTGTATTATTAGCGAATTTCCCAAGCGCAATTATAACGTCACAGGAAGGCTCATGATGGATTGCACAATCAAGGAAGGTTTATTATCCTATTTAATAGGGATTAATTGCCTAGGGATTGAATGAGAAAGGATGGGCTAAGGAGGGGCTGAGAATTGGCTAAGTGTTGGTCAATTTTGCTTGAGAATTTCTAGTCATTTTTTAGCAAGATCAAGGTGAGACGATCAGTAGAGTGTAGGATTTTCTCTGTGTGAGAAAGAATTGTATTATTTCATGATTCTTTGACTATGTACAATATATTATAGAGGTGTTTCGAGAAGGTGCTTTCCCCAAGAAACATCTTGTGTTGTGTGATTGATAATTTCCTTTCTCTTACTTTCATATGATTGAGCGATAGTGTTTTATATTTGGATTGAATCCATTGGTATAGGGTTTATATATAATTTCTACAATATGCTATATTTGTATTCATGTATTTGACAAGTATAACAACTAGTTTCCATCTATGGACAGATTCATTAAGAAATTGGAGTTCCTTTAGAGGTGTACGTGTTTAGTTACAAGGCAATGCACTTGGCACAACAAGGTAGGATAACTCATATATTGTTATATTTATTTATGCGCTGAAAATTACGTGTTTATGGCAGTATGATGGAGGGGATTGCAGTATTTATGGGTTTTGTTTATGTCTAGTGCAATGCCTTGACACTTTGTTTGTGGTGTCGTATTGCTCTTGGTTTTCATGGTTTTCCTCTCGTTTGTTTCTTTTTATTTCCTTTTATGTTTTGAGGGTATTAGGAATTGGTTTGGAGGGAGGAAAGTTAATGGAGCTTGGGGAAAGTTGAATGAAACCCAATAGGTGATGTAAAACTCAGAAGAAGCTCGATGCATGAGTAAGGATAATTGAAGGCAAGAGTATGATAGTGAATTGGATTGGTTGGATCCATTGGTGTAAATGGACGGTGGCATGAAAATCATGAGAAAGGTAATCAAGCAAGGTAAAGTAAATATACTTGTGGCGTCATATGCGTTGGCTATGTTGGGAACTATTGTTCTCAATGTTGTGCATACTATGCAAACATAAAAGGAGTTCTCTTAACCTTGACCTTATGATATCTGGTCATTATGTTGTTATCATGATTATGATAATGCCTATATATGTATATATGCATGTATATATGTCATTGTCTGATGGGATCACGATTGCTTTATGTATGCATCTATGTATGTATGTCATTGATTGGCAAGGTCATTAGGATTGTTTCGTGCTAGTATTCACATGTATATATGTATGTGTGTATGTCATTTTCTGACACGGTCATAATAAATCATTCTTGTGGAGGAATGATTGCTTATGCAGGTGAAAGGAATGAAGAGGTTCTTTGCTTATGAGGAATAAAGTGGGAAGAATAACCCTGAAAAATCTACAAGGTAAATATCATTTGGGTATGATTTTATATTATGTGGTTATACTATGTATATGTCTATGTTATGGCAGGTAATGCTGAGGGGTACATCAGCAGAATGAAATCAATGTGATCTGTGGCATGTTGAAGCATGCATGCATAGTGGAGAGACACTAGGAGCAAGGTTTCTTTGTGGGTCAATGTGTGGTCTATGGATGTTGTTATAGGTCAATTTCAACACCATTCCCAATGACCTGGTTAATTGGGCATCATTTATAGGATCAATGATCAAGGGTCTATAATTCCCTATCATCTCAGTTGCTATATGCCCTAAGAAAAGAAACAACATAAATCAAACAAGACTTTCATCAAGCAAGGGTTTCCATGGTTTGAAGCTTATAATTTAACATGTGAGAGCTCACCAATGCAGGCTCTAAGGGGCCTAAGTGTGTTGCATATGCAGGTAGTCCCATTCAAGGTTTGCTATGCAGAGCACTTCCTGACATTCAAAGGTGCGTTGGTCACATTAGGAGAGAAATTCTCATTGTTACGAAATCTCCACTTGGCCAGTGCCTTCTAGAGGAGTTCACATTTGTCAAGCTGCGGATCCAAGTTTCCATTTGACATCTACATGACTAGAAATATGTCTTGCCTGTTTTTGGAATTTAATTTATTGCAAAACAACCTACAATTCATCTATAAATTGAACACAGATCTAAGTGTTTGAGGAGGAAGAATTTGAGTAGAGAAATGCTAGAGAATTTTCAATTGAGAGTTTGATTTATGGAGCTGTTGCTGGAGAGATTTATGCTGTGATGAGACTTGGGAACTCTGCTGGAAGGTCACTTCAAATCAGTCACTAGGTTGTAACCTCTCCTTCTATCATCAATAAAGAGTACTTCTTGTTTTTCCCTACATGAATCTATGTTAACTTTGATTTTCCATATTGTAAGATCTTGGTTGATGAATGTAGTTTATGCTTAACTAATTTAGCTAACTAGCTTGAATAGATATCTATATTATTGCATCTTCTGATGTTTCAGTGTTCTTTCTTGCAGGAAGCATTCAACCAACAAAACTACTTGAATTTGAAGCTGTAGTGGAAGCGACAAAAAGGAGTCATTTTGAAGCGACTGAAACAAGTAAGCATCCAATCCTCTCTGTGTATATGTTCTTAGTTAGGAGAAACAATAGTATAGTCTTTCACCTGTTGTTCTAGGCTAACACCTGCCTAGGGAAGCGTAATTTATCCGTAGATTAAAATTCTGGCCCAACAAACTGGCGACACCGTTGGGGAGAACTTCTCTTGTTTCTAGGTGTTTTAGTCTCTGATCTACTTTCTAAATCCACCCAGTAGCTATTTCACATAAAGATTAGACTTTTTCAGAGCTTAATTTGCAAATTTAGTGAGCCAAACAATAGCTTTTTCTTTGTTTACTGTGCCCAACACACCCTTCGTTAGGGCATAGTGCTTTGCAGAGCACTGTCTCCCTTCCAAGCTTGCGTTGCAGAGCACTGTCTCCCCTTGGAGACTGTGTTGGCTCCTGAAAGGGACCAAATCCCCCTGAATCTGACTTCGTACTTTGCTTGAGTTTTGTTTTCTGATTTGTTCTGAAAAGTTTGATGCTCAATTGACCAGTAACTCTATATACTTCTTCTCCTTTGACTGAAATTTTGTTCAATGTTGTTTTAAAAATGTTTTTCATTATCATTGACAAGTTGATTTCAAAGTACTTTTATGGTCGCATTAAGAATCGTTTGCTTTCGAAATAGGAAATTGTTGTAAAATCTTCATTTCCTTGATAGAAGAAATTTATTGTTGAAGTCCTCATTTTTCCTTCAAAAGAGAAATCGTTGTTTGTATTCTAAGTTTCTCGAAAGTAAAAAGCATTTTGATTATTGATCTAGTGCACCTAGTTTCTTTTTTGCATTCATAACATTAAGGAAACTGAAAAGAAAAACTTGCATTTTCATGTAGAATTGTGTGTTTTTTGCAAAAGGAACATTAGGAAATATACATTTAGTTTGTGATTCATTGATTTTGTTTTTGTTCATTGATTTGTTTGCTCACAAATATTTGCTCTTTTTCCAAAAAATTAGCGTTCTCTTACCTTACTAGCTAGGTTCTTCATTGAAAAAGCTGAAAGCTGAAAGTTTGTTTATCATTCTTAGCTGAATTTTAGGAATTTTATATACATCATTGTGGTGAACCTGAAAGGAAAATTGTTAAGCAAGATCAACATAAAATAAATCTCAATTTACTTAACAACACATTGGAACATTAACGATAACATTTAGAAGGTCTAGGCTAGAGACGTGTTCTGACGTCGTAAAACATAGCAACTGTTGTTAACTTGTCTGTGATACATTCTGAGTGTGATACCTCACTCCATGTACATAAGTATATCGTAGCTCGTCCACGTAATTTCAGGTATATCGAGCAGTGTTACAGTATGATAAGTATAAAGGGGTGCTCTCACTGTGCGGTTTCGCATCAGACAATGCTAATACGGACTTGGGCCTCCACGTATCTTCGGGTATATTTGGGAGGAAAACTTTTAGGTGCCATCCATCCATAGTGAACCGAGTCGGCCGCCCTGAAATTGTGATACACCGAACACATCATTCAGGGAGATTACCTGATCGTACTTCTTGGTTCGCCAGGAGGTATTCTGGAGTTCACAATTTCTTGGTAAACCCTTTTTCCTAGCATTACCCTCTTTTTGTTTTTTTTGTTTTTGGTTAAAATAAATCAGTCATCGTGGAAGAACAAAATTATTTCCCCCATCGTTCGCGTAGACATCGCTCTACCGAAACCAGTACCATTAGTACCTTTGATGAAGCATCATCTTCCTATATACCAGAGTTTCCACAAGTTGTTTCTACAAATCCTGGTTTGTCTACTGTTGTCGAGACAGAGTCCTCATATCTACTCGTGGTCACAATCCATCCAATCTGTGAGACCATACCTCTCGAACCCGACGTTGTTCAACTGGAAGTTGATCCAGATCCCATTGTGCTCTAGGGGCAGCTGTTATTGGTCAAAATGGACATCATCCCTAGGACCAATGAAATAGGGTATATCATCCCCTTATGTTTCAGTTGCTATATTCCCTAGGTGGAAAAAATCTTGATCCCGAAGTCGAACAACTGGAAGTTGTTTCTGTATTGGTCACTCCATAATCTATTGTAGCCATTGAGTCTCCCACATCACGCAGTCAACCACCTGAAATATACTTTGGGCTTGAAGGCGAATTTCTTCCACCTGGTTTGATTTCGTTTGAAGAAATATAAAAGACAAGACACCTTTAACTCCAACTCATTTTCAGTAGGAGCTTTACCTATATGAGTCTCTTCCTCAATCACCTTCCTTTGCTTTTGTTGATCTTGTTTCACTTTGAGTTCCCATAGATTCAATAGGGTATACATTGGGTCATTTGACCGTGGCTGAGATAAAATTCGAGACTAAACCATCTATTTTAGTTGTGACAACATCTGTTGTTGCTTCATCTTTGATGTTTTGTCCATTGACTTCACCCATGTCATCATCTGGAATCCTATCTGGTTCCTTTCCTTGGTGGCTGGTGATACCACATATGTTACCCTTGGAAATTCCTAAATTCAATGAAAACTCTGAAGAAGACCCGTCAACACATGTTATAACTTATCATTTATGGTGCTCATTAAACTCCATAAATGATGATTCCGTTAGAATATGTCTTTTTCAACACACACTCACTAATCCAACTGCACAATGAGGATGGTTCTCTTTTCCTGTGTCAACCTCGTTAAAAAATGAAACAGAGTTATGAGGATAGTTATTTTTCTTGTTTCAACCTCATTAAAAAATGAAATAAGCTCCCATGAGGATAGTTATATTTTCTTGTGTCAACCTCGTTTAAAAAATGAAACAAGTACCTTGAGGATACTTCTTTTTTCTTGTGTCAACCTCATTAAAAAAATGAAACAAGTGCCTTTGAGGAAAGTTCTTTTACTATGTCAACCTCATTAAAAAATGAAGTAGGTCATGAGCATAGTTATTTTCCTATGTCAAGCTCGTTAAAAAATGAAACAAATCCTCTCCTAATTAAGACGAGTCTTCCATTTGATCTCGTCAATGAACCTTCATTCCATCCAGCTATTAGTAACTAATAATCTACTTAGATGAATGAAATGAAGCTTGGGGGGCACCTACTCTTGCAGGGGGCATTCAACATGTGCTCTTGTAGGGGGCATTCAAAACATTCTTACCAATTGCACGCAATCGACCGCTAAAGTTCAGTGGAAAATTAGGTTCAGAGCTCCAAAATGCAAATGGTAACTATGGAATGATAAAAATTAATAGTGAAATTGCTTTTTATAGTCATTTAATTACTTGCAAGTTAAATTTATTGCGATGACTATAGTTTTATTATGTTTTTATCATGAAACATGTATTTTTAATCCATTTGATGTTGTTTTGAATAGGAAATACAATTGACGAACAGGTTAGTCGTGCAGATCTATTTCAAGAAAGACTTGACCACAAAGCATGCTTTTTATCCTTATTTTTCAAGCTTTGATAAAAAACGAAAAAGGATTTGAAGTGCACTTTTATCTCTTTTTCGAGCTTCGATAACAGCGATAAATGAACCCTTGGAGTCTTCTTTTAGCTCTTTTTAGACTCCGATAATGTGAAAAGATCACCGAGCACTTGTCATTTCGAGCTAGTTAAAGTAAATGAATTGATATCTACTCAGTATAAGTTTAACCCTTTTCTGGATTGAGATGGATTATTTACGAAAAAGGAATACCTTGGTTAAACATAACCAAATAGGTTCTCTCAGATATCATTTTACACTTTTTCGGATCTGAGAGACAAATTTACGAAAAAGTGCCTTTGGAGTTCTCTTTCGTCCTCTTTTTAAGACCCTCTAAATATGAAAAAGGACCAGGATATCACTATCGTTAAGCTCCTAAAACATAAAATAGCGACGGGCTTATTGATCATGGCAAGAATCGAGTTTCATTCATCGCTAGGCTCATTAAATTATTAAATAGCGATACTTTATTCGCCCGAAGGGTTGAATTATAGATCAAGCAAATATTATCCTCCTCAAGCTTGTTAAAAAATAAAGAGGTATTGGTCGACAAATGACCGGGGAAAATGGGAAAAGCAAGTAAAGTTTCTTTTTGGTAGCAAGTCGCTCTTGAACATGACACTTCTTTCACTCCATGTCCATGACTTTTTGGGTTGGGTAATCATCTGGACGGTTCATTAACACCTATGGTTCATCATAACTTCACTTCGGTTTTGGGTCAATTCTGCCAAGTCATCACAATGTCGCCGATATGTTCAAGAGAAGTCATCCAGTGATTAAGAACTCATCCATCTGCAATACTCATAAACCTTCATTTTCATGACCGCAATCCCTGAAAATTGCTATATCAAGTCATACCCTTGTCTTCGAAATTAGTAACTCTAGTTTTGCAATAAGGTGACTTCCTATCGACAACAAATAAATATCCAGGAAGTTCACTTAGAAACATCATATTCCAGTACCATGAGGTTTGTTACAGCATCAAAAAGATCTTCGCTTCTGGACTTTTGACCAAATGATTTTGTTTGCCGTTCGACATCAAATCATCGATTCATGCCTTACGAAATGTACTACAGTACCTTGAGGTCATTGACATTAATGGTGGTTTTCTCGCGTTTGTTAACAACTCACATCATTGGCTGGTAATCAAATGATGTCTCTCCATGTTCGACGACAAATCATATATTCGCATGGCTAGACTTGTACCTGAATGATCGAGTGAACGAGATAAGAAGAACCCAGATCTAGTTTCAGCCATCTAGGCTGCAATTTCAGGATTGTTGTACACATCATCTGCACGGTGACCTTACATACAAATTTTCATCCAAACATGGGCCTATATCTGTAGGCATGTCTGCATCTGGGCAACATTCCAATGTAGATGACTTTCTGAATTATGTACATGTTATTAGATTGTTTTATATGCTGATTATGGGAATGCCTACCCTCAGCAATTATGACCAATAGAGGATATATCACGATGTAATGTATTATAAGATTGATGCAGGTGACCACTCTGCTTTGTTTTCAGGTTCATCACAGTGTAAAGCATCTCAATCAAATGTTCTTATTATTTGGATCTCATGCTTTAGGGCGCAATTGTTATAGGTCAGTTTGGGCACCATTCCCAATGACCTGGTTAACTGGGCATCATCTCTAGGACCGATGATCAAGGGTCTATCATTCCATATCATCTTAGTTTCTATATGCCCTAAGACAAGAAACAACATAAATCAAACAAGAATTTCATCAAGCAAGGGTTTCCATGGTTTGAAGCTTATAATTTAACATGTGAGAGCTCACCAACGCAGGCTCTAAGGGGCCTAAGTGCATTGCATATGCAGGTAGCCCCATTCAAGGCTACTACGCAGAGCACTTCCCAACATTCAAAGGTGCGTTGGTCACATTGGGAGCGAAATTCTCATTGTTCCATAATCTCCACTTGGCCAGTTCCTTCTAGAAGAGTTCACACGTGTCAATCTTCGGATCCAAGTGTCCATTTGACATCTACATGACTGAAAACATGTCTTGCCTATTTTTGGAATGAAATTTATTGTAAAAGAACCTACAGTTCATCTATAAATTGAACATAGATCTAAGTGTTTGAGGAGGAAGAATTTGAGTAGAGAAATGCTGGAGAATTTTCAATTGAGAGTTTGATTTGTGGAGCTGCTGCTGGAGAGATTTATGCGGTGATGAGACTTGGGAACTCTGCTGGAAGTTCACTTCAAATAAGTCACTAGGTTGTAATCTCTCCTTCTATCATCAATAAAGAGTACTTCTTGTTTTTCCCTACATGCATATATGTTAACTTTGATTTTCCATATTGTAAGATATTAGTTGATGAATGTAGTTTATGCTTAACTGATTTAGCTAACTAGCTTGAATAGATATCTATATTATTGCATCTTTTGCTGTTTCAGTGTTCTTTCTTGTAGGAAGAATTCAACCAACAAAACCACTTGAATTTGAAGCTATAGTGGAAGCGACAGAAAGGAGCCATTTGGAAGCGACTGAAACAAGTAAGCATCCAATCCTCACTGTGTATCTGTTATGAGTTAGGAGAAACGGTAGTATAGTCTTTCACCTGTTTTTCTAGGCTAACACCTACCTAAGGAAGCGTAATTTATCTGTAGATTACAATTCTGGCCCAACAGATGTGCAGTAATACAGTTGTATATATGTTTTGCATGCTTCACCACTGATGTTATGGGCATACGATGTTGTGTGTATATTTAAAATGCATTGCTAGGTATAGATGGTTCTATGTACATGTTGGATATGCGATGCTGTGTACATATCGTATTGTGTGCTTGTCGGATATGCAATGTTGTGTGCATGTTGGATTTGCGGTGCTGTGTACATATGGTGCTATGTACATATTGTGTTGAGTGCACGTTGTACATTTGGTACTATGTACATATGGTGTTGTGTGCATGTGGTGATGTGTGCAGGTGGTGTTGTGTACATGTCATGCATATGATGTTGTGTAAATGTGGTGTCCTTTATAGGTCGGGCATGTGGTGTTACGTAAACTTTGTACATGTGGTGTGATGTACATGTGGCATTGTGTACACATTGTGCATGTGGTGCCTTGTACATGTGATGTTGTGCAACTAGTGCTATGTATAGGTGGTATTGTGTACATGTTGTACATATGGTACTAGTGTACATGTGGTATTGTGTGCATGTCATACATGTTGTGTTGTGGGCATGCAGTACCTTGTATGTGCATTGTGAAATTGTGGCATCGTGACATATGTATTGTGCTGTGTTGTACACCGAGTGTAGGTGTATGTGTTGTGTTGTACACCGGGTGTAGGCATATGTGTCATGATGTATATTAGGTGTAGGTGTATGTATTGTGTGGTGTTGTACACCATGTGTGGGCATATGCATGTGATGTACATTGTGTGTATGTGTACGCGGTTGAAGAGGAGAAGAGGCACTAGGTGCTTGTTGGGTGTGGCAACTGATCCAGTGTGTGTACAAAAGAACAAAGCCAAAAGTAATGACTGATGAAGGATAAGTATCCATTTTTTATTTCAGTATTGTTATGCATGTGATATGTGATTATGAGTTATGATGGTTACACGTGATTTATGATTATGGTTTATGGTTATTTCATGCGATTCATGATTTTAATTTATGATGGTTTCATTTTGAGATAACCAGATGTGATATGTTTATACATGATGATTTTATCAAACAACTAGTTTGACTTATTGTGATAGGAAGTGAACATAATTGCAAGTGTACCTTATTGATGAGCTACTAATGAGGTATGATGTGAATTTATTTCAATTTATTTTGAATCTAATGGAAGTTATGTGCTTGGTACAAGAAGCACATAAATTCTCGGTTGGGTGGTTGAAATTAATTGCAAGCATTAGCAGCAACAGAAAAAGGAATTAAAACAAGAAACAATATGTTGGTAAAGCACTTCAGGAGTAGGGCCATTGTGGGACACTGATACCCAATAGTGTCCATTGATTTCCATGAGCATTCTATGACTAGTATGACGATTTTGAGGCAAGTATATGCCTTGGTTATTTAACCTTGCGATGTAAGGAAGCCTTGCCAATGGATGGATCGCCCAGGATAGGGGATGTCAGAGAACTTGGAAGGTGAGTGACTGCACAAAAGCGATTACCAAATTGCCCGAGGGACTGTGTAGCAAAAAATGGAAGGTAGAGGATGAATTTGTTTTGGTCATTAGCATTGCGAGATGGAATCAAATGAAAATTGGGAGTGTGCCCTAGAAAAATGTGCTGATAACTATTCATTGAGAGGACAAGTGGCGCAGGATTGTAGCACTGGACATTGGATGCAACTTTGAATTTGGCAGTGGATTCTCAACTTCATGGGAAGGAGGTGAATCCTGGTATTACTTTGAGGGTGGAGGTACGAGCCTTTAGATTCCCCTGTTATTGATACAAGCATCGTATCCTTTTATTTTCTGGTTGAGAAAATTTTCATATGTATATATTATTGTAAATACTGTATCGAGATGGGTTTATAAAGCTCCATAGAGAGTGTGGTTGTATATATGGATGTAATTTTAAATACAACAATGAGCTGTGTTATAAATATCCATAGCAAGTATGTTTTATTTTCAACGTTTTTTTGGTTTATATGTGTCATTGAACACCGAGGACGACATTCCCCCAAGGAGCAGTGTTTTATAACAACCTTGGTGAAAATTACATGTAATAAAAGTTAATAAATGGTGGTAAAAAGGACACTTATTCCAAGATGAATGGTGGTAAAAATATCCTAGTGCATATTCATTTCGGTTATTATGGCTAAAGGAAATTGGCAAAGGCTTTGGAAAGGAAGTAAGAGGCATTATTTAGCATTTATTTATGAAAATAATGGAAAATATGAGAAAAGGAAGGTGAAAGGTCACAAGTTGCATGTGAGGAGGAAAATGAAGGAAAATGATGGAAAATGAAGAAAATAGAGGCCTCGTTGATAAAAATGCTTTTGAGGATTAGTTGGCAAGCTTTTAGTCAGTGTACCTTTTGTCAGTTTAGTTTTGGAGCTCTCTCATTACTCTCTCTCTCTCTCTCTCTCTCTCTCTCTCTGATCCATATTTATGCAGGAACGCAATAGAATACACATATAACCATAAATACAAAGATGCAGTGGAAATAACACTTCATTTCATTAATATGAAAGAACTGAAAATTTCTTACATACAGAATGGGAATAAAATAGCTAGGGTGTTGGTAGCTTATCTCTGAGAAGAGATGTGGCAACTACATGCCTCTAAACTCTGTGTTACAATGAGGCTCAAAGGCCTATATATTATTGAGAAACAATGGAAAACCCTAAACATCCAAAAACCTAACCCTAGGAGATGAAACGCCAGAATATGGGCCCTGTTGGGGTAAATTGGTACATTAATTTCTTGGGGTCGTAACTTTGGCATACTATCTTCGTTTGACGCACATGATACATCGTTAGAAATATCTATTTAATGACTACAACTGGAAATCACAAATGTAAATTTTATAATGGAATCATATTTTCCGGAAAAACGATGCCCAAAAACGTCGTTTAGGGCCTCAAAATGGCTCTGAAAGTTCAGGACCCGAAAAACTGCTAAAAATAGTAAATTGTGCCGAAACTGAAAAACTGAAAGAGAAAATGGTGGGGCCCCAAGTGGAATAGGTGGGTGGACGCCACTATCCACTTGGATCATTCCATCCCCTTAAGAAGCAATGGTCCCCATTGTGTTGAGTTCCTCCATGAGATGAGGAAAATTCTACTAAACTTGGTCCTTGGTGAACCACTTGCCTTGGTGTAGGAGTTTTCCAACTTTGAAAACCCGATATAGTTGGATATTTTTTGGTGAGTGTTATTGATTTGCATGTCCATGATGCAATCTGTGGTGGCCTGTTCCATGCAGCCTGGGTGTAACTTTTTTGGTGTGAGTTGTTTTGCAATGTCAGAGGTGTCAAGTAGAGGTGGGAAGTAGGGACAAAGAAGGTCGACATTGAATACTGGGTGCAGACCAAGGAATGGTGGAATACTGAGCTCGAAGGCATTGTTCCCTAAGACCTTGGTGATGGTGTAAAATCCATATCATAGCGGGAGAAGCTTTCGGTGGGGTCCAGTGAGGCACTCCTTCTGTAAATGTAGACAGACTTTGTCGCCCACCTGGAAGTTGTGTGGCACCCGATGTTGATCATGCCATTGCTTGTACTTACCATTGCCTCTGTCTAATATTTCATGAACCTATTGGCAGATGTGATGAATGCGCTCAATGAAGCTATTCACTTTGTCAACTTCAGACTAAACATGACCTGAATCGGCATGAGTAGCCGCAAATGGCATGGCTACGTCAATGGGACATAGTGGCTGGAATCCCAAGCCCACATGAAAGGGGCTATGGCCGGTTGAGATGTGGAGAGACTAGTTATAACTGTGTTGTACATATGGGAGGCTCTCATCCCATGTGTGTGGATGCTTTGAATTGTACATGTGTAGAATGTGTACAATCATCCTGTTGACGACCTCTGTCTAGCCATCTGTTTAGGGATGGAAAGCTGTGGACTTGGTGAGCTTGGTGTCCAGCATTGACCAGAGGCTGGACCGAAATGTGCTGAGGAACCTGCTGTCCTGATATGAGATGAAAGACTGTGGGATCCCAAAGTGCACCCTTACTCATTCAAAGAAGAGTTTAACAGTGGCTTCTGCAGTGATATTCTTCTTGCAGGCTGCCATAATGGCCATCTTCAAGAACTTGTCGACGACCACGAAAACACAGTCATTTCCATGCTTAGTAGAAGGAACGCCCAACATGTAATCCATGGAGATGGATTCCCAAGGTCAACTAAGGTTAGGAAGCAGAGTATAGAGGCTTTGGTTCTTGCTGGTCGGTTTGGCAATAGCGCAAGTAGTGCAGGATTTGATGTACTTCCCTACATCCTGTCGAAGGTTCAACCAATAGAAGTACTTCTGCAATACTACCACTATTTTCTTGACCCTGAAATGCCCAATGACTCGACTGAGTGTGCTTCCCATATCATATTGGCATGATTTTTTGAAGGAACACAAAGGTGTCCCAAGTGACATAACAGTGCATCTTGGAGGTGAA
The DNA here is from genome assembly GCA_034641835.2 of Pinus albicaulis. Lineage (NCBI taxonomy): Eukaryota > Viridiplantae > Streptophyta > Pinopsida > Pinales > Pinaceae > Pinus > Pinus albicaulis. The sequence goes on from CM076584.1 coordinate 1,153,147,022, forward strand.
AATTTGGAACTTGCATACCCCCCAAGAGTGCCTTGTATGTGTGACCAAATTTTGGATCACTCTTGTAGAGAAGTGGCTAATCAGAAGTCTCATGCCCACAAGAGTTGAGAACGGTGGTTACCACCATGATCGGTGGTCGACTGAGGCAGTCTGCAACATTATTGGTGCTACCTTTCTTGTACCTGATGTTCAAATGGAACTGTTGCAGATATGTGGACCACTTCTGATGGCAATCGTTCTGCAACTTCCCTTGTGTCTGTATGAACTGCAGGGGTTGGTGGTATGTGTGGATGATTGTTTACTTCCCCAAAATGTAATGCTTCCATTGTCGACAAGACTGCACAATGAAATGCATTTATTTGTCATAAGTGGGATACTTGCAGACTGTGTCGGACAATATCTCATTGTGATATGCCACTGAATTCCCCTGTTGAGTAAGAACTTCCCCAATAGCATAGTTAGAGGCATCCGTCTCGATCTAAAATGGTCATTGCAAGCATGGTAATGTGAGCACTAGGGCAGAACAAAGGCGATGTTTCAATTCTACGAAGATGTCCCCGTACTCCTCTATAACCTTGTCCATTTGTTGTTGTCATGCAGAGGAGCCCTATTTGGAGGTCGTGGCCATAATATTCTTCTTGCCCTGGGGGTGGATCATCAAGAAAAAAAATTTCTTGGTTTTGGAAATGAGCTTACTGCATTTTTTTGTAGTAACCAAAGAGATAGTGGCAGGCGGTGGTACCTTTGGTACCCTGTACAACTTATTTCGCAAAGTAACAATAACAACACGAGGCTGGGACTCATACACATCATGTCGCTTCCACAAGAATGGTTGGTCTAATAATACTTCACAAACATCAAGAGGAGCAATGTCACATAATACCTCATCTGTGAAGGGCTTGATGCTATAGGGAAGGCAACACTGCTGGCTGACGTGGAGATCCCATCCTTGGTGAAGCCACTCTATGGTGTATGGATGTCGGTGTGCTATGTTCAGCAAGCCCAACCGCTTCATGATGTCTACTGAAATTAGGTTAATTTAGCTCCCATTTTCAACAATGAAATGTAGCGGGGAACCATTTACCCACATCTGGGACTGGAAGAGACACTCCTCCTCCTCTGGATCTTCCGGTTCCTCCTTCTAGATTTTTGCAGTGGCAATCGTGGCGTTGGGCTCTGCATCAATAATATGTTTCCCTTTGTCATTCCCCTTGTTAGGTTCTAATTTAGAGTTAGAGCATGCATCTGATTTAGAAGCCCTCATCTCGACCACCAGCAATTGCTTGGCCCGACACTCACTTGTGTTGTGAGTGGAGCTCTTATGGAACTCACACCACTTTCCCGTGTCCTTCTTTGGCTTTGCGGTGTTGTTCTTTGCTTGCGGCTTTGACAAGTTGTCTTGGGACGCCATGCCTTGGATTTTTCCAATGTTCTGTGGTTTGGGGGAACCTTTCCCTTGCTTTTGATTCGCAGATCCAAAGTCTCTCTTCTTCTGTTTGAATTCCTGCTCAACCTTGGAAGCATACCAGTATGCCGTACCAAGTAAGGAGATGTTGATGAACTCCATTTCCTCATGAATATATCTGTGCAAACAACTGCAATACTTTAGCACCAAATGTTTTTGTGAAATTTTGATACCCAACTTTGTGCGCAGGGTATGGAACAGATTCGTCAGCTCATGCACATCTTGATCCCTTTGTTGCCGTCACGTGGTCCATTGTATGTACTTGTCCTCATACCTCCCCACAGAATAATAGTGTTCCTTTATGGCATATTAGAAATAATTCCAAGTGGGTACGACTAAGAACAGAGAGGGTTCTGTCTTGTCCTTTTTCTGACAGTAGGTTTCCCACCAGTCCTTAACAAGGGGGGTAGCTTTGAGGAGTGCAAAAATAATCTTCTCTCAGTCGAGAAAGTCATGAACCGAGAAATATCCTTCTAATAGATTCAACCATCTATCTATGACATCTGCATCTATTTGAACCTCAAATATGGGAATGTCAAAGTTTACTTGTACCTTTAAGGGAGATGCACCTCCAGAGTGGCTGCTGGATGCAGATGCGCTGCCGGTGGGAAGTCGTTGAAGGATCTGGGTAAAGTTATCCATCACCGCGTTCCTTTTTTTTTCGAGAGCCTCGAGCAAAATTTTGATAGGATCTCCTGCTCCCTCATATTTATTTTCATCCCCCATGGGCGGCCGTCGGGGTTTGCGAGGTTGATCTTGCAAAGGTTCAACCAGATCGAGCCCTAACTCCTTATACCTCGACCTTGTTGGGGACATGGAAAGAAGGATTGAGAAAAAATAGACCGATTTGATACCACTGATCCAGATTTATGCAGGAATGCAACATAATACACATATAACCATAAATACAAATATGCAACGGAAATAACACTTCATTTCATTAATATTAAAGAATTGAAATTTGCTTACAGACAAAATGGAAATAAACTAGCTAGGGTGTTGGTAGCTTATCTATGAGAAGAGATGTGGTGGCTACAGGCCTCTGAACTCTATGTTACAATGAGGCTCGAAGGCCTATATATTATTGAGAAACAATGGAAAACCCTAAACATCCAAAAACCTAACCCTAGGAGATGAAACACCAGAATATGGGCCCCATTGGGGTAAATTGGTACATCAATTTCTCAGGGTCGTAACTTTGGCATACTATCTCTGTTTGACGCACATGATACATCGTTAGAAAGATCTATCCGAGGACTACAAATACCAACCACGAATGTAGATTTTGAATTAGAATCATATTAGTCGAACAAACGATGCCCAAAAAAAATCGTTTAGGGCCTCAAAATGGCTCCGGAAGTTCAGGACCCGAAAAACTACTAAAAATAATAAGTTGCGCCGAAACTGAAAAACTAAAAGAGAAAATGGTGGGACCCCAAGTGGAATAGGAAGGTGGCCACCAATATCCACCTAGATCAGTCTCTCTCTCTCACACTCTGGGACACTTAGATTTTTCTTGGAGCACTTTGGCATTGGATCAAGAAAGGAGAAGAAGGTAAGAGGAAGGAAGGAGCAAGCAATGAAGAGCAAGATCAAGTAGCTACAACATGATTCTTTGCAGGTATCGATTTGCATGTGTGATTACCTTGCTAGATTTGGCATGCAGGGTATTGCATGTGGTTCTTTGCAGTCATGGCATGGGTTTTTCTAGGTGTGGCAATGTTTTCACCCTAGCCTTTCAATTTCCAGATACCCATGGTTTGATGTGGTTCTCATGTTTTGGTTGAGTTGGATTTTCGGATGGATTCAAAGTAGAGGGAGGTTTATATTTGAAAGGAAATCAGATGGCCTATTGATCCTCGAATCAAACCCTAGATTGCGGTAAAGCCACTGGCCTAGTGACCCCTGAACCAGACTATGGGTTGCAGTAAAGCCATGTATTGTGTGCCTCGGTGGGCCTAGGAATCCTAGTCCGGTTAATGGCAGGATATATCGTAAAGCTTAGAGGTGGTTTCCTTTTATTAGGCCTAGGAATCCTTGCTGATGAATGACAGGATATACAATAAAGCTTAGAGGTTGGAGTCTCGGTTTAGGGCCTAGTGATCTAATGTGGATTGTGGTAAAGCTTGAGAGACTAGGAGTCAAGAAAATTCCTCATGGAGTAGGTGGAGAAATCCAGTGGCATTCATGCTTGTTTTATGGCCTAGTGATCTGGGATGGATTGCGGTAAAGTATGGTTTCTATTGATGAGGGTGAGACAGTTTAGCCTCAGGATTCCCTAGTTGGCTCTTTTTTTTTGAGTCCCACATTCATGCTTGGAATATGCCACTGGGGTGATTGGATGAAGAGAGATTTGGATCAACGTGGTAGTCCCATCTCAGGTTGGCTTTTGCATTCATTAATAATAGGTTCTTTCCTTGACATCTTATGTGTAGATGTACTGGTTTATATGTGGATTCTATGGCTGATATATCCTTGAAATTTCTGTTGCTATTATGTTGGTTATAATCATGTATTATGACAATGATGATGTATGGCTCTCCTCATGTTTTGATTTGTAAATGAATGAACAATGTATCTATGACCTAATATATGATAATGCATCTAATGATGTAAGGGAGCAATGCTTCTTATCAATTCTCAGATAAGTATGAGACCCCTATACTTGAACCTATTGTTTAAACCCATAGATTACATATTTGCAACATGTGTTGATGAAATGCCTATCATGGCTAGTAGTGGTCCAATCTAGACCTTGTCAATGTTTTTACAAATGTATCATTGTTTCGCTGTTATAATTAATTTATGAACCTGTCATTAAGTTCTGGCCAGTGACTTGAGCTCTGTGCCTGAAAATGTGGCTCAAATCCTAGGGACGCTGTCATAGGTATGAGGAAAAAAGTCCCTATATGCATGCATACCCACGCTGTGGGAGCGTCCAGAGATTCCTAGACACACCCTTGTCCATATCAAGGGAGAATCAAAGGGATTAATGGCCTAAAAGCCCATTGGGACCCAAGGAATCGCTACCTGAGTGGTTGGGATTGATCCTGGCCGAAGTTTTGTTGCTAATGTGGAAGGTCGGTGTGATGTGTTTCCGTCGATTCCACTTCCTTAAGGTCACCTAGGAGGTTGATTCCCATTATAGTGGCCTCTCATTGCATATTTACCCCGGTTGGCCAGTTACTTGGGTAGATGTGGGATGAGGGTGTTACATTTCAATACAATATTAACAATAAAACTTCTTGCATCGGGATTCTTGCTCCCTATATCTTATATAACTTTCAACTTATTTAGCCTCTCTTTCCATGTTTTTGGCCTAAAAAACGTAACAATGCAAGAACTCTGCAGTATCACCAACGAAGAATCACTAGTGAATTTTTATTGATTTTAATTGGCCTCAAGTCATAAATACATGATCATTTCACCACTACTCTTGTACAAATGCTAATGATTTACTTGCCATTAAGTTCTAAAACGATGGCTGACACCCGAAACTTCATTGAACATATGTGGCATTTAATTTCATTTAAAAGTGAAATGATCCCCCATCTACAAGTTAACCACATTAAATTTGATTACACTTAATTACCCATGTTAATGCTTAAAGTACATGAATTAATGCTTTACTTGCAGGGATTAACACTAATGTTATGCCAATGCCATCTGGATGAGTGTGCATGTGAGGTTCATTTGGAATAGTGTGACACGATGGGAAGAAACTTTTGTTATATAATGTGGACAAGCGATATGGATAGGATATTTACATGTACCCCATGCGACAATGACACGTGTCAACCAGAAATAACATCTAAAGTTGGTTATGGAGTGAAACGACATGACAATTGACAATGCATATCAAGTGCGAAATAGGGAAGCGATTAATTGTGCTAAGTGACCCGATGGGTGATCTAGTCCCCACTACTATGTTGACATGGTCTGGCCTTATTTGATATTGGGCTCCAACATACACATTGTTTAAACATAAAACCATAATCCAATGACATCAAACGATGACCATTAATTGGATCTAATGGCTACAACTGCTATAAAATGGGAACTTCAATACATATTAGTGATTATATAACTATATGAAAAAATACGAAGGTTCAAATTTAATGAGTTTAACGGGTTGTTCTTACAAAAGAACGAACTTGCCATTTTGTATAGGAATCCTAATAAAAAATGGGGACACTTGTCATTTTTATTTCCTATGCTAGATTTCATCTCTCTCCTTTACCTAAGTTGAAAAACCTCCCTCTATCATTTTGTCTTATGTGTATGAATCCATGGTCATAATCCCTTTGAAATATTGCAAAAATATTAAGAAATAGTTTTAAGTCTTCAAGGCATCACCACATAACGATATTTTTCTTGTCCTTCGTGACATAAAATACTTGCCTTCCATTAGACAACACAAAAAAGTTAAAAATCATGGCATTAGAAACATCTCATGGTGTGATGGGAAAGTTCCCAATAATTAAAATATTTAATTCCTTTCTCATGCCTTTGTTCCTCATGTTGTGAACTCAGGAAGTAAAATATATAACACTTCCGCACTGTGATGATTAAATCCCTGTTACTTGTCGTAAGCCTTTTCTCATCTCTGGGTTCTCACTACTCGTGCTCTACTATTCTTATTGTTAAGACTCATCTTAATTAAAAGGTTTATAACATCAATTTTCACGTTCTTTGACAAACATTTTCTCGTTCTTTGACAAACATTTTCCCGTTCTGCAACGAAAATAACGTGAACTCAATCAATCTCTAGGGTCACGGATTAAAGTTAATTAAGATTTAATGTATATTAAAAAAGTAATTTGGGCATAATCCCTGGTTAAACAAAATCTCACCTACTGGTAAATGCAAGTATTTTCAGCGTTTATTGAACAAATCGACGTGTAATCAACCCATCATTCAAGTGTTTAATAACATTTACTCTGAACCATTGTGTAATCGATGAATAAATTTTGAAGTACATGGGTGAAAAAAATCAAGAAGGTGTAGAGGGATCCACAACCACTATCCATCACATCAAATTGCAGAGATGGGAGGTGTTGTCACGTAAAAAAAATCATTTTCGAAAAAGGACAAAATGTGGGTCACACACTACCTTAATTGCGCTAGCATACCAATAGCTACCAAAAGAGGGAGGGAATATGATACTAGGGAATTATCCCACTCGTTGTAATTTTAATTTATGAATCTTATATATGTGAAAGAGTAAAAAATATTTTAGATAATTTTATTTCTCTTAAATTTTGATCGAATTAATATCAAGATAAATCTACATTAATGTTAAAATTTTGATGTCATGCAATCTAATATAATTATTGGACTTGTAGAGAAATGTTATTTTATATTATGAGTATAGAATTCTTTTGTGCTTTTATTGAGTTTTCTCTATACAATTTTAGTACACTAATTATTGGCCACGTGATCAAGTTCATTATGTAGTTAGCAAGTAGAGGGAGTGTTTGCAATGTCGGGAGTTTTCTCCGTACAATTTTACCACACCAATTATTGGCCACGATGAAGTTCATTATGCAGTTAGCAAGTAGAGGGTGTGTTTGCAGTGTTGGCCTTCTTTTCAAATACAATAGAATGACAAGTTTCCTTCATCATTGATGCTTGCTATCTTGAAACCTAAAAAATCTTCTGAGCTAACCAACGATGTATGGGAGCCCATTGTTATTAATGCAAGACTTATTGCAACTCATGGTTTCGGGTTGACTCCCAAGGACCATGATGTCCCATCACCCAACGTTGGACTTATTGTCACACAAACCTGCACTCCTTGAGATAAATTCCTAAGGCTCAAGTGAGGCTTTGACGTAACTAAGAGGGAGGCATTTCACCTTAACAAACCTATTATACACACTAAGCTAACTCTCCTCACACTCAAAGGGGGCTTCCCTAGGATGGGATTATTGGGATTTTAGGAGTTAGTTCAAAGATGAAATGAAGAGTAAATCCAACAATATAGTGTTTTCAAAGGATTGAGAAAATAAAGTTTGATAGAAGGACAAAGACTAGTGTCTTTTCATTAGGAATGTGGGGCAAATTAAGGCTCCTCTTTTGGAAGTTATATGTGAAACTAAAATGATAGTTAGGATTTACCACTTCAAACCATACCAAATCATCCTATCATCCAAACATGTTTCAAAATGGTAAAGAGGAATGTATGCAACCAAAAATCTTCCGGATGTCATGATAAGGGACATATAAAGAAGAGATAAAGAGGGTGCACCACCAACATTAGAGAAGTAACCCCACACTTACAACCATTCCAAATAAAATACCATATGGATTTAAAGATACTACTTACTCACCAAATCGGCTCACAAGACCATTGATATGTGAACATCCATTGATTTCAAAGCATCATAAGATGAAATATTTGGAGAGTTTCGCACTATCCATCCACAATATAAAATAATTAGACAATATATTTTCATCCAAAGAGTCTCCAAAAATATTTTTAATTAAGCTCAAAGACATTTATCCCCAAATCCAACCATGAAAACAAATGATAAAATGCATCTCTAATCCAATATCTAATCTAGATTGGATCATTATATTGTTTATCATCTATCTTAGTGCTCTCAAAGTGAAAAAAATGGAGAAATCAACTTGCAAGAGAAATTTTATTGGCAAAACCCAAGTTTTGGGAGAATTGGGGTCTGAATCCTTCCAGGGCCATTTTGAGGCCTTAAATGACATGTTTTAGGGATAAAACATTCTTGCTTAAATGCAAGAACTTGTGATGCTATTATGCACTTAGAGACCATTTTTAGGCCTTAGATGATGTGTTTTGGTGTTAGGTCCCTATATTACTAGTGTTGTCCCTTATCATGTTAGTGTAGCCCCCCTTATTGTTATTGTTGTACCCCTGTAACCCCCATATTGTTATTATTGTGCCCTTACATTATTATTGTTAGGTTGGCTAGGATTATATTGTGGCCCCATGGACTTTTATATATAGAAAGGAGTTTTTGTCATTTGTATCATCCAAGAATTGTTCATTTATGTAATATATTGGAGGTTGCCCCATCGAAGTGGCTAATTTCTAAGGCGTTGATCTCTCTTTTCTTCTATTTTTGGAGCTGGTTTCATAACATTTGGTATAAGAGCTTTGGATTCTAGGTTTCGTTGCTCCAAACAGGCCATTGTGGAATTTTTGCTATAAATTTTTTTCTATGAAGGTTCATAAGCTGAAAGTTTTATAGAGAGAAGCCAAAATCCTGAGGAACGTCATGTGAAATTTTCAGATCTTAGTTTGCAACATTTTTGGAGATATTATTTGTGCAAGTTAGGGATTTTTCAGGCTCCCCAATTTCATTGAAACTGGTCATCGTGGCATGTGCGTATAAATTTCTTTCTACGAAGGTTAAGAAGTTGAAATTTTTACAGAGAAAAGCCACAATCTGGAGGAACCTCCTATAAAAAATATGATCTTGGTTCAAAATATATTCAGAGCTATGATCTGTGGAAGTTAGGGTTGTTTCAAGCTCCCGAATTTCATCTCAAAGAGGTGACCGTGGGAAAATCATCATAACTCTCTCTTTGAGCATCAGATTGGAATTATGTAAAAAGTGGCGCAAGTACACAGATTGTAGTTTCCTTTGTATAAATTTCAAAGCCGAAGGAGGAAACGGTGACATGTGACACGTCATACAAATTCTCTCTACTGAACCAGTCCATATTTAGGTCATTGTGGGAGATTGGGAATAAATTTTCCTTGAATAATCCAAAGAAGGTCAGACCTATGGCATTCGAAAGAAGATTCAGAGGGCTACTCCACGGCTGAATTTCAGAAATTTAAGATCCGAAACCACAAAGATAATTCAGCTTCGATATTGAGCTCCTCAAAAGCAAGAAAATGGTGTGTATTTTTTTTTTTTAAATTGCATAATGTTTGTTTGAAAAATCAGTTTGAAGTGATTCCAAGGGCATATTGAAGAAATTTTCTCAGTATTGGGTTCTATAATGCCTCTAAAAAATAATTCCATGCCCATTAAGCCCTCAGAAATCTATACTATGACGCATGAAGAGGAAGAATTGCAGTATGAGATATCAAAATTATGGTACCAAGTGCAACAAATTTCGATCTTACGAAGAGCAACCAAAGATGACATAGATGGTTTAAAAGCATAAATGGAGGCTAAGTTGGATGGTTTGAAGGATCAAATAAAAGCTAATATGGATTATAAAGTAGTGGAATATCACATCGACCATCAACAACAAGTTCCCCAACTCTCAAAGAATAACCTAACTTTGGTGCAGAATGAAATGAAACAATAGGAAGATCAACATCACGTCGAAAGAAATTCTGAAGCAGTCACAGAAACAAGAACTCGAAAAGTACGATCAATTTTAGATTATCTCAACAAGTGGAAGAACTTTCCTGTATAATATTCCACATGGGAGGAAGATAATTTTATACATAAGCATCAGGAAATAATCAAGCGTTGAGGACAACACTTGTTTGAAGGAGAGGGGCATGCTAGGTCCCTATATTACTAATGTAGTCCCTTATTATGTTAGTGTAGCCCCCTTTATTGTTATTTTTGTACCCCTGTAACCCCCATATTGTTATTATTGTTCCCTCACATTATTATTGTTAGGTCGGCTAAGATTATATTGTGGCCCCATGGACTCCTATATATATAAAGGAGTTTTTTTCATTTGCATCATCCAAGAATTGTTCATTTATGTAATGTATTATAGGTTTCCCCCTCGAAGTGGCTGATTTCTAAGGCGTTGATCTCTCTTTTCTTCTATTTTTGGAGCTGGTTTCATAACATTTGGGGGTAAAAATTTCCTTCTCAAAGGTGGGGCCTTGTGACGCTATTCTACACTCAAATATCTTTCCAACAATGTAATAATCATGCCAATTGAATTTTATGTTTAAACATTATGCTCCCCATACGTTGACCTACTGTATTGTTTAACCACCATGGTTCTAGAGGATGCAACATTATCCTTGGTTACTGATGTAAAAGGGGCTAACCACATAGGGACTTGGAAGAAAACTCTAGAAGGGTCAAACTTGAACCCTAGTTGGCTATCAAGCTTGTTATATGGAAAATTCACTTCTGAAAACAAAAATTGAATACCCAGATCTAGTGGTATGATCTAGAACAACATAGGGAAAAAAGATCTATGTTTTCCTTAGAGAGATCAGAATACTGGAAAAGGGACCTACCTAGAATCTGTAGTAATTTCTCCTCCTTTCTTCACTTGTAAGCTCCAACTCTAGCTCCACACACTATAAATGGAACCTGAAACAATGAATAAAGCGAGAAATAGAACTACAATATCCACATAACATAGTCTAATGTCTCTAATAAATGTGTCAACATGGCATTGAAATACGTAAGTATCAACATGACACAAGTATAGGAAAACACAATTCTTTTTGTATTAATAGATAAAGGAGAGGGTTACAACCATATATAAAATTTGACTTTTTAGATGTATCCCAAATTTTCTTGTCCTTCCTTGCCACAAATAAAACCTTCACACCCAACCCTAATTCATGAATGGATGATGATTACTTAAGCTCAAAGTAACAACATGAGGGCACTAGTAATCTCCAAAAACCAACCCAGACTCTATGGGAGGCAATAGATTTATAGGGATAAGTGGTAGCTTAGGATTTACCAATATGGGCTTGAGATCCACATATGAGGGAAGATAAGCTCTAGGGATAAGAGATAAGACCACTCGATTGGGATCATATAGGAATTGGAGATCTTTATCCATGGTAAATGGTTAAAAAAACCTTAGAAGCTTATGGAAGGATAAGATTCGAAAATATTTTTTAATTTTCCTGAAATTATAGAACCATCGCACCTATAAAGTAAAGAAACCTGCGCCGGTAAGCGCATGTGCTCAATTATGAAACTTGAAACCATTGCAGGTGGAAAGGTATGCAAGGTGCGTTGGGGTTAAAAACATTTTTTTTGAGCTGATTGATATAGAAAATCATATCTTTTGGAGATGTGATGCTTAGGGCTTTGCAAAGGGATAATGAAAAAGTGTTAAAATATGTTAATTGATCCGATTTTTAGGTCTTTTATATGAATGTGACAAAATGAACTGTACCAAGGCTATATTATAACCAAGCTACTAGGAGAAAAAGGAGGTTCCATTCACTTTCAATTGTATCTTGCTCCACAATAGATCAAAACAATTGGGAGTGGGTGTAACACTCCTTCCCCCCCCCTTGGAATTTTCTATGCTGATGGGATGTGTTACTTTTAACTAACCCAACCTCCATGGTCTCATTATGGAAATGGGGTTACAAAATTTCTTCTTTACCAAAGTTGGAATAATTAACTTTGAATGACACTATTGCATCTATCTCATTAAGAGCTTTATGGCAATAATTTTTTTATCTCAGTTAGACCTTTGGATTAAGAGATATGCCTCTTCAAAGTTTAATCAATCAAGTAGTTCCATGTGACACCCGCATGGTCACTGGTTAAACTGCTTGCATATTTATGTCATCGCACAATCGACCTAAATATATAAATGAATTATATTAATTGCACACCCCATACATATTCGAAAATTAACAAGGAGGGGGGTTTTTCGCATTTGCAACTAAACCCCTCACAATTTACCCCTGCCTATCTTCTCCACGTGGCCACCTCTTTACATCGGTGGCCTATATAAATAGGATTTCCCCCACCTTCCTAGCAGATAACGAGGTGGGGGGGTCTACTATTTATCATTTATGCGACCTTGGTCCCGACCACACTCATGTGCATGTAATACGTGGAACTACCTTGGAATCTATGTGATGCCCATGTCACTTAATCTCCACATCATCCTTTAGTCCATGTCTTGTTGACGTCATCATACCATGTGGTATCCTTTGATGGTGCTACATGTCACCCAATAATCAACGTCTTGATCACCCCAAAAAAACATTTCTACCTACCATGTGTCACATTGAAATTGTGCCATATTAGCAGTATGGCCACGTCAGAGGATCCACATCCCTTTGAAATTCCACGAAGAATCCTCATAGCCTTATTCGACCTACATGGAATTTTCCACCTAATCCTAGTTTGTGGGTCCCACAAAGTATCGGTCCTTCAGGCAAATAATTGTTTTCACATTATAAGAAATTTTGGGTGAAGCACAACCTTTCTATTACTCAATGCATCTTTGTCTTATATATTCCCATCTCTAGTTACTAAGGTTTTCCATCGATAGTGGCCAACACAAAGGTATTAACAAGGGAGGCACACCATGACATTAATTTTTCACATCGAGCAATGGAAATGTCTTCATCCCGCGCCTTCCATCAACTCTACAAATTTTATTAACACCTTACCTTTAATGTCCCCAAAATTTGGATTACTTTATGATGTGGTTAGGAGGGATTTCTAAAAGCTTGTATCAACCCGATCATAGAAGCGAGATTACTCCATTGGTGGGTTCATATGGTTTTAGAGGATTTTTATGGGTCTGAATGGGATTGCTTACCATATTTCATCATTTGGATAATTTCCACACGGTTCACTCTTGGTTCTGCTGCATTCCGACGATTTTCATAAAATAGAGTCATTAATGAGCGTATTTTAATTAATTATGCTTAAGGTGTTGTTTCAGGATGAATACTTGGAGAAACACATTAATGTAATAGCTCATTGGAATCAAGGTGAAAAGATCTATTAGGAAGGATTATAAAAGGAGCTTTGGGTGGCTGGTATGAGCATGGAGGTGAATTAAGAATTTTCCAGGGTTAAACGTGGCTTTGACTAGTTAATAAAAGTCACTATTAAATAAGAAAGGAAAAGTGATTTATTCTTTAATTAGAGGGAAAAAGGCAAAATGATGACAAAAGTGGCCACTAAGTTATAAAAAGGGAAAATTGCGGAGTCTCTCCTCATTCTATCACTTACATTTTGAGAATATAAGTTTTTGGAGAGAAGCTTAGAGTTTAAGAAACCCTAGTTGCTATTGCTAGCTTTAATGGTGAAACTATACACCCTAGTTGGTTCTGAGAGTGGAATCACCTAGATTTCACCATTGCGCTACCAAGGAGAATAATATTTGCAAAATATCATGGAGCTAAAAAGTTTTAAAAGTTGATTTTATCTTCTTATATTGGGTTTTCCTCATATCTATTGGTAGGGAGTATTTTCTGAAGTTTCAAGGCAAAAGAAAATCCAAATTTATAATGGTCAAAGTTCTTATACATGAGCAAATTTGTGGGTCGATTTTATTTGTAGAATAGTAGAACGTGTTTCTAGTAAAATGATGATTTCTTTACTTCATTACTGGACAAGTTGTTATGGGTTTTTGGGTTGAGCATCATAGATAAAGAAGGGGTCATATTACCTTGCATTGGTGGAACAATATTCCTTCTTATTTGTTGGTCGTACCCTATTCTTCCTTGCTGGTGTATTCTCCAGTGTACTCTTAATCCATGACCTGAGTATTTCTGCAAAAAAGGGACAACATATTCCATATGCAGAGAGGACTAAGTTCTAAGTTTTATTGGGTTGATTTGTTACCAAAATTTTGGGCATATTTCATGTGGCTGAGATTTGTTGTTTTTGTGGCCAAGTTGTTGGCCAAAATTTCTATAAATATGGTGGTGTGTGTGGATTGATATTTCTGGTAAAAGACACTGATTTTAAGGTCAACATGTGATGTATCTCATGAAGACAAGTTCATTGTAATTCTATAAATAAAGGACTGATATTCTGATGGTTATCATGCTAGAAAAAAATACTAGGTTCCTCTGTTTCTGTAGAAAATCTCTAACACAACTATAATACCATGTAGAAATTATATCAATGGACTCAATATGATCATGCAATGTACTAAAGAAAGATACTAAATCCTTCTACAATATTGGTGGAATATAAAACACGATCGCTCAATCACATGCAAGTAAGAGAAAGAAGTAAATCAATACACAAGACCATATTTTCCTGGGAAAGAAACTGCTCAAAACCCCTCTATATTTATTGTATAATCAAACAAGGAATCATGAAACAATATAATGTATTTGTTCTCACCACAACCTCATGCACACTGATATTTTGAAGATTTCTGTGGTGTGAGTTTTGAGGAGGGGTATTCAGAATCTCCACAGTGTCCATTTTTATGTCTACGTTTCGAGTCTAACCAAGACTCCGTGTTGCCTGTGTAACCTATGCTTGACAGAGGAAAAGGAGGGTTTAAGATTCAGATCACGACATTGTTTCAAGAAAAATAGATCAACCTCTCTTCTTCGGATTTTAACCGTTGTTTTTACGAGATTACAAGTCTCAATCCAGGTTTCCCTTCCGTACAGGGTACCAATGATATTTTGAAGATTTCTGTGGTGTGAGTTTTTAGGAGGGGTATTCGGAATCTCATACACTCTACCAATTGCTTCACAACGATATAGGAAAAATTGGACAAAAACATAGCCAATTATTAGCCTACCCTGCTTACGCAATCCCTAGAGAATTAAACCCCTATTAAATAGGAAATTAAACCTTCCTTGATTGTGCAATTAATCATGGGCTTCCCATGGCTTTATAACTGCACCTGGGTAGTTTGCCTAAAATAAAACTGCTAGTTTACTAGCCTTGAACCTTTGTCTCAACTAGGTATCCACCAGAATTAGCATGCATGCAACCATAAATAGTGAACCATAAGTTACTTGGTATATCACTACTGGTGAATTAAATCTATTTTAATTCACTTGATATTCAACTAGCTCATCAAATAATTAGAACTAGTTAAACTAATTTTAACGAAATTATTGTGAGTTAACTAATCCCACCCACACTACACTAGTGATAAAACTGCAACTGGACCTTGTAAATAATAGAATCACCCTACATGCCTATCCTTAGACCCTCAACTCGAAACTCTTGAGCTAAGTAAGTCTATCACTCTTAGTTAACTATTACAAGTTGTTATGAGATAAGATTACAATTAATTTTCCAATTTATTTAATAAATTGGTTACACACTAATGTATCACTAGGACCCATCACTGTGTGACTTGTGATCCCGCACTAATGTGTGTGTTGCATTTTCTTGTTGAATTTCAATAGTTTCTTTATGTCTTGTAAACTCTATTGGTAAAACAAGATATGCCTATATGATCCTTATATTAGAATTAATGTTATGAATATATACCTTCCAACTTATTAAAATTAAAATTATATCAACAATATATGTTGTTTCTAAGTGTTATATGCTATTAAAATTAATGATCTGAGGTTTTGTTATACAAACATATCACTATGCGTTGATTCCGAAGACAAAAAAACCAAGAAAAACACCTACACTAGTATACTCACAAGATGTTTGACAAAATATCTCACTAAAGAAATTCACTAAGCTCAGATAAATCAATAGTGATTTTGGGAAAATTCCAATTGGGAATATTACAGTGCCTCTCAACAAAGAGACACTACAAAGCATCGTCGGGGTTTTTTGGAATGTGGTGATGTGGTCCTGGTCATGTAAACTCCACGTTAGTACTGCGTGGCACCCCAAGCCATGTGCCACCACAAAATTGCTACCATGTTTTAGGTATATTCATATGAATAAGCATTTAAAGACACCCACTCTAGCTGCCACGTGTCACTGCCATGATGACACTACGTCAATGTACCATCCACGTCACATGTCCACATTAACTAGCGTGCCAAGTCACAACGCCTGCCATTTTTCATCACAATCCTTAAAGGTTCCTTTCATAGATTTAGCATGGCTCACACCACGAGGATTAACTTTAAACATAGTCATTAACAAAATAATTAAACTTGTGATTAGTGGTAATCACTAGGGTTAAATAAATTCCTCTATCCTTTATAAAATTCCCAATTTATATTACAAGTTTAACAAGGCTTATTTGGCCCAAATACAAGATTAACTTTCAGTGATACTTAGACATGGGATTTATAAGAGATTCATTGCTTTCTAAGCCTTCCTCATGGTTAAGTGATGCTCTAATTAATGACTATGATAGGAATGAAACCTCCATTCCAACGCCCATAATTCAGACATATAAACAACCATACTACTTGGACAAGGCCAACCTCATGCCTTCTAATACGAATTAATTAGGCCCAAGCCATTGTGGACATGACTTAGTGACTTTCACTAATGTAGAAATTATACAAAATACATGTATGTCCTAGATTCTCTTGATCTAACAAAATGCTAATGTTAAATAGAAAATCACTTCTACAAATATTTGCGGAATTTAAAACACAATCGGCAATTACAATATCATGAAGAAACATCAATCACACACAACACAGATAATTTACTGGGGAAAGCTTATAGCTAAAATCCCCACTATTTTATATTGTATATTTTATATGGATCATGAAACAATTACATACAAAGCTCCAATCCAAGAGCTCTCAGTACATGAGCTAATTGTCTCACATTGTCATACAAAAATTGGCAAGTTCCTTAGCCAATTTACTGTCTCCAGACAAATTGCCTCCACTACGCAATCCCAACTGATATCAATCCTTGAATGAGTGAAATCTTTCCTTCCTTGACTGTGCAATCCTCATGGGCACATCCAATGTGTGTGTGGTTGCATGTGTTCAACCAGATAATCTCACAATTGATAGTTTACTTCCCTTTCACCTAGAACTCAACTAGGTCTCCACTGAATCTGACATGCATGCAGTTAATAATAGTAAATCATGTGTTTCATGTGAGACCACTGATTATGAATTAATTAATAATTAATTCACTTGATCTCTCACTAGTGTATCTTCATTTACAACTAGCACAACTGAGTTTAACTCACTTAACCGAGTTAAACTACTTTACAACTTGCATAACTGCACTTCCAACTTTGTTACAACTTCAAATCACTCAGTTAAAACTAAGTCAAACTACATGTCCCACCAACCAACTACTTAACTCGAAATTCCTTTAGCTAACTGATTTTCCACTTCAATTAACTATTTCCAAGTGCTCATTGAGAATAGAATATATTTTATTGTCCAACTAAAATTAAGGGATAATAATAGTAGACATGCATCTATAAATAGAAATGCAATCTATAAATAGAATTTGCACATACATCTATAAATAGACATATACCTAAAAATAGCTTGAGGCTCCATCCTAGTGTAGGTGCTTCATTTTCACAAGGATCTTCTTGTTGAATCTCAACACATAACACCAACATATGAAACCATAGAATGGATCCTGACCCACTCTATCAAATCCACTAACATACTAACTAGTGTGAAGAAAATCAACAATCTTAGATAGTCAAATATCCATGATATCCATGGAAATCCCAAACAATGGAATACAAAAGCTGTAATATTTAACATAGTACATAAAGTAACCATGCATACTCCTACAAATAACTCTGCAATGAAAGATCATATCAACAAACATATAGGCCTCTAAGCCCCTTAAAAATCATAGAAGCATATAATTGTAACTTCTCCTTGGATATAATGAGGAGCATCATATTCCAACATTAAAATACTACTACACACATTTACTACTATATATATATATAGATTAATGGAAAAATATGGATGTTTTACAAGAAAAATACTTATCTGTTCAACTTAGATAACTAACAACCAAGGGAGGGAGTTCAAATCTCCACCCAACCATAGGCCAACTTCCCCTAAGGAGTTATGTTCTTAAGGGAATTCACATCGATGCAATTCAATTGGATTACAAAAGAATCCAAAGAACACAATTCCTCCTCCTGCAACTAGGAGTACAGAGCACATAGTGTCTCCACCAACCAAATACAATAGGATTCGAGAGCCAATAATTCCTCCACCCACTCCATAATTCAGAAGTAAATAGCCCATAGTGCCTCCACTTTTTTATATATAGGAATCCATAGCACACCACTCGTCCACTTGATAGGCTTCACATGAATCTAGAGATATTGGGTATACACCTGATAAAAAAACATGGATCCATAACACTTTTCAGTGACTCCACCAGCTATTTCTTTCTCCTTCCTGAGCCTTTTCTTTTCCCTGTTTGTCTACACTTTATCTCCTCATGTTCATTTTTTGCGAATAGACCCATTCATGTATCTATTGCCCCTAATGATAGAATACCTTGTATGTATATATCCTTTCCTATTACATGTTGAATTATCAACATGTCTCTCCCTAATAGGGAGAGAATGAGCTCATCCTCCTCCTCCAGGCTGGCCATACTCCCTTCAATGCTTGTACCAACAAGGTCAGAAATTCAGCATGGAGATTGGTGGTAAGTTAATGAAATGACTTGGGTTTACTCATTTCCTAAGTAACTCCTCCTCCACATACTTGGAATCTTTCCCTCTCCTAATTATGATCATCATTTATATTTCCACATTATTTACATGAATTACAATTCATTGTCATATTCAAAAGAAGGGTAACAAAAAGGACTATTGCAAACCCCACCACCTTATGGGAAAACTCTCCTCAATGTTATACATACAAACATAAAATTCATAGTGAGCTCATATACAACCAACTCTCTTTACATTTACTTACACACTAAACAAAATTGGGTATGGTACCCTAATCTGATCAACCATTTCCCAAGTAGATTGATCTAGTCTAAAGTGCTTCCACTACATACTGACTTGCTCAATTACTTAATTCCAGAGCGCAACCTTCCTTCGATCCAAAATTCATTGTGGTTTTGGTTGTAATTCTCCCTTGGATTCCACCTATATCATAGAGAAATAAAACACATGATTAGCATCATGCACATACTGTTTAAGAAAATATATGTGGAAAACATAATGTTATTTTACCAAGGGTGGCAAGGCTAGTCTGTAAGCCACTGGCCCTGTTGGAACAGGGTCTCCTGCAAGCTGCGAAATTGGTCCATTTTGTATATTTTTTATTTTACCTAGTCTAACGCAGGGGTTTTGGGGTGGGTGAAAGCCCCTAATGCATTGTAAATGGGTCAAGGTTAGACTGAGAGTCCGCAAACCACGGTTTGTGGACCATTGGATATGTAGGATAAAATAGTATAAGTAGTTGAAACTTTTTGAGTTGTAAGACAGATTTGGATAGAGATTGATGCTAAGTGCAAATTGATAGATCTGGTTAGGGTTGTTAGGGAAGGAATCTTGCTGCTATGTGCATAGATATTCTCTGTCCTAATGTGTGCGGACCCTGCTGATGTGTGCGTAGATTGGGTTTTGGGTATTGTAAGTAGATTTGAAGGATTAATGAATACAAAAGTATTGTTGGATGTCTGAATCTATTGGAATTACTCTGTGATATTTGGTTGATTAATATATGTTGATATGTTTTTGATTTAAGTTGCGAATATATTTGTGTTACTTGTTCATGCTGTGATCTAGGACTGTTCTGTTACATTTCCTGCAAGATGATCTGAAAAAGCTACGTTATCTTTATATAAGTTCATGATCTGTTGATTACTGTGAATTTCATTGCTATTGAGCATGTGGATGTGAAGGGAATCTGTAGATCTAGGCTATGTAATATAAGATCTGGTCACTATAAGACTGAACACAACTCGTCTTGAATTACCTACCCTCTCCTAGGGTGTGGAAGCCTAGTTCCAACACCCACCCATACTAATTCGAGTGAGACTTTGGCTTGCGCAAGCAGGTCACTGCCGAAAGGGCCAGTAGTATAGGGGTTTGTTGGCAAACCTTGAACCTCCGAGCCTGGGTCAGGACCCCTCGAGCCAACAAATGGTTCCGTTGCTGGGACCGGGAGCATTTTGAGAGAGGGATCTGGTAATGCCAAGGTTGTATTGGAAACATGAAAGAAAGGAAATTGATGAATGGTTTGAACAACAAGTTCAGGAATTCACAGTAAAATAAAACTGCAGTAAGAGGTTGACCACCGAGGAGTGGAAAAATAAGTATATCTTCATAGAGATCTACGAGATATTATTTGTGACAATTGCGATCGAGCTCCAGGAGTGGCTCGCAAGGTTGGTTGAATTTCAGAAGTGTTGGAGGGATGAATGGGTCACGCAGTGGACCCCTGAATTGATCTAGCAGTTAAAGAAGACTGATAAAACCATCACTCGCACGATTGACCACTGGGTGGACAGTGTGCTAGGAGGGTTCGTGACAGAATTTGCCATCGATCAGTTCGTATCCTACTTTGAAGCAGAGAAAATATTCTTCAAGGGTTTCTGGGGTAAGTTTCTGAAGACCTTACCATTGCTGATTAAGATATTACTGTGTGAAAAGAGTATCTTGTGTGGGCACACTGAGTGAATGCCCGTTGATCTGGATGAAAGTTCGACAGAAAGCAGAAAATATTATCGGACCAACCTAGAAGGAGATAGATCTGTCTACAGCATGGTAAGATAAGCAGCTATGCAGAATCCTCCCGGTACACCACTTTCGAACCAACATAGCGGTAAGAATTCACCTAAACCTACACCACCAGCACTGGAAGATGACATGGCCGCACATATGAAGCTACCTGCCTTTAAGGGTGTAGGAGACAAAGACATGGATCAGTTCTGGTTTTTCACAGAATCAGTATGGACTACACAGAACGTAGCTAGTGATGCGGTGAGGCGGGCACAACTATCCCTTGCCTTTGAAGGAAGAGCGTTGGACTGGTACATGGGATACATTGGCCAACATGCAAATGAAAAAATTGAGGAGTTTAAGAACGCTTTGAAGAAGAAATTTAAGAAGCCTAAGTCCTACTCGCAAATAGTGGTTGATCTCAAAGATTTCAAGCAAGGGCCCTTTGAGTCTATGTGGGAGGCTGATCAACGACTGAAAAAAGCAATTAGAGAAGGAATATTTCAATAGATGACAAACAACATACATAATGGTTCATCACTATGCTACTGCCTCACCTATGCACACCTATGGGTCACCAAACTTTCGACTCGCAGGAGAAAGCCTTAGAAGCTGCGATGAAGTTACAAGCTACGCCTTGAGACGAGACCCAACTAGGCGTCCAACAGATCC
Organism: Pinus albicaulis; assembly: GCA_034641835.2. Lineage (NCBI taxonomy): Eukaryota > Viridiplantae > Streptophyta > Pinopsida > Pinales > Pinaceae > Pinus > Pinus albicaulis. The sequence continues at coordinate 1,153,168,443 of CM076584.1, forward strand.
AAGGGCAGCTAGAAACAATGCACATGGAGATCTAGAACCTGTGACAAGAGCGAGGAGTAGAAGCTATCCCTGAAAGGTGGTGTGTACGTTGTAGGGTGAATGGTCACACCAAAGATAACTACCCTCTACTAACAGACTATATGTAGGCAGGAGGAACTAGTCTGCTGCACCCAGGATCAAGCAGAGGACTTAGTCCATTGTGTCTAGGCTCTAGCATACCTGCGTTGTGGTGTGAGGATTGCTGCGTAGATGGCCTACATGATACGAACCATTTCCCCCACCTAGGTGCGTACGTCCCAGAAGTAAAGCAACAATGGTGCAGGTTTTGTCGGTCAGTAGGACATGATGAGCAGAACTGTTGATCTGATGATAGATCGAGGAAACTTATATAGGGTAAAAATGGATCCTGCATCACCAAGGTCTCTGGCAGGCGTAGGCGGCTCCTTGGCTAGGGGCAAGGGAGGCAGTCAAGGTGGAAGTGTAAGACGGGGCGGAGGAAAATTGATCTGTTATAACTGTGGAGAAGTAGGGCACTTTAGAAGAGATTGCCCGAATCCCACAAGGTAGTCCTGTCGGTATTGAAGACAGTTGGATCATGCAATTGAAGACTATCCAATCTTGATACCAAAAATATAGGAGAAGCAGCCAACACCTACGTAGAATGTGCAGAGGGTTAAGGCTGAGATGCAAGACAAAGATCCTAGCGTAAATGTCGTAACGCATAGTGAAATGGCCACTGGGGGACCAGGGGAGAAGGCTACAATTAGATCCCTAATCGGGAAAGTTGTTATCAAACAAGAAGGTTTGGACGTAAGCAAGGAAAAAGAAACAATTATCGCAGCTCTCCATGAATTTGCGAAGGCAGAGGCATCTACTTCTCAGACACTTGCGAATCTTAGGGAAGACAAGGAGGTCAAGCCCTTCTTACAGGCATGTATGAAGCTGCTGTGCAACCCAACGACTGTAGAGAATATTCAGGCATTAAACTATAGCTGCGCAGCACGATCTAGCACACCCCCGTAAATCAAGGATGTGCACAAACTATACAGGTATAAGAAACACACTAGTAGGGAGATGCGGTTGACTAAACAGATCGGTGATTATGAAATAGATCAGGTTATTTTGGACCTAGGGTCAGATGCGAATGTATTACCTAAGCAGACTTGGCAACGAATGGGTGAACCTAAGTTGGAATGGTCCACTATCCAGCTGCTCATGTCTAACCAACAAAAGATCATACCCTTGGGGAGGTTGTCGAAGATTATGGTAGATATTGCAGGGGTCAAGGACCGGGCTGATTTTGAAGTAATTCAGGTTGTTGAAGATGCAAAACCCTACCCTGCGCTCTTAGGGTTGGACTAGGCCATCGATATGGGAGGTATCATTAACTTAAAGAAGAGAAGCATGGTGTTTGAGAATAAAGGTAGAAGGGTGACAATACCATTAGATCCTGCGGAAGGTGAACGACACACTGAGTCGGTGCACGACGAAGAGGACGTGGATCATATTTACAAGCTAACTGCACGGGACGAAGATTGGATCAACCCCACGGATGAAGGTGTACTCTGCTGGGAAAAGGACAGTGAATGTTTTTCCGACTCCGATGGGGAGATAGAAAACTGGAAAAGTCGGTTACATGATGTCTCTGCACTACGGTGTGTTCGGGTCACAAGGGACTTTCGCTGCATTTCATTAGAAGTAAGAGAACTACCCTGTTTTGATGGTTCTAGAAATATCAGGGACCTTTTGCGAGCATTCGAAGCAGAGGTTCCAAAAGGATGAAGGCTAGGGGCCCTTAATCTCGCCTACGTAGGATGTTTGCGTGATGGTGGGACACACATAAGGAAGCATTCTAGGACTAGGAAAATTGTCGGGATATGATGGTCCTGCGATTCGAACAACCCGATCACATGCATGTCCAAAAATACATTGGCCCCGAAGACCCGTGCAAGTATTTGTTCACATGGATGGAGAAATGGTGTGACAAGACTACGGAAGAATGGGTCCATATGTTTATTCATGCCTTGGGACCACTTCCCACCGCATGGTATTTAGATGCAGAGCTACATCGGTGCACCCGCCACTAGGAAACATTGAAGGATGAATTTCTGGGGACCTTTGGATTAATAGTTGGCACGAAGGCACCCCACGCAGCTCTGCAAGACATTGACACAGTAGCAGGGGGTGAAGCGCACCTATATGTCGCACCTAAAGGGCCCACGTGGGAAAAGCCAGTAGCAAGCATGACCAACTACCGCTATCTAGTCTCTAAAGTAGGTAAGGATTATCCACAAGTTGCGTCTAACGTAAAGAGGGACAAGATGCACACAATGACCAGGTCACTCAAGCTGCGAACGGGTAGCATTATGATGCACTCTATGTTAATTAAGAGTGGGGATGAAGATAAAAGAGACAAAGTTATCATGACTCCTACAACGAGGAAACAACTGCGTTCGATCTTCGGTCATGCAGGTTATTACAGAAAGTTTATTTGACAGTACACACTGATTACAACACCGCTGAGAAACTTGCTTACGAAGGGGGTTCGGTTTTGTTGGGATGACGCATGTTGGAGGAACATATATGTGATTCCAAATTTCCTAGTGAATGAGCCAGTGTTAAGGGAGGAGGCACAGGAGGCGCAGGCATTTAGTCCAAGCGCAGCAGGTGTGCTGAGTGCACATGAGGAGCGAAAAGTGGCGGTTGGAACAGTAAAATATAGTAAAGAGGAAAAATTACTGTTGAATGGAGCGGGCGGTTGGCAATTAATGAAACGATTCCTTGAGATTTTTTACCGTTTACTTGATGGTAAGTTCCAAGTGACACTTACCCTACCGTTGGATGACTGCAGGCACTATAAAGTGGGATGAATAGTTCAAACAAAAGTTTTGTATCACTTCCGTAACCCATATGTGTTGTCTCTATGTTGCATGGTTCTCTTGGCCTGTAGCATCTTGTTCATGAGGAATGAACCCACTCCCACTGCCAATAGTCTCCTGGAATTGGGATTCCCTTGTCACGCTAGAATGAAAGCTACTAACCCTGCTGAAGCTTCAGTACCTACAGAGCCAAAACTTGAGGAAATCATGGTGATTGGGTCAGGGAATAAAGAAATTGATAAGATAACTATGATCTGGCTCCTGGCATGGAGGATTGGCTTCATACCTAGCGAGAAGAGAATTGAAGGGACCTATGCAACAGGAATGACCCCCCTATCAAACCCAAGGAGACCACAGGACCAAGTGAGAGGGGCTCAGATGTAGCTGCAGAAACAGACTCACAATTGCCACTAATTGCTGAAAAGGACGTTGAGGCCAGTTTGCAGCTTGCACTGAGCATGCAAGGGATGAAGAAAAAAGGTACCACCTCCCTCCAGGATATGAAGCGGCCAGGCGAACCTGCACAAGGGCCTCGAAAAAAACAGAGTGACCAATGCCAGGAATATGATGCGACGGTCACGCTAAGTGGCGGTGACTTGGAGCAAATCACAGACGCACTTACACTGGCTACATAGGAGGTGGGCAGCCATAGAGGAACAACAGAAGGCTGTAATTGACACCATTGAGACCGAGCTCCGAACTCTCCAATGGAAAACAGATACGCTGCAGACCAACATGGTTCAGAAATGGGCTCCCTTGGAAATCGACATTTCAGTGCTAGCTCCAGAAGAAATTTGTCTCTGCTCTTTGCCTAGCGCTGGCCTTATAGGAACCCAAATCCAAGCAGGTATAGGGATACAATTGGATATGGCTAAGCTACCCGATGAGGCATTACAGGGTCTCCACACCGCGGTGTTCTGGGAGATCCATCATCAAGACCTGAAAGTACGTCAATAGCTCGGTATGGCCAAGCGGGCCATTGCACGGAAGAACGCAAAAATGTCCTTCGATGTATCACACTACGTGGAGCTTGAGATAATGATCCAAAAGCTCTACATGGAGGTTCTAGACGAGATCCCAGCCGCAGCCACGCCTCGGGCCAAAATGGAGAAAATGGCTGCAACAGTAAAAGTGTCTAGGATAGAAATGTAGACCATCAAGACACAGCTAGAACAACAAATTTCTGACTTACAGGCGCAATTGCAGCTTGCCACGCTGCCGGAGGTGCGAGCCCAACGTGTTGCGCTAGTGACCAAATCTAAGAACACTATCACAGAGCAGATTGCCGAAGGCGCCCAATTTCTAGATTCAGCCATGCAGCTCTAGACCATGGTCCAGTTCAATCCGGTCTTCCGAGAGATCAATCAGGACTTATGGCAGAAGGAAGAAGCTTTCGAGTAGGTCGAGGCTACATTGCCCACTTTGGTGCCTACACAACGTTTAGCACATTTGAGGATCAATAGTGCTCTCCGGGATGAAAGTGAGAAACTTCGGCAGAAGAAGCACGTCATCGAAGAACGATTGAAGCCATGGGCTGTTACAACCCTCCATCTCTCATAGGATGCAGATGGCGCGATCAAGCGCCTAAACCAGATCCATGAAAGTGTCACTGCGACAACTGAAGGACCAACATCCCAAAAGCTTATGGACCTTGCTCAGAGCGCCGCTGCTCAGAGTCAAGAGGTGCTGCCTCCATTGATTGTAACCCTCAATACACTATGCACACAGGTGGAGACCACACCACCATAGTGACTCGGGACGAGTCACAAGATTGTGTTGGGGGACTGTTGGAACATGGTCTCCTGCAAGCTGCGAAACTAGTCCATTTGTATATTTTTGATTATACCTAGTATAACACAGGGGTTTTGGGGTGGGTCAAAGCCCCTAATGCATTGTAAATGGGTCAAGGGTAGACTGAGACTCTGCAAAACATGGTTTGCGGACCATTGGATATGTAGGCTAAAATAGTATAAGTAGTTGAACCTTTTTGAGTTGTAAGACAGATTGGGATAGAGATTGATGCTAAGTGTGAATTGATAGATCTGGTTAGGGTTGTTAGGGAAGGACTCCTGCTGTTGTGTGCACAGAGACTCTTTGTCCTGCTGTGTGCGGAACCTGCTGCTATGTGCGCATGTTGGGTTTTGGGTATTGTAAGTAGATCTGAAGGATTAATGAATACGGAAGTATTGTTGGATGTCTGAATCTATTGGAATTACTCTGTGATATTTGGTTGATTAATATATGTTGATGTGTTGTTGTTTTAAGCTGTGAATATATTTGTGTTACTTGTTCATGTTGCGATATGGGACTGTTTTATTACATTTCTTGCAAGAAGATTTGGAAAATTTGCATTATCTTTATATAAGTTCATGATCTATTGATTACTGTGAATTTCATTGCCATTGAGCACGTGGATGTGAAAGGAATCTGTAGATCTAGGCTTTGTAATATAAGATCTGGTCACTATAAGACTGAACGCATCTTGAATTGACTTACCTACCCTCTCCCAGGGTGCAGAAGCCTGGTTCTAGAACCCACCCATACTACTTTGGGTGAGACTTTGGCCTGTGCAAGAAGGTCACTGCCGAAAGGGCCAGTAGTATAGGGTTTTTTGGCAAACCTTGAACTTATGAACCTGGGTCAGGACCCCTTGAGCCAACAGGCCACACTCTTTGTAAGACTTGAAATGGTCCACAAAACCTTGGTGCCAACTTGGAACAATACCCAATATTTAGTGAAATCTTCCTTGGCCTTATGTAGAGATAAATATGCTCCCCCACTTGGAATTCCTTATGCATTCTATGTTGAACTGCATTACTCTTTTTCCTGCCTTGAGTTACCTTCAATTTATACTTAATAGTAACTATCTTCTACTCCATTTATTTTATCATATCAGGTCCAATATGCACCCTGTTCACTGGGTCATTCCAGTTGATAGGTGAATTACATTTTCTAGTATATAGATCCTCAAAAGGACTCATATTCAGTGATTACTGGTACCTAATTTTGTAAGAAAATTTTAGCAAAGGTAAGAACTCTTCCCACCTACTTGACTGATGCATGACATACATTCTTAACATGTCTTCCATCACTCTATTTAATCTTTTATTTTTCCCATCTATTTGAGGATGATACACTGTACTTAATGCTAACTCTATTCTAAGACCAACAAACAACACTTTCCAAAACTTTGAGATGAACTTGGCATCTTAATATGAAATAATGTTCTTGGGTATTCCATGCAATTTAAACAATTACTTCATGAAAGTTTGAGAAATGTCACTTGCTTGGTGAGTGGATTTAAAAATTATAAATTGATCTTCCTTACTCAGCTTTTCCACCCTACCATTATGGCATCATGCAATGTAGTTGTCCTTGGTAGCCTCATGATGAAGTACATAGAAATGAATTCCCACTTCCACTCAGGAATAGGTATTTATTGTAAAAACCCCGATGGATTTCTACACTCTACTTTCACTTGTTGACAATGAAAACACTTGGAAATGTACTCAACATCGTCCTTTTTCATGCTGGTCCAACAGTACATATTTTTCATATATGTTATCATTTTATGATTACTAGGATGAACAAAGTAAGGTATTTTCTAAAACTCATCAGAGATGAGCTTCTTCAACATTCCATCCTCTGTGAGAGAGAAATTATTACTTATTGTTCCTTTGTCTCTTTCTGCAAGTGTTATTTTACTTGTTGATAATGTCATCCTGATGAATTTCCTCTTTAATATTTTCTTTAATGTCAACTTCACAGGTGTTGATGGCTACTACATGAGCTACTTGCAACCTTTTTCTAAATGCATCTTTCACTTTTTTTTCTTTGCACTTGATATATTTGATTTCAAAATCAAATTCACTGATCAAGGCCAGCCACCTTGCCTGTCTTGCATTAAACTTGGGTTAGTCAAACAAGTACCTCAACTCCATTATCTGACATCAAAAAAAAATTCCTTCCAAGGATGTAATGCCTCCGCATTTTCAATGCATGCACTATTACCCCTAACTCCAAGTCACAAGTGACACAATTTCTCTCATGCTCATTCCACTTCCTTCATTCGTAATAGAACACCTGTTCTTCTTGCATCAGGACTCCACCGATCCCTTCTTTGCAGGCATTTGTGCACAACACAAAGTCCTTTTCCAAGTTTGTTATTCTCAAATTGGAGCATGAGTGAGCATATGTTCTAACTACTCAAAGTTGGCTGCACAATCTATTGTCCATTGAAATTTAGTTCCTTTTCTCTGTAATGCTATGATTAGATGTCCAATATTGGAGAAATTATGAATGAAATTTTTTTAATACTTAGCTGATCCCCTAAAGGATGTAACTTCAACTTCTACCACATTCTAAGGAGTAGGAAACTCCATGATGGCTTTGATTTTTTCAAGATCCACTGCTACTCCTTCCTTGGAAAAAATATGTCATAAGCATTGAACTTGTGATTGGAAGAAATCACACTTGTCGAGTTTGACATAAATCTTGAGCTCTCTTTGTAGTTGAAACGCTACTGCTAAATGTTCTTCATGTTCTTCCTTGGTCTTAGAATAAACCAAGATATCATCTACAAATACTAACACAAAATTTTCCAAATATGGACTAAGAACGTTGTTCATCAAACAAATAAATGTTGTGGGAAAATTGGTGAGTTCAAATGACACCACCATAAATTTATAGTGCCCATATTGAGTTTTGAAAGTTTTCTTGAGGATGTCTTAATCCTTAATTCGTACCTTATGGTACCCTGAATTGAAGTCTCTCTTTGAGAACATTGTAACTCCTCTCAGATGGTCAAACATGTCATCAATCCTTGGAATAGGATACCTGTTAATGATTGTGGCTTTATTTAGTTTCCTATAATAAATACACAATTTCAGCGTGCCATCCTTCTTCTTTAAAAACAATACTGGAGTTCCCCAGGGTGATCCAATGGGTCAGAATATCCCATGTCTAGTATTTCTTTTAATTGTAATTTTAGCTCTCTCAACTTTGACATGTTCATACGATATAGAGATCTTGATATTGGTGTTGGTCCTGTTAATAATTCAATTGAGAAGTTGATTTCTCCTCTAGGTCGAAATCCCAGGATTTACTTAGGAAACACATCGCTAAACTATTTTAAAATTGGATGTTCTTCCATCCAATATTTGTCAAGTTTTGACTCGCTGTCACTTGAACAATGTATAGTTCACACCCCTTTAACCTGCATCTCTTCATATGTAGTATTAATTGTCAATTAGTCTTGAGTTTCCTCATTCCTTATAACATCACACTTTACCCTTTGTCATTAATACATTCCATCAACTTGACATAGCTATTGATTTTGGTTTTGTGGCCCATTAACTATTCCATGCCGATTATCACATCATATGAACCTAATGGTAGCACATTCAGGTCTACAGATGCAGACATGCTATTTATCACTATTAGGCTTGACTTCACCGCATCTTTAACTCGTCTCTTAGTTCAAGTGTCCAGCTGAACTAACCAAGACCTTTCATGGGCTATTTTCTGCAACACACACTTCTCTACGAATTTTGGTCTAACATAACTAAAATTAGAACCTAGATCAATCAAAATTGAAACATGATAGTTTCAAACATACCTTCCATATTAATCATTGATGCTTGGTGATATACTGGCTTTTTGTCCAATGAGGCACGGATTCATGGCACATTCTAAGCCACATCATTCACTATCTCTGCTTCTTGCACATTGTACAACCTTAAACAATTCCATTTTCATTGAGGTAAATCTCTTTGCCTGTTGTTTTTTCCAGAAGTCCAACGTTTCATAATCCCTCCTCTGAACCTATTGAATTCCTCTCTTGTAGGATTAGAGGACCTATCTCTATTAGAAATAGTATATTGTTGCTACAATTCAGTCTTGATAGGGGTAGTAAACTTCACATTTATTCCCACTGGTTGATGTGCTACAATTTTCTTCCCTTTTCCTCTAAATTTAGGCTTGCCTTTTTCTTTCCAATCAATTTGGGACATAGTCCTCTGCTTGGATTGTTCATAGCAATACTTCATCTTTCAGATGGTGACCTCTAGATTTTTTGGCTCATCAAACTCTATATTGTCCCTAAATGTTTGTGGCCAACAAATGAGATACCTCTGCATCTTTACCTTTTCATCCTTGATGTAAGGCACATACCTCAATAGTTCTGAAACTAGTTGTAAATTCATTAGCTATCAATTTCCCTAATTTTTTCTAATGAAATTCCTTTTCCTTATTGTCATACTACCTTGTGGATAGGTAATTCTACCAGAAGTATCTCTCAAATATCCTCCAGGACAAATCATTTTCTCCAATATTCTTGACATTTCTCAAATATTCCCAACTAATATCATCCTTGCCCCTCAAGCTGAAAATGGCTACTCTTGTGTTTATATTCTCTGAGTAATTATGTACCCTAAAGTACTTCTTTGTTTCTACTAGCCATGATTCTGCTTCTTCTACTTTCTTGACCAGTCCATAAAATGGAGGAGGTTTTCCCTTCTTAATTTCTTCTAGCTTCAAATATTTCTCTTTATTTTTCTGCTAATGATGTCTTTCAATGGAAGCACTAGGTAGTTTCTCATGACTATTTTTTCCCCTTTCTGGAGTACTTAGTGGAGTTTCTCCTCTCACTATATATTCACTTGTTTACCTATGTATTTTCTTATATATTCTATCCATTGCACCATCAATCCTCAATTCATTCATTCCAAGTTCTGATGGAATTTTCCTACCTTTAACCCTTCCTAGGTAGCTGGAACCTAGATCATGCTACCCATGCCTTTGTAAATCTGACATGATTTGCAGTATAATTGCATTTACTTCATCTTGATTTTCCCAAGCTATGAAAATCCTCTCATTTTTATACTTATAACTTTGGAACTCAACTCTTATACTTCTAAGGGTGTTGATCCAGCTAGGAGAGTCTTCCACTCTCCTGTTTCCAACTAACTCTTCTTCCTGGCAATGCTGGAATTTATCAGTGTTGTGTTGCACCATTCTAAAGTTCATTCCTTTAATCTCTTCTTATTCTTTGGTGTCTTCTTATGTGTGTTGGGAAAAATACTGAGAGGGGGGGGGGGGGGGTGAATCAGTATTTAAGGCAGACACTGAAACTTTTATTTTTCAAAACCCATACGCTACTTTCCTGAATGAAACCAGCGTATATACGCGGATATCCTTTACTGAACTCGCGTATGCTTAGAGATCTAATTATGCATTCAATTCTTAACTCAGATCATTACTTTATTCATTCATCGAATATTTCAGAAAATAGTAAACAGGTGCAAAAAAAACAGAATAATCATCACACATAGGCAACACACATGAACACCATGATTTTTTAGGTGGAAACCCAATTCGGGAGAAAACCACCGTTGTCGTCGTCTCAGCCTTAAAAATTATATTATTAAGAAAACTTCTTACAACATGTACTGGTGCAGACTCATACTAGCACGCAGGCACCCACCTGTAGAAGGCTACAACCTTCTCTCGTTTACCAGCCTCACCTGGAGGGAGAAACAACCCCCTGCACTCGTTTACCAGCCTCTCCTGGAAGGGAGCCACTACCCCCTGATATTCACACCAGCCTCTACTGGCAGAAAGCTTCTTCTTTCAGACTGAAGGCTTCAACCCTCAGATTCACTACAGACCACGTTTCATCAATTTTCAAACTGGATCAAAACAGCTTCAACACAACCCTTTACTTCTCAAAAAACATTCTTGCCCAATGCTTCATACAGAACAGTGAGACCACTGTAACCAGACATCAGAGACAACCTAGACTTCAGAATAGATATGCCGAAACACATTCACCCTTTCAGCAACCATTAGTTCAGATACCATACGTGCTTTTAATTAAGAGAATCCGCGTATGTACGCGCTTTCAATGAAGAGAAACCGTGTATACATTTGTACACTTTTCAGAGAAACCCTGACTGCCCATACACGCTTTTCATTAAGCAGATTCATGTATACACGCTCTTTTCATTCACTGAACCTGCGTATATATTTGAGAAAGATAGGTTTTACAAAACAGATCAGATCTATGAACTTACCCAGATTTCTTCAACAGATTTGCGCCAAGTCTTCTTCACTTCTTTTCAGATCATCCTTGAGATTCTCATTTAAATATCTAGAGATCTTGAACCTTCTTTATGAACATAGATGCAACATAGACTTCAGATCTATCAATGAAGAACAGAGTTCAACCATGCAGATATACTTCAGAGTTAAGTATTCAATAAAACCCAGACCACTTGCACACCCTTTGCACAATGATTTTCTTCTCCTTATATACGGTTACCCTTCATCAATACCATGAGTCAAAACCACATAAATTCCAATGGTATTCCTGGACGGGATCACATAGGCGAACTATCATTCAATACACTGGGTCAATACCATGGTAGTTACCCCTAGTTTTACAAATTTAGAGCGCTTTTTCCCATACGCGACTTGGCACGTTATTTCCCGCGTGCATGCGCTACTTCGTCTAGACAAATCCGCGTATGCCTTGAGACATACTCTTTTCATCATGTTCTGGCACATAGTGACATTCCTTCCATCATTACCTTCTGTACTCATTGTAGATACATTAGATTTACATCTTTTAACAAGTTCATCAAGACACATTCCATCAAGGACAACTTCATCAAGTAGGTTGCCATCATCTTCATCAAGTGGGTTGCCATCAAGGACAACACTCTGCATCATATTGCCAACAATCTCCCTCTTTGGACTTGATGGAAACCACGATGGTGTTTGATCACCACATCAGATAGGTACATTAAGCATAATGATATTCTCCCCCTATTCAAACACCATGTCACATGTCACTCTCCCCCTTTGACATCAAGGGTAAAGGACGGACCAAAAGAAGTGCATCGCAGATCTAAAGTGCACTGAAGTTACCATTCTCCCCCTGAGTTCATATTTTACAATGAAGTACACGACTCTATGACCTTCCTATCACCAAGGACTCATACTTACATCACAAATCCAACAAAGTGGATTTACATATGAGACTCAAGTACCCAACCAAGTGGGTTTACAGATTTGAACAAGTCTTTATATGACTGAATATTACAAATTTACATCATGGGTCTCAACATGCCCTTTTTCAACCAATTTCAAAAATGACCTTTTGTAACAAAAATTAAGATCTCAAGAAAGAGATTATATTTTAGAATCATCATACTGCCAACAATGCATTATACTCAACAAGGCTAATGCTCCCCCTGAAACAGTGCATCCAGGTCTCCTTTCTATATGACCAAGGCTCCTCCTTAGCTTGTGCAACCTGAACACTTTCAATCAGCAAGTCATCAAGGCATCTTTACCCAATAATAGAGAATGAAACAGATATATAAGAACTAGAACACCACCAGAGACATCAAACAGCATCGGAGATACCAAACAGCACTGAGAAATGTTGACCCTAATAAAAAAATGTTAGCAACCAACCATACGCGGCTTTCTGTGTATAAACTCGTGTATATACGCGACTGTCTTTAAAGAAACCCGCGTATCCAATTTAATCTTCTGAATTTAATCAGATCTGATCTTCTAAGAGGCAAAGACAACACACAACTTTTTTCTGAGATATTCGAACGCTTCCCTGGGTAGAGGTTTGGTAAAAATATCAGCAACTTGTTCTTTGGAGGGAACATACTCCAACTTCAGCTTTTGTTCAAGCACTTGTTCACATAAGAAGTGATACTTGATGGGGATGTGCTTGGTCTTTGAATGCATAACAGGATTCTTTGAGATACTGATGGCACTTGTATTATCACACATAATGGAGATAGGAGAAGTACATTTGATTTGAAAATCTTCCAAGGTTTGCATCATCCAAAGGAGTTGAGTGCAACAAGATGCGGCAGCCACATATTCTGCTTCAGCAGTAGATAAAGAAATATAACTTTGCTTCTTACTGAACCAAGATACCAACCGGGGCCCCATATAGAATGCACCACCACTTGTGCTTTTCCGATCATCAACATTTCCAGCCCAATCTGCATCAGTGTAAGCATGTAGAGTAAGATCAGTATTCTTTGGATACCATAGTCCAAAGTCTTGAGTTCCTTGTAGATATTTGAATATTCTCTTGACAGCCTGAAGATGAGACTCTTTTGGATTAGCTTGAAATCGTCCAACAATTCCAACACCATGCATAATATCTGGTCTGGTCCCTGTGAGATAAAGCAGGCTTCCTATCATTGATCTGTATTATGGTTGATTCACCGTGGGAGAATCATCATGAGAACTGAGATTGCATCCGGTTATCATTGGTGTACTTACAGGTTTGCATTCTTCCATGCCATACTTCTTCAGAATTTGCTTAAGATATTTTGCTTGTGATAGGAATATACCATCTGTAGTTTGATGCACTTGTAAGCCAAGAAATAATGTTAGTTCACCTAGTAGGGACATTTCAAATTATTGCTGCATGACAGAAGCAAATTTATGACTCATAGATTCTTCGTTACTCCCAAAAATGATATCATCAACATAAACAACCACAATCAATAGTTTATCATTTTCAGTCTTTGTGTAGAAGTTGCTATTAGCAGACCCCTTTGAAAATCCTTGTTGATGAAGATATCTGTCAAGACGATAATACCATGCCCTTGGAGCTTGTTTGAGACCATATAGAGCCTTTTTAAGTTTACAAACAAGATTCTTATCATTTCCTAAAATGAATCCCTCTGGTCATTCTATATAAAATTCTTCTTCTAGATCACCATTGAGGAATGCAGATTTGACATCCATTTGATAAACTTTGATTTGTTGAGAACTTGAAAAAGCAAGAAACATTCTTATGGCTTCAAGTCTAGCTACATGAGCAAAAGTTTCTTCAAAGTCTATACCTTCTTGTTGAGTATACCCTTTGCAAACCATTCTAGCTTTGTTTCTTAAAACATCCCCATTCTCATTTAACTTATTCTTGAATATCCATTTAGTTCCAATGACATTTTTATCATGTGGTCTCGGTACCGATTCCCAAGTGTGATTCTTCTCAATTTGATCAAGCTCTTCATTCATGGCTTGAATCCAACATTCATCTTTACTAGCTTGATTGACATTGTGTGGTTCAATTGTGGATAGAAATGCCAGATAGCTAGAAGAAGCCACAAGAGTCCTCCTTGTTTGTACACCTGATTCCTTGTTTCCCAAAATTTGAGATTCAGGATGATTCTTTTGAACATATCTGGATGGAGCTTTTCCAGATAGATCATCTTCTGGTACTTCATTGGATCCATTGTCTATATCATTTCTATTTGATGTAGAAGGAAAAAAGTCACCATCATCTTCTTCTGCTATGTGTTTTTCTTCTTTAGTAGCTGCAGGAAAATCATCAATAACAACATCAATACATTCAACAATCTTTCTAAGCCTTTTATTGTAACATTTGTATGCTCTGCTTGTAGATGAGTAACCAAGAAATATTCCTTCATCAGATCTGGGTTCAAACTTACCAAGCTTTTCATAATTATTTTTGATAAAGCATTTACTTCCAAAAACTCTAAAATGCTTCACAGAAGGAGGATTACCATACCATAGTTCATATGGAGTTTTGTCACTGTTTACCCGAACATGTGCCTTGTTAAGAATATTTGCTGTTGTGTGAGCTGCTTCTCCCCAATAAGTGTGAGGTGTTCCGGAATCATCAAGCATAGCTCTAGCCATTTGTTGAATTGTTATATTCATTCTTTTTGCTACGCCATTTTGTTGTGGAGTGCCTGCTACAGAAAACTGTCTTTTTATGCCATGTTGTTCACAAAATTCAAAGAATTCATTTAATGTATATTCTCCTCCTCGATCGGATCTAAGACACTTGATTTTTAGATCTAATTCATTTTCAACCAAAGCTTTGAAGATCTGAAATTTATCAAATTCTTCATCTTTGTGTTTAAGCAACCCAATCCAACACATTCTAGAGAAATCATCAATAAATAAGATATTGTATTCTTCTCCACGTGGTGAATTTTTCCTCATAGGTCCACATATGTCAGTATGAACGAGTTCAAGAGGCCTATTTGATGAACCTTCTTTGGCATTGAATTGTACTCTGGTCTGTTTACCGAATTGGAAAGATTTGCATATGATGCTTTCTGGTATATTAATATTGGGAAGACCACGAACTGCTTTAAGTCTGCTTGATTTGTTGATTTGAGAGAAGCTTAGATGCCCCAGCCTTCTATGCCATAGCCAATTTTCTGAATATTTACTTAAGTAACATTGATCTTTGCAGTTCTTCAATACATACAGGTTGCTTGGAGTTCTCTTTCCTTTGATAATGGTTTTACCTGTATCAAGATCACGTACCACACATTATTTTGAACTAAAGACAACTTCAGTTCCTTAATCACACATTTGAATTACACTTAACAGGTTATGTCTTAATCCATCCACATACATGACATTATTAGCTTTCACCTTTTCTTTTAGAAAAACAGATCCTTTTCCCTTAATAACAACAGGTGTATCATTTCCAGAAGTAACATTCTTTTCCTTTTCTAAGGCATCATATGCATGAAGTTTGTTTTTGTCACCTGTCATATGCTTTGAGCATCCGTTGTCAATATACCATTGATTTTCTTCACCTTCTGCAAAAAAAAGCTATGCCACAATTTTCAACCTGTTTTTCCTTCTTTTTCCAAACTTTAGAACTTGAAAGAACATGTTCTTTTGGCTGTATTTTGCTCCTGCATTCAGATTCTTCATGGCCAAAGTTATTGCAATAAGCACATTCAACTTCATTTTGAAGAGGAGAAAAATTGTTATAGACATTCTTCCTTGGTTCAATATCCATCCTTTTATTTCTTGCTTCTCTTGTCGTGATGGTTTTATATGCAACACAATGAACAGCTTTATGACCAAAATTGTGACATGAGAAACATTGTCCATTGAAGTAGAAATTTCTGCGATCATAAACTCTTCTATTTGAATTTACCTGTTGGTTGTAGCCCTTTTGAAAATTATCCCTGTTAGTGTTCCTTGTATCATGCTTTACCTGTAAAGTTTCTTTATTCCCTTGCTCAGTGGTTGAATGAAGTAAACCAATTGTAGCTGCTTTTAGGTTATTTGGAGTTGAGGCCTGAGAAGATTCTCCTGTATATCCAAGACCTGTCTTTATAAGAGGAGACCGTTGTACCTTGATAATTTCATCTAAGATTTCTGAACCCTTAGCAAATCTAAGATTGAGAGTCTTCTCTTTCTCATGATCTTTTCTTATCTTTACAACTTCACACTCTAATTCTCCAATGCGTTTTTCCTTTTCTTCAAGCTGATTTTCAAGAGTCTCTATGATTATGTTCTTTTCTTCTAGGCTTATTTTAAGTTGATTGTTTTCTTCAAGAAAATCCTTGTCCTCTAGAGCATCCACAAAAGTATCATTAGATTCAAAAGCCATGAGAAGTCTAAGATCTTGTTCACATTCTTCCTCACTATCAGTTAACCCATCACTGTCTTCATTAGTATAGTAACTTTTCTTAGTGCTAGATCTGTTCTTATTCCTTCTTGCTACTTCTTTCCCTTTAGCAGATGTTTCTTTATAAGGACACTTTGCAGCATAATGACCAACTCTTCCACATTCAAAACATTTTAAAGGAAGCTTACCTCTAAATCGTCCTGTGCCAAGTTGAAGTTTCTTTACAAAATTTGCCTCATCCTCTTCTGAGATATATCCTGATCCTTCTGCCTTTTGAACTTCTTTCCCTTTTGTAGAAGCTTTAAAAAAAACTTCTTTGACTTCAGATGGTCCTCCTCTCCTCATTTCATATGCAGTCAGTATGCCATGAAGTTGCACCACAGTAAGAGTTTGAAGATCCTGTTTTTCTTCAAGGGAAGAGACTTTAGATTCAAATTTTGCCGTTAGTGATATTAAGATTTTCTCAACCAAGGTAGATTCGGTTATTGTTTCTCCCAGATTTCTCATACAATTTAAAACATCATCAAGACGTAAAAAGAAACTGGCAACACTCTCATCATTATGCATTTTTAAATTTTCATATTCAATTCTGAGAGTTTGAAGTTTTGCACTTTTTACCTTTTCATCACCTTCATAACTTAGAATGATTTTGTCCCAAGTTTCTTTTGCTGTATTCAGCTGCATGACTTTGACAAATTCAGCTTCAGTGAGGCTTCCGGTTAGAGCATTCACCGCCTTGGCATTTGATTCATAATTCTTCCTTTCAGTTGGATCTGTAGGTATAGTAGCTGGATATTGGTATCCTTGTACAACAATGGCCCATATATCTGCTCCCATAGACTGAAGATAAGATCTCATCCTTATTTTCCAGAAGATTAAATTGCTTCCATTGAAGAGTGGAGGCTTGATAGATGCTGTTCCCTCATGATTGCTCATCTTGCTTGATCTTCCTTCTAGCGGTTAAGCCTTTGCAGAAGGACCTGCTCTGATACCAATTGTTGGGAAAAATACTAAGAGGGGGGGGGGGGGTGAATCAGTATTTAGGGCAGACAATGAAACTTTTATTTTTCTTTCACAAAACCCATACGCTACTTTCCTGAAGGAAACCAGCGTATATACACGGATATCCTTTACTGAACTCGCGTATGCTCAAAGATCTAATTATGCATTCAATTCTTAACTCAGATCATTACTTTATTCATTCATCAGATATTTCAGAAAACAGTAAACAGGTGCAGAAAGAACAGAATAATCATCACACATAGGCAACACACATGAACACCAGGATTTTTAGGTGGAAACCCAATTCAGGAGAAAACCACCACTGCCGTCATCTCAGCCTTCAAAATTATATTATTAAGAAAACTTCTTACAACATGTACTGGTGTAGACTCATACCAGCACGCAGGCACCCACCTGTAGAAAGCTACAACCTTCTCTCGTTTACCAGCCTCTCCTGGAGGGAGCAACAACCCCCTACACTCATTTACCAGCCTCTCCTAGAAGGGAGCCACTACCCCCTGATATTCACACCATCCTCTACTGGCAAAAAGCTTCTTCTTTCAGACTAAAAGCTTCAACCCTCAGATTCACTACAGACCACGTTTCATCAATTTTCAAACTAGATCAAAACAACTTCAACACAACCCTTTACTTCTCAACAAACATTCTTGCCCAATGCTTCATACAGAACAGTGAGACCACTGTAACCAGACATCAGAGACAACCTAGACTTCAGAATAGATATGCAGAAACTCATTCACCCTTTAAGCAACCATTGGTTCAGATACCATACGCGCTTTTCATTAAGAGGATCCACGTATGTACGTGCTTTCAATGAAGAGAAAGCGCGTATACATTTGTACACTTTTCAGAGAAACCCTGACTGCCTATATGCGCTTTTCATTAAGTAGATTCACGTATACACGTACTTTTCATTCACTGAACCTGCGTATATATTTGAGAAAGATAGGTTTTACAAAACAGATCAGATCTATGAACTTACCCAGATTTCTTCAACAGATTTGCGCCAAGTCTTCTTCACTTCTTTTCAGATCATCCTTGAGATTCTCATTTATAGATCTAGAGATCTTGAACCTTCTTTATGAACATAGGTGCACCATAGACTTCAGATCTATCAATTAAGAATAGAGTTCAACCATGCAGATATACTTCAAAGTTAAGTATTCAATAAAACCCAGACCACTTTCACACACTTTGCACAATGATTTTCTTCTCCTTATATAGGGTTACCCTTCATCAATACCATGAGTCAAAACCACATAACTTCCAATGGTATTCCTGGACGGGATCACATAGGCGAACCATCATTCAATACAATGGGTCAATACCATGGTAGTTACCCCTAGTTTTACAAATTTAGAGCGTTTTTTCCCATACGCGTCTTGGCACGTTATTTCCCGCGTGCATACGCTACTTCTTCTAGACAAATTCGCGTATGCCTTGAGACATACTCTTTTCATCATGTTCTGGCACATACTGACATTCCTTCCATCATTACCTTCTGTACTCATTGTATATACATCAGATTTACATATTTTAACAAGTTCATCAAGACACATTCCATCAAGGACAACTTCATCAAGTAGGTTTCCATCATCTTCATCAAGTGGGTTGCCATCAAGGACAACACTTTGCATAATATTGCCAACAATGTGTTATTACACACACATAGTTTTTAGTTGAAATTATTCACAATAAACATATTCACTCATCGCATGTAACTTTGGTATGTTTGCAAGGGGTGTGTTGAACCTAGCTGAAACACTCAATTTGTATTAGTATTCCAGTTAGAAAATAGACTAACATATCAAAATTTTCCATGCCAATTGTCTCTAATTATTGTTGCGGGTGAAACTACCCTAAGGTCTGGGTTGAGAGACCTAACAGAGCGGAATGCATACAACAACAGGAAGCAATCAAAATAAAGGTCTTAATGCTTAAACAAGTAAATTTTGGAGAGATGGCTTTACTCGTATGTCCTATGTTTAAGGTTGTTCCCGCAGGGTACAAACCCTCTACTTCTCCACGTGCTTCATGAACTGCAACTCACTCAAGGAAAAACACATAGACTAGTTGTAAAACATATATATCCTAAATGTTAGTAGGTTAGCTCATATAAGATTATAAAAGATAACATGAAATTGAAAATTAAAAGATCATTAACATGTATGGAAATCATATAAGATCACGACATCAGGAATGAGACACAACTTCTTTATTGATGTATGTAAAAGATGTAGAGAAATATCACCTGAAATCAGCCAAGGCTCCAAGCAAAACCGTCCTCCAGATTCGTCCAGCCCAATCCTCAACAATTTTCTTCCATAAAAGGTGCACAAGGATGTCACGTAAAGAACAAGGATGTCACATCTCAAAGAAGGAAACAAGGGTTTCCTAAACCTGGGAAATGCAAGAGGCACAGGGACCCTGGGAGAGTCCTCCATGCCATACATAGGAACTTGGAGGGTTTGACCCTCCAGGTCCCTATGACTGTAGTAGAGGACCTCCCTGAGGCTATTCATAGATGTGTGGTTGGTGTGCCACGTGATTGGGTGCGAATATTTCACTGTGTGGCTACTGCCATAGTGTTATTTCGTGATGCGTATCAGAGATGTGTGGTTGGTGTGCCACGTGATTGGGTGCGAATATTTCATTGTGTGGCTACTGCCATAGTGTTATTTTGTGATGCGTATCTAGGGCAGGGCCCACATGCATAGAATTTTAGGATAAGCAAATGAATTTGATATTTTTTGATGATGGACATGATTGGGCATAAGCCCTAACCTTGTAGGAAATAATTGTCTAAGTTTTGTATATTTTTGAACATATGACTCTGAGCTATATATACAATGATTTATGATGTGAATATCTCATATATACAATGATTATTCATGATTTTTGATATTTAATGTGACGAATTATTGATATGCCAATCGATTTCTTGATTAGCTAATGAATGAAAAAATGCATTTTATGGTCATGGAATGTGAATGTATTTAACATAATTAAATGATCTTTGCAAAAAATGCACTCTTAGAAATAAATGATATAAAAATGGAGCTCTGCCATGATAGATGTTATTCAATTTCAAAACCACCAGTTGCGTGTCCAATTACACTACTAGTGAACCAATACCAAGAGACATTGCCTTAGAAAATAGATTGATCACAATAGTATATTCTCCAACATTATTTGAAGCAGGACCAATACATATGCCCCTTGAGACTAAGAACTGACCGGATGGATAGTAGATTACCTGAGATACAGAAGTAAGATTTCGGGTATGTCGACTAGCACCATTAGAAAAGCCAAAATGAATCATATCATTCATAAACACTTGCCACAACAGATAAAAAATATCAAGGTCACACTATAATTGAGAGAAAAATATGCACAAAAATACGATATATACAATAAAATCAAATGATAGGCATATGCCTAGGCATAATACTTCTTAAGATAGAGCCCATTTCTGGTTTTCTCCAGCTCGTTTCTGTCAAAGTCAACCAGATCATAAGCTCCCTTCTTAAGGACTCTTTTGACAATGAAAGGGCCGTACCACATGGATTTGAATTTCCCTTCCCCCAAGGCATCCTTGTCCTGATCATAGACCAAAAAAATGTCACCTTCAGAGAAACACCTAGGTTTTACAACCTTATCATACTAAACCTTCACTCTTTTCTTATGGGCATCATTAATCATAGCTGAATCTTGATGCTACTCATCGAGACGTTCTAGATAAAAATGCGTTCTTCGAGACTTGAAGTGTCTGGAAGAAGCTCAACAACCAGCTTAAGGGAAGGAATCTCACACTCAACAGGAAAGATTGATTCTAACCATAAACTAGTTGGAAAGGAGTGAACCTAATTGTGGTCTTAACTGACATCCGATATGCCCAAATCATAGGACACAACATGACATGCCAATTTTACCTAGCTTTATTGATTGTCCTTTGGAGGATAACCTTTAAGGATTTATTCATGGCTTCAACCTACCCATTGGAACGAGGATAATACAGAGACAAATGCTCCCACCAAAAACATATTTTAAGGGCCAATTCAGCCATCATGGAGTTTTGAAAATGACTGCCATGGTTAGTGAAAATCTCTTTGGGAATAACAAAGCGAGAAATGACTTGGTTGAACAGAAATAGGGCTGTTGTTTCACCATCATTTGAGAAAATAGACATAGCTTTGGTTCACTTGGTGAAGTAATCCACTGTTACGATAATGTACTTCTGACCCTTCGCCGAAGGTGAATTAAAAGTATTAAAATCAATTCCCCACTTAGTGAACGAACTGACAATGGTAATAGGAAAGAGTGGAGCTGGGTGAGTGTGCATCTTCCGAGTATAAACTTGACAAGGATGACATTTTTTGACCACCTTAACACAATATTTGAAAATTGAGGGCCAACGATATTAGGCACGCAAAATATTTTGAGTTGTAGCAAGCCCAGATAAATGACCACCACAAGCTCCACTGTGGCAATAATTCAACACAACCTCAATCGCTTTGAGAGTTAAGAAACATCTAAGGATCAAATCGACCCCGCGACGATACATAGTGTCACCGATAATAAGGTAACTTTTTGCCAAGTGACGTAATTTTCTACACTCATATTTCAAAAAAGAGAGGGGAAACTTTAAAGTCTTGAGATAAATAGTAATATCTTCATACCAAGGATCTTGTGAAGAAATGAGGAAAATATGTTCATCAGGGAACAAATCCTCATAAATAATCTCATCTCCATAAGGCAACTCAGAGATCAACTTCGCAAATACCAATGATTTCTTAGATCTGGCAGATAGGAATTTGAGATCGAACTCTTGTACAATGCCAATCCATCCATTGTATTTACCCCCAATCACTCGCCTACTGATAACAAATTGAAACGGATTGACAACTGACAAAACATAATATTTGTGAAGGATAATGTAATGCCTAAGTTGTTGGACAACATGGAAGGCTTCCAAAGCTAAATTCTCAATGGGAGAATATTGAAATTCAGGACCTACCAAGTCTCGGCTTAGATAATAAATAACATGCTCACAAAGACAATCATCCTCCTGAACTAGAACCATACCTATAGTAGATTTTTCCACGACAAGATACAAAAGGAAGTCTCTACTATAATTAGGTGGAATTAATAAAGGAGAAGAGGTCAATGCCATTTTCAAAGCATCATATGAGCATTGAGCAAAGTCATCCCATATGAATGGAATTCCCTTCTTCAACAATCTCATAAACCCTTTCGTAACCTTAGCATAGTTAACGATGAATCTCCTCAATAAATTGGTTTTTCCTTGAATACTTTGAAGTTGACGAATAGAATACGGGGGAGGAAACTAAAGTATTGCATCAACCTTGAAGGGATCTACCCAAATCCCTTTAGTAGACACTATGAATCCCAAAAAATGACTGGATTTGATGGTGAAAAAACACTTATTTAGGTTCAACCAAATTTTGTAATAACGACATATTTCAAAAATATTTCGAAGATGAGAAGGATGATCAATTCTCTTTAGAGAATGAGCATCTAAATCATCCAAATAAGCTTCGATGATATGTTTTATATCATGTAAATCATAAGACATGACCCATTGGAAAGTAGCTCCAGCATTTTTAAGACCAAAAGACATCTTCTTGTATGAAAATGTACCCCAGGAGAAAATAAAAGCAGTCTTGTGCTGATCTTCAGGATGGATGGTAATCTGATTATATCCAGAGAAAAAATCCATGAAGGAAAAAATCTCATTCCCCGCACACACATCAATAATATGATCAATAAATGGTGTGGGATAATTATCTTTTAGACATGCCTTATTCAGATCTCTAAAGTCAATGCAGACACTTATTGTTCCTTGTTTCTTGTCCACAGGCACTGGATTTGAAACCCACTTAGTCAAAGGAACGAGGTATATAAAACCCGCCTTAAGCAGCTTTTCAACCTCGACCTTGATAGCTACGACTTTCCTAAGGTTGACTGGATGAAGGTTCTGCTGTATAGGCTTAGAATTTTCGTAAGTATTGATCTCATGCTGGACAATAGATGGATCAATTCCAGGAATTTCCTCATCAGTCCAAGTGAACACATCATGAAACTATTTAAAGAGATCGACATAAATTTGAATCTCTTTAGGGGAACATTCAACTCGAATGAAAACATTCTCTATGACATTGGTATTCCTGTAAGTGTTCACCAGGATCATCTTAGAAATGATAGCCATGTTCCCTTCAACAATAATATGTGTTGGAACCAAAGTGTTCAGGATCAACCGAACAAGACTAGTAGACACAGGGCTAGACAATATTGACTAAACCTCTCGTAAATTAGGTATAAAATATGACCGATGATGCAAATCATCCCATAGTGTTTCCACATCAGTCATTTCCTCAAGGATAGACTCCTCCGATTGTAGAATAGTATCAAAGCAGTCTTGAGCAGAAGATGAATTAAGTGTCCAAGCCAGAGCCACATCTCCGTCCAAATCCTCTGGTGAAAGAGAAGCTGGATCGGAATATGCAGAGTAAAAAATAGACTGATAAGAAATCTCTACTGAAGATATAGGGAATTCCATTCCACCCACTTTACCTTCTTCTAATGTGGTGGTAGGAGAAGGTAAGGTCCAAGGGTCCGAAAAATAATGAGTTCGAAAGAACTCTCTTCGAGTAGGAGCCCTCGAGGATGAAATAGCATTGATATGAATACAAGGAGGTAGAAGATCAAAGGTACCCATTAATGAGGTATACATTCAGACCCCTAAATTCTCCACAGGTTTCTTAGAATCATTCACCAAAGGAACAATAGAGTTAGAAGATGCATTAGGATCTATTGGAGAATAGTCCATCTGATCAATAGTGATAATCCTCCCTTCATGGGGAAAACACATGACATGAAATAATGAAGAAGCAATAACATCCATCTCATAAATAATTTTCTGCCCCAATCGAAGGTTGTAGTCCAAATTGGCATCAACTATCTCGAATTCAATATTGACAACTTTACCCCCAACACAGATGGCCAAATTCGAAACAATGCCATGTGTCCTATGAGAATGACCATTAAATGCAGTGAGAAGAGTAGGTCAAGGAACAACTTGGGGAGATCTAATGGATTTCCAACATGATATAAACATGACACATGTGGAAGCACCCTCATTTACTACCGTTAGAAAAATATTGATTTTCTGATACGATTATTTGATCTGAAAAGCCATGTAATGAGGAAGTCTCTTCTTAAGAATTGACATATTGAATGTGATCATAAGAGAGTTCTTTGGATCTATCGCCTTGATCGCAGTGAGTAGCACACTCCTTTATGATTGGCATGACTGGAGTACCTCCAACGCAGACATAGCACAATGAATCTGAGCCAGATCTTCTATAATGGAGTAGTTCAGGGCTGCCTTGGAATTAGGGTCGATTGTCAAACGTTTAGCAGAACCTTTATGCATGTGAGGTATAGGGTCGGCTGCGAGCCTCTCAATATGGAGGGGCTCGTAAGTATCAGGAGTAGCCTTAGCCTTCGAATACTTGTATTCACCATAATCATGTGATCTCACAACGACTTCAATGTGAGCACTCATCATATATACATTTTAAGAATTTTCCCCTTCCTAGTTTCCCCCTATGGGAGCTCCAGTATTTGCATTCACGCTAGCAAGAATTTGCTGCCCTCGGGGAAAAGAGTTAGTCTGGACAACCTAGGAACAAGAGGAACCCTGCCGAGCTAACAAGCACTAAGCATCCTTAATATTAGGGCATAGATGAGTGAGACGGTCTCTAGTGCATAACTTGCATGAAACTTGAATTTCTTCTTCACCTCTCTCTTACCCTCTACAACATTATTGTTGGATTTATTTGCATTACCCTTCCCATCCTTATCTTTATTCCTTTTATTCTGTCCCTTCTTCTTCCCATTGGATTTTTAATTTCCATTGGGGTTAGAATATTGAACAACATTAATTGTTAAGGGCTGGGAAGGAGTATACATCGACAACATAACCTGAATGTAAGGAGCAGATTATAGAGACAACTTATGAAATTGATTCAAAAGGTTAGCCGTGCCACTATCGATCGAACTGACAAGCGCATCAGCATGAGGACCTGGATTTTGTTTGGCTAAATATACTTTGGAATGAGGAGCATCAGGCAAGATATTATTAATAATCCCAGACTAAGAATAGATCAGTTCAAATTGTTACACCATTTTTTGGTCATCTAACCTATCATCATTAGATGGACCCAAGTACACCATGTAAGACCAATTTTACCCTAAGTAAAATTGCCTTCACTATGTTAAAATAGGAAACCCCAAAGGAAATATTAAACAAACCTATATTTGTTTGATTTTCCTCATGGAATAATTAATTAAACCATAATTTAATTATTATTCCCAGTCATGTTTAACCCAAAATCAAAGAAATTAATTAGATAAACCTTTATTTATATTATTATTTTGTAGGAATAATTATTTAAACCTTATTTAGATAATATTCCTTGTTAAATATGACCAAATCACCCACAAATAATTAAATAAATCATTATTTATTTAATTATCTTTCAACCACTTCCTTAAATAATTAAATAAATCATTATTTATTTGATTATCCTCTAACCACTTCCTTAAAAAGATAAATAAATCATTTGTTTATTTATTTTTGACAAATTAAGGGATTTGACCCAAGTCAAATACCTTTTCCCTCCAACAAATATAATAAAATATTCCATAAAAAGTGGATCTAGATCTGGTTAACCCATGCACCCAGATCTAGAATAACCCAATATTTTGTTATAAATAGGAGGGTTTTTCCTACCATTCTTCACCTTTTGTTGCCTATTAGATCACTCTGGATCTATACACTTGGTCACCATTTTCTGCCATTTGCTGCAAGAGCTCCCTTTGAGTTCCATTCTTTGTGTGGGTCTTCTACACCAACAAGAGAGAGAAATCTTAGATCTGAAATGCTGAGGACTTCCAAGAACCCATCCCACTGAGGGGAATTGGATACACCTTCTTGTTTTCCTCCCAGGTGCCCCATTAATATAAAAATTCTTTCAAAAATTGTTCTTGTCTTGTCTATTGGTATATGGAGAAAACCCTTACTTTTTCTGCTTAATGTCTTTCCATGCATAGATCTGGTTTTTTGCAGCTCTTTTATGTCTAACTAACTGCAGATCTGAAGATATTGGCAGCCACTTTTGTTGTTAGGGCTATTAGTTATGCGTAGCTAAAGTGGTCCTTTTTCGTACACTTCGACAAAGGATTCATACTAACACAAATTGTTGGGCTCTAAAGATAGCTTGATCCTTAGAGAATAAGCCAAAAAAAGATACATCGTTAGGGACATTTTTTTAGAGAGTGCTCTTTAATCCTATATTTCCATAGCTTTGTAATTTTTTTGTGTCTACATAAAATCTCATAATTATTAAAAGTGGTTGACCGATCAGTTCGTCGATCGAGGAGGATTCATGGGCTTTCTCCTACGAGTGTTGAGCCTTCTTCAAGAAGGCATAGGATCAATTATGCTGGTGAGTTCCAATTAGTAGTTGCAAATGCATCAGAGAGTGATCCTCTGCTTGGGGCTATTATTTCTGAGGGTAGTCCTAGTGCTAGTCATGATTTAGAGAGGATTAAGCCACTCCTTTCGCGGGTCCTTTTCTCGACAGAAGAAGTTGAGGTTGAAGAAATTCCTGAACCTTTAGTTACTCCTTCCTCTCCTCTTCCTTCTAGTTTCCTGAATGTTTTATCATACGTTGGGCCTCCGTCTCATTGACCAAATAGCCCTCATATTTCTCCTTATTTTTTTTCGATGGCCACAGATGGGAGCACAACTTCGGCTATGAGTACTTCGAGTATGCATACTCCATTTTCTGCTGAGGGAGGAGGTACCATTATTATTTCGACTATCACTCCCAGTACTTCAATTTTTTTCTCTACCTCCATTTCGTCTATGAGTGGGGGCACCCAAGATTTTTCTTCCCACTCTAGTCCCTTTTCATTTGGAATGCCTTCTAGTGAAATTCCTTCACTTCATCTCATTGTTGCATCTGTTGTCTCCACACCCATGTATTCTATGGCTAGTGTGTCAACTTCCTTTCAGGTTTTCCCCTTCGAAAGTGGTCATATCCCTAATTCGAACCCTTCCTTAGGTTCTTTTCCTTTCTCTACTCAAATTCAAGGCTTTAATCCTTTTATCGAAGGCCAAAGCTCTAATGATTTTCAAGGTTGGAACCCTGCTTTCACTAGGTTGGGCACAAGGAATCAGTTTTTGTATGGTCAGCAAGGGAATGTTTCTTTCTCCTCTGTAGGTGCTTCTCACGGTTTCTTTTTGTTCGATAATTCTTAGAACCCTTACCAAGGGGTTTAATCTTCATTTAATACCTCAATTGGGTGGAATATCCCTGTTTATGGTAACCCTACGGTGGGAGGGGGTCGTACTCTGAAGGCTTCTGGGCCACAATGTTTCTCTTATGGTTTAGCTTTTTCTACGTACAATCTGTGGAAACCTGGTGCCTTAGAAAATCCAGGTTATTCTTTTCAGAATGTTTGGAATCCTTTCGTTGGTGGATGGATTCTCAGACTCCTTCGCGCTTAAAGTTCCTAGCAACCCTAAATTTTCTAGATTTATCAAAATTGACTAATGATCCTATTCGATACAGCCTAGTTTGGCCTCTGGTCCCTACTAAAATTCCACCTGATATTCCAAAATTTGAAGCGAATACTAGTGAGGATCCAACTGACCATGTTACCACCTTCCATTTATGGTGTTCATAAATGATTCAATTAGGTTGAGGTTATTTCAACGCACCTTAACTGGAAACACTGCAAAATGGTACATTGAGCTTACTGGGGGAACTTTTTCTTCGTTTGGCAAGTTGGCTACCATGTTTTTGAACCATCTTTAGTTTCCCCTTCGCTATGATACTGGAACTGAACTTCTGGCAAATTTCCAGCAAGATAAGGCAACACACATTTTTGACCATATTCAGGAATGGAGGAGAAGGAAGATGCTCATTAAATCCCATATTCCCAATTAATTCCTTCTTGAATGGTTTCTCAAATCTTTACATCAGCAATCAAGCAACCCTTGGGTATTTCCACTTTGGGTTATTAGGACCTGACACCAAAATACAAGAAAGCAAAAATAAGGATCTATCGAGAATCATCTGGGGTGATTACGCCCTAGGTAACAAAAATGATTACGATGACCTCCTAAAAAAATCCTCTGCCGGTGCAAGTACCTAAGCTTTTTAAGGGCACCATCGAGAAGTAATTATGAGAGTGATGCAATGTCTACCTCAACTACCACAAGTATTCCCCCCCGTAGTCACGGCCTATGTGATACCTAGGAATAAAAACTATGCACACCAGTTCATATCGACAGCCGGGTGGAACTATCTTTGGTCAGGATCCAACAAATAGGAGACGGGGTATCTCTCTTCTCTGCCTTCTCTTGCCCTTGCTATTGACTCTCAAGAGGAGATATTTCTCGGTCCACTTAATGAGGCTGGATTTCACTCATTAATCAACTTCTATGTTTGAAATTTTGAGTGGCCTTGGAGAGTTAACTCTCCACTCTCCTATTCGAAGGCCCTATGATCTAGACTAGTTGGTGTATATTAATGACAACTCAAAAAATTCTAGTTCATTTTAAATTATGTGCTTGATTTTAATGGCTATTATTTTTAAGTCAAGGGTAAAAAAAGAATGCAACTTATGATTTTTTGACACAAAAGAGAAATCAATAGAAACCCACTACATACACATGCAAATTTTTCTTTGATGAAAGAAATTTCAACTCAGGTTCTATGAAACAACTAATGAAAGCAATAGTTTTTTCTTTTCTTTTCAAGATCACACTCACACACTAAAAAAATATCAAAAGACTAAATATTCTTAACGGTGCAACTAAACTAATGCAAAACTACCAATTTCAAGGACTAGGAGTACTTAAAAAGGGAAGCAACCAAGTTTCTCAACAAGACATGTCTGATCAATTTGAAATAAAAACAAAGACAAGCCCAAGACAAGGACTTCCTTGCACACAAATTCCAAAAAAATATTGATACAATAAGAGACAAGTTCACTCAAGAACTTCTATCAAAACCAAGCAATTCAGACCAAACTGCCAAACTGCAAACTTGCTCCAAAAATGATGAAAACCATGAAACAAATACCAAAAGCAAAAACAAAGGAAAACAAAAATGTTTTTTGAGCCTTTTAATTTTTAAGGAAGTGGAAAAAAATCTTGAAGAAAATCACAAACTACCAAAGACTTCAAATCAACAAATTGAGCACACAAGAAGCTCTAAATTCCTTAAGACAACCATGTCATTTTCATGACGAGACTCAGTAAATGGAATGATGTAACTAAATCAAGAAAATGACTTGAAACAACAGTATAAAACTCCAACAATCACAGAAACTTCAAGAAACCAATAAGACAACTTTAAGATTTTCCATAAAAGATGATCTCAAGGAACGAAGAAAACCAAAAAAGCCAATAAGACAAAAACCAAAAAGTGAAGCAATAACCAGGCCAAGGATGAGAAAACCGACACAAACTCATTGTTCTGAAATTTCAGAACATCTAAGAACCTCAGAAAGAAGTCCTGGTGCAACAACCAAATCTAAAATGTCACCAAGCAAGCCAAACCCTAGATTGACTGGGTTTTCAAGCAAGAAAGAGATAAATTGATACACAACAGATAGAAACACTATGTAGAAACATCATAGGTTCTACAATAGTGACCAAGAACAGGCAAAAATACCTTACAGGACTCCAAAAATCAAATTTTCATTTTTAAACTGACCATACACAGGTTGACAGTGTACAACATGCATACATAAGCATATATGTCTAAGGAAAATTGCGTATATGTGTGTTTCTTTGGACTATAATGGGTGTATATGCAACTGTGTGCACTAAAAGTTGCGTATAAAAAAGGAAACAATGAATAATAAAAAATCCAAGCCTGATCCAGAAGATCAAGACTTTTTCCTGGATGGATAAAGAACCAATAAGACTGGGAAAGTGATCAAATCAGTCAATGAACCCAAAATCCAGAGAAAATGACCCATACTAAGAATTATACGGATGTAATCCCCAGTTGAGTCACAAATTCTATTGCGGGTGAAACTATCCTAAGGTTTGGGTTGAAGGACCTAACATAGCAGAATGCATACAATAACAAGAAGCAATCAAACTAAAGGTCCTAATGCTTAAACTAGTAAACTTGGGAGAGATGACCTTACTCGTATGTCTTACGTTTGAGGTCGTTACCGTAGGGTGAAAAGCCTCTACTTCTCCATGTGCTTCAAGACCTGCAACTCACTCAAGAAAAATCACATAGACTAGTTGTACAACATATATATCCTAAATGTCAGTAGGTTAGATCATATAAGATTATAAAAGATAACATAAAATTGACAATTACAAGATCATTAACATGTATGGAAAGCATATAATATCATGACATCAGGAACGAGACATAGATTCTTTATTGATGTATGTAAAATATGTGGATAAATATCACCTGAAATCAGCCAAGGCTCCAAGCGAAACCGTCCTCTGGATTCGTCCAGCCCAAACCTCAACACTCTTCTTCCATAAAAGGTGCACAAGGATGTCACATAAAGAAGGTGAAAATCTCAAAGAAGGAAACAAGGGTTTCCTGAACCTTGGAAGTGCAAGAGGCATAGGGATAATAAGACTTGATCTGGGCTATAACAGGCTATAGTATCAATACCTTTCTATCTCCTCCCTTAGGCCTTCCCTATGAGGTGTATTTATGCTTCCTCAAAACAATTTTTTTCAGTTGGGAAACTGTTTGGCCATGGGGCTTCTGGTGTAACTTGTAAAACCCACCCAAATTATAGGGATTTTAAATGTTTTTAATATTTTAAATTGTATATGCGGGTTAGATATGAGTGGACCCGCGACTACACGTGTTTTAGACAGGGCATAGTCACATATGGAATTCAAAATATTGGTTTTTAAGAAAATGACGAAGTTTGAATGCAAAGGGATGCCCAAGGCCAATACATAGATCATCAAGTATATAAAGGTGGTAACTGATGATATAACAATAATTCATAATTTTCACATCAACATGCATATGCATAAAATACACCATCACTAGTCAAAACTCTACAATTAGTGCACAATTACACATAACAAACAATTAAAATTTAAATAACACATAGTGTGGCATTCCATACTATGATAGGGATCAAATTTGTTCTCCCAAAGGTACTATATAGAAATCTTTCTCTAATTTCATCTACTTTTGAGCCCATTCAATTCGAGTGTTGAACCTAGGTGCTCTGGTACCATACTGTAATACTCCCTTCCACCCCTTGGAATTTTTCTAGGATGATGGGAGGTGTTGCTTTTAACTAAACCCAACCTCCATGGTCTCATTATGGAAATGGGACTAGAAAATTTCTTCTTTCCCAAAAATGGAAAAATTATCATTGGATAACACCATTACATCCAACTTGTCACGATCTTTTTGGCGATATAATTTTTATCTCAATCTGACCTCTGGATCGAGAGATATTCCCTTTCAAAGTCTAACCAATTAGATAGTGCCACGTGGCACCCACATGGCCACTTGTTAGACCCATTATAGCTTGATTCCCTCACGCAAATGACATAAATAGATCAACGACTTATATTAATTGCGGATACGACAACCTTTTTTGCTGTCCCTCTTATAGTTATCATTATGAATTATAATTCATGTAAATATCGTGGAAATGTAAACACAATGACTGGATGTGAGGAGTGGACATAGATTCATAGATTTAAGGAGGAGTTGTTTGGGAATTGGTTAAGTCAAGGATATTCATTTAATGGCCACCAACATTTCTACTTGGTTTTGATGGTCTACATGGTAGGCAAGCATGTGGAGTATGGGCTTCGTTAATGGAGGACAAGCCCATACTCCCTTTATCTTTCCTCGTGGGCTAAACTGAGTGGTAAACACGTAAGGGCCGTGAGGGGATAGGTGGGGGAAAAGGAGGAGCTGACACAAAAGGAGGAGGAAATTCATTTGAGTGCAAGGAAATAAAACTGCATGCATGAATCAAGCGTGGTGGATATTTGCAAAGTTCATAGACATGGGCAGTGTGGTGTGGGTGTTGTATGCTAGGTTAGGCATATAGGTATTTGAGAGTGAACTTTAAAAATAGAAGGATAATGATGGAACAAGCGTTAATGTAAGAGTTGAAGCATGCAAGGGTGCATGGATTGATGGAAAGGCAAGATAAAGAAGCATGTGGAGGCATAACGTAGTCTGGATTCTTGTTGGGTTAAGTGGGTGGAACTATTATTCACTCTAGATCCTTGCATAAAAAATGTAGAGGATAATAGTTGAAGAAGAAAGCATGTGGAAACACAATGTAGTCTAGATTCCCATTGAGTTAAGTCGGTGGAACCATTATGTACTCTATATCCTTATATAGCAAACATAGAGGATCAAGGTTGAAGAAAGAAAACATGTGGAGACACTATGCCTTTTGGAATCCTACAAGTTGGAGTAGGTGGAACACAATGTGCTCTGGATCCTTGGTTTGTGGAGGAAAATCTCTGTGTGTATTTGATATCTGTGGGATTAACAGATGGACATCAACGTGCCCTAGATTCTTGGGTGACTAGGTGGAGACACTAGAGGATATAATCCTGAACTAGGGGGAGTGGATACATGGTGGTTTTTGGTTTTAATTCCCTTGCACACTTACTCCTATAACTCTAAATCCAACTTGGGGTTGCCAACTGTAAGAAATATTGCAGTGCAGTTGGCCTACAGTTGGGTGGAGAGTGAAAGTCCCTCTCTTAGTTTCCAATCATCAAGCTACTAAGGTAAGTTTCTTAATTGTATGTTGTACATATTGATGTAATTTGAACAATGTTGAATGTCATTACTTGATAATGGGTGTATCAATATTGTTAATGAGGGTGTGTATTCTTGTGTTTTTAATTGTGATGGTTGCAAATGATTATCATGGTTGTAAGGGAATTTACGATCCCTATGCTGCTGATATGAACCCGAATGGAAAATTGTTTATATGTTTATGTTTGATTGTTTATATGATTAGTCATCTGTGGTTGTGTGTGATTTACAACATATGTTATGCTTGAATATCCTTAACAAATGTTGTGTAAAGGCTGTTGGAGGTTTGTGGATAATTTTGTAAATGTATGTTTAATAAAACACGTTGAGCTATCGTGGCACGTGGAAAACCCATAGGTTGTATGTTGCAATGGAGAAGAACTCTCTATGACTTAGAGACGATGTGATATGTTTTTCCAATGCTTCTTATGAATTGCTAAGGACCATGTGGGTATTTGTTATGCATGTTGGTTATAGTCTAGTATTGAAGTTTTCATTACAAGTTCTGAGAATGACCACCTAAGGTCGTTGAAGTCCTTAAGACTCTAAGCCCAGGATGGGAAAACCCTGGTTAATCATTGTAACATATTAATGTCATGATGCACCGAGAATATGAGTAGATGGTTAGTAGAAAGCAACGCGATTGACAAAGGGTGCGGGACGAAAAACTTCC
The DNA here is from genome assembly GCA_034641835.2 of Pinus albicaulis. Lineage (NCBI taxonomy): Eukaryota > Viridiplantae > Streptophyta > Pinopsida > Pinales > Pinaceae > Pinus > Pinus albicaulis. Next base: position 1,153,202,370 of record CM076584.1, read on the forward strand.
TATTGCCTGTCGCCAATATTTTTGTCATGCTACAGAGCTATGATGAGGAGTTCTGCTGAGTGGGAGTGTTGGCGTTGTTGAAGGATGGAATGCCATATATCCCTCTCAGTACACAAATGGGAAACCACTTCCTTGCACACAGGTTTGGGACCCTGGTGGGAACCAAGACATGAGTTGCTAATGTGGCACATTGATGGCATGACACATGCATGCAGATATAGCCTTTTTGGATGACTAAGTGTCAAAGTATAAAAGACATGTGGTGGTGGATTGTGATGCCACTTGTCATGAGGTTGCCACATAGTAATTATGTGCTGATACATGTGGAGGGGAATCATGTCATCGTGGATCATGGGATTGCAGGGGATAGTCTATGGTTCCTTTTATAGCTGGGCACAAAGTTGACAAAATTCGTGGACGAGATAGAAGTTTCAAAATGGAAATATTTCTGTTACATGAAGAAAAGCAATTCACTTCATGTCAGAGATGATAAAGTGGTATGCCCTTGGGTTGTGGCATGATGGTGAGAAGTAGAAAAAGTTGTGGGATGTAGACTATCCCTTTCATTTGACATGAAAAGGTGTGATGCACCGCAAATGCTAGAATGGAGTGTCATTCTAAGAAAGTGGTGCGAGGATGGTGGCATAGAGATGTGGCAAGCACCACAGTGGATTTCACATGAGGAAGTGGTTTCATGTGGTGAATCCTTGCTGATGTGTTGAGGGTAACAATACCTAAACATAAAATGGGAATAAATTATAATATAGATGTTGGGTTGAGATAAATTTTATATCATTGTAAAGCTCTCGATGAGCTGAAAGAGATGGTGACATCTAAAGTTAATTCTGCTGAATTTGGAGAAGGGAGAAATTTTTTAACCCCATTTCCATGATGAGATGATGTGGGTTGGATTTATTGTAAGTAACAACTCCCATTCAACTAGGTTTAGCCTAAGGGGGTGAGAGGGAGCATTTCAACAGGGCCCCTTACCTCTCTTACAATTAACAAGGGGGTGTATGCAATTTCTCACTTTTGCAACTAAACCCCTAGTAATTTCCTCTTTGCCTATTTTCTCCTTGTGGCTACCTCTTTAAATTAGTAGCCTATATTAATAATGGGCTATCTAGCCTTACTGAAATATAACTAGGGGGGTCCCCTATTTGTCTTTTATACGGCCACTATCCCCACAACACTCATATGCATGTAATACATGGCGACACCTTTGCATCTTGGTGACATCCATGTAACTTAATCTCCACATCACCCTTTTTTCCACATATTGATGATATCACACTGAATTCCTGGTGATGTCATATTACCATGTGGCATCCTTTGATGGTTCCACGTGTCACCGAAAAATCAGCCTTTTAATCACCACAAAAGGAATTTCTATCAACCACATGTCACACTAACATCATTCCATGTGAGTACTCTGGCTATGTCAAACGATCCACATCCATCTAAAATTACATGTGGCATCCTCATAGAATTATCCGACCTACATGGCATATGCCACCTCACCATAGTTCATGCGTACCATAGAGTTCCAATTATTTGTACAAATCATCATTTTCACTTTATAAAAAATTTGGGTCAAATGTGACCTTTCAGTTACTCAACACATCTATATTCCCTGGGAAACAAATATCTCCATCCAAAAACGTAAAAAATTCAAGGTTATCCTATTCCATAGAGACATATTTTATCCCTTGAGACTGTATATTCAGGTATTTATAAGTCAAGTTTTCTTGTCCATAGCAGCCAACATTAAGTACTTGACATGGGTGGTGTAGCACGACAAGAATTTTTCACATCAGACATGGGAAATTTCTCCTCCCCATTCCTTTCATCAACTCTGTGGCTTATGTTAACACCATTCCTCTCTACAAAGGGACACTAGAATGAACTGTTGGAGTTCCTAGGTCCATGGTGACGTGGTCATAGACAAGTAAAATCCACGTTAGTATCACACAACACCACAAAAATACTCCCACGTGTAAGGTATATTTAAAGGAATAAAAATCTAAAGACATCCATTCCCATTTCCATGTGTCACTTCCATGCAAATACCACATCAAAGTACCATCCACCTCACATGTCCATGTTGGCCAACATGCCAACTCATTGTGCCTACCAGTTTGTGCTATGATACCGAAAGGTTCCTTTCCTATACTTTTCATATCTCACAAAGTGAGGATTGACTCTAAGCAAATGCATTAAGTTATGAATCAACCTTGTGATTAGAGGTAATCACAAAGGTTAAATAAATTTATTTTCCCAAATTATATTACAAGTTGAATGAGGATTATTTGATCCAAATACAAGATTTAATTTTTGCATTAGTTAGACTTGGGAGTTACAAGAATTTTAATGGCTTTCCAAGCCTCCCTCATTGTCAAGTGTCACTCAAATAAAAAATTACGATAGGAATAAAACCTCCATTCCAACACCATAATTCAGACGTATAAATTTTCATAAACTTGGATTAGGCAAACCTCATGCTTGCTAACATGCATTAATCAGGACCAAACCGTGGTAGACATGACTTAGTGAATTTAACACTCAACACGAACATATGAACCCACATAATGGATCCCAACCCACTCTATCAAATTTACTGACACACTAAGTAGTTGTGAAGAAAATCAACAGTCTTTGTAACAACCCTGTTAATCACCCCTCATGCAAATATTATCATTTGGACTATTCATGTAAATTGATGTAAATTGTAAATGATTATATTACTAAGAGAAGGATATGGGTTCAGAGTCTGTGGAGGAGAATTTGCTTGAGTATTAATTGGGGATATACCAAAGCTCAAAATTTTGCACTTAATTGCCACCCATATCCTTGTTGAATTAAACACAAGTTGTACAAGCATTAAAAATGGTGCATTGGCACCTAAGTAAAAGGACAATCTAGTCTCGCCCTCGTGGGATGATTTGGCTACGGTCCACACACAATAGAAAGTTGGAAAAGAAAAGAAGGAATTAAAGAGAAGAATTGGGAGGATAAAATGTGGTATTAGAGCAAGATATAACTCGTAGAAGAAAGAACAACAAACACAAATGTGCAATACAATGCAAAGAAATTTTTTTGGTAATGGGTGTGGATTTTCCAAGGAGAAATAATGGTTTCTAGCTTGTGTTTTTCTAAGGCCAATATGCATGCCTGTGAATCTATTGGGTAGTGAGGGTTCAATGGATTTAAACCATTAATTCCTATCCTTGGAATTGATAAACCATTGAGTGCGTGCCTTAGGGTCGATAAACCACTTATGTGCTCATTCCATAAGATGATAAACCATTAAGGTGCCAGCTGAAAGGAAGTAATAAACCACTAAGTGCTCACTTTAGGGCTGCTAAACCACTTATGTGCTCATTATGTAATCGAATAAACCACTTAACAAGATGATACACGTGTTAGTTGGAAGGAATCGATAAACCATTAAGTGCTCATCTTTGGGCCAATAAACCAATTATGTTCTAGTTCAATAAACTGATAAACCACCTGGATAGTGGTGTCATGACTCCTTGTTGACAGTGTTGGAAGCCGCCAACAGGGAATGGGGTCCACCCTATGTGAAGTTCCAATTATACCCCACGTCATTTGGAGTAGTATCCCTAACTAGAATATGACCAATTACCTAAAGTAATGGTTTCAAAGATGTGCCTTGGTTTCGACAAACACATAGAATGATATATGCATGGCTTTGGTTAAAGAAAGTGAAATAACTTTGTGAAGTATCAAATGTAATGCATGAAAGGTTCCATCACATCAAAGGGAGATATGTGAGCCTCTTAGAAGAAAGTAATCATTGCTAACTTAGAAGATATGTACGAGAAATACAAAATAATCGTGACTTAACCTGAAAAATAGTTCACAAGACAACAACGATCGTAATAAAATAAACAACACGCGTTCAACAATATACATACTAAATAAAACAAATTAGTTCATTGGAATTAGTGTAAATGAAACAACATACATCATAAATATTAAAGAATAGTCTTACTACATTCACGACATATGCAAGAAAATGTGCCCACTCTGAGCTTCTTATTACAAAGTGAACGTTCCAAGCATACAATTACATTGATAAGACACTATCCCCAATTGTAACACCCCCTTCCCACATCTACCCAAGCAACCAGACAACCCGGGTAAATATGTGATGAGAGGCTACTATGGTGAGATTCAACCTTCTAGGTGGCCTTAAGGAAGTGGAATTGACAAAAAATCTTCACACAAACCTTGTACATCAACAATAACACCCCGGTAGCTAACACAACCATTCAAGAAACTTGCCCCTGGGTCCCACTGACCTAATTTTCTTTTGGGCCTCTAAAAGCATGCACAGGCCTACAAACTAGTGTCTATGGGTCTCTTGACACATGCACAAACCCACAAGCCAATGTCTAGAGACTAAATTCCTCAGTGCTATGCCAATGTCCCCGAGATTTGATCCACTTTTTCAGGCCTAGAACAGAGTGCCTTGCCCAAAATTTCATGACAAGTTTAGAGATGAATTTAAATTACCAAACAATGATACATTTACAAAAATATCCATGAGGAATAAAATATACCCCTACTAGCCATGACAAGAATTTCATCAAGCATTTCACAAACATGAAAGCTACAAGTATAAACAACATAACAAAGAAAATGGGTCTCATACTTATTTGAGAATCACTAAGAAACATTGCTCCCCTACATCATTAACTGCAATATAATATATTTGACCACAGATACATTGTGCATTCATTTACAAGTAAAAAAATGGAGAGAGCCATACATCATCACTGTTAAAATACATGCCTATAACCACCATAATAACAACAAAAATACCATGGATAAAATAAACCTGGAATCCACATATAAACCAGTGCATTTTCATATCAAATACAAATGGAATGAACCTTTCATTGATGAATGTGAAAACCAATCGGAGATGGGACTACCACATTCTACCCTACCATAGATTGGTTGAGCCAAATCTATCTTCAACCAATCACCCCTGTGCCATATTCCAAACATGAATGTGAGACTCAAACTAAAAGAGCCAACCAAGGCATTCGAAGGCTAAACCACCTCACCCTCATCAATAAAAACTAGGCTTTACCATGATCCACACTAGATCACTAGGCCAACACAATAAACAAGTAATAACTGACTTTACCGTGATCTACACCTGATCACTAGGACAACGCAAGCATGGATACTACCAGATTCTCTCTGCCTACACTGTGAGGAATTTTATTGTCTCCTATTCTCTCAGGATTTACCACAGTTTGAATTAGGGATCACTAGGCCCTAAACCAATACATACACTCCAGGATTTACTGTATATCCCAATCCAAGATTCCTAGGCCTAATGGAGAGCACCCACCTCTTAGGCTTTACCGCAATCCAAACTGGATCACTAGGACCTAAACCGAGGCAAACCACCTCTAGGATTTACTATATATCCCGCCATTCACTGGTCTAGGATTCCTAGGCCCACCGAGGCAACACACTATTTGGCTCACAACCCACAATCTGGTTCACGAGTTACTAGGCCATCTATCATATCAATTCAGAGATCCACCCCACTCAACTTTGAATCCATTCGGGAATCTGGCTAAACCAAAACATGAGAATTCCACAACACCATAGCTATCCTAAAATGGAAAGGCTAGGTTGAAAACCCTTTCAGACCTGGAAAAACCCATGCCATGACAAAAAAGAACCACATGTAATACCATGCATACCTACTCTAGCAAGGAAATAACACATACAAATCAATACCTGCAAAGAATCTCGTTGTAGCTACTTGATCCTTGCTCTTCCTTTCTTGCTTCTTCCTTCTTCTTGCTTTCTTTTCCTTTCTTGATCCAATGCCAAAGTGCTCCAAGAAAAATCTAAGTATCCAAGAGAGAGAGAGAGAGAGAGAGAGAGAGAGAGAGAGAGAGAGAGAGAGAATAGAAAGAGAGCCATAAATGTGAGCAAAATCTTTCCAATTGATCCTCAGAAGCATTTTTAATATTGAGGCCTATTTTTTTTCAATTTCCATTATTTTCCTTCATTTTCCTCCTCACATGCAACCTATTACCTTTCACCTCACTTTTCTCCTATTTTCCTTTATTTTCATAAATAAAATTCCAATTAATGTCTCATGCCTTTCCAAAGCCTTTTCCATTGCATTTTCCAATTTCTTTTAGCCATAATAACCGAAATGAACACCTGCTAGGATGTTTTTCCCACCATTCAGCTTGGAAAATGTGTCCCATCAACCATGGTTATTATTTTTTCCTTTATTAACTTTTATTACATGGAATTTTCACCAGGGCTGTTACAGAACCCTCCCCTTGTGGGAACATCATCCTCAATGTTCAATAACACCTACAAACTAGGAAGACCACTAAAACAAAACATAATGCCCATGGAGATTTATAACACATCTCATTGTAGTATTTACAATGAATAACCTGCTCAAAATCAAAACCATCATGAAAATAATACTGCGTAATAGAGCTTTATAACAAAACTCATTACAGTATTTACAATAATATAAGCATATGCACATTTTCTCAACCAACAAATAAAAGGATCTGATGCTTGTATCAACAACAAGGGAATCTAGAGGCTCACACCTCCACCCTCAAAGTAGTACTAGGATTCACTTCCTTCCCAGGAAGTCCGAAATCCATTGTCATAGTCAAAGTTTGCATCCAATGTCCAATGCTACAATCTTATGCTACTGTACCCTCAGTGAAAAATTACCAACTCATTGTTCCAGGGTACACTCCCAATGTGCATCTGATTCCATGTGGTACTTCTAGTGACCAAAAAATCCATCCCTGACCTTCCCTTCGTTGCTACACAGTCCTTAATGAAATTTGGTCACCCCTTCCGTGTAGTCACTCACCTTCCAAGTTCCCTGGCATCGCCGATCCCGGGCGACCCATCCTTTGGCAAGGTTTCCTTGCATCGGAAGATACAAAAACCAAGGCATATACCTACCTCCAAACCATCATACTGGTCATAGAATTCTCATGGAAATCAATGGACACTATTGGGTACCAATGTCCCACAATGGCCTTGCTCTTGAAGTGCTTTACCATCATACTGTTGTTTGTTTCAATTCCATTTGTTGTTGTTGCTAATTCTTACAATCAGTTTCAACCACCCAACCAAGAATTTCCACGCTTTCCTGTATCAAGTACATAATCCCATTAGACTAAAAAAAAATTGAAATAAACTCAAATCATACCTCATGGGTAGCTGGTCAACAAGGTACACTTGCAATCCTGTTCACTTCCTATCATAACAAGTCAAAATAGTTGTTTGATCAGTCATCATGTGTAAACATATCATATTTGGTTAGCTCAAAACACAACCATCATAAATTAAAATAATGAATCACATGAAATCACCATAAACCATAATCATAAATCACATGTAACCATCATAAGTCAAAATCGTAGATCACATGAATAATAGAACTGAAATAAAATATCCATACTTATCCTCCATCGGTCCTTTCTTCTACCTTTGTTATTTTGTACACACACCAAATTGGTTGCCACACCTGGCAAGCACTCAGTTCCTTTTCTTCTCTTCAATCACGTACACATACACATACTATACATCACAACACATACATCCACACATGAATCACAACACCATAGAATACGTACACCCACACTAACATACAACACATACACCGACACCCATTGTACCATACAACACAATACATACTCCTACATCTAATGTACAACACATACACCTACACTCGGTGTACCATAAAACACAATACATACACCTACCTCCAGTGTAAAAATCATACACATACACCACACGCATGAAATGTACACGACACCACATGTACACAACACCACATGCACGGCATGTACATGATGCCACCTACACACAAAACCATATGTACAACATGTACACAACACCACATGCACACATAACAATATTTAAAATCATGCACACAACACCATATGTACATAGCACCACTTGTACATAGAAATACGTATACAACATGTGCATAACACCATCTATACCTAAAACTACATATGAAATATACACACAAGACGATATATACAACATGCATACAACATCATATGTACACAATACTACATATGTTACATGTACACATCACCATAGGTACAATCACTGAATATAAAACATGCACAACATATACACAACAATAGTATTGCACATACATACAACACAAACTAACCCACAAAGAAACCTCGCTCCTAGTGTCTTTCCACTATCCATGCTTATCCTAATATGTCATAGATCATACTACCTTCACTTCATTGATGTACCCTCAACATTACCTGTCCATAACATAATCATAGGCATACTACAAGCATATAATATCAATTGATGTCCACATGATACTGACTTCATAGATCTGTCAGGGCTACTCTTCCCACTTGATTCCTTATAATACCAAGAACCTATTCATGCCATTCACTTGCATAAGCAATCATTCCTCCACAAGAATTATCCTTGAAAAGCTTATCATACAATGACATAGATACATACATATATATAATCATTAGCATAAAAAAGTCATGATCCTGTCAGACAAAAACATACATACACACATATATACATCACACTCACACACATATATACATATAAACATTAGCATTAAACAATCATGATCCATGATGACCTTTTCAGACACAACATACATACATACATACATGTATACATATATAAACATCAACATAATCACGATCAACCCAATTACTAGTTATCATAAGGTCTAGGTTAAGAGAACTTCCTTTTTTTGCTAACATCTTGGACAACATTGAGAACAATAGTTCCTAACATAGCCAAGGAATCTAACACCTCAGATCCATTCACTTTACCTTTCTTGTTGCCTTTCTCATGTATGTATTTCCACTGTCCATTTACCACAATGGACCCAACCAGTCCAACCGGCTATCATATTCTTACCTCCCGCTGCGCTTACTCATGCACCGAGTTTCATCCATGTATTACATTACTTTTTGGGTACCACAAAGCTCTCCCTGAGCTCCATGAACCTTCTCTTTCCCTAAACCCTTTACCAAGACTCTCAAACAAAAGGAAAGAACAAGAAACAACAAGAATAAAACCATGAGAATCAATAACAATATGACACCGCAACAAGGTGGTATGTTCATACATTAGATGTAAACGAAGCCAAAAATCAAGCGCAACAAACCACAAAAGACCAAAAGCACAAGACTGACAAAAAACACCGTGAATCGATCCTCGTGGGTCCCCAAGCTTTCAAGGGAAAGCTCAACCCAAGCCTCCTTCAATATTTCATGGCAATTTCTTTTTCCATTCAATCCCTTGAATTATACTACCATAACACACATAACTATTTGCACATAACTAAATATGAAATATACCGATAACCTTACCTTGATGTGCCAATCACGTTTCCTTGTAATTGAGCACTTCCATGGCATCTCTAAAGGAACTCCATTTCCTTGATGAATCCAACCATAACTAGAAACCAATTGATATACCTATCAAATACATGCTCATAAATATAGCACACATCCACATAATTCCAAACAAGATTAGGTTTAATAAGACTTCATGTATGCAAATCATGCATTCATTTGGAATTAGGGTTTCCTAAACATAACCAAAGGAATTCTTACCCAATTCATTTCTTTTACCATTTACCTTGCTGCAATCGAGTCCTACTATGTATCATCATATCACCCATCTATTAGTTATATAGACATATCAACTATTACCTTCTCATGCCAATACCAAGCATGTTGCCTTGCGAATGTTCACACATGTCAATCACATATTCCAAATATCAATTAATTAAAATAAATCTCTACGAAGACTAACAACCCTGTCATAATCAACTAATAGTCAAGATCATAATAATACAACTATCACCTACTTGCACTAAAGTACATATCAACTATATAAACACGTTATTATGACCATATCAAAACAAGATAATTTCTTCATGCAATCTTATAGATACAACTCATATCATGTGATTATTCAAACATTTAAACAAGCTATAAACATACAAGGTTATACAAATCAACTAGGCGACAAAATCAAGCAGTCAAGCACGAAGTAAATGACATAAGCCAACTCATACCTTAATGTATCTTAGTGGAGGCTATCTTGTCCTTACAATCGATCTAGATTATCACGATCTAACTTCACAACACCTCAACTAAAACATAAATAAGGTCATGATATCCATAAAAGTAACTAGCTAACATGTTCCCATCATAAAATCATAAACAATTGTCTTTCTTGCATAACAATCACATATGCATAGTCAAGTCTAGATTAGTATGACATAATATCGCAAATAATTCGAATCATACATGAATTTCATAATCCTAACCATCTTCCTAGGAAAATCCAATTTAGCATGATACATATAACATCAAGATATTAATGCTATAACCCTAATCACCAAGTTAAATAACATATAACAACAATAAGTTAACAAATAAAATTCTCATCAACAACATATAGCATAATCATCGAGCTAGCTACAAGTTAACATATAACATATTCATCAACATATAGCATGTTCATCAAGTTAATACCATGCTTGAATAACCAATGCATGCACATATGATCACACTAATTAACTAACATCTATCATGTATGTAACCATAAAATCAATAGAATGGAATACATACACATAACCATGATGCATATGACTACGCTGATCAACTAGCATTTATAACATATGTAACCATAATAATAATAGAATGACAACATATAAGTAATCCTAATGCTTATAACAACCATGAATCACGTACTTGCATGCCAAACATACAAAATTATATGACGATCTTCTTTTACCCCAAAGTCCATTGTCACAACTTCACTTTAATGATATGTATCTCTTTCTCTATCTCATCCAACACATTAGCATCAGAACATACCAAATCATTATGATGACCTAATTACATACAATGACCTTATGGACAACAACTTGTTGATGGGAAAAATTGTACTGCCAACAACCAGGGGGTCTCCCTGGTGAAAGGTCCCAATTAGACCTCACACCGTTTGGGATAGGAGCCCCATCCGGTATGTGGGCCTGGATGCCGCCATAAGTGTTTCCACTCTTGGTTGTTGGACGAGAAGATGATGAAGTAGAGGTAAAGGTGAAATGACCAATCAGTGAAGCGAAATCAGCCCAAGATTTACGAACCACAAACAAAGATACAAGCAAGTCTAAGCATCAAAATAAAAGGGGGTATGTCATGAGGGGGATCGCTGAGCCAGAAAAACCAGTCAGACATACATGAAAGGAAAAATTCCAGAAGTTAATTGCAAAGTAATTCAAAATAGATCACTGACATGGCAAGGAACATATAAACACTGATTCAAGAGCAAACATACATGCAACCACTGTGAATTAGTTCATAACCAATTGCATGCATGAAATCACATGTACAACATAGTGAAATATTAGGAAACTAGTACTATCACCACAAGAAAGCATAGGAATCAGTGCCAGAAAAGAGAATACATTATTAATGTTGCTGCAACATCAAATACACATTTACTACTCATCAAAACCTAATAGTGGAACATGGGTCATCTCAATGCATGATACCCAAAAACCTAGCCTCGCAACTTCTCTCTCTACTTGATACCAAGAGTTGAGTGCATCTATCTCTCAAGCACCAATTCATTCTCTCGTCCTAGCTGCAATTCAAGAGCTAAAAGTCCCTTTCCCTATCTCTGTGGTTGTACATATAGATTGAGATGAATCTTGAGTTTCCCTTGACTCTTGGTCTTCTCGATTGTTGGGCTAGCTTGCGACTTAGGCCATTTGCGACCTGCGACCCAGGGTCATTTGTGACCTGCGACCTGGGGTCATTTGCGACCTGCAACCTGGGGTCATTTGCGACCTGAGGTTAGTTGCGACCTAAGGCCATTTCTTCTGTTCTCCTTTTGGGAAGCTCAACCTTTACAGAACACGGTGCCTTTCCCTGGTACTAGTCCTGTGTGAATGGACCGACGACAGATGTGTCAGTGAGCTTCTTCAAGCTTTGTGGGATCCACCTCACTTGTCATAGAAAACCCTAGCTTTTCCCATGAACCCTTCTGCCTTATGTGTAGCAGTGCTGCTATAAGCATGTGGTTGTTCCAGATTATATCTTCCTAGTTACCCTGCTACGGTCACCGATCATGGGCTTTGCCTTGTTTCCATCCATCACTTCAATCCTACAAACACACGAAACTGTACATAAGGAATCAATATAAACATGTCTAAATGGGATTGAATATAAAATATCGCAAGTAATAATCATAAGCTGCAGGTATCGTGATTGCTCAGCCTAGTTTCTCTTTATCGCTAGCGATGGTGATCTTATCACATTTGTTTCCCCTTTTCATATACTTTGTAACTTATACGTTGTGAGAATTCATTTAAATGCGATATGTTCCTTTCCACGCAATTGCATATACCCATTTCCGAGCACGTCCTCATGGTTCATGTGCCAAGGTGCTTGTCCATAACATGTTTTTTCTTACATTGCTGGCCCAATCATCTTTTGTTGAAATGTTTGAGCCAAGCCCTGGCAGAGGCTACATGATGGAGTGTGCTCTATGCAGGTCACACAATTGTATTTGAGGTGAGGTCGTGTTTCACAAACCGCAGAGGAGAGGTCACAAAGTTGCATAATTTATGAGGTCACGAGGTTTGTTGCTTGGTTGTGATGTGACCCTGTGACTAGTTGCAGCTCATAGATGTCGCATAGTTTGTGAGGTCACGAGGTCTGCTGCTTGGCTATTATGCGACCCTGTGACTGGTCGTAGCTCATAGAGGTTGCATAGTCTGTGAGGTCGTGAAGTCCGCTGCTTGGATATTATGTGACTCTGCGACTGGTCGTAGCTCATAAAGGTTGCATTGGTTGCAATTGAGGAGAGACCACATTTCACTAAGACTGGAAAAAGAAAGGTCGCATGGTCCCATATTTTGTGATTTCTACTGCTAGGAAGTGGTGTGACCCTGTGACTGGTCACGCATCATGGAGGTCACGTGGTCGCATTTGAACAAGGCTAGCATGAAGGCACGCATGGTGTCGTTTGTTGTTGGCTGAGTTCACCTTCGTGGGATAGGGAGTAGTGGTGGCCGTGGTGACTCTGTGGGTAACCAGATGCACAACCTTTCATGAAGATAGAGTGACCGAGCTCGGGGCTATCATACATATCCCTGGCTCTGGTTCAGTTTCCATTCACGTGTTGTGCAGGGCTCATGCTACCTATGAAACAAGGGTTCTAGAGGTCACATTTTCCGGGTGCAACTGGAGATCATCAAGTTCGCTCTGTGTAACCTGCTCTGCAACATGCGGATTGTTCACATTGCCGATGAAGTGTGTTTCTTTGGAAATATCATCTGATGTTTTTGAATGGCACATATGCAGCTCTGCTACCAATGGTGAAAGTAAGCCGTGGGTCTCATATATTCCTCCCTCCTGCTTTCTAGATGGTGATTGAAGGCCAGTTTGTGACTCCCCTTTGAGATCATGCATTACAGTGGGAAAAATCCAATTGATAACCAATGCGAGCAATTTTCTGGTGTTCCTCCATCCATCAGGTGGCTGGCGCTACCCTTTTTTTGCGTGTAGCAACAAAACTTATCGCTAGTGCAAGAGGAACTGCCTCAATGGTATGCTTGGGCAACATGCGTTTCGTGTGATGTGGCATAAGAGTCAAGCCTTCACGATATAATCTCCATTTCACCCTTACTAGAATCTCAATTTTCGTGGGTCATGGCTTGATAAATGACAACGACTTTACCCTTCTTCATGATCCTTCATATGCTGCTGAGGAAAATTTATTAAAATACCTTTGAATCAATGAAGGGGCTTTCGGTGCTCTTTGAAGTGCGTTTGGCTTTTATGGTGGCTACTCGTATGAATTATGAAGGTCTATGGTAATGATTATTTCACAAGCATTAACCCTTGACCACACCATATGTCAAATACTTACCGTGTGTTGAAGAGAAAATATTTTGTACTCGAAACTCCTTCGAGGATTCAGAAAGTTCAAATGAACAATTAAAACCTTCATGAAATTGCTATATAATTCAGTGCACAACGATTATGACATATTTGACTGATTTCCTTAAAGGAATAGTATGAGAATAAGTTAGCTATCGGTTATAATGAGAAAAAAAATGACTAAAAAATATCTCATTCGAGGAGCATCAACTTTGAAATATACAAACTAAGATATTGTAACTTAAGTCAATTGTTTGAGCATATCTAAGTTCGAAAACCGGCTTAAAACTTATATTTTCATACAACCATTGACCGCAGTAGACCCTGACACTTGATGATTCCACAAGGTAACAATTCATTCGCATAGAAGGCCTGCTTGAAATAACCGGGACCATGCTCCAGGAGGGTGTGGTGACAGGGCTGGGCCGCAATAGGTTAAAGGGATATTACCGATTGAAGGATGAGTTGAAAACTTTAAAGGGCTGAGTGGGCAGTGGGGGACCCAATATTTTGAATAAACCCAAAATTTTGGGTGTTGTTTTAGCGACTACAACAAATGGCGAACCACTGGTAGAATCTAACACCTTTGTCAAAATCCCAACAATAATCTGAGTCTGGATAGTGATGCAAGGGAATATTGAACAGGTTCTGTGGGTACCCTTTATATGGCTTTGACCTTTACAGATATGTCCAATCCTTGTGCCTCAACTAGGTCTTGTTAATCAGAAAACATCAAAGCAGAAGTTCACGGATGCTAGTAGTTTGAGGATGATGTAGGGAGCAAGGAAGCAAGCTTATTGTATTCAGAATTTTAAAATAAGTCTCTGGTGTTACTCCGCTTCCAGCAGGCCTGGACAGTACCCCGGTGGAGTCACTTCAAGAAATCACAAACGTTGCTCCGCTGCCAATGAGCCTGGTCAGTACCCTAGCGGAGTCGTTGCATTAACTCTCTGCGTAGGAAGCCTTTCTCAGTCCTTTACCCTTGTTTTTTTTATGTTCTTGTAGCACTTATTTTCATGTGCTTGTGGCACTTATTTTGTATAGGTGGCTTAGGGATCCCGACTTATTTAACAGGCAAGAGAGGTTGTTTCTTGTTTGAAAGAAACTGAAATATATTATGATTTGGGTTTGCCCTCATGCCAAGCC
Source organism: Pinus albicaulis (assembly GCA_034641835.2). Taxonomy (NCBI): domain Eukaryota; kingdom Viridiplantae; phylum Streptophyta; class Pinopsida; order Pinales; family Pinaceae; genus Pinus; species Pinus albicaulis. Next base: position 1,153,217,531 of record CM076584.1, read on the forward strand.
TTCTCATCCCATCTTCTACCCACAGGTGAAACATGGAAAACAAATCATTAAGATATTCAAGATTATGTTGAAGCACAATAATCGGGTTGTAGATATAGGCCGTTCGAACTGATTAGGGCCCCCCCAAGCAACCTGCTCGTATCTCCATGGCTAATGGATTTAAACTCATAGGAATTATGCTGAGAACTTGACGTTGATGAATTTTTCTGAGAGAAGTTGGCTCTTGGGGAAACCACCACAACCTCTCACAAAAAATAAAGTTAGGGTTTCAACAATTATGTCAATGAAAGAGTGCATTAGGGTTTTCGATGCATGTAGAGAGGTGATGACAACCCATCCGGATTCAAACCTATACAAGGAGGATTAAGGAGGATATTCGGGACACTGAGGGTTTTAAGGCTCCGGGTTCAATGAGGGCTCATGCAGTGGTGTGCAATGTATAGAAAATTTCAAAGCTATGTCAAAAATCAGTGCATATGATACGAGGAAGAAAGTGTGCAATGTGATGCAACAGACGAGGTTTATGACACAATGCAATGCCATGTGCGAGAAATATCAACTAGTTGCAGGTGGAACAATAAGGAAAAGCACATGCAGTGATTATCTGAATATTATGCAGCAATAAGCAAACTGAAAAACATGAGTGAAAAATAAATGGACAATTATAATATATAAAGCTACTGACTATAAGAAAATACAACAAACATAATTTTAAACCATAAAGAAAAACCTTAGCATGTAAACCTGATTAACAACTTTACCTAACAAAATTTTATTAACAGATCCTAGCTAGCCTAAACCTAAAACCCTAATTTAAATAGAGAGGCAGTTGGGTTATGAGAAATCATCTTTCCAGTGTAGCCACCACATTAGTTCCTGCCCTGCAAGAACAACAATGTTCGCAATCAGAGCTAGCGTACAAAATTGTGCACCGAAAATAAGACTTACCTGAAAAGCATGTGCAACAACAAGAAGTTCATGGCTACTTACCAGAGAACGTTTCAGAATGTATTGTTTGAGTTGAACTGCACTTTCATCCTAATACATAGAAATATGTACCTGAAACCTAAAATAATTTATAAATGACACACATCCATCCACGCACAACCCTAGGTCTGATGGAAGCAAGGTAAGAAATTTCCTATTTGCATGTATATTCATTGGATGGGATCCATCAAACTAGTTGGGAATATCATCATGATGTTGAGGATGATTAATTTGATGGAATGGGAAAAAAAGTGTCTGCCAAGCGAATTTGAGGTGATTGCAAATGCAAGCACAAAAACCCTAATTTTGAAAACCCTAGTTCGAAGTTGTCCCCAAGTTTCGTCGAGGATGTGAGGATCCAAAGTAACCTTCAACAAAGGCTAAAATGCCTCACCATCCTGGACAAACTCTGGACCTTCGAGCGGGGGGCTTCCAAACTTCGATGGTTTCATGAGATTAACTGGCGAATGGATGTGATCATTAATTGTGGTGATTAGACAACCGTCAATGGGCTTATTATTAATTCGACCAAATTTTTGCGAATTGACAGATTGACAATCCAATGTATTAGATTCTTTAGATTTCCTAGGATCGGATGTATTAACCGGAAATTTTTCAAGCAATAGAGAGGTCTGCAAGTCATCACACGCTTGTGCCTGAATGCAACTGGTACTGGCAGGGTAACAACCAAAAATATTAGAGACAATGGTCAGTGTTTTCCTTCCAGTGAATAAATTAGGGTATATCGGTTGTTGCATACCAGCTATTAGGGGATAGACATATGTGCTTAGAGAAACATCACTCGAATGGAAGGCCTACCCATATGAGCTAACATCCGATGCAATTATGATGAGAGGAGTGTGATACGTGGGAACCTTCATTTCAAAAACCCTAATTTGAGAAACCCTAGTTTGACTTGTCTCAGGGCTCTCATCAGGATCGTGAGAACTTGAGATAACCGCCAGCAGAAGTTGAATTGCTTCGATTTCCTGATGGGTCCTACAAAGTGGATCATCGAACTTCGGTGGCTTCATATGGTCGACAAATAGATACGAATGAAAGTTATCAGGGGTGTGAGTGAATATGTTTTCACATAAGTAGCGATCACTAGAGCCGTCAATTTGATCAGGTTGGGTACCTAACATGTTAAGCTCCCCTAGGGTTAACAGTTGGGATGAATCAATAAAATAAACATCTTGAGGATTTCGAGACAGGAAGTCACTCTTCTGGCTGTTTAAATATTTAAGATGAGAAATATCAGAAATAAGATATTCATAAATTTTGTAATGTGATTGTGAAACCCCACTCGCGTGTTCGTGATTGTCGTCAACACTAGTATAAGACAACTTTGAATGACTTGAAGAAATTACTGGTATGGTAGACTCATGAAATGAATCAGGGAATAATGGATGAAATGATTTAGATGCAAGGGTATCAACCATACAAGGACATTCATCTCAAACATCAATGTCATCAAGAGAGGCCAATGATCCTGCATGCCCATCACGGTCCAATGATTTTATAAGGAAATCAACTTTATCCGGTCCAAGAATCAATTTATTATTAGTATGTGAATGAGATTTAGAACCGCGCCTAGGTAAACGTTCAGTGGAATTGAGATGGGTTTCACTAACAGGGATAGGTGTTAGGCCAATATGGTTTTCAAGCTCTGATTTGATAGGGTGTGTGAAAAATTCAGGGGTGGTGCAACATGTTTTATTTTCCTGTACATGCTTATCACCACTCAGAACATTCGCGACCAAAAATCCATTACACGACAATTTAGGAGGAGGAAAAGGAATGTCAGAAATAGTAACACTCTTTTTGGAGGCCTAAATGTGTTATGGACTCAGGGATATAGTCAAGGAAATATTAGGGATAGAGTCCGAACAACTGGAAACTTGAGGATTATCATAACAAACACTGGGATTAGGCTTTGTTGCTGATTGAAAGTGTTCTAGGGAAACGAAAACCACCTGTCGAAACTGTTCAATTAAATATGCCCAATCGACATCCCTTTCAGGGAATTCAAAACAAAAATGAACCAATATGATAGAAAACTCCTCTAGAGATTCTTAAGGTTCCATTCTGATCTCATTTAACCTTATTAATACATTTTTAAAATCGTACCTATGAAAATCTTGTTGTAATTCACAAGCGAGCTACTCGAACGAATGGAAGGAAGCTGCCGAAAATGTGCAGAGCCATTGCTTAACGCGACCTTCAAGAGCGAGGGAGAAAATCACACTGGCCAACTCCTCATCCTCATTTTCGTAATACTCACAAAACTCAAAGAAATCTCGGTTATTGAAATTCCATTCTCACCATTGAATTTTAACTAGGACAAGTGATACAGAGGTTCATCGGGGATTGAGCATCAAGAACCAGATAAATCCGATAAAAATCTCAGGAGAATGATCTGGGGATGAGCCATTTACAGATATGAGACTAACTACAGGCTCTAAGGGCTCAGCTTGTCATCTGCCCTCCTTCTAGCGCCAATTTTGTTGATGGGCAAAATTGTACTGCTGAAAAAAGGGGGTCTCCTCGGTGAAAGGTCCCAATTAGACCTCACACTGTTAGGGATAGGAGCCCCATCTGATATGTGGGCCCGGCTACTGCCGTAAGTGTTTCCACTCTTGGTTGTTGGATGAGAAGATGATGAAGTGGAGGCAAAGGTGAAGTGACCAATCAGTGAAGCAAAATCAGCCAAAGATTGACGAACCACAAACAAAGATACAAGCAAGTCTAAGCAGCAAAATAAAATGGGATATGCCATGAGTGGGATCGGTGAGCCAAAAAAACCAGTGAGACATACATGAAAGAAAACACGCCAGAAGTTAATTGCAAAGTAGTTCACAATAGATCATTGACATGGCAAGGAAAAAATAAACACCGATTCAAGAGCGAATGTACATGAAACCAATGTGAATTAGTTTAGAACCAATTGCATGCATGAAAGCACATGTACAACATAGTGAAATATTAGACAACTAGTACTATCACCACAAGCAAGCACGCGAATCAGTGCCGAAAAAGAGAATATACTATTAATGATGCTGCAACGACAAATACATATTTACAACTCATCAAAACCCAATAGTGGGACATGGGCTATTCATCTCAATGCATGATACCCAAAACCCTAGCCTCGCTACCTCTCTCTCTACTTGATACCAAGAGCTGAGTTCCTTTAGCTCTCAAGCACCAATTCACTCTCTCATCCTGGCTTTAATTGCAGAGCTAAAAGTCCCTTTCCCCATCTCCGCAGTTGTACATATAGGTTGAGATGACTCTTGAGTTGCCCTTGACTCTTGGTCTTCTCGACTGTTGGGCTGACTTGCGACTTGGGCCATTCGCGACATGTGACCCAGGGTCATTTTTTATCTGTGACCTGGGGTCATTTGCGACCTGCGACCTAGGGTCATCTGCGACTTGACGTTAGTTGTGACCTAAGGCCATTCCTTCTGTTCTCCTTTTGGGAAGCTCAGCCCTTACAGAACACAGTGCCTTTCCCTAGTACTAGTCCTGCGTGAATGAACCAACAACAGATCTTTCAGTGAGCTTCTTCAAGATTTGTAGGATCCGCCTCTCTTGTCGGAGAAAAAAATAGATTTTCCCATGCACCCTTCTGCCTTTTTTATAGTAGTGCTGCTATAAGCATGTGGTTGCTCCGGATTATATCTTCGTAGTTACCCTGCTATGGTCACCAACCATGGGCTTTGCCGTGTTTCCATCCATCACTTCAATCCTACAAACACACAAAACTGTACATAAGGAATCAATATAAACATGTCTAAATGGGATTGAATATAAAATATCACAAATAATTATCACTGGCAATGGTAATATTATCACATTTGTTTCCCCTTTTAATATACTTTGTAACTTATAAATTGTGAGAATTCCTTTAAATGTGATATGTTCCTTTCCACGCAATCACATGTACCCATTTCCAAGCACGTCCTCACGGTTCATGTGCCAAGGTGTTTGTCCATAACATGTTTTTTTTACATTGCTGGCACAATGATATTTCATTGAAATGTTCGAGCGGAGCCCTGGTGGAGGCTACAAGACGGAGTGTGCTCTATGCAGGTCGCACAATTGTATTCGAGGTGAGTTCGTGTTTCACAAACCACAAGGGAGAGGTCGCCAAGTCACATAATTTATGAGGTCGCGAGGTTCGTTGCTTGGTTGTGATGCGACCCTGCGACTGATCGTAGCTAATAGAGGTCACATAGTTTGTGAGGTCACGAGGTTTGTCGCTTGGCTATTATGCAACCCTGCGACTAGTCGCAGCTCATAAAGGTCGCTGGTTGGCTATTATGTGACACTACAACTTGTCGCAACTCATAGAGGTCGCGTAGTTTGCACTTGAGGAGAGACCCCATTTCACTGAGACCGGCAAAAGAAAGATCACACAGTCACATATTTTGTGAGTTCTACTGCTATACAGTGGTGCGACCCTGCGACTGGTCACACATCATGGAGGTCGCATGGTCACGTTTGACCAAGGCTAGCATGAAGGCATGCATGGTGTCGCTTGTTGTTGGTTAAGTTCACCTTCGTGGGATAGGGAGAAGTGGTCGTCACGGTGACTTTGTGGGCAACCAAATGCGCAACCTTTCATGAAGATCGAGCGATCAAGCTCAGGGCTGTCATACATATCCCTGGCTCCAATTAAGATATGATTCACGTGTTGTGAAGGGCTCACACTGCTTATGAAACAAGGGTTCTGAAGGTCGCATTTTCTGGGCGCAACTGGAGATCATCAAGTGTGCTTTGTGTAACCTGATCTGAAACATGCCGATTGTCCACATTGCCGATGAAGTGCGTTTATTTGGAAATACCATATGATGTTTTCGAATGGCGCATATGCAGCTCTGCTACCGATGGTGAAATTAAGCCGTGGGTCTCATCTATTCCTCCCTCCTGCTTTCTAGATGGTGACTGAAGGTAGGTTTGTGACTCCCCTTTGAGATCATGCATTACAGTGGGACAAATCCAGTTGATAACCAACGCAGGTGATTTTCTGGTGTTCCTTCATCCATCACGTGGATGGCGCTACCCTTTTTTTGCGTGTAGCAACAAAACTTATCGCTAGTGCAAGAGGAACTGCCTCAATGGTATGCTTGGGAAACATGCGTTTCATGTGATGCGGCATGAGAGTCAAGCCTTCGTGATATAATCCCCATTTCATCCTTACTGGAATCTCTATTTTCGTGGGCCGTGGCTTGATAAACGACAACAAATTTACCCTTGTTCATGCTCCTTCATATGCCACCAAGGAAAAAATATTAAAAGACCTTTGAATCGACGAAGGGGCTTTCAATGCTCTTTGTAGCACGTTTGGGTTTTATGGTGGCTACCCGTATGAATTCCGAAGGTCTTTTTTAATTCTTATTTCAAAAGCATTAACCCTTGACCTAGCTCGAACTCCCACCACACCACATGTCAAATACTTATCGGGTTTTGAAGAGCAGATATTCTTGTGTACTCAAAACTCTTTTGAGGATTCAAAAAGTTCAAATGAACAATTAAAACCTTCATGAAATTGCTATATAAGTCAGTGCACAATGGTTATGACATCTTTGACCGATTTCCTGAAAGGAATAGTACGAGAATAAGTTAGCTCTCGGTTATAATGAGAAAAAAAAATGACTAAAAAATAGCTCATTCGAGGAGCAACAACATTGAAATATACGAACTAAGATATTGTAACTTAAGTCAATTGTTTGAGCATCTCTAAGTTCATAAACCAGCTTAAAACTTATATTTTCATACAACCATCGACCGCAGTAGAACTTGACACTTCATGATTCCACAAGGTAACGATTTATTCACATATAAGGCCTTCTTGAAATAACTGGGACCATGCTCTAGGAGGGTTTGGTGACAGGGCTGGGCCGAAATAGGTCAAAGGGATATTACCGATTGAAGGTCGAGTTGAAAACTTTAAAGGGTTGAGCGGGTAGAGGGGGACCCAAAATTTTGAATACACCCAAATTTTTGGGTGTTGTTGTAGCGACTACAACACAACCTTAACCATGAAAATGCATGCATAACAACATATAGACATTGACATGCATAATAAATGCATATACAACTATACAATCATGATGACATATCACACAACAACACCATCAACCTTCACATGGTGGCATTATTGCAACCATGAACAACACCATGCAAATGCAACAAGCACACATAGACAATAAGCATACTAAATGCATATTCAACCAACATAAATGTATGGCCAACGCATTTCCAATGCATTTCAAGGGTTGAACCATGCTCTGATACTACTCTGTAACACCCCCTTCCCACATCTACCCAAGTAATTGGCCAACCGGGGTAAATATGCAATTAGAGGCTACTATAGTGAGATTAAACCTCCTAGGTGACCTTAGGGAAGTGGAATCGATGGAAAAGCTTTGCACATAAATTTTACATCAACAATAACACCCCCAGGAACTAACCCAACCATTCGGGCAACTAGCCCCTAGGTCGCACTGACCTAATTTGCTTCTGGGCCTCTGGACACATGCACAAGCCTACAAGCCAGTGTCTATGGGTCTCTGGACACATGCACAAAACCACAATCCAGTGTCTAGAGACTAAATTCCTCAGTGCTATGCCATCATCCACAGGGTTTGATCCACTTTTTCAGGCCCAGAACAGAGTGCCTTGCCTAGAAATTCATGAAAAGTTCAGAGATGAATTAAAATGAAAAAAAAAAATGATACATCTACAAAAATATCCACGAGGACTAAACTAGACCCCTACTAGCCATGACAGGTGTTAGAATGAATTCTTAATGCAAGTGTACGAAAATAGATCACTTTGGCTGCACATGACAAACAACCCTAACAAAAAAGAGAGTTGTCTAACTTCCTTAGATCTACAATAGATAGTCAAAACAAATGCAACAAAAACCCAAATCTATGTAGTAAAAGTAGCTAAACAGTAAAATGAAATAATAGTTTCTCCAAATATCCAATGGATAAGACAATATATATAAAGAATTGTATATTATGTTCACACCTGGGAAGGTAACATGGTATGATGTTACTAGTCCCCCTCAATGGGATGGGTTATTGGTTGTCCTCAACGCTTCAGATCCAAAGTTTCTCTCTCTCAATGGTGTAGAAAACTCAAGACGTGTTGAACTCAATGGGAGCTCAAGAAGCAAAAAAGTAATAAAAGTGATCAAAGCATGACAATGAAAATAGGATCAAAGTCCGACCATGATAAAAGGATCAAAGGTAAATAATGAATGGAAAACCCTCCTATTTATAACAAAATATTGAGCTATCTTGATAATGGTGCATAATAAAATATTATTAACCAAGATCTTGATCTAACTGCTTGGAATTTATTATTTGTTGGAGGGAAATGGAAGTTAAATTGGTTAAATACCCTTATTTAGAAATAATAAACAAATAAATGATTTATTTATCATTTCAAGGATGGGGTTAAGGAATAGTTTAACAAATAATGATTTATTTTATTATTCCTAAATGAATTAGTCAAATTTAACAAGGAATATTAATTAAATAATGATTTAATTAATTATTCCTAGAGAATAATAAGATAAATAATGATTTATCTAATTATTTCTCATTAATTGGGTTAAATATGACTAGGAATATTATTTAAACAATGGTTTAATTAATTATTCCAAGGGGAAAATCAAATAAATAAGGGTTTATTTAATCATTCCTCATGGGGTTTTATGTTTGGACTAGAAATAACTTAATAAACTATGGTTTATTAAATTATTTCTTATAGTGAAAGCAATTTACTATGGTAAAATTGGTCTTACATGGTGTATTTCGATCCATCTAATTGTAAATGGTTAGATGACCAAAAATTGATGTAACAACATGCATTTTGTCAAACATGTTACAAACATGAAGGCTATAGGTATAAACAACAAAACAAAGCAAAGGGGTCTCATACTTATCTAAGAAAATCTAAGAAGCATTTCTCCCCCACATCATTAATTGCAGTACAATCTATTTGACCATATATACATTTTTCATTCATTTACAAGTAAAAAAATGGAGAGAGCCATACATCATCACTGTTAAAATACATGCTTATAATGCTCATAATAACAACAAAAATACCATGGATAAAACAACCATAAAATCCACATATAAACCATTACATTTTCATATCAAATACCAAGGGAATGAAACTTTCATTGATGAATTTAAAAACCAACCAGATATAGGACTACCATGTTCCACCCAACCATATATTGGCTAACCCAAATATCTCTTCAACCAATCACCTCCATACCATATTCCAAGAATGAATGTGGGACTCAAACTAAAAGAACCAACCAGGGCATCCCGAGGATAAACCACCTCACCCTCATCAATAAGAACTATGATTTACCGTGATCCACACCAGATCACTAGGCCAACATAATAAACATGTCATAACCGACTTTACCATGATCTACACTCGATCACTAGGCCAACACAAACATAGATACCACCAAATTCTCTTTGCCTACACCGTGAGGAATTTTCCTGTCCCATAGTCTGTCAAGTTTTACCACAATCCACAGTCCGAATCAGGGATCACTAGGCCCTAAACAGAGACATACTCTCCAAGATTTACCATATATCCCAACCCGAGATTCCTAGGTGTGATGGAGAGAACCCACCTCTCAGGCTTTACCAGAATCCACACCAGATCACTAGGCCTTAAACCAAGGCAAACCACCTCTACGATTTACCATTGTAGGTTTTAACCCTATACATAAATTATCCACAAAATACTCTTAAAAGAGAAAATAAACAATAGCAAGAGAATAAAACATAAAACATATATACATAGATATTTTCCCCTAGATCCCAAAACCAAGACTACCATCTTAATTTTTCATTATATTCCTTTCAATGTTACAACACATATATATACATGTCGAAACATTCATAAATCCCAATCCATTAACCTTGGATTAGAACATAACTGTATTTCCCTTGATCGGATCTACAAAATACCATGGGAAAAAAACCATCATGCCCAAAACCATGTGCAAACACATGCACAAAACCTTAGGTAGGTCCCCCACCTAATATAGGGTCCAATTTTTTTTTTCCCTAGGGCATTGCCCCAGACCCCTTTCAAGGAGTCTACCGCCCCCCTACAAACTCCGAGACAGGGGAAGCTAAGATAGTCGTGGAAAGAATATAACACACACCCAACAACCATATATCCTGCCATTCACCAGTCGAAGATTCCTAGGGCCACTGAGGCAACACACTATCTGTATTTACCACAATCCACAATCTGGTTCAGGGGTTACTAAGCCATGTGTTATATTAATTCAAAGATCCACCCCACTCAGCTTCAAATCCATCTGCCAATATAGCTAAACCGAACACATGAGAACTCCACAACACCATGAATATTCGAAAATGGCAAGGCTAGGCTGAAAACACCATCACACCTTGAAAAACCCATGCCATGACAAAAAAGAATCACATGAAATACCATGCATGCCAAATCTAGCAAGGAAATCACACATGCAAATCAATACCTGCAAAGAATCCCATTGTAGCTGCTTGATCACTACTCTTACTTGTTTTCTCCTTCCTTCTTCTTACTTTATTTTCCTTGCTTGATCCAATGCCAAATTTCTCCAAGAAAACTCTAAGTATCCAAGAGTGAGAGTGAGAGAGAGAATAGAAAGAGAGCCATAAGTGTGAGAAAAAAATTTCCAATTGATCCTGAGAATCCTTTTTAATATTGAGGCCTCTATTTTCTTCAATTTCCATTATTTTCCTTCATTTTACTCCATGGAAATTGAAGAAAATAGAGGCCTCAATATTAAAAAGGCTTCTGAGGATCAATTGGAAAGTTTTTACTCACACTTATGGCTCTCTTTCTATTCTCTCTCTCTCTCTCTCACTCTTGGATACTTTTGAGTTTTCTTGGAGCACTTTGGCATTGGATCAAGAAAGGAAAAGAAAGTAAGAAGAAGGAAGGAGAAAGCAAGGAAGATTAAGGATCAAGAAACTACAACATTATTCTTTACAGGTATTTATTTGAATGTGTGATTTCCTTGCTACATTTGGCATGCATGGTATTGCATTTGATTCTTTTCTGTCATGGCATGGGTTTTTCAAGGTGTGTCAGTGTTTTTAGCCTAGCCTTGCCATTTCTGAATAGCCATGGTGTTGTGGAGTTCTCATGTGTTTGGTTTAGCCATATTGGCAGATGGATTTGAAGCTGAGTGGGGTGGATCTTTGAATTAATATAACTCATGGCCTAGTAACCTCTGAACTAGAGTTGTTACACAAATAGTGGAACATGAAACCAACAATTGCTTCTCCAAAGAATGATATTCCTCCGAGAACACATATTTCATTAAATTTGGAAAAATTCTATTACAAGGCCTTCAACAACATTCATTATTGTGTAAATTACCATATTAACTTAATTTAAGATAAAAATAATTTTAGGAATGTCAAACTAATTAGAGACCATGAAGAGGTCAAACATGGGGTTGTTAGGCACAATAGTATCAATGCGCCATATGAGTGTGAAAGAAAAATCTTAGAAACGATTTATTTAAGGTAAGTCATATTAGTATATCTAACATCCAAGAAATATATTATAGTTATGGATAACATACTAGAGTCATCGATGTTTGAATTTTGTGTTAGACGACTCTAACCCCCTTTTTCCACAACCTGTGAGAGAGTTGTTGATTGAATAATGGTGATGTGAGGATCTTAGTGTAAGTGGAAAGGAGGTGCCTCCCTTGCATTGCTTTGAAACTAGTATACGAGAAACTTATTAAAATGTTTTTGTGCTAAATTTTCTACCCATTCATGCCTTTAAGTAACACTAATGAGGAGGTGATAATTATTCTTTACAACATCCAGGCATACACTATTAAAGCTAGGCACTATTGATCTAGGTATTTCAAGAAGGTTGGGTATCATTGATCTATCTCCACTCAAATCCAATTACATAAAATGAGAGTTATTAAATGGGTTTTTAAGCCATTCCATTATGATGAGCACTGTCACAGATTGAAGTAAACAAGAATTAGTGAACATTGAGAACCAATATACATAGACAATTAAGTAGCAGAAGCAAGGGTTTTCAAAAAATAGTACACTTGATTGCAGTCTGAATATTTATCTCTCCTTGTCAACATTGTCAAAAACTAATAATTGTCTTAATGTAATAGTGCCAACCTATTGTTCGAAAAACCATGATTGACCATTACTTTCACCAAGGGGAGAAAATGATAAGAATTGTTACTGGGGAATAAATAAATGTGAAACACAACTTATGGATTTTAGTTGAAATTTATATAAGTCCTCATGCTCTTTAATTGTTAAATACTTAATGTAACTACTAATAAATTATCAATAAGATATTAATTTTGAATATTAAATATGTATTAAAAATCATTTATCTATTACACATGATTTTCCATGCGGCCTAAAGAAACCACTTAAAACCCATTATCAATAAATTCTAATTAGTTTTGTAAAAGATGTATCTTTACTTACATTAAGAGATCTATTTCAAAATATATTACATTTATAAACTTGTATCAATAAATATAACTAAATGAAATACAATAAATAACTTCAGGTCTTGTTAGCTTCTATGAGATTATTTTAATTACAAATAGTTTATTTAATAATTGAATTTTACAAAATGTTAATCTTGATGGGAAAATCATGTCATATGGTGGAAAAAAGTTTAAAGATGTTCATTTATGATGCAACTCTTGAATGAGCCTTAACAATCTACTTAATGCTCATTATGAATTAATTAATCCATGTTTTAATATAATTTTTTTTTTTACATAGAGTTTTCTTTCAAAAATAACAGTGTCACATTTATAAATTCATATTAAACCACATGATAGGTAAATAAAAATCAATCAATTGTTTCTCGACTTATAGAATTATATGGCATGATTGTATATAAAAGTAATTGATTTAAAAATGCATAGTTAGGAAAATTATCGATTGAAAATAGAATAAACCACTTAGAACTCATCATCGATTGATTTTAAATTATTATTTTTTCTACAAAATGTATCTTTACTTACATTAAGAGTTTTATTTCAAAAGTATAATACATTTATTGATCCGATTTATGCAAGAATGCAACAGAATATTGAAATAACCATAAACATAGAAATACAGTGGAAACAAGGCTTCATTTCATTAATATCAAATCATAGAAATATGCTTACAAACATGATGGAAATAAAATAGCTAGGGTGCTGGTAGTGAATATATGAGAAGAGATGTGGCAGTTACAGACATCTGAACTGTGTTACAATGAGGCTTGAGGGCCTATTTATTATGGAGAAACAATGGAAAACTCTAAACGTCCAAAAATCTAACCCTAGGAGATGAAGCGCCAAAACTATGGGCCCCGTTTGGGTAAATTGGTGTTTCAACTTCTGGGGACATAACTTCGGCATGCTATCTCCATTTTGGGCTTCAAAACGGCTCCGAAAGTTCAGGACTCGAAAAAATGCTAAAATTAGTAAGTTGTGAAAAAACTGAAAGAGACAATGGTGGGGCCCCAGGTGGAATAGGCGGGTGGCCACCAATATCCACTTGGATCATTCCTCTCCCCTTAGGAAGCAATGGTCCCCATTGTGTTGAGTTCCTCCATGAGATGAATAAACTTCTATTGAACTTGGTCCCTGGTGAATCACTTGCCTTGGTGCACGAGTTGGCCAGCTCTGACAACCCGATACAGTTGGATCTTCTGTCGGCGAGTGTTCTTGATTTGCATGTACATGATACAGTCTGTGGTGGCCTGTTCCATGTAGTTTGGGTTTAACTCTTTTTGTGTGAGTTCTTATGCAATGTCAGAGGTGTCCAATAGAGGTGGGAAGTAGGGATGAAGGTGGTCTACATTGAATAATGGGTGCAGACCAAGGAATGGTGGAATACTGAGCTCGAAGGCATTGTTCCCTACAGCCTTGGTGATGGTGTACGACCCATATCGGAGCAGACAAATCTTGCGGTGGGGTCCAGTGAGGTGCTCCTTTTGAAAATTTAGCCACACTTTTTCACCCACCTGGAAGTTGTGTGGCACCCGATGTTGATCATGTCGTTGCTTGTACTTAGCATTGGCTCTGTCTAATATGTCATGAACCTATTGGCGGATGTGCTGAATGTGCTTGATGAAGTTGTTTGCTTTGTCAGCTTCAGACTGGACATGAGCTGGATCGGCCTGAGTAGCTGAAAATGGCATGGCTACGTCAATGGGACACAGTGGCTGGAATCCCAAGCCCACCTGAGAGGGGCTGTGGCCGGTTGAGCTGTGGAGAGCCTGGTTATAACTATGTTTTACAAAGGGAAGGCTCTAATCCCATGTGCGTGGATGCTTTGAATTGTACATGTGTAGAATGTGTACAATCATCCTATTGATGACCTCTGTCTGGCCATCAGTTTGGGGATGGAAAGCTGTGGACTTGGTGAGCTTGGTGTCCAACATTGACCAGAGGCTGGACCAAAATGTGCTGAGGAACCTGCTGTCGCGATTTTATATGATAGATTTTGGGATCCCAAAGTGAACCCACACTCATTCAAAGAAGAGTTTAGCAGTGGCTTCTGCTGTGATATTCTTCTTGCAAGCCGCCATAATGGCCATCTTTGAGAATCTATTGATGACCATGAAAACACAGTCGTTTCAATGCTTAGTAGAAGGAAGACCTGACATGTAATCCATAGATATGGATTCCCAAGGTCGACTAGGGGTAGGTAGCAGAGTATAGAGCCCTTGCTTCTTGATGGTCAGTTTGGCAATGGCGCAAGCAATGTAGGATCTGATGTACTTCCCGACATCCTGTTGAAGGTTCGACCAATAGAAATGCTTCTGCAGTACTGCCATTATTTTCTTGACCCCAAAATTTCCAATGACTCGACTGTAGTGTGCTTCCCATATCATCTTGGCACGCTCACTTGAAGGAACACAAAGGTGTCCCAGGTGACATAATAGTGCATCTTGGAGGTGAAAATTTGGAACTTGCATACCCCCAAAGAGTGCCTTGTATGTGTAGCTGAATTCTGTATCGCTCTTGTAGAGAAGCGGCCAATCAGAAGTCTCATGCCCACAAGAGTTGAGAACGGTGGTTATGGCCACGATCGGTGGTCAGCTGAGGTAGTCTGCAACATTATTGGTGCTACCCTTCTTGTACTTGATGTTTAAATGAAATTGTTGCAGATACGTGGACCACTTTTGATGGCAATCATTCTGCAACTTCCCTTGTGTCTGTATGAACTGTAGGGGTTGATGGTTTGTATGGATGATTGCCTCCTTCCCAAAAATTTAATGCTTCCATTGTCAACAAGCCTGCACAATATAATACATTTCTTTGTCATAAGTGGGATACTTTTGAACTTGGTCGAAAAATGTATCACTGTGATATGCCACTGGATGCCCCTGTTGAGTAAGAACTACCCCAATATCATATTCAGAGGAATTTATCTCAATCTAAAATAGTTGTTGCAAGTATGGTAATGTGAGCACTGGGGCAGAACAAAGGCGATGTTTCAATTCTACGAATGCCTTCTGTTGAGATTCCAACCAACATAATTTTTCTTTCGCTTCTCCCTTGGTGACTTGACTCAAGGGCCAAGTGATATGAGAGAATCCCAACACAAACCTGCGGTAGAAATTAGCAAGACCCAGAAAGATGCAAAGCTCTATTAGGGTGGTTAGGTCTGTCCAATCCCGAATGACTTGGATCTTGGCTGGATCCACATGCACCCCCCTTTCATCAATAATGTATCCCAAATATTGAACCTTGGTCATGCCAAAAGTGCACTTCTCCAAATTGGCACACAACTTGTGTTGCCGCAGTGTTTGGAGGACTTCTCGGATGTGGTGGAGGTGCTCTTCCCAAGTCTGGCTGAAGATCGGAATGTCATCCAAGTATACCACTACAAATGAGTTGGTGAATGGACGCAAGATGTCATCAATCAACCTCATGAAGGTTGCGGGAGCATTTGTCAATCCGAGAGGCATGACGAGCCATTTGAAAAGGCCCTCCTTGGATTTGAAGGCAGTCTTCCACACATCAGAGGGTTTGATTGGTACCTGGTGATACCCAAACTTCAAATCGATCTTCTAAAATATTTTTCCCCTTTGAGTTGGTCCAGAAGGTCATCATTTCATGGGATCAGGTACCTATTCCAGACAGTGATCTTGTTCAGCACCCGATAATCAATACAGAGTCTCCAAGTCCCATCCTTCTTCTGTACCAACACGATTGGGCTCCCACAAGGTGATGAACTTGGCCAGATGTGACCTTTCTGTAGCAGATCCTGAATCTGCCTCTTGATTTCATAATTCTCTAGAACAGAGCGCCTATAGATCAATCCATTGGGTAGTGGTGCACCTGGGGTCAGGTCAATGGGGTGCTTGACCTGATAGTGTAGAGGCACCCTTGTGGGTGAGGTGAATATGTCCCTGTACTCCTCCACAACCTTGTCCATTTGTTGTTGTCGTGTAGAGGAGCCATGTATGGAGGTTGTGGCCACAATATTCTTCTGGTCCTGGGGGCGGATCATTAGGAAAAAAAATTTCCTGGTTTGGGAAATGAGCTTACTGCATTGTTTTACAGTAACCAAAGAGATAGTGGGAGGCAGTGGTACCTCTGGTATCCTGTACAATTTATTTCCCAAAGTAACAATAACAGCGCGAGGCCGGGACTCATACACAACATGGTGCTTCCACAAGTATGGTTGGCCTAATAATACATCAGAAACATCAATATGAGAAATTTCACACAATACCTCATTCGTGAAGGGATTGATGCTATAGGGAAGGTGGAACTGTTGGCTGACGCGGAGATCCCATCCTTGGTGAAGCCACCCGATGGTGTATGGTTTTGGGTGCGCTGTGGTTGGCAAGCCCAACTGCTTCACGACATCTGCTGAAATGAGGTTCTTTTGGCTCCCATTGTCGACAATGAACCATAGCGGGGAACCCTTTACCCACATCTGGGAGTCAATAATCTGCTTCCCTTTTTCATTCACCTTGTCAGGTTTTGATTCAGAGTCGGAGCATGCATATGATTCAGAAGCCCTCATCTCGGCCACTAGTGACTGCTTGGCCCGACACTCACTTGTGTTGTGAGTGGAGCTCTTATGTAACTCACACCACTTTCTCGTGTCCTTCTTTGGCTTCGTGGTGTTGTTCTTTGCTTCTATCTTTGGTATGTTGTCTTGGGCCGCCATGCCTTGGATTTGTCCTTTGTTTTGCGGTTTGGGGGTACCTTTCCCTTGATTTTGATTCGCAGATCCAAAGTCTCTCTTCTTCTGTTTGAATTTTTGCTCAATCTTGGCAGCATACCGGTATGCCGTACCAAGCGAGGAGATGTCAAAGAACTCCATTTCCTCCTGAATGTATCTGTGCAGAAAAGCGCGATACTTTAGCACCAAATGTTTCTCTGCATCTTTGATACCCAAATTTGTGCGTAGGGTATGGAATAGAATCGTTAGCTCATGCACATCTTGATCCCTTTGTTTCCGCAGCGTGGTCCATTGTATGTACTTTTCCTCATAGCTACCCACGGGATAATATTGTTCCTTGATGGCATCTTGGAAATAATTTTAAGTGGGTATGACTAAGAACATAGAGGGTTTTGTCTCGTCCTTTATCTCATAGTAGGTTTCCCACCAGTCCTTGACATGGTGGGTAGCTTTGAGGCAAAAATAATCTTCTTCCGGTCAAAAAAGTCATGAACCGATAAATATCCTTCTAATAGATTCAACCATCTATCTACATCATCTGCATCTATTTGACCCTCAAATATGGGAATGTCAAAGTTTACTTGTACCTTAAAGGGAGTCGCGCCTCCAGAGTGGCTGCTGCATGAAGATGTGCCGCTGGTGAGCAGTCGTTTAAGGATCTGGGAAAATTTATCCATCATCGTGTTCCTTTGCTTTTCGAGGGCCTCCTCGAGCAATATTTTGATAAGATCTCCTGCTTGCTCATATTTTCTTTTCGTCCCCCATGGGCGTCTGTCGGGGTTTGCGAGGCTGATCTTGCAAAGGTTCCACCAAATCGAGCCCTAACTCCTTATACCCCGACCTCGTTGGGGACATGCAAAGAAGGATCGAGAAAAAGTAGATCGCTCTGATACCACTGATCCAGATTAATGCTAGAATGCAACAGAAAACCGAAATAACCATAAAAATAGAAATACAAAGGAAATAAGGCTTCATTTCATTAATATCAAATCACATAAATATGCTTACAAAAAATATGGAAATAAAATAGCTAGGGTGCTGGTAGCGAATCTTTGAGAAGAGATGTGGCAGCTACAGACCTCTGAACTATGTTACAATGAGGCTCGAGGGCCTATTTATTATGGAGAAATAATGGAGAACTCTAAACGTCCTAAAACCTAACCCTAGGAGATTAAGTGCCAAAAATATGGGCCTCGTTTGGGTAAATTGGTGTTTCAACTTCTCGGGGACGTAACTTCGACATACTATCTCCATTTGGGGCTTCAAAACAGCTTCGGAAGTTTAGGACCCGAAAAAATGCTAAAAATAGTAAGTTCTGAAAAATCTGAAAGAGTCAATGGTGGGGCCCCAAGTGGAATAGGCAAGTGGCCACCAATATCCACCTAGATCATTTATAACCTTGTATCAATGCATATAAATAAATATAATTTAATACATGCTTTATGTCTTGTTGGCTTTTATTATTTCAATTAGAAATGATTTATTTGCGGATTGAAATTTAGAAAATGTTAATAGGGACGGGAAAATCAAATGATGTATGTTGTAAAACCTTTAAATACATTTATTTATGACCTATATCTTAAGAGAACTTGAGGAATCTACTTACTATTCATTATCAATTAATTATTTCATTGTTTTTTAGGAAAAACATCTCATTTTACATGGAGTTTTATTTCAAAAAAACAATGTCACATTTGTACACTTATATTAAACTTCATGATAGGAAAATAAAAGTTGATAAATGGATTTATATAGACCACTTATAACTTATTATCAATTACTTATAATTTTTTTGATAAATAATATATATTAATTTACATTAGGAGCTATAGTTCAAAAATAAATCACATTTATAAACTTCCATTAATGCAGATAACCAAATAGAATACAATATATAGCTTCGAGTCCTGTTGGATTCTACGAGATTGTTTAAATACAACCATTTATGATCCATCTCTTTAATTAATCTAGATGACCCACTTAACACATTTTTAATTAATTTTTCCATGTTTTTATTAAGAAGAGCATTTTGTTTTACATGGAGTTTTATTTCAAAAAAATATAATATGAATTAATACTTGTATTTCCATCTCTTTAATTAATCTAGATGGCCCACTTAACATGTTTTTAATTAATTTTTCCATGTTTTATTAATAAGAGAATTTTTTTTTACACGGAGTTTTATTTCAAAAAAATACAATATGAAATTAATACTCACATTAAACTACGTGGTAGACAAATAAAGGCCAGTGAATGGATTCATTATTAACTTATATGGGATAAGATGATTACATACACAAATAGTTTATATATATATATGGGATTAAAAATCGAATGCCTTACAATTTAAGGAGTTTGAAGTATTCACCTATGACCCATCACCCATTAGCTTAAATAGTCCACTTAATACTTATTATCAAGAAATTATTAGATTTATTTTTGGAAGAAATGTCTCATAGTAAATGGCTATTATATATCACACTTATACACTCATATTAATGGATATAACTAAGAAAAAATCAATAATATAATTATGGCTCATATAATATGATTTCAGTTTATTTAAAGTACAAAATTACAAAAAAAAAATCAAATAATGTAATCATATGCCTTAAAGATAAAAAATGTTCAAAGACATAATTTATCTATGATAACGTCTAATCAAACCTTGATAGTCCACTTAACAATCATTATATATATATATATATATATATATATATATATATATATATTTAGAAATGCAAAATTATTTATAATAGATTTTTATATAAAAAGTTAAATATCACATTTATGCACTCATATTAATGCATTTTATAGGTAAAAGATCAATAACTAACTTTGAGTCTTGTTTATTTTCAATATTATATGATTTTAATTACAACCATTAATTTGTTGAAGTATATAAATTTATGTAAAATATGTATTGAGAAATCACATATATTATGCTTCGAAAAGTTCAAATCATTTACCTACGACACATTTCCCATTAGTATGAATAGCCAATAGTGCATGTAGCATTTATTTGGAATGTACTTGTGAACAAATAAAAAATTGGAATGTACTTGTGAAAAAAATTATAAAGAAAATTATCTCCATCCACTACAATGAGGTACATGTTCTATTGAACATTCGAATCTACTCACATTTCTCTTTCATACGATGAAGTGTCTTAAGAAAGGGGAATAAAACCTGCATAAGCCAAGTATCTTGCACTTTTCCTGTATAACCTTTTATCAAGATGTGGTTTGATCGATACCTGATGAATTAAGAAGTATGCTTTCTTGTATCTATTAGAAATACATTTGATTCTTCATAATTATCTCCATATTGGGACCACACATCAGTCAACCTTTTCTCATAAAATTATATTTTCCTCCCCGCTTCTAATTTTGTTTGCAAATGACAATGTGACCTGTTCCATGCGAATTTAAAGTCCTCTATATCAATATTTGATATTTCAAGTACTTGGCAGATGTACTTGTTAGTGAAATTTAATGTCCATATTGCAACATCATAATTTTTTACGCAATATTCTAACTGTCTTGAGTGAAAAGGCCTTAAAAAATAGGACCTATCACTGAACTACCAATCTGGTTCTCTGTGAATATAACAATTTTGTTAATATTTGGTGTAAAATTGGAAGAAAACTGCTTCCATTTCAAATATCAACAACATATTTTGACTTATAGTAATGCCCATTTTCTTTTGCAGCTGCACTACAACCACATGTATGATATTAACATATCTCCACTTCAACACTTTATTGCTTAAGGATATAAAAACCTAACATTTCAAAAATGATGTTAGTAATTTTTATGAATTAATGGTAATCACAAATTATAATGACAATGGCTCCAGTAAAGTGAACCAACTAATGATATGTTTACTTTATGCATACAACCTAATACCTTTATTTAATTTGTATGGAATAAGCAAGGCTTATAAGATCACATTGACCCACCATTTAAATCATTGATTTTAATACTTATAATGATTTGTTTAATTTCAATTGAAATATATAATTAAAATGGTTTCAATTAAACAAACTAATTATATATTAGTTTCCACATGTAATATAATACAATTTTTAAATTTCAAACCTAATTAATTATACACTAATTTCTGGAGTCTCTACTTTAGTTTCTTTTGGTGCTTCTTTTAGTAAATATTTTATGCCTATTGTTGGTGCTACATAAACCCTAATGCATTTTTTCAACTTATATGAAATAAAAAAGTTTATAAGAATGCAGTGAACCATCGTTTGCATTACTAATTTCTAAGAGGTATAATGATAAGTTAAACCACAATTGAAAAAAATAATTGTAATGATCCAATTCAAACAAATAGACCAATTATCTATTAGTTTTTACATAAAATCTAATCCATTGTAAAAATTTCTATAGCATGGGAAATTTTGATACGAAAACATTAAACAACCATTCAAATCAATAATTGTTATCAATACAATAATATCTCACAAAAATAACGAAAATAAAATTATTTTATTCTACTTATGACAAAACGAATCAACAATTATTTTGTTAGTATTGCGAAATAAAAGTCAACTTAGATTTGAAAGGGCTACAAAATATAGTAATAATTCATGATGTCATACAGATTATGACATGAAATAGACACCAATCATCTTAAGGTACTATTAGATGCGATTGAACATCCTTCAAAATAGCTCGCACATCTATTGCCTTGTTGTGTTTATTTAACATTCTCCATAGCTCATCAATCAACCAATTATCTTCTTGAGTTGTTCCAATGAATGGAGGGGCAAGAATTAAGTTTTCTTTTGGATTTCCTTTCATCCTCTCAAGTGAACAATCCACTATAATAGTATTGGTTGCATCATATTGGGTATGCATTTCGCACACTTTTTTCAATGATTTAGTGTGTATACCTTTTGTTGGATTGTCAATGGCCTTATGTCCCTTTTGTGGTTTATACTTTGAATTATTCCACATAAACATATGTTTATCTTGTAATTTTTCTGAAACCAACTTTTTTAGAACTCTTGTTGTGTTTTGTTTCAAAGCCGTCGTCCAAATTGCAATTTCAAAATATTCATTTTTGAACCACGTTTCAAAAAATGTTTTTACATGTGGATGAATCCAAAATATTTTTTTCTTTATTGTGTAATTCACATTAGTTTCCATTTTCTCAATATGTCCTTTGTTGGTTGCTTGATCATCGATGCTATGATAAAAATTTCCTTTAATTAAAAAATAAATAATTTCTTTTCAATTATTTGGGCTGCAATACAATAAAAATTAGTCTAGTCAAACCATTTTATTCTTGTTACAAAAAATACTAAAAAATATATTGAAACAATACACTTACCTTGAATGTTTTTTAGACTATTTATAGATGAAACAATTGCCTCTTTTATCATCTTCACAAAACCTGGAGTTAAAAATATTAAACCTTCAATTAAATATGATCAAATTATGTAATATAATATATAATCAATACAAAAATGGCAATTAAAGAAAAGCATTAGCAATGTAACCTACGAAATACACACACACACACACACTTTTAGAATTATTTTGATTGTTAGTTTTGTTATTTTTATTTGTTCCTATAATAAACATATACAATGTTATGGTATTACAAGAATTAAAATTTGAAGAATAATAAGAAAAAAAGAGACAAGTAATAAGGACATGATATAGAATTATCTTCATAATTATAACTTTGCACCTCATCATCGTTTTTGTTCTCTTTATTTGTCTCTACATTAAACATATAAAATAATTTGAATTGTGAAAATGAATAAAAATCACTAAATAATAAGGAAAACAAGTGGGAAAATTGTAAGTGCATGATATTATATTTTGTTCTTGATTATAACTTTATTTCTCAATCTTTGGATTATTGTCTTTGTTCTCATTATTTGTCTCTATAATGTACAATTAATATGTTATAAATTGTGACAATGTTTAATTGAATAAAAAAAACAACAAATTTCATGTTAACTACCTAATATGATATCATTTGCTTGAGTATAGCTTTGTTTCACATTCATTTGATCAATGTATTTGTTATCCTTGCTTGTCACTATAATAAACATAAAAAATGTTTTAAATTGTGACAATGAATAAAAGCATTAAACAACTATATAAACAATGAATCATCTTTAATCATCCATATAATATTTTGGTCTTGCTTGTAGTTTTGTGGGACATTCCCTTGGTCATTATATACTTTGTCTTTAAATAATATATATATATATATATATATATATATATATATATATATATATATATATATATATATATATATATATATATATATATATATATATATATATCGAGATCGAGAGAGAGAGAGAGAGAGAGAGAGACTAATACCCATTTCTATCTCCATCATTTCATAGTCATTGTCTTGATTAATTCCTTTCTTCTCATAATACCCTATAATAGACATACGAAAATGGTATAAATATGAAAATAAAATAAATTAAAAACGTAACAAGAGAAATAATGAGACAAATTATGTACCTGGTATGATAACATCTTCTCCTCCTATTTCCATCTCTAAATTTGTTTCAACATCATGCAAACGATATTGATTATTTGTTTTCTTCCCACTTTCATCATTCCCTGTTTTATATTCTCCATCATTAGTCATTGTAGCAAACATTTTGACAATTAAGAAATTTGAACAAAATAGTATCCAAAGTATTATAAGAGAAACAACAAAGAAACTGTAGTACCTGAATTTTCTAAGAAGCTAATGGATCTTGGGTTTGATAGTTGAAAACATTTGTAACTATTCAACACTATTGTCCTTTGTGACTCTGTTTTCACAACACATGCAATTATTCTTCTATATGTACAACAAGCCTCGATTAAATTCCCTCCCCTCCCCCGCATAAAGAGAAATAACCACTTTTGCATCACTACATTATTGATGTTTTTCCAATAAATCCATCCAAAAATCATACTATCTCTCCTTTTCATCAAGTGTGTCTTCAAATGTGTGAGAGTATTTTGAAGCCTCAAACATTTTTAATTCTAAAGTATAGAAATGTATAGTCAAAACTATATCATAACTATAACTATTTTGGGACTTATATTCATAAATTCCACTATTCATTTTATATTTGAACTTGGAGTTCTTTATGGCAATTTCCAAAGTTTGATGAACATCATTACAAAACTAAATTTCTACTAAGAGAACTGTAGTAAAGTCATTCAACTCATTTTTTTTATAAGAAATCGAAAAAATTCAATATAATAGCCCTTGTGGAATGATTCTTTTTTCAAAGCCAATGTATCCAAAAAAACAATGTTAGTATGTAAAACTAGCTGCAACTGGCATGGAAAAGAGCACAAAAGTGTTGACAAAAGATCCGACCCCCCAAAATGACAACCAAATTCAAAATTATTGTCAACCTGTTGAATGTTTATTGATCCATTTATCATTCTGTCAAGGACTCCACATGCTTATTGAGAAAGGGAATCTATCTTTGTATTATGTGTTCCTTTTACATAAGTAAAACTCGTCACAATGTTGTAAAAATTGGAAAATATGACATCGTTAATTTCATAATGCTCAAGAATATTGAATGTGGTAAGAATCTTGTCATTCAATTTCTCATCATGACTTTGAAAATATGTAACCATTGCATCCAATATTGTTTTGTTGGTTTTCAATTTAGAACAATAATATTTTAATTTTATGGCATTTTTTGGATGATTAGGTGGAATAGAAAACCAAATGGTTCCATCCAATGAATTATCTTCTACTAGAGCAATTTATTCTATGGTTAATCCCTGAAGGGGACGAAATGTAGCCACTGTCAAACTATGTAGACTATTCTTCTTGTAGTTCTCAAAATCAGGGTGGCTTGGAGAACACTTTAATGTGCCTAGTTGGTAACAATTAAAATCAATTTCCCACTTATCCCAAATATCTTGATTAAGATATAAGATATTTTTTTATTGGAAAAATTTGTAATTGTACAGTAGAAGAAGGAACACAACATTTCATTATTGACTTGATAAAATAATACATATAAACTAATAATAATTCAATGTAGAGATGAAAGTAAATAAAGTATAAACTAATGACAATTCATTACAAATATGAGAAAATATGACACATATTATTGAATTTAATCATTTATCCAAAATAAAAAAGAGATGCAATAATAAAATTCTAAATGCAAAAATAATAAAATAACATACCTTGTTTTCAGTTGTCTTAGAACATCCAATCCTCCTTTTCTTTTGTTTATCATTGGAAATTAATAAATGTCTTCGACAACAGACACAATCAATAAATTGAGTTTTGTAGAAAACCTTTTTGGCATAATTTAGTTGAAAACAAATGCAAATCACCTCAGTGGGTTCAATTGATGGATGCAAGAATCAAGAATTACATTTTTCATATTTTTGTTTCGCCTCCATAGATACATTATATTTAGGATTTTTTAAAATTTATGTCTTTGCTTGAATGGTGTGTTGACCATCAACTATCCAAAAATTGTTCTTAGCATCTAGATCTGTCTCATTTATAATTTTGATAAAGTTGACCAATGGATCAAACTCATTGATGTCAAATGGAATCATAAGAGAATCAGGAAATGAGGTTTGAAATTTATCTAGAAATGATTTCACTAATACTTGAACATTTAAATCATCTCGTGATCTCAATTTAAAAACTTTGGGGGCTTCTATACATATTTCAACATCCACTTTTCTACTAAAGGTGCTTGAAAATAGATAGCAATGCTTGAAAGCTTCATGAATTTCATCACATTGATCTTCAAGTGTTGTTGTCTCACATTCAACTTTCCTAGCTTTTTGAAATTCTGTAGTAGGTTTGAAATCAATTTCAATAATGTTCTCTTCCAATTCAGATAAATATACTCTTCTCAAAGCAAGTAAATGAGAATTGAGTTTATCATATGGTATTTTGTCAAGAATTTTACCTTTTTGTTGTAAATAAATAAGTACATATGATGTTTTTTTACATCTTACATAGTGGTATCTTAGAACGGCAATGATGCATTTTAAAATATCTATGCAACTTTTCAATCCAGATCTATCAAAAGTCTCATAGTTATCCAACTTAAATATTGAATTCTTTATCGTATTTGGTGAATTGTTACTTGAAGCTTCAATCAAATTTGATCTAAATTTTGTATACTCCACTTGACAAGAAATTAGTTTTACTTCATTTTATTTAATCACCTCCACTTGAGAGTCAATGTCATTTTCATTGTAAGCATATCAATTAATAATTATTCCTAATATCTCAGGTTCTTTTCTATCTATGGATCCAAATAGGTACATATCAGGATACATATTCATGGGAGTTTCTATCTGGACATACCAATATTGCACAACCTCATATTTATTAGATGTGTTGTATTTTTTAATCATTTCAAAGGTATAATTTGAAGATTTTATTGATGGTGCCATTTGAGTTGATTTTTTATTTTTTTTTATTTTAAGATTTCACTTGCTTTGGTGCCAACCAATTTTGCATACAAAAATAAAAAAATATTTGCAAAAAACAAAATGGAATTAAAATTTCAAATATTGTCATGTAATGTTATTTTAAAATTGACAAGACCACCTAATCTAACCATTTATAAGACAGTATACATAAAATATAAACAACCATACCAATTGAAGGAGACATTGTTTGTATATCACTTGTTTTTCATTTTCTCTTCACTCCTTTACTTAGAATTTTAGGGACTCGAGATTACACAGTTTATGAAAAAAATAAAGAAATATATAAATTATGGAAGACATGAAATACCAAATATTATTAAACAACCTTATAATACACTATTTTCATTTACATACACAATAATAAAGGAGTACATGTGTTATACAAGTTATCTATATGATACCAAAAGTAATCACCTAGCTAAAATTGTTAGGAAAAGAAAAATTATAAGAGAGTATATATAAAATATAAAAAAACCATACCAATTGAAGGAGAAATTGTTTGTATATCACTTGTTTTTCGTTTTCGCTTCACTCCTTTACTTGGAATTTCAGAGACACGAGATTCCACAACTTATGAAAAAAAAAATAAAGAAAAAAAATTTATGGAAGACATGAAATACAAAATATTATTATTTTTTAACTAGAACGGTTATATTATATTATAGAAAAAATGCTGATAGGGCGGAGCCTATTCAGTCAATACAATCAGATTCTCAACCTGAACAAACATTACAACAGCCATTACAACTAGGCCTCCATTTGCCTTTTAAGGGATAATGGACATATGCGGGGCTTCTGCATTTAAGCTTATCATTCCTTCTTGAAGTGTGCAGCCTATGTTGGCCAAATTATCAGCTTCCTTGTTGAGTTCTCTGAGAATATGAAAGACATTTACAGAGGGAAAGGTCTTCAGCATTCTGTTCACCCTTACTAATTGTTTGTTGAGCACCGGATTCTTGAGTCCCTTCTTGCTGGCGATAGCTTTTATCAACACCTCTGAGTCTCCAAAGACCATTATTTCGCTTGGATTTTCTTTGCTAACGGTTTGACATGCTTTCCATAGACTTAGAATTTCTGCTTGGTTATTGGATTTCAGCCCCAGACCCCAACTGAATTCCTCTTTATTCCCATTTGGATAGTAAATCACCCCACCAGCACCTGATCTTCTTGGGTTGCCTTTTGAGGCGCCATCGAAGAAGACTGAAATCTTGCCTTGAGCTTTCCACCACTTGTGGAATTTGTCCTCCGACATGCGAATCTGCCAATGTTCCACATAGGCAGGTCGGAGTATTGCAGGAGAGATGGTCGAGCCGGTGAAAGGAGCCAGCCACGACCATTCATCAGGTCGAAGAGTGTTGTCCTCTTTGTTCTGAGAGTGAATCAAGGTCTCAATTAGGAGGGATTTGGCCTGGTCTGCCACTTTAGCTGCCGTTGTTTATTTGTTGCTGAATATGATTTCATTACGGGCCAGCCATATCTTCCAGCACACATATTTGGGGGCAGCAGTCCACACCTTGTGCCATATGGAGTTGCTGGTTGTTTTATGTGGGTAGAAATACAAAATATTATTAAACAACCTTATAATACACTATTTTCATTTACATACACAATAATAAAGGAGTACATGTGTTATGCAAGTTTACTACATGACACCAAAGGTAATCACCTAGCTGAAATTGTTAGGAAAAGAAAAATACACAAGTTAGTATGGGTTTTCCACATTAAAAACCCACTCCTAGTGCTATTTGCATGGGTTTTTTGCATAAAAGTGGATCTTTAATGTGGAAAGTCCAACTAAATTGGTGTATTTCAAATTTCCTAGCAATTTTAGGTAGGAGACTATTCAATAATAAATCAAAATTCATTAAGTTGTAAATTGCATACTAGAATTTTGTCAGAATATTTGAAAATGAATATAAATTAATTTTTAGAATCTCACAGTTTGTACCATAGTTATTAGCATATGCAAACATTTGTAATAATTTATAATGATTTTTTTTTTAAAATTAATTAAAAAACAATACAAATTCATCTTCTATAACATCTCATTTAATACATATGCACAAAAGCAAAGAAGCTCAAAGCATATGCAAGTTTTCTTCAAAAATAAGGATAACATGAACTTCATTAATCAACAATCATTTATTAGAAACCATTTTAGCAAAGTAAAAACTAATTTTAAAATTGTCATACCATTTAAATATTTTGGTGTTGTATTTGGTGAACTTCCTTTTTCCTTGGATGATTCCTTTAAATTCCCACTAGCTTTAGGGTCCATGGTTGCTGAAAATAAAGTAAGAAACTATCATCATAGTTTCGAATTATCAAAGAAAATATAAATTTATAAACACTACCACTACTTGCACCATTTTATGTGTAACAAAATGAACAAGAACAATAACAAGTGTAGAACTCACAATAATATCACGTGCTAGATTTACTTTTAACACAAACACAAGTATATTTCCAAAGCAATATGGCAGGGAAAAAAGAAATCTATTATGTGCTATATTTTCTTCTATCATAGATACAAGGCATTCTCAATAGCAACATTGCAAGGTGAAAGAAATATGACATGTGCTAGATTTACTTTTAGTAGAAATACAAGCATATTTCTAGCAACAAAGGTGCATGCCAAAAGAAAACTAGGACATGTTAAATTTTCTTCTAGAAAAATGCAAACACAATGTCAATAATAACAAAACAAGGGGAATGCAATCTAACGTGTGCTAGATTTCCTTCTAGCCCAAACATAAGCTCATTTCCAATAACAAAATTATAAGGTCAAAGAAATCTAATTTGCGTAAGATTTCCTTCTAGCATAAACACAAGCAAACACGCACATTATAAGATGAAAGAATTCTAGTTCATCCTAGATTTAATTCTAGTGCAAACACAATCATGTTGACAACAAAAACATTATAGGGCAAAGGAAATCTAACATGTGCTATATTTCCTTACAACACCACACAAACACATTATAAGATGAAACAAATCTAGTACGTGCTAGATTTCCTTCTAGCACACACATACGGACATAATAACATTGTAGGGTTAAATAAATCTAACACACACTAAATTTAATTCTAGCACAAGCTAAATCATATTTACAATAAAAAAATTGCAAGAAAATAAATCTAACATGTGTAAATTTCCTTCTAACATAGTCACATGCATATTTCCAATAACAACATTGCAAGGTCAAAGAATCTAGCGTATTTCTTTCTAGCACAAACAACCAGATTTCCAACCACAACATGGCATTGTGAAACAAATCTAGCGCATGTTAAATTTCTTCTAGCTCAAACACAAACACATTGTCAATAAAAAATTTGCAAGTTGAATTTTGACGCGAGTTAAATTTCCTTCTGGCACAAACACAAGCACATAACAATTAATGTAAGGTGAAAAAAATATATCATGTGCTATATTTACTTTTAGCAAAAACACAAGCCTATTTCCAAAAACAACATTATCAACCAGAATAAATCTAACATGTGCAATATTTCATTCTATCATAAATGGAAGTGCATTTCTAATAACAACATTCTAAGATGAAAAAAATATAATGAGTAATATGTTTACTTCTAGCATAAATAAGCGCACATTTTCAATAACACCATTGCAAGGTGAAGGAAATATAACCCATGCTAAATTTTCCTATATAAAAAACATAAGCACATAACAACATGCCAGGATTAAGGAAATCTAGCTCGTGCTAGATTTACTTTTAGCACAAACACAAGTATATTTCCAAAAGCAATATTGCAGGGAAAAAATAAATCTATTATGTGCTAGATTTTCTTCTATCATAGATACAAGGCATTCTAAATAGCAACATTTCAAAGTGAAAGAAATATAACATGTGCGAGATTTACTTTTAGTAGAAAGACAAGCATATTTCCAGCAACAAAGGTGCATGCCAAAAGAAAACTAGGACTCGTTAAATTTTATTCTAGGACAAAAAAAAACACAATGGAAATAATAAAATTACAAGGGAAACAAAATATAATGTGTGCTAGATTTCCTTATAGCCCAAACATAAGCACATTGCCAATAAAAAAATTATAAGGTGAAATAAATCTAATGTGTGTAAGATTTCCTTCTAGTACAAACACAAGCATGTTGACAACAACAACATTATAGGGCAAAGGAAATCCAACATGTGCTATATTTCCTTACAACACAACACAAGAACATTATAAGATGAAACAAATCTAGCACGTGCTAGATTTCCTTCTAGCACACACATACGAACATAAAAACATTGTAGGGTTAAATACATCTAACACATGCTAAATTTACTTTTAGGACAAGCTAAATCATATTGCCAATAAAAACATTGCAAGAAAATAATGTGCTAAATTTCCTTCTAACATAGTGACATGCATATTTCCAATAACAACATTGCAAGGTCAAAGAATTTAGCATATTTCCTTCTAGCACAAACAACCAGATTTCCAACCACAACATGGCATTGTGAAACAAATCTAGCGCATGCTAAATTTCCTTCTAGCTCAAACACAAACACATTGTCAATAAAATATTGGAAGTTGAACTCTGGCGCATGCTAAATTTCCTTCTAGCACATAACAAAATCTAGCATGTGCTATATTTACTTTTAGAAAAAACACAAGCCTATTTCCAACAACAATATTATCAAGCAAAATAAATCTAACACGTGCTAGATTTGATTCTATCATAAACAAAAGTGCATTGCTTATAAAAACATTGTAATATGAAAAAATATAATGAGTGATATATTTCCTTCTATCATAAATAAGCGCACATTGTTGATAAAACCATTGCAAGGTGAAGGAAATCTAACACATGCTAAATTTTCCTATAGAAAAAACATCAGCACATAACAACATGGTAGGGTTAAATAAATCTAGCTCGTGCTAGATTTATTTTTAGCACAAACACAAGTATATTGCCAAAATCAATATTGCAGGGAAAAAATAAATCTATTATGTGCTATATTTTCTTCTATCATAGATACAAAGCATTCTTAATAGCAACATTGCAAGGTGAAATAAATCTAACATGTGCTAGATTTACTTTTAGTAGAAAGACAATCATATTGCCAGCAACAAAGGTGCATGCCAAAAGAAAACTAGGACCTGCTAAATTTTGTTCTAGGACAAACACAAACACAATGGAAATAATAACATTACAGGGGGAATGGAATTGTGTGCTAGATTTCCTTCTAGACCAAACATGAGCGCATTGCCACTAAAAAAATTATATGGTCAAAGAAATCTAATATGTGTAAGATTTACTTCTAGCATAAACACAAGCAGACAAGCACATTATAAGGTGAAATAATTCTAGTGCATGCTAGATTTACTTTAGCACAAACACAAGCATGTTGACAACAACAACATTATAGGGAAAAGTAAATATAACATGTGCTAGATTTCCTTACATGACAACACAAGCACATTATAAGATGAAAAAAATCTAGCACGTGCTAGATTTCCTTCTAGCACACACATAAGAACATAACAACATTGTAGGGTTAAAAAAATCTAACACATGCTAAATTTACTTCTAGCACAAGCTAAAGCATATTACCAATAAAAACATTGTAAGAAAATAAATCTAACATGTACTAAATTTCCTTCTAACATAGTCATATGCATATTTCCAATAACAACATTGCAAGGTCAAAGAATCTAGCATATTTCCTTCTAGCACAAACAAACAAATTTCCAACCACACCATGGCATTGTGAAACAAATCTAGCGCATGCTAAATTTCCTTCTAGCTCAAACACAAACACATTGTCAACAAAAAATTTTCAGGTTGAATTCTGACACTTCAATATGCACAATGGCATTAGAATTTTTATTGGCACGAGGCTTAATACTTAAAAACTTCGTTCCTTTTTGAAGTGTCGGTCATGGTAAAGCATGGCACAAGGCAGAGGGGAAAGCAAGAAAGCTTAAAAATTGTACAAATATATTTAATGCACATTGAAGTTGAACATAGATAAGGTGCTATATTGGCATTTTTATTGGTTGTTGCATATATTTCTTGTTTAAAATATAGATGAGGGGGGCCATAGGGGCAATTAAATAAGCATAGGGGCGGGGGGGAATTTTTCTGAAATTGCCCAACCACATGCAAAGAGATCGTGGTTCTACCACAAAGCATGCAGAGTGTGCATTGGGGTAGTTCTGGGGAACTAAACTTGATTGGTTCATTATATTCCTTAAATGGGATGAGCTGAACACTGTTTCATAATTTCGAGTTCCACCATGACATTGGGCTAGTCTTCCAATACCTTGGATAATATTTAACTCATATATAATATTAGTCTTCAACTATCTGTTCTTACTATAGGAGAGTCATTCCATCTTCTCTGTAATCAGAATTAATTTCGTGGATCTAGATGGCCATATGATTGATCCCAATGATGAGAGAAATGAGTCCATCAATTGATGGATCCAATGGCGTTGTAGAGGATGATTCCTGTGACTGCATCTTGGGAAATCTAAAAATTGTCCCAGAAGTGGACTCCTCACATTGCTCCGACCTGAGCTACTAGATGTTGATGCTCTACACTCATGGTGAAGGATCATGCTACTATGAAGAAATAAATGGTAGCCTTTTCTTTCTTTGTATGATGGAATGATGAAATAAACAATACATTGTCCTTAGAACCAAATGGGCATCACCTTGTAACCATGACTCCCTTGCACACTGTTAATTTTTGGAAACTAGGTCCAAACTCCATGTTGCATTGCTCATATGATGATGATGATGATATTTTTTTTTTGATTCCTCTTTCGGAGAGGTGCAATATTGATCTAATTATCATCTTGTTTGGATGAGAAGAACATATATTTTGATTTTATTTTCCACACATGTGCAATTTGTCAAGGTTGTCTTGAATTGTAATGCACGGGGGCTTCAATCAATGGATCTATGACATAACACATGCTTTCACGGCATACTAAAAAATACCCTTTATTTGACTACATATTGGAAAATACCTCTAAAAATCACTTTATTTAACCCAATAACAATATGAACCCAATGCACCTTCCCAATTTAAAAAACCCCTACTTTCACTAGATATTGTAGGTATCCATTTTTTCATTAAATTTTTTTATACCCCTTTATATTTATATACCTAGTATAATGACATGATGCCTATCTTATGACCCCACATGCATTCTACTATGCACCTTTCCTCTTTTGATATACATTGTAGATGCATATTACTTCTCCCACAACACAATTACTCAACCCACACTCAAGCACATATCACTACGATATGTGGCATTTAATGGTCTAAGGCACACAAAGATCAACCATGTTTTAGGAAGATTGATTATGTGCATGTATATAAAATGACATATAAATTGATTTGTATGATGATGACAAATCAATTGATGAATCTTTATGAATTCGTTTTCACTATTAAGGTATTCAAGAACAAGTGATCTAGACCCTCTAAATGCAAGAACACTATCTACAACCAAGGTTGGGGACCCAAATCTCAAATCAAGGGTGAAATCCCAACCTAGACATTCTTAGAAGAAGAGGATGGACAAGTCCTAACACATGAACTCTTAAGGGAATAAAAAGAAAGCATGGAATCACCTTTTTGATTCATTATCATCTCACTGATGAGATATTGGCCATTTTTTAGATTCAACAAGATGATGAGCTTAGTGAAAAGAGTCGCCTTCACTAAGTGGGCCCACGGGCTATTTTTGGTGCAAAGTCTATTTTTAGACATGTCGATCACATTCTATGAGTTTCAGGATGCTATTTGTGGATGGTTGGTCAAGTTGGAAAAATATATGGACTTCTAATTTTAGACATATTGGGTGGAATCTATTTTTAGATTGCCAGTCTAAAAATAGATATGTCGAATATTATTAGCTCTTAATAATATTTGGACTCTAAATATTATCTTATTCTCTTGGAGCACTTCAGTTAAGTGCACACATGTGGCACAACAACTGAAAAAAGGAATTACACTATTCCTGAGGGTTTACTGGAGCTAATTCATGAGGACTTCAGTTAGAACTCATGTGACAAAGTTTGGTGGAGTTATAGAAGTAGTTGGTGGAGTTGTATTTAGTTTAACTCAGTTAGACTCAGTTGAGCTAGTTGTATTTAGTCTAACTGATTGATACACTAGCGAGAGTGGTGTGAATTAATTAGTTAATTAATTCACTAAATAATAAATCATTAATCAACTGAAGAATACATCAGTTAACTACAGTGCATGGACAGTTTCAGTGGAGACTAGTGGAGAGGTAGGTGAAAGAGTAAGTGTGACTATCAGTTGTGACTATAGTGATGCATTGATTGCATCCAACACTTAGTAGATATGCCAATGAGGATTGCGCAGTGCAAGATTGGTGTATTTGAGTTCATTCAGAGCCATGCTTCAGCAGGGATTGTGCAGTAGAGGTAGGCTAGCAGGTGGGAAAGATCGGTGCATGGATTTGCTAGATCAAGCCTGATTAGTGTGTGGCGATTGTATTGTACTGAGAGCTTGATATGATCAGATTTGTATGAGGATTGTTACATGATCTATATGACATATATTATATACAAATAGTTGGGGTTTTCAGCTTCAGGCTTTCCCATTAAACAACTGTGTTAATATGTGTGAATTTTTATGGTTTCATGTGTGCATTGCAATTGATTTAATTTCCGCATGTGATGATCAATAGTGGAATAGATTTTGTATTGTGCATGAAGTTAAAATAGTGTGTGATCAGGAGAATATTGGAAATATAAAATATTATTTATATAATTTCTACATGGTATAAGAGTGATATTGATCAGATTACATTGCAATTATTGAAGCAGTTGAGTTTTGTGCTGGTGGAATTCAAATTTGCTGTAGTATTTTCTTGGTGTCGAAGTTGAGAATTCATTGAAATGTCTTTCAATGCATTGCGATTGGAGTATGCCCTTGAGGAAAGCTTTAATTATATTGCATGGAAGGAAAGGATGGAGTTAGTGCTGGATGATAATGGGTTGAAGGAGTTCATAGATGCAGAAATTCCAAAACCTGCTTCTAGCGATGATGTCGCGCTTGATGCATGGAAAAAGAAGAAATCATAGTGTCGAAGGATTCTGTTGGAAGGTGTGAAGGATCACATAGTGTCTAGCCTTCATGGTAAAGCTAGTCCATTCTTGATGTGGAAAGCTTTGATAAACTTGTTCCAAAGCAGAAGTGACCAGAGGAATTTGGCGCTTAAAGAAAAACTCAAGAAAATGAAAATGGAGAAAGGCGACAGCATACCCAAGTACCTCATGAAGTTTTTTCAGTGCAGGGATGAGTTGGGAAGTGCGGGGGTTACTGTTCATGAAGAAGACTTGGTGAGCTTGGTTCTCCTTGGGCTTCTGAAGAGTTGGCATAGTTACGAAGACTCTGTCAATGGTTGGGAGAAACTGTCGGGATGGGAGCGAATTTGGTCGGATATTGTGCAGGAGGAGATAAGGCAAGGTACTAGGGATGGATCTTCATCGAAGAATGAAGATGAAGAAAATTGCGCTTTGACTGCCAAAGCAAGGAAAGGGAATGGAAAGAAAAATCCTTCTCAATCCAGTGCAAAAGGCAAGAAGCAGGACTTGTCCAAGGTGAAGTGTTTTCACTATCACCAACACGGACATTACGCCACTAATTGTCCACAGAAGAAGAAAAATAAGCAGGCTGCTAGATCTGCAGTTGGAGAGGCCTTAGCCTCACAATTTGAGCTGGGTTTTTTATTGATCGCATGCTTGGTTTCAAGTGTGATGGGATCAGTGTGGTTTCTTGACAGTGGTGCGTCTTTCTATATGACCGGAGACAAATATTTGTTTAGTGATCTAGATGAGAAGGATCTTGGTGTGCACATCGAGATGGGTGATGATGGTAGATATAGTGCAACTGGTATCGGGACCATTTCCTTTGAGAGGGAGTCTGGAAAACCTTTCATCTTGAAGGATGCCATGCCTGTTCGAGGATTGAAGAAGAATCTGATCTCTGTGGCGATGTTGGAAGACAAGGGATATGATGTTGTTTTTAGTGAGGGAAAGGATTTCCTGCGCAGTAAAACAACTGGTGAAACTCGAAGGATAGGGGTTCGAGTTAAGAAACTTTATCAATTGTAGGTAGATGGCTGCACAACAATGGCAAGTAAAGCAGAAGGTGTGGTGAGCCGGGATGAGGGCGAATTGTGGCACAAGAGATTGGGCCATCTTCAGCATGGCACTTTGAAAATTTTGTAGCAGATTTCTATCAGGCTTCCCAAAGGTACACTTGCGCAATCAGATCAGTGCAAGGGATGTACTTTGGGAAAATTTGTGAAGACCAATTTTCATGAGAAGGATAGTCATACCACGACGATCCTTGAGATAATTCACATAGACATGTGTGGACCTTTCTCAGTAGATTCGTCAGCAAGGCACATCTATTATGTGATATTTGTTGATGAATTTTATCATACGTGCTGGATCTTCTTCATGTAGAAGAAGAGCGAGACATACTCAAAGTTCTATGAGTTCAAGGCACTGGTTGAGAAAGAATCGGGGAAGCAGGTGAAGGCTCTTAGGAGTGAAAATGGTGGTGAATTCATCTCTGGTGAATTCAAGGACTTTTGCAGTGCAGAAGGAATTCGAAGAGAGCTCATAGCACCTCATAACCCACAGCAGAATGGGGTTATGGAGAAGAAAAAAAACGATCATAGATGAAATTGCACGGGTGATGTTGCATGATCAGGGCCTTCCCACTCCCAACATGGCTGAAAGCGCCGTACAGCATTCGGTTTATGTGCAAAACCGTTGTCCTCATAGAGTACTTGGAATGGTACACGAAGAAAGCGTTTTAAAAGTAAGAAGCCGTATTTCATTTGAATATTTTTGGCTCACCTGTTTACATTCATGTGACAAAGGACACCAGGAAGAAGCTGGATCCGACTGCAGAAGTTGGGATATTTGTGGGGTACATAGAAACACCCCATAAATATCGTGTGTATTTTCGAGATAGTCGGAAGGTTGTTACATCTCTTTGACAGGATATCAAATTTCATGAAGAGACCATGAAGTTGTTGTGAAGAGCTGCCACGTAGGATGAGGAGCTACTGGTTCTAAGATGAGCCTCAAGGTCATTGGATCAGCCACAGGGGGTTATGGAGTGGAGATAAACAATAAATATGGCGCCAAAAGATCGAGAGACGGGGCGCACTAGAAGGCGACGATTGGATGCGAGTGGCTTACAGGAATGTAGGAACTTCCCACTTGCTGTACGAAAAGACAATCACCTAGATTTCTTTGTACATGGCTCGATGAGCAAGTGTATTGTGAAGGCTCATATTCTTTCGAGAAGCTATGGGGATCCCGCATGGGTCAAGATGCCATGGTGGAAGAGTATGGGCCAGATTGACGGAAATAGTGCACATAATTGCTCCAGAGGCTAGAAGGAAATTAATCAGTGGTAGGTTCGAGATGAATCTACAAAGTGAAACAAGCTGCTGACGGGAGCGTCGAGAAGTATAAGGCAAGATTTGTTTCCCAGGGCTTCTCACAGATCGAGGGGATCAACTATGAAGAAACCTTTGCACCTGTCGCAATGTATTCTTCCATACGGACCATCCTTGCTCTCTCAGTGCAGATGGGTTGGCGCTATCAGGATGGATGTGAAGACTGCGTTCCTCAACGGAGTGATTGAGGAGGAGGTGTACATAGATCAGCCCGAAGGTTTCGAGATCTTCAGCAGTGAGCTGCATGTGTGCAGGCTCAAAAGAGCGTTGTATGGGTTGAAACAAGCACCTCGTGCTTGGTACACACAGATAGACAGTTATTTCACCGGACTTGGATTCTCCAAGAGTGAGGCAGATCCAAACCTATACAAACCTATACCAGATTTTGGTGGAGGGTAAGTTGCTAATCATTGTAATTTATGTAGATGATTTGATTTTGACAGGTGATGAGCTGTTGATACTCTCATGCAAGGAGGATCTTGCAAAAGAGTTTGAGATGAAGGACTTAGGCCTCCTTCATTATTTCCTGGGATTGGAAAGTTGGCAGTGCAGTGATGGACTGTTTGTTTCTCAGGGTAAGTATGCCCCGGAGATACTGGAGAAGTTCAACATGCATGGCTGCAAGCCTGTTGATACTCCTCTTCCTGGTGGTTGGAGGAAGGAGGATGCTACTTCAGCGGAGGTAGTGGATGCCATTGTTTATCGACAGTTGGTGGGGTCGCTTATGTATCTAGTCAATACATGACCCGACATATGCTATGTTGTTAACCAGCTTTCACAAGCTATGGTTAAGCCAACCAAGCTCTTCTGGAAGGCAGGCAAGCATGTATTGAGATATCTCAGAGGCACATCGGGATATGGATTGTGGTATAGACAATCAGATGAGTTGAATCTGCATGGCTTCATGGATGCATATTGGGCAGGAAGCCCAACAGACAGATAGAGCACATCTGGAGGGATATTCAGTATCGGGTCTACAACATTTTCTTTGTACAACAGGAAATAGATATCCCTGGCACTTAGTTCAGTGGAGGCTGAGTACATGGCAGCAAGTTTGGCTACATGTGAGGCTATATGGATGAGGAAGATCCTGGTCGGGTTGTTCGGTTCACACTTAGAGCCTATTGTGATTTATTGTGATAATCAGAGTTGTATCAAACTCTCGGTTAATCCAGTATTTCATGATAGATCTAAACACATTGACATACGGTATCATCATATCAGAGATTGTGTGCAGCGGAAGATCATGTTACTTTCATACATTCCCACGGAGGATCAGGATGCTGATATCTTGACGAAGGCGCTCACTAGGAGAAAATTCGAATACCACAGAGGCAGGATCGGGGTGGAAAATAATCCCTATCTTGTTGAGAGGGAGTGTTGAGATTGCAACAAGATGATGAGCTTAGTGAAAAGAGTCGCCTTCACTAAGTGGGCCCGCAGGCTATTTTTGGCGCAAGTCTATTTTTAGACTATGTCTATTTTTAGACATGTCGATCATATTATATGAGTTGCAGGATGCTATTTGTGGATGGTTGGTCAAGTTGGAAAAATAGATGGACTTCTATTTTTAGACATATTGGGCGGAATCTATGTTTATATTGCCAGTCTAAAAATAGATGTGTCGAATATTATTAGCTCTTAATAATATTTGGACTCTAAACATTATCTTATTCTCTTGGAGCACTTCAGTTAAGTGCACAGATGTGGCACATCAGCTAATAGAAGGAATTACGCTATTCCTGAGGGTTTACTGGAGCTAATGCATGAGGACTTCAGTTAGGACTCATGTCATAGAGTTTGGTGGAGTTATAGAAGTAGTTGGTGGAGTTGTATTTAATTTAACTCAGTTAGACTTAGTTGAGATAATTGTATTTATTCTAACTGATTGATACACTAGTGAGAGTGGTGTGAATTAATTAGTTAATTAATTCACTAAATAATAACTCATTAATCAACTGAAGAATACATCATTTAACTACAGTGCATGGACAATTTCAGTGGAAACCAATGGAGAGGTAGGTGAAAGAGCAAGTGTGACTATCAATTGTGACTGTAGTGATGCATTGATTGCATCCAACACTCAGTAGAGATGCCAATGAGGATTGCATAGTGCAAGCTTGGTGGATTTGAGTTCATTCAGAGCCATTCTTTAGCAGGGATTGTGCAGTAGAGGTAGGCTAGCAGGTGGCAAAGATAGGTGCATGGATTTGCTAGATCGATCCTGATTAGTGTGTAGCGATTTTATTGTACTAAGAGCTTGATATGATCATATTTGTATCAGGATTGTTACATGATCTCTATGACATATATTATATACAGATAGTTGGGGTTTTCAGCTTTAGGCTTTCCCGTTAAACAGCTGTGTTAATGTGTGTGAATTTTTATGGTTTCATGTATGCATTGCAATTGATTTAATTTCCGCATGTGATGATCAATAGTGGAATAGATTCTATATTGTGCATGAAGTTAAAATAGTGTGTGATTAGGAGAATCTTGGACATATAACATATTATTTATATAATTTCTACAGCCATCACTTATAGACTATGTAAAATGTAAAAACAATGGATTGGAGATAACATTGAGGCATTAAATGAATGGACTACAACTAGAAAAAAAGATAACACAATTTTGGCTAGAAAGGTGATATGATCCATTTGGCTAGCTCAAAACAATGGTGTATTCTAAAATAAACCTCCAAATGTCTACAAGATTTTCTAAATTTTGAATACAAGAATTCACTTATTGTGCACCTCACCAAAGGTCGGGCTTCCTTGCACTATCATACCTTTGAAATACAATTCTAAAATTTCTAGAGGATATTTGATGGTGCCTCTCAAGGGAACACTGAGATTCAAAAACATTAGAGGATATCTCTTAACACGCTCTAGTGAAACATGGACTTGGAAGTGCCACCAAAAATAGAGCATAGCTCATCATAATGTGCACACTTATCAATATTTCTTAGTAGATCACATTAGAGCTTTAGAAATCTATGGGCACTCACAAGTGGTTCTAGTTTGGATTTCGAGTGACTCCACATTTATTAATACTTTCCATCAAGAAAGAGTAAGAACTACATGCGATATTGTTCCAAATTCCATCCTAATCTCTTACTCATATATACAAGGAATTTAACAATGAAGCATAACAACTAATAGTTCATGTTGTGACAGTTCCCCCAAGTTACAGATTAGGAGCACATTAGAGGGTCTCTCCCTTCCATGTACCAGAGTCTTATTTTGACTCTATGAATAGAAGTGAAGCTAGATATTTAAGTAGCCCCTCCCAAACACATGTATTACCATGGTCTCTTGTTGACTATTTCAACATAGGGGGTGTTCTTTTTACTAAAAAAACATCCTTTTAAGAAAAAATATGGATGAAATACTTCCTGTAATGGATATCTACTACAAACTAACTATGGAAAATATAAAACCAATGAAATGTTACTATTTTACACTCATACAAGCTAATAATCCATATATAGGTACTCTCTCTATAAATAAGACAAACATTCATGTATTGTGCACCTCACCAAAGACGAGGCTTCCTTGCACTATCATACCTTGGAAATCCAATTCTAAAATTTCTGTAGGATATTTTGATGGTGCCTGTCAAGGGAACACATAGACTCAATAACACTATAAGATGACTCTTAACACCCTCTAGTGAGGCATCATCTTTCAAACATGGACTTGGAAGTGCCACCAACAATAGAGCATAGCTCATATCATTGTGCACACTTCTTTATATTTCTTGGTAGATCACATTTTTCCATAAAGAAAGAATAAGAACTGCATGTGATATTGTTTCCAAATTCCATCCT
The DNA here is from genome assembly GCA_034641835.2 of Pinus albicaulis. Taxonomy (NCBI): domain Eukaryota; kingdom Viridiplantae; phylum Streptophyta; class Pinopsida; order Pinales; family Pinaceae; genus Pinus; species Pinus albicaulis. The sequence goes on from CM076584.1 coordinate 1,153,259,601, forward strand.
AATCTCTTAATCATATATACAAGGAGTTTAATAGTGAAGCATAACAGCTAGCAGTTCATGTTGTGACAGTTCCCCCAAGTTACAAATCAAGAATATTGGAGGGTCTCTCCCTTACATGTAACAGAGTCCTATTTTGACTATATGAATATAAGTGAAACTATTTATTTAAGTAGCCCCTCCCAAACACATGTGTTTCCATGGTGTCTTGTTGACTATTTTGGCGTAGGGGGTGTTATTTTTACTAAATAAACATCATTTTCAGCAAAAATATGGATGAAATACTTCATGTAATGGACATATACTATGAAATAAACTCTAGAAAATATTGAACCAATGAAAATTTACTATTTTACACTCATACAAGCTAAGAATCCATATATAGGTACTCCCTCTATAATTAAGACGATTAGGTTGTTTTCTTTGAGAAAAAATTAATGACCCAAAATATATGCAAATGCATGTGTGAGAATGCAAGGAAACTTCATTGAGGATTATTGATATTCAAGTAAACCATGCTTATAACTAGAGTTAGACACATTCACATGCACAAAATGCACAAATTCATAACCATGACGCAACATAAAGAAGAAAATTCTAAAATAACAAATATAAAGACATGACTTCCCACTGAGGTAAAGTCAAAAAATCGTCTCTATGCTAGTCATTTCCACCAATCCATGTGTATTTAGGATATATGCCACCCCCACACTAAGTTATGAAGCCACCAGGTCGAAGGAAGAAAACTATAGAGACAACACACTCAACCAACCAATCGGTCTTAATCTTAATGACTTTGCTCACTAAAAATAAACCACATCAATGACTTCACATAAAAATATAATTCTTATTGTTTTCCATTTCAGACAACCAAGAAAGGAGTGTTCCATGTAAAAACCCAAGTCTCCTCCAAATACACCCCCTAAAGTATGATAACTACCAAGTATGGCATTCAAGTAACTTAACTTAATGTAGATAAAATAGATTGAATTAACCATTTAATGGTTAATTCAAACTCAACATGTTTCCACAAAGCTTAACGTTCTAAGAAAGCTATCGACCAAGCTTTGAATAATCACCAATTAATTAAATCAACATGAAAATGTGTGCCAATAATGGGATGAAATCCAATGGTTGTTGTACCATGCAAATAATTTTCCCTCCGAACAAAGCCCCACTATCATAACATCATCATAAAAGTTCCACACAAGTTTGAAAATATGGTGCACCACTAATGGACTATTGCATCATGATACCTCATCAAAGCTTAGGAAAAGGGTTGACCACCAAATAAGTATGTAGTACCCTCCCTTCCCACCATTTAATTCAAACATACAAAAAAATTACATCAACAAGGGTACTACATCATCAAACACACTTCTAGCTAGGTACCAAGAAAATGTTACAACATAAACTCATATCACCCAGGAAAATATCACTAAGGTAAAGTGCACTACCACAACATGCATAATCCAACCACACATCAACATGATATTAAGAGAAATAGATAATAAAATATGCTAACTCATCCAGTCAGGAAGTATGTCCCCACCAAACTTCCAAAACAAGAGGACGATGTAGAACACTTGCTCCTAGTGACACAATTAATACAAAATCACCATGTAAAAGTTAGTGGAAAGCTCCTACCACATCATGTAATGTCCCCAATTTTTTGAGTTTGGAGTTCTTATTTCCTCTTGCCTAATTGTCTCCTATAGGTTAGAGAGATGATAAAATTATCAAAGAGACCACGGGAAAATTAGCCCATTTTTATATTATTAATACTAATAAAAAAAAGAGGGAAAATAAGTATTAAAAAAAAACAAAATAAAATAAAAATAAAAATGAGATAATAAAAAGAAGTTATAAAAATATGGGGAAATTTCAACAGAGTCTAATAATAAAAGGGGAAGAGGAAGCCATTCTTCATCATTCTATTCTTGGTGCTATGTTTTTTAATTTGGTTCGAGCTCAAGCAAGTTCCTATATTGAAATAAACTTCAAGTATTTCGAGGGAAATCCTCATTCTAGTTTTAGTGGAATTCCATTGCCACCCTAGCTATCTCATCCAATTTCGGTGGACTTTTAGCCTAATTTCGGTGGAATTCCATTGCCACCCTTGCTATTCATTTTTCTTGAAGATTGGAACAAAAAAGGTATTCTAGACCTCTAAAAATTAAGGAAGGATGATTTCATGATCATTTGCTGTCACCATTGAGGCTGAATAAAGGGGGATGAGTTCACCTAGAAAAGAGAGCCAATCTCTCCTCTAGAGACACACCTATTTCCTAGAAGAGAGTTCCAAGTTTAAATCTAAAATTACAGGAGAGAAATCAAAAGTATTATGAGCACATTTCAAATGTCCTCATATCAGTTTCAAAGTGGCCAAGTGCACTCTCTCACAGGCCAAACTCATTTATATGCAGTCATTTCCTCTGTCAAGGTTGAATTCAATTTTGCAATGGGATGAAGATCATCATTCTAGTGGGATATCAATCAACCTAAGTGATGTAGTAGATTATTCCTAAAGGAAACAAATTTCCCAGGCTTGTATTATCAACACACTGTTGTAATTTTTCCCAGGCTTGTATTATCAACACACTGTTGTAATTTCTCACCTTTGCCAGGAAAGTGGGTTTAGGTTTTGCTCCTAAGATGATTGTAAAAAATTGAAGATCCATTTCAAATAAAACTCATTTGGCCCCTCACATTTATTGTTAACATTTCTCTAAATTGTTTACAAAATATGTGATAAAGTTTGGAATTTTTTGTTATAGAAGTTTGCATGCCAACCATTCCAAGAAAGTTGTCAAAGATAATTTAGTGAATTGTTGAAATTAATTGGCATAAATTAGCTTGGTACATTATAGTGCTATCAGAGCATGCTCTTGGCCAGTTGCAGGACCATAAAATATCAAAAAATAAATTTTGGGACAAGAATCAAAAGGCCTAAGGTAACTATACAAAAAAAAAAATGTTCCCAAATAAAAAATTTGAAGGCTATAGCCAAGCCTTCATTACAAATTTGGAAGCACCTATACACTGGGGTTGGTTACAAAGTTGGAAGCACCTGTACACTGGGGCTTGTCAAAACCTTCAACTTATGTGAGGATGCCACTTTCATTGGTAATTTTACAAGAAAGGTCAAATATACTGTAATTATATTATGATTCCCCTATTGAATTGGGGTTCGTTGGACGGAGTACAAATGGAAGAAACCCATGTGATTAGTCCTGGAAAGGGGTTTCATGTTTTGGATCACTAGTCACATCAATCAAGCTCTCAAACCTAGGATTTTCAAGATCATTATATTAAAAACATCAATTTATCCCAATCCTTGATGGGAAAGAAGTTGTATTTTCATTTGAATCAACTCCAGATGTTAGGTTTGTTGTTGGAAATGGAAGCCTGGTATTCCTTGCAACCGAGATAGCTGGTGTTTCATCATGGTTGGAAAAACTCTTCACTAAGACTTTGAAAAGAACCTTGGTTGAAACCAAACTTAAATATAATTCTCTACCATCTGTAATCTTGAAGATAAGTGTTATTACTAGGATTACCTAGTTTATGTACTTGATGATCTATGTATTTGCCTTAGGCAACCCTTTCCATTCAGACTTGGTCATTTTCTTAAAAAATAATATTTTAAATTCCATACGCGACTCTGCCCTGTATAAAATGCATGTAGTTGTGGGTACACTCATATATGACCCGCTATACAATTTAAAATATTAAAAAAATGTAAAACTCCCGAGCGGGGTTTATGGGTTACACTAGAAGCCCACCTACAGGAGCCCGTGGCCAAACTGTTTCCCAACCGAAAAAACTATTTTGAGGGAGTATAAATACACCTCATGGGGAAGCCCAGAGGGAGGAGAGAGAAAGGTATTGATACTATAGCTTGTTATAGCCAAAATCAAGTCTGATTATCCCTGTTCTTGTTGCACTTCCCAGGTTTAGGAAACCCTTGTTTCCTTCTTTGGGATTTTCACCTCCTTTACGTGACATCCTTGTGCATCTTTTATGGAAGAAGATTTTTGAGGCTTGGGATGGACTGATTTGGAGGACGGTTTCACTTGGAGCCGTGATTGATTTTGGGTGATATTTCTCCACTTCTTTTACATACATCAATAAAGAAGCCCTGTCTCATTCCTGATGTCGTGATCTTATATGATTTTTATACATGTTAATGATCTTGTAATTATTAATTCCATGTTATCTTTTATAAGCTTATATGATCTAACCTACTGACATTTAAGATAGATATGCTATACAAATAGTCTATGTGATTTTTCTGGAGTGAGTTGCAGGTTTTAAAGCACGTGAAGAAGCATAGGGTTTTCACCTTGCGGGAACGACCTCAAACGCAGGACATACAAGTAAGGTCATCTCTCCCAAGTTTACTAGTTTAAGCATTAGGACCTTTAGTTTGATTGCTTCTTGTTGTTGTATGCCTTCCGCTTTGTTAGGTCCCTCAACCTAGACCTTAGGGTAGTTTTTACCGCAATATAATTTCCAACTCCACTGGGGATTACATCCATGTAATTATTAGTTCAGGTTGTTTTCTATGGATTTTGGGTTCCCTGTCTGATCTGATAACTTTCCCAATCTTATTGGTTCTTTACCCGTCCAAAAAAAAGCCCCGATCTTCTGGATTATGCTTGGATTTTTTATTTTTCCTTGTTGTCTTTTCTATATGTAGATTTTAGTGCACATAGTCATGTATACATCCATTCTGGTCCAAATAAACACGCGTATATGTGATTTTCCTTAGACATAGACGTGTATGCGCGCATGTTGCACATTGCCAACCTATGTATGGCCAATTTCAAATGAAAATTTGATTTTTGGAGTCCTATAAGGCATTTTTTCCTATTTTTGGTCACTATTATAGAACCTCTGATATGTCTAGATAGTGTTTATGTTTGTCGAGTATCAATTTCTCTCTTTCTTGCTTGAAAACCTAGTTAACCTAGGGTTTGCCTTGCTTGGTGAAGTTTCAGTTTTGGTTGTTGCACTAGGACTTCTTTCTGAGGTCCTTGGTTGTTTTAACGTTTCAGAACAGTGAGTTTGTGTTGGTTTGCTCATAATTGGCCTTGTCATTGCTTCAATTTTTTATTTTTGGCTTGTTGACTTTTTTGGTTTTCTCAGTTTCTTGAGATCAACTTTTCTGGAAAATATTGAAGTTGTCTTCTTGGTTTCTTGAATTTTATGTGATTGCTGGAGTTTTATGCTGCTATTTCAAGTCATTTTCTTGGGTTAGATACTTCATTCCATTTATTGAGTCTCGTCACGAAAGTGACATGGTTGGCTTAAGGAATTTGGAGTTGCTTGTTAGCTCAATTTATTGATTTGAGCTCTCTGGTAGTTTGTGCTTTTCTCAAAGAGATTTTTTTGCTTCATTAAAAATTAAAAGGCTAAAAAAATATTGGTGTTATCCTTTGATTTTTATTTTAGTTTTCGTTTCATAGTTTTCATCATTTTTTGGAGCAAGTTTGTAGTTTGTCATTTTGGTCTAGTTGCTTGGTTTTGAGAGAATTTCTGTAGTGATCTTGTCTCCTTTTTGTATCAAGTTGTTTTTGGAATTTGTGTGCTAAGAAGTTCTTGTTTTGGGCTTGTATCTTCTTTTGTGTCAAAGTGATCATACCTGTCTTGTTGAGAAACTCATTTGCTTCCTTTTTTAAGTAGTCCTAGAATCTCCATTTGTCATTGGTAATTTTGCATTAGTGTAGTTTCACTATTAAACATAATTATTCCTTTTTATAGTTTTTGAATGTGTGAGCATGATCTTGAAAATAAAAGAAAAAAATCTTCCTTTTTATTTGTTTCGTAGAACCTGAGTAGAAATTTGTTTCATCGAAGAAAAAGTTGCATATGCATGTAGCATGTTTCTATTGATTTCTCTTTTCTGTCAAAACATCATAAGTTTCATTCTCCATTTACCCCTGACTTAAAAATAACAAACATTAAAATAAATCGTGTAATTTAAAATGAACTAGAATTTTTGAGTTGTCATGAATATACACCAATTAGTCTAGGTCATAGGGCCTTGGAATAGGTGAGTGGAGAGTTAACACTCCAAGGCCACTCAAAATTTCAAACATAAAAGTTTATTAATGAGTGAAATTTAGCCTCATTAAGTGGACCAGGAAATCTCTCCTCCAGAGAGTCAAGCGCAAGGGAAAGTGAAGGCAGAGAAGAGAGACACCCCCTCTCCTATTTGCTGGATCCTGACCAAAGATTGTTTCACCTGGTTGTTGATACGAACTGGTGTCCATAGTTTCTATTCCTAGGTATCACATAGGTGACTACGGTGGGGAATAGCCATGTTACCTGAGGCAGAAGTTGCATCAATCTCATTATTACTTCTGGAGGGCACCCTTGCAAAGCTCGGGTACTTGCACCGCCAAAGGCTTTTGTTAGGAGGTCAACGCAACTATTTCTATTACCTTCGCTAGTATGCCTAGGGCGTAATTACCCTAGACTATTCTCAGAAGATCCTTATATTCGATTCATTGTATTTTGGTGTCTGGTCCTAATAACCCGGAGCGGAAATACCAGAGGGCTGCTTGATTGCTAAATCTTAGGGACACTTTGGTAGAGAGTGCTCTTTTCTCCTAGATTTCCATATCTTTGTATTTTTTTGAGTGTACATAAAATATCATAATTATTAAAAGTGGTTGACTGATCAATTCGTTGATTGAGGAGGCTTCGTGGGCTTTCTCCTGCAAATGTCGTGCCTTATTCAAGAAGGCATAGGAGAAATTTTGTTGCTGATTTCCAACTAGTAGTTGTAAACGCATCAGAGAGTGATCCTCTGCTTAGGGCTATTGTTTTTTAGGGTAGTCCTAGTGCTAGTCATGATTTAGAGAGGAGTACTTCAATCCTTTCTCGGTTCCTTTTTTTCGGAAGAAGAAGATGAGGTTGAATAAATTCCTAAACCTCAAGTTAATCCTTCCTCTCCTCTTCCTGCTAGTTTTTCGAACATTCTATTATACATTGGGTCTCTATCTCATAGACTGGCTAGCACTCATATTTCTCCTTCTTTTATTTCGATGGCCACAACTGGGAACACAACTTCAGATATGAGTACATTGAGTGTGAATACTACTATTTCGACAAAGGGAGGAGGTAAAATTGATATTTCGACCATCACTCCCAATAATACAATTTTTGACTCTACCTCTATTCCATCTATGAGTGGGGGCACGCAAGATTTTGCTTCCCATTCTGGTCCTTTTTCTTTTGGAATTCCCTCTAGTGCAATTCCATCATTTCCTCTCACTGCTGCATCAGCTGTCTCAATGCCCATGTCTTCTATGGCTAGTGGATTAATTTATTTTCAGGGTTTCCCCTTCAGAAGTGGTCATATCCCTCATTCGAACCCTTCCTTCGGTTCCTTTCCTTTCTCCGCTCAAGGTCAAGGTTTTAATCCTTTTCTCAGAGGCCAAAGCTCTAATGCTTTTCAAGGCTGGAACCATGCTTTCACTTAGTTGGGAACTGGGAATCAATTTTTGTATGGTCAGTAGGGGAATGTTTCGTTCTCCTCCGTAGGTGCTTCCCTAAATTTTCCATATTTGTCAAAATTGACTAATTATCCTATTCAATACAGCCCGGGCTGGCCTCCGGTCCCTAATAAAAATTTGAAGGCAAGACTGGTGAGGATCCAGCCAACCATGTTACCACTTTCCATTTATGGTGTTCATCAAACTCCCTCATCGATGATTCAATTAGGTTGAGGTTATTTCAGCACACCCTAACTAGAAGCACTGCTAAATGGTACATTGAGCTTACTGTGGGAACTTTTTCTTCGTTTGGCGAGTTTGATACCATGTTTTTGAACCATTTTCAGTTTCCCGTTCGATATGATGTTGGGACTGAGCTTCTGGCCAATTTCCAGCAAGATAAGGCAACACACATTTCTAACCATATTCAAGAATGGAGGAGAAGGAAGAGGCTCATTAAATCCCATATTCCTAATGAATTCCTTCTCGAATGGTTCCTCAAATCCTTACAGCTATAAATATCAAAGGATGTATCTCTTTCTGGGGTATTCTATGAGGAGCAATATATCTTTAGAGCCCAACCATTGGAACTGATCTATTCTCAGTCTGGGACTCTTAATAAGATCTTGCCTAATGCTCCTCATTCCAAAGTATATTTAGCCAAACCTAATCCAGTTCCTCATGCTAACGGGCTTGTCGGTTCGATCGATAGTGGCACGTCAAACCTTTTGAATCAATTGTAGAAGTTGTCTCTACAATATTCTCCTTCTATTTAGGTTACACGGTTGATGTCTACTCCTTCCCAGCCATTAACGATTAATGCTATTAAATATTCTAACCCTAAAGGAAATCAAAAATCCAATGGGAAGAAGAAGGGAAAAAATAACAAGAAGAAAGATAAGGATTGGAAGGGTAATGGGAACAAATCCAACGATAATGTTGGAGAGTGTAAGAGAGAGGAAAAGAAGAAAGTCAAGTTTCCATGCAAGTTATGCACTAGAGAAAATATCACCCATCTCTGCCCTAAGATTCGGGATGCTCAATGCTTGTTAGCTCAGTAGGGTTCCTCTAGTTCCTAGGCTATCCTGACTAACCCTTTTCCCCAAGGGCAAAAAATGCTTGTTGGCGCGAATGCAAATACTGGAGCTCCCACAGGGGGAAACTAGGAAGGGGAAAATTCTTCAAACATATATATGGTGAGTGCTCACGTTGATTTCATCACGATATCACATGATTATGGTGAATCCAAGTCTTTGTAGGCTAAGGGTGCTTCTGATACATCCTAGCCACTCCATATTGAGAGGCCTGCAGTCAAGCCTGCAGTCAAGCCTATACATCACATGCCAAAATGTTCTGCTAAACGTTCGTCAATCAACCCTAATGCCAAGGTAGGCCAGAACTACTCCATTGTACAAGATCTGGCTCATATTCCTTGTGCTATGTCTGCGTTGGAGGTACTCTAGTCATGCCCAGAACAAATTAGTGTGCTTCTCACTGCGATCGGGGTGATAGATCCAAATAACTCTCTTAAGATCACATTTGATATGTAAAAACTTAAGAAGAGACATCCTCACTACATGGATTTTCAGATCAAATCTACGTATCTGAAAATTAATATGAAGAAGAGACATGGATTGTCATTTCTATCTCATGTTGGGAAGCCATTGGGTCTCCTCAAGCTGTTCCTTCACCTACTCATCTCACTACATTTGATGGTCATTCTCACAGGCCACATGGCATTGTTTTGAATTTCCCCATCTGTGTGGGGGGGTAAAGTTGTTAATATCGAAGTCGAGAGAGTTGATGCCAATTTGGACTACAACCTTCTATTGGGACAGAATTGGATTTATGAGATGGATGCTATTTCTTCATCATTATTTCACGTCCTGTGTTTTCCCCATGAAGGGAGGATTGTCACTATTGATCAGATGGACTATTCTCTGATAGATCCAAATGCATCTTCTGACTCTACTGTTCCCTTGGTGAATTATGCCAAGCAACCTGTGGGGAATTTAGGGGTCGGAATGTATACCTCGTTGATGGGTACCTTTGATCTTTCGCCTCCTTTCGTTCATATCAATGATACTTCATCCTCCAGGGCTCCTACTCGAAGAGGGTTCTTTCGAACTCATTATTTTTTAGACCCTTGGACCTTACCTTCTCCTAATACCACATTAGAAGAAGTTCAAGTGGGTGGAATGGCATTCCTTATATCTACAACAGAGATTGAAAGTCTATTGTTGACTCTATAGATTCCGATCTAGATTCTCTTTCGCTAGAGGATTTGGACAAAGATGCAACTCTGGCTTGGACACTTAATTCATCTTCTGCTTAGGATTTCCTCGACATTGTACTACCATCTTAAGAGGATATCCTAGAGTAAATGACTGGTGTGGAAATACCATGGGATGATTTGCATCATCGGCCCTATTTTCTACCAAATTTTCCAGAGTTATTGTTTTTTACTATATATTTTTATACATCGGCACATTTGATGGGGACATGCCTCCTCCCCCATCGAATTAAGGATATGAGGAGATGGGCAAGGCCCAAGAGGGTGAGATACATCCTTAGGGGGGCATGGGTTTCTGCGGCTATAGGGGTGGTCTGTGAATTCAAATGGACTACTGCAAAAGATTGGCTAAAGTTTTGGTTGATGAGGGAGTCCGCCCCGCAAGGGCTCGAGATGTCAACATAGATCCTAGGTTCGTGGATCTGTATAGGGATTGTACGCATGAGATGATATCTCTTATGCGTCATATCATCATAGCTAGTAGGGTACTGGAAGCGATGAGGGATGCAGGGCATGCAACGACAGATACATCAGATGAGGGTGGTGATGATGATGATGAGGGTGGTGATCATTATGACGCCTCTTTTAGTACTGCCTCATCGGATCATGGCCATTAGGGTGTCTGTGATCCTTTGGTAGTATACCTCCTTGTTAGTCACCTGACGATGAGATGTTAGAGCTAGAGGATGCTCCTTATATTTCTCCTAACCACCTCCTCCTCCACCTCATGGTTTGTAGACCATATTGAGGTAGTAGTTGACCATCCATTGTCTTCTACTGCAGAAAAACCAGCTCCTCCTCCACCTCAGCTAAGTTCGATAATCATTGAGGCAATAGTTGACCATCCATCATCTTCTACTATAGACCAAGCTGGCGCTACTACATCTTTTGTATAAGATATTTGATTTCATTTTAATATATATACAACAATATATATATATATATATATATATATATATATATATATATATATATATATATATATATATATATATATATATATATATATATAGTGCATTTTTTTTAATGTTTGTGTATGTAATTTATAAGTTGGTGTTGATGTGTATATTGTTAGGTCATGTTAGATATGTTCATTTAGTGTGCTTGCAAATATGTGTATGTTTTAGCAATTATTTGACATGAGATTTATATTAATTTGAGGATGTGTGTGGTGATGATGTTAGATTAAAATGTTTTAGTTTTGTTATATGTGATCATGATGATGATGCCTGTTAGATTATTAGATTTGTGTGCTAACTAATGACGTTTATATGTGCTAGAGGTGTATATAATTGTATGATGGTAGTGAATTCAAATGTGTATATTAGATAATTTTTATGTTTCAATAGATGTTATCATCATGATGTTTATTTTTATGAAATAATATTTACTATATATTATGTATTGGTGAACTTATATCAAACTTTTATATATGAAATTGCATGCAAAACGTCTTAATTTAAAAAAAATGCAAATATATATTTATAAATTACAAAGTTTAATATGGTTGAAACTATGATTGAAAAATCACGATAAATAATTTTTTATTGCTTAGATATTTCATTGATATTCAATATAACTTAATTATTAAACTATTTCAATACTCACAAGGAAAAAATAATTAAAGGTAAAATAATTTAGAGTTCTTAATAAGACACAAATTTGCAACTCATTCAATTTTTAATATAAAATATTATTAATAATAAATTATTCAAAAATACAATTTAACTAATTCAACATTGGTTTATAAAATTCAATTTACTTTTATATTTAAAAAAAACGTAAGTCAAATTTTTTTTATAACAATCTGAGATCCATCTTAAGTCTGGATCTACCAAGTGTCGTGAGGGATCAAATCTTTTGAGATGCAAAAATATTTTAGAGTGAAAAGATATTTGATCCCTCTAGGTGCTTGGTAGATTCGAAGTTAAGATGGATCTAGGTTGATATAATATATATGTAGCTGACATTGAAATGTTTGATTTATAATTCACGTTCTCCACATTAAGTATACACTTAATTATTTTTATTATTAATATTTTATAAAATATTACATATCAAATCCATATTAAATATTGAAAAAATTTCAAATATCCCTCATACATTGAATTAGAATCAACTATTTATGGAATAAGAATTATCTCAATCTTTCTCACTAAAGTGAAAATATAAGAAAATTTTCAATTTAAATTTCTTTATTTTTCTCTATAACAAGTATATATAAAATTATGTTATTTAATATGGACATTAAAATATTTTACTTAAGGTTGAAAATAAAATATTTGTTGTTATAGCTATATTTTTGTTTTAAATATCACATGTAAATGGAACGTAGAATGAATTACACATAATGTAATATCAATAATATTATTTATTGTCATGTAAAAAAATATATTTCTTCCATGTAGTAAAAAGTAAATTATAATTTTTTTCTCATTACATTTCTTCCTCATAATAAAGCTATTATTTTTTAACTTTTAGTTAGTTTATATATCTATATAATGTTATATAAGATTAAGGTGTAAATTGAAGTTTTGTAATTATGGCTGACATTTTTTTTTGTAAGTCAAATTTCTATTAATAGTTTCAAAAGGAAATACATTAGGGGAAAAACACAAGTAGTCTCACCCTAACCAGGTTTTTTGACTATTGCCAAGAGCATATGAAAATGAAACAAAAAAACAAAGAGAGACACAATCCACAATTTCAAAGGCCATAGGCCCTAGTAAACAGACAAAACATATAAAACACATGTATCCATGCTAGTTGTCAGAGGTGATGGAAGCTGGGTTTTCTGGAGCTATAATAGTACGTGCCAAAGGGCGGAAGGAGCATTGGACATGCTCCTCGAAATGAGCCATCCAGGCCTCTGGTTTCTCGACCTTCTCTGATAGAAAATTTTGGTCACGCTTGACCACCACAACACGCTCCCGGGTATGACATTAAAAATAATGCATTTTTTTCATAGTAGAAATAAATTTAGCATGCTCCTTCTGATGAACCCATTTTGAATTCTCAAGATGATACATGATAGATTGAATCACCTCACAATAGTGCTCCATGTAACATATTTGTTGTGGGATATGAAAACCCTAATGCACCAACACACGATGCTCGGATCCACCACGGTGAGTCGAACCCCCTCTCGGCGGAACTGAAAAAGCGAGGCAACCTTGACTCTTGACAAAATCCCCTCATCTTCCCCCATGAGCAACTGGCCTTGCCCAACTTCCCCCACTAGCGCCACCACCTCTGCCTCCATAAACCTCTCGGCTCGAACCCTCTCCATTCTAACCTTCCAGACTACCATCACCATTACAAGATACAAGCACAAGCCAAGACCAAAAATTTTCCACACCAGGTTTTTCTGAATTAGGCTGCACCTGGGCAGCGGATCTCCCTACGCAAGGGAACAACCTCATGCTTGAAACCCCAACACCACTGTAGCCAAATGAATACCACATGTCCATATTTTTCCAAATAAACCACGTAGGGGGCAAGAGCACCACCTCCATGACTGGCACACCAATGGCACCACCCCGCTGCATAGGACCCTATAATCAGACAAGGGAGACGCACTACAATACTCTCGCTCCATCAAAGGTCAATTCACATCCAACCTGGGTTGAAACCACCTATAACAAACTAGAATTAAACACAAACTAATCTCGTTAAACACACATACGACACTCTCCTAGGAGACTCACCCTTACCACTATTAATTTTCCAAATTACAACTCCCCTTCCCCACCAATAGGGGCAGAAAATCATACGAATATTCCAACCCTCCGGTCAACTTAGAGAGCTTCTGCAACACCCTCCTCTTTTCCCAGCACTCCACACACAGGCTCTAGAACTCTCGTCGCTGAATAATTTCCATCGAAAACCCCTACCACCCTCCATAACATTCTCGCCTTCACCACCTTCTGTGAGACCCATTGCGATATCATGAGGTTTCCCACGCTAGAATTTATTTTCATTCGTACTCGAGGTGATATGGGAAGACCGTGAGGCCAGTCCCCCTTCTTCCTACAGGTGCTTGTCATGTGTGTCTCCATGTTCCCATGGGAAGATCCTCTCCTCCGCTCCTCACCCCCACTGGGGATTAATTATGGGCGACATTAATTTCTTTTGTTATTACTATTTTTATTTTGTTATTTTAAATTATTATTTCACTATTTTTAAATGTAAAATTACGTGACAACATCTCTCCCTTAGTGAGATATAGAATGCCTCTTAGTGCAATTAATTTAGATTTAATATAACTTAAAAATTCTATTTTTCATAAAAAATTATTTATTACTAAAGTTATGAGATTTTCAAGCAATTTAAATTTAATATTTATAACAACTCTTACCAATTTAAATTAGAAATTTCTCTCTCTAAAGATGAGGATCAAGAAATGTAAAATAAGGCTTGTGAAGTTATTTGTAGTTGGGGATTTTCTCTATTGGAATTTCTCCCTTGATGCAAGTGAAATTTTTTTCTAGTAATATAGATATAAAATTTTGGTGTTATTTTGGTTATTTATTTGCTATTGTACTAGTTTTAATTTAACTCTTATTAATTTTAAGTATGAGTTAAACAATACAAAAGTGATACTATATTAGATTTAAACTTTTGACAAATAATATATTTGATTATTTCTTAATGAACAACTCAACAAATTTTATTTTTTCCACATACTTATCATGAGATAGTCACTAAAATTCATGTTTTCACATTTCTCCTAGCTAATATTACATCATGTTCACAATGATAAAGACATGTCTACTTTAAATAATTTACTATTAAATACATAAAAATAGATATTTATTTTACATAATCTAAATAGGAAACAAAAATGCATCACCAAGTCCATTTCAAAGTAAAAAAAATGCCTAAATGTGGTATGCTTGATATGTTCATCTTGCACCAATAGTGGTGCACCCTCTAAATTTACAGGGAGCACCACAGTTCGGTGCGTGAACATAACACACCATTACTGTTGCGGTGTGTTTCGCAAATGAAACTGCATAGGGAAAGCTATAATTTTTTACTTTGGTGAGCACAATTTGTTAGCCTATATTTGGTGCGTTCATATTTACCAAATACACCGCAAAAATAATATTTAAAAATATAGCTATAGCTCGGTGTGTTCGATAATCTGAACGTTTCATACCAGTGTGAAAATGTTATACGTGCACACCGGTGCATAAGTGTGATGCACCTTGATGAGAATTTAAATTTGTGAACTGGTGTGTCATATGTATGTGTGCACCATTGCCTATGTGGTTGTGTTTGACGATGCACCAGATCTGTGGTTGTGTTTGACGATGCACCAGATCCGATTCATGACTATATTTTGGGCACATCGATGATTTTTTTTTTTAATTGAAAGTTATGTTTCCATATTAATAAATATATTTTTAATTTAATAAAAAAAGTTATTTTATGTATGAGGATGATTTATTTTATATTTCAATCATGTGGTAGATATGTCAGCAGAGGGAGAAACAATAAGAGCATGAAAAAATCGTGGACTCATACAATATGGTTTGACCATGGGAGGCCAAAGAGAGGGAGAACACCTAATTTTTGTCCTACAATACACACTTGAGGTGTCTTACTTGGATCTCAGAGGTCCCTGCAACAAACCATCATTGTAACACTCCCTTCCCACATCTACCCAAGTAACCAACCAACCAGGGTAAACATGCGATGAGAGGTTGCCAATATTAGATTCAACCTCCTAGCGACCTTAAGGAAGTGAAACCGACAAAAGCATGAAAAACACACCCTACAAAACATCAAAAACACCCTCAGGAGGTGACCCAAGCTTCCAGGCCCCTAAACCCCGAGGGAGATTGAATTTTTGACCATTTTGAGCCTTAGCTGCGGGCATGTCAAGGCAAGGTAGCGGCCAAAAGCCTATAGCCACAGGCGTACCAAGGCAAGGTAGTAGCCAAAAGCCTATAGCCACAGGCGTGCCAAGGCAAGGTGACCAGGGCCCTATTTGGTTAGTTATATGCCTACAACTCCGAGATTTGTGCCACCTTTTTAGCCACAAAGCTCAAGTCACTGCCCATAACTTCATGAAACTGCAGGGAATTATGAATAACATTAAAAAAAGGTATGAAAGAAATCACATCATCAGGAACTCATCTGGATCCCTCCTAGCCATGATAGGAATTTCATCAAACATGTCACAAAAATTACATCTACAAGTTTAAAAAACATATTTAAACATAGGGGTCTCATACTTATCTGAGAATCGCTAAGAAGCATTGCTCCCTTACATCATAAGCTGCAATACAATCTATTTGACCATAGATACATTGTGCATTCCTTTACGAGTAAAAACATGGATAGATCCATACATCATCACTGATAAAATACATTCTTATAACCAGCATAATAACAACAGAAATACCATGGATATAACAACAATAGAATACACATAATAACTAGTGAAATTATACATCAAATACCAAAGGAATGAGCTTCTCATTAATGAATGTAAAAACCAATTGGAGATGGGACTTTGACGTTCCACCCGACCATAGATTGGATGGGCCAAATATCTCTTCACCTAATCACCCCTGTGCCATATTCCAAGTATGAATGTGGGACTCAAACTGAAAGAACCAACCAGAGCATCCTGAGGCTAAACCACCTCACCCTCATCAATAATAAACCAGGTGTTACCATGATTTACACCTGACCACTAGGCCAACACAAGCATGGATATCACCAGATTCTCTCCTCCTAAACCGTGAGGAATTTTCCCATCTCTTAGTCTCTCAAGATTTACCGCAACCCATAGTCTTAATCAGGGGTCACTAGGCCCTAAACTGAGACACAACCCTCTAGGATTTACCATATATCCTTCCATTCACTGGCAAGGATTCCCAGGCCTAATCAAGGGAAACCACCACCTCTCAGGATTTACCTCAATCCAATCTTGGATCACTAGGCCCTAAACTGAGGCAACACCTCTCAGGATTTACCGCAATCCAAACCCAGATCATTATAACCTAAACTGAGGAAATACATAAACTAGTTTTGTGTCATAAATAATAATAATATTCAGAGATCCACCTCACTCAGCTTCGAACCCATCCGGTAATCTTGCTAAACCAAGACATGAGAACTCCACACCACCATGGCTATCCAGAAATGGCAAGGCTAGGCTAAAAACACTGTCACACTTGGAAAAACCCATGCCAAGACAGAGAAGAACCATATGCAATACCATGCATGCCAAATATAGTAAGGAAAATACACATGCAAATCGATACCTGCCAAGAATCATGTTGTAGCTACTTGATTCTTGTTCCTCGATTTCTTCCTCCTTCTTGCTTTCTTGCCTTTCATGGTCCAATGCCAAAGTGCTCCAAGAAAACTCTAAGTGTCCAAGAGTGAGAAAGGGATAGAGAGAGAGAATAATGAGAGAGCTCCAAAAATGTGAGTAAAATCTTGCTAACTGATCCTCATAAGCCTTTTTATCAATGAGGCCTCTATTTTCTTCATTTTCCATTATTTTCCTTCATTTTTCTCCTCACATGCAACATGTGACCTTTCACCTTCCTTTTCTCCTATTTTCCATTATTTTCATAAATAAATGTGCCAAAACTCCTCTTGCCTCTCCAAAGCCTCAATCATTTACTTTAGCCATAATAACCAAAATTAACATCCCCTAGGATGTTTTACCCAACATTTAGTTTGGAATAAGTGTCCCATCAACCGTGGTTATTATTTTTAACTTTATTACATGAAATTTTCACCAAGGCTATTACAAAACCCTCCCTTTTGGGGGACACCATCCTCAGTGTTCAACAACACATGTACCTCAGAAAAACTGATGAAATGAAAACATATTGCCCATGGAGTTTTATAACTTAGCTCGTTGCAATACTTACAAAGAATAACCTTCTTAAAAGAAAAAATCATCATGAAAATCATACCGTGTACTGGAGCTTTATAACACAACTCATTACGACACTTACAATAATATACACATATACACATATACACATTTTCTCAACCAAAAAATAGAAGGATACGAAGCTCATATCAGCAGCAAGGGAATCCAGAGTTTCACATCTCCACCATAAAAGTAATACCAAGATTCACCTCCTTCCCAAGAAGTCTAGAATCCTCTGTCAAAGTCAAAGTTGCATCCAATTTCCAACGCTACAATCCTGCGCCACTATACCATTAGTGAACAATTACTGTCTCATTGCTCCAGGGCACACTCCTAATGTGCATATGATTTCATCTGGAAATTCTAACGCTCAAAACAAATCCATCTCTAACCTTCCCTTCTCTACTACATAGTACCTTGGGAAATCCGGCAATCACCTTCTGTGTAGTCACTCACCTTCCAAGTTCCCTGACATCCCCTATCCCTTGCGATCCATCCCTTGGAAATTTTTCCTCGCATCGGAAGATACAAAAACCAACGCATATAACTTCCTAAAAACCATCATACCAGTCATAAAATGCTCATGGAAATCAATGGAAACTATTGAGTACCAATGTCCCACAATGGCCCTGCTCCTGAAGTGCTTTACCAGTATACTACTACATGTTTCCATTCCTTTTGTTGCTGCTTCTAATTGTTGCAGTTAATTCCAATCACCAAATTGGGAATTTCCATGATTTCCTGTACCAAGCACATAATCCCATTAGACTCAAAAACAATTGAAATAAACTCAAATCATACCTCAATGGTAGCTCGTCAATAAGGTACACTTGCAATTCTATTCACTTCCTGTCACCAAAAGTCAAACTAGTTGTTTGATCAAATCATCATGTATATACATATCAAATATGGTTAGCTCAACACACAACCATCATAAGTAAAAATAATGAATATCATTCAATCATTATAAACGATAATTATAAATCACATGTCCATCTTAAGTCAGAATTGTAGATCACATGCATAATAAAACTGAAATAAAATATCGATACTTATCGTTCATTAGTCCTTAGTTGCTACCTTCATTCTTTTTTACACACACCAGATCGGTTGCCACACTCAACAAGCACCCAGTGCCATTGCTTCTCTTTAATCATGTAAAAATACACAAAGTGCACATCACAACACATACATCCACAAATGGCATACAACACCACATAATAAATACACCCACACCAGCATACAACACAAAAAAATACATACGCCTACATCTGGTGTACAACACAACACAATACATACACCTACATCTGGCATACACCACAACACAATACATATACATATACATAGTACCACACAATGAATACACATGTCATGATACCACGTCTACACCATGCACATACATAGTACCACATACTCACAACACAACATGTATGACACACACACAATGCCACATGTATACCAGTACCATACGCACAACATGTACACAATACCACCTGTACACAACACTACCTGCATAACGTCACATGTACATGACACCACCTGCAGAACGTGTACACAACGCCAAAATGTACGCCACATCACTTGTATAATGTGTACACAGTACCACATGTACACAACACCACATGCACGACAGGTACACGACACCACATGTACACAACACCACACACATGACATGTAAACGACACCACCTACACACAACAACACATATACAATCACATACATAATACCGCATGCACAAAAAATCCTATGTATAATCACACAGACAACACCATATGTACATAGCACTACATATACTACATGAAAACAACACCATATGCACACAACACCGCATATCCAACTTGCACACAATACGATATGTACGCAACACAACATATCCAACATGTACATAGAACCATATATATCCAATGCTGCATATGAAATATACACACAACACCATATATACAACATGCATACAACATCATAGGTGCACAATACTACATATGTTGCATGTACACAACACCATAGTTAAAATCACTGAATATACAACATGCACAACATATACACAACAATAGTACTGCACATTCGTAGACCATACAAAAAACCCACAAAGAAACCCGATTTTAGTGTCCTTCAGCTATCCATGCTTATCCTAACATGTCACAAATCACACTAACTTCACTTTGTTGATGTACCCCTCAACATTACCTACCCATAACATAAACATAGGCATAGTACAAGCATATAATATCAATTCATGTCCACATAATACTTACCTCGTATATATGTCAAGGTTATTCTACCACTTGATTCCTCATAGCCAAGAGCCTCTTCATGCCATTCACCTGCATAACAAATCATTCATCCATAAGAATAATCTTGGAAAACCCTATCATGTAGTGACATAGATACATATGTACATACATATATATAATCATTACCATAAAATAACCATGATCTTATTATACAATGACATACATACACACATATATACATATAAACATTGCATTAAACAATCATGATCCATGACGACCTTGTCAAACATGATATACATACATACATACATGTATACATATATAAACATCCACATAATTACGATCACATCATAATTACCAGATAGAATAAGGTCTAGTTTTAGATAACTTCCTTTTTTCGTGCATAACATGAACAACATTGAGAAAAACAGTTCCCAACATAGCCAAGGCATATGATGCCTCAAATATATTTATCTTACCCTTTCAGTTACCTTTCTCATGTCTGTAATGTCACCGTCTATTTTCCACAATGTACCCAACCAATCCAATTGATTTTCATAGTTTTACCTTCTGCTATGCTTAATCATGCACTAAGCTTCATCTCTGTCCTACATTACCTGTTGGGTACCACATAATTTTCCCCAAGCTCCATTAATTTCATCTTCCCCCCAACCAATTCCCAATACACTTAAAACATAAAAAGCAAGAACACGAATAAACAATAGGAAGACCAAGAAAACCAAAAGAAATACAATAGTGCAACAAAGTGGCATAACTATGCACCAGACACAAACAAGACTGCAAATCAATCTTAACAATTCAAAAAATATCAAAAGCACGATAATTTACAACAAACACCATGAATTAATCCCCATGGTTCCCAATGCCTCCAAGTGAAAGCTCAATCTGAGCCTTCTTTACGATTTCATGACAATCTCTTTTCCATGCAATCCTCTACATCATACTGTCATAAACACATAACTGTCAATGTATATATAGATATAGCAATATACCAATGATCTTACCTTTCTACTATTGAGTCTTACTATATGCTATCACATCACGCTAGTTTTAGTTATATAAACAATTCAACTATTACCTTGTCATGCTAATACTAAGCATGTTTCCCTGCAACTGTTCAAATATGTCAATCATAGGTTCCAAATATCAAGACATCATATCTATTAACTAAAATCAATCTTTACCAAGACTAAACATCATGTCATAATCAATTAGTAGTCAAAATCACAACACTACAACTATCACCTACTTATACTCAAGTACACATCAATTATCTCAACACATATTGCGTTAGTACAACCATCTTAATAGAAAATCATTTCTTCATGCAATATTGTAGACACATACTCATATCATGCAATAAATGAAACATTCAAAAATAGACAACATAATAGAAGTCAATGTTCAAACACCAAATAGATGACATAATCAAACATTTAATTTCAAAGTAGACGACATAAGAAAGCTCATACCTTAATGTATCTCAAGGGAGGCTATTTTGTGTGCACAATCAATATATATTAGCACGATATAAATTCACAACCGTATCAACCCAATCATAAATAAGTTCATGATATCCATAACAATATCTAGCTAACATTTTCACACCCTAAACTCATACACAATTTTCATTCATGAATATAATCACATATGCACGGTCAATCTAGACATAATACAACACACTATCATAATTAGGTTGACTCATGCCTGAATTTCATAACCCTAACCATCAAGTCACTAGCATTTAACAACAACAAGTTATATATCATGCTCATCAAAAACATGTAACCTAATCACCAAGCTAACTGTCATACAATAACAACAAGTTAACCCATAACATGCTAATCAACAACATATAAGTTATCTAACACAAAACAATAACAGAAATGCATAGCACCATAGGTTGCTATCATTCATGACTATCCAACAAATGTACATATAACCGCACTAATCAACTAACATCTATAATGTATGTAACCATAACATCAATAGAATGAAAGGAATACCCATAACCATAATGCATATAAATACATTTATCAACTAGTATTTATCACATATGTAACCATAATAATAGAATGAAAAACATATAAGTAACCTTAATGCTTACAACAACCATGAATCACATACCTTCATGCCAAACATGAACACTTGTATGATGATCTGCTCTTGCCTTGAGGTCCAATGCTGCAACTTCACTCTGATGGTCTGTATCTCCTGCTCTATCTTATCCAACACATTAGCATCATAACATACCAATATAATCATGATGACCTAATTGCATACAATGACCTTTTTCACAACAACCTTCACCAAACGAATACAAACTTGACCATGTGCACCCAGTTGACATGTATAACCAATCATGAACGACCAATGCATGTCACATATAACATCACATAAGCAAGAATACACAGACAACATAATCATGACCAATATGTGACCTAGCATAAACAATAAATGCATGTACAAAATTTAACAATATGTAAGCAAGCGTGCACGAACAATACACAAGCATGAGCAACACATAACCAACCATACTCTCATGACAACATGTTGACAACAACACCATCAACACTTCCATGGCGACACCACTACCACCATGGACAACACAAGACATATGAAACAAGAACATATAGACCACAAGCATACTAAACACATATGAAACCAACATAAATTCATGATCAACACACCTCCCGTCCAGTCCAAGGGTTGGACCATGCTCTGATACCACTCCGTAACACCCCCTTCCCACATATACCAAAGTAACCAATCAATCAGGGTAAACATGCGATGAGAGGCTACTAATATGAGATTTAACCTCGTAGATGACCTTAAGGAAGTGGAACCGATGGAAACATGACAAATACACCTTACACAACATCAAAAACATCCTCAGGAGGTAACCCAACCTTCTAAGCCCCTAAGACTTGAGCGAGACTGAATTTTTCAAAATTTTGAGCCTTATCTGCAAGCATGCCAAGGAAAGGTAGTGGCCAAAAGCCTATAGCCATAGGAATGGCAAGGCAAGGTAGCGGCTAGGGCCTGATTTGGTCAGTTTTGTGCCTGCAACTTCAAGATTTGTGCCAACTTTTTAGCCCGAGAGCCCAGTTCATTGCCCATAACTTCATGAAACTATATGGAATGATGAATAAAATTAAAAAAAAATGTAAAAACACAATCACATCATCAAGAACTCATTTGGAACCCTCCTAGCCATGACAAGAATTTCCTCAAACATGTCACCATCATTGCATCTATAGGTTTAAACAATAGATTTAAACATAGGGGTCTCATACTTATCTGAGAATCGCTAAGAAGCATTGTTCCCTTACATCATAAGCTGCACTACAATCTATTTGACCATCAATACATTGTGCATTCATTTACGAGTAAAAACATGGATATAGCCATATATCATCACTGATAAATGCATGCTTATAACCAACATAATAACAACATAAATACCATGGATACAAAACAATAGAATCCACATAATAACAAGTTAAATTATACATAAAATACCAAAGGAATGAGATTTTCATTAATGAGTGTAAAAACCAACCAGAGATGGGACTTCCACATTCCACCCGAACATAGATTAGATGAGCCAAATATCTCTTCAACCAATCACCCCGTGCCATATTCCAAGCATGAATGTGGGACTCAAACTGAAATAACCAACTAGGACATCCAAAAGCTAAACCAACTCACCCTCATCAATCATAAACCAGGATTTAATGTGATCTACCCTTGATCACTAGGAAACCACAAGCATGGATATCACCAGATTCTCTCCGCTTAAACTGTGAGGAATTTTTCTGTCTCCTAGTCTTGCAGGCTTTACCACAACCCACAGTCTGAATCAAGGGTCACTAGGCCCTAAATCGAGACACCATCCTCTAGGCTTTACTGTATATCCTGTCATTCACTGACAATGATTCCTAGGCCTAATCAAGGGAAACCACCACCTCTCAAGATTTACCGCAATCCAATCCCAGATCACTAGGCCCTAAATTTAGGCAACACTTCTTAGGCTTTACTGCAATCAATACCCGAATCACTAGGCCCTAAAATGAAACAACAGATAAATCGGTTTTGTGTCATAAATAATAATAATATTTGGAGATCCACCTCACTCAGCTTCTAATCCATCCGATAATCCATCTAAACCAAGACATGTGAACTCCACAACATCATGGCTATCTGGAAATGACAAGGCTAGGCTGAAAACACTGTCACACCTGGCAAAACCCATTCCAAGACATAAAATAACCACATGAATATATCATGCATGCTATATATAGAAAGGAAAATACACATGCAAATTGATACCTACCAATAATCCTGTTGTAGTTTCTTTATTCCTACACCTCCTTGCTTTCTTCCTCTTTCTTATTTCTTCTTTCCTCTCTTGGTCCAATGCCAAAGTGATCCAAGAAAACTCTAAGTGTCCAAGAGTGAGTGAGAGAGAGAGAGAGAATAATGAGAGAGCTCCAAAATGTTAGAAAAATTTTTTCCAACTGATCCTCAGAAGCCTTTTTATCAATGAGTCCTCTATTTTGTTCATTTGCCATTAATTTCCTTCATTTTCCTCCTCACATACAACTGTGATCTTTCACCATTCTTTTCTCCTATTTTCCATTATTTTCATAAATAAATGTGCCAAAAATACGCTTTCCTCTCCAAATATTTATCCATTGCCTTTGTCGATTTCCTTTAGCCATAATAACTGAAACTAACACCCCCTAGGATGTTTTTCCCAACATTCAACTTGGAATAAGTGTCCCATCAACTATGGATATTATTTTTAGCTTTATTACAAGGAGTTTTACCAGGGTTGTTACAACCATGATGGCTTGGATTTCAAAAATGGAACCGTGAAAATTTTATATGTTGTTAAACATTTCCGATTCAAATGGTAAAATAAGAGTGAAAGGATAAGCCATTGGAACGAAGAAAGTTATCATATTAGGATTTTATGGGTCTTATCAGTCACACATAAAACACCCTGAAAACTTGCAAATGGGGCCTTTCATTCCAATGTTGCATCATACAATTGATGTCCTACAAACCGACGACATGATGTAAATGGATTAGGCTCGTGACTTTCAATGACATGATGTATATGGCTTGGGCTCATGACCTTCGATGATCATTCTCGGCAGGATAGATTTTAATAATATATCACATGCAACACCTTATTATTTAGCCTTATCACTTATTATTACTGAACTTATAAAGACATGTCTACTTTAAATAATTTACATTTAAATATATAAAAATAGATATTTATTTTACATAATCTAAATAGGAAAGAAAAATGTATCACCAAGTTTATTTGAAAGTCAAAAAAATGTCTCTTAATCACCATAACATTATTTAACGTTTAATTCTTAGCGATAATTTTTTTATTAATTCAATTTTTATTTATAATTACCATTGAAAATAAAATTCAAAACTCTTCCATTATCAATGAAGAAGAAACTAAAACCTCTTATGCATCCCTGTAAGTCCATTTGTTTCTCTTATGGTAAAAAAAAAACTTAATCTTCAATGTTATTTATAAATTCACTATTTTGTTCTCATTTTCCTATTTGCGAAGGGTTGTGATTTTGAATCATTATTTTCATATATATTATACACAATTGGAAAGATTTATCTTTAAGTGTAAAAATGTTTCTACAATAAAAAAAATTGTAAAAACATTTGTGAATCTTACCAATTATATTATAAAATACCAATACAAAAACAATATAATTATTAAAAAAAAATGAAATAACACAAGTACATATCACTCTCCATTTTCATAACCCTCATTATCTTCCTCGCTTGGCATGATAACACTATTCTTCTAAAAAATATGTTTTGATCTAGGGAAGTGTCTTAATATGAAACACCAATCCCTATCCAACACATCTAGGTAAAAAAAAAACTAGTTGTAGTGTTTTGGGAAAACATAAGGCTCCATAGATTCATGCCACATCTTTCTAGAGTTGATAGACATCATCCCACTATCACGATATTCCTTTACATTATTCCGATCAAAGGTGTCCCACCACTTGCACCTAAAAATAATACATTGGAATGGAGATAAGTCCACTTGAATGATTTATTGTATCTTTCCAACGTAACCTAACATCCCCTACATTAGGTTTTGATCACGGTGGCTAGCATGGCCAGATTGGTTGAACTCAAATTAAACTCCATAATCTTGTGTCATGCATCCATCATTGGAATCCTCCATGTGAAATTATGTCCATATTCCCACATATACGGGAACTAATTCACCTATAAAAAAGTGAAAAAATCATAGTGTCATGTGTCTAATAACTTGGTATATATATATATATATATATATATATATATATATATATATATATATATATATATATATATATATATATATATATATATATATATATATGCGTGTGTGTGTGTGTGTGTTACAATTCAAAGGTGCATGAAGTTAAAATTGTACATAAAGAGATTATAATTACCAACTTGTTGCACCCAATCCCTATGTTTAGTGCATCCTCTTCAGCACGCGGGTAATGACCAAATGCACTGTATTTCTCTTTGACTTGATCATCAACCCAAATGTTAGGGCATGTCATTGGCATATTTTATTTTAAATGATCAGGATAAGGAACACTTCTACCATTCAACCATTTGAATTCTTTCTTGTCAATGTGACCCACAATTGTGTCTCTTCCAAATTGTAAAGAATGAATTTGTTGATGGCTTCAATTTTTGAATTCACTGATGAAATCAAACCAACACACACACACACACAGTAAATACGAGTTCAAAATATGCATTAATATGAAGTTAAATGTGAATAGTTACTGTGTAGTAATTTGAAAAATGATAAGTCTACAGTTACTCTTTATCATGTGCCTCTTTCCATTCATTTCGAGAAACTCCCCTTATCTTTTGTATTCATCCCTTTCATTTTCCCAAATCATTGCACCTGGTGTGTTGTTGATCTGCTTGATGTAGTCACTAATATAATAGAAAGACTCATATGATATATACTCCTCTGCCATCGACCCCTCAGGTTGTTTTTCCCTTTGTCAAACAAAACCTTTCAATTTCTTCATGTACCACTCTAAGAAGAACATCCAATGACAAGAAACCACCCCAACAAATTCAACCTCATCTGCTAGCTAAATTAGAAGATGAACATGCAAGTCCATGAAACTCGTCAACAGTTCCTTCTCAAAAATACAAACAATCACAACTATCTCTTGACGCCACCATGGAATGTTAGCCATAATAATCTTCTTTGATGTGATCCAATGTACAAATGCAAATTATTTAGATATTAAATGGCATACGTCTTGGGGGAAGTCATGGTTCACACAGCCACACATGAGAAAAGGCTACTAACATTGCACAGTAAATAGTACATTATAAAAAAAAGTAATTATAAAATATCCCATTACATAAAATTTAAAAATATTTATAAAATCATGTTTTTGACATACAAACTTGTATAAGGTTCAAATGGTCATATGAGTTTGACCCTAACAAACGATCTTCCACAGTGAAGCGGCGTTGTAGTGAAGACCCATATAAAGAAGGCACCCTCACACTCATTATAAATTCCTTTTCCAAATAAATATCACCTTTATTTAAAATCCATGGGACATCACATTCTTTGAAAGACCAAGCGGGACCATCCTCTCCTCTAGTTTCTTGTCTTGGCCAATGTTTCTTTTTAGTTTTTGAAGAAATAAGATCTCTCCTAACAACCAATGTGTCACTTTCTTTCGATGATATGTTCCTCCATAAATAAGATGAAACATTCAAATATATACATGGGATCTAGTAAGTGGGAAATCTTAAGATGCTCCCAATATGGGAGCTCATAAAAGACACATTTCCTTTTCATCCCAATGGGAAATTTCTCAACATAGTTGTTGAATAATTTTGGCTCATCGAACATAGGCTCCCCATTTGAATTGAACATTTCTGCAAAATACTAATCACTCTCTCTCACATATTCTCTAAGCCATTCAACTGGTGTCATTATTGTAGGCCTTTGGGTTCTCTCTGGTTTACCATTGAACGTAGACGTTGCTCCTATGTAATGGTTTTCTTCTGGGAGGAATAACCTGAAGCAATCATACATTGGCTTTTGTAGGTGATCATACCACCTAGCCTTGAGAGAAGGTCCACAACATTTACATCCATGATACCCTTTTGTTACAAGACTAGAGAAATTATTGTATACAGGCTGACACTTTAACGACCATGAATATGGAAAATTGCTGCGAATTAAATTAATATGAAAAAAATATTGTTACAAAACAAATCAATAAGAATGTAATTTACTAGAGTAGACTCCTATGCATGTATAATCATGTATGGTGTAAGAACATATGCCATGCAATGTAAAAATCCTCTCTGTTGTGATGGGTCTTGATACATTGTACACATATGCAAACTCCTCGTCCCACATTTACCCACTTTCACCGACCCTCCTAGGTAAAAATGATCTAAGGGCTACTGTGACATGTCTCAAACTCCTAGATAACCTTAAGGAAATGGAGTCAACGAACCAAGACTTAATTGACCATCCTTAGGTGCTACATGATCCCCAATGGCTAAACCACCCTTCCAGGTGTCCAAACACTGATTTAAATTATCTTTTTCTTGATCATGACTCCTAGATGCTGGCACAACATTGCCTGATTTCGATTGAAACCTTCCGTTCGCTGAATGATGCCTACAAGGGAGTGACTGCAGTATTTTTCACACAGTTATGTGCTTGCAACCGCGAGATTTGAGCTAACTTTTTAGGGCTAGTCTTTGTAACACTACCCAAAATTTGACACAACTTTCCAGAATGATAAATGACATAGAAAAATCCTCTAACACAAAAATTAATCAATGAATTGACCTAAATTTTTCTAACCATGACAGTAATTCCGTCAAACAAATGGTAAACATGAAATATATTGGTCATGGATGCATATTTGAACATAGACATTTGAAACTTATCTGAGAAGCATCAAGAACGTATAATTCCCTCTCAAAATAATTGCAATAAGATCTATTAGGTCATGCATTCAATAACTTGTCATTTAAAAGTAAAAACATGATAAGAGCCATAACTTGAATATGTCATAAAACCATGCTTATAACCAACATATAACTAGATAAATAACAATTATAACACAAACATTAAATCCACATAATAATAAGTATAATTACTCATGAGTTACAAGGGGAAATAGATCTTATCATTTATATGAAAAATCCAACTAAGCTAGGGAATTCCATGTACCACCCGACCATAGATTGAGCTGAACCAAATATTTATTTAAGCGAATCACTCTTGTGTCATATTCCAAGAATGAATGTGGAATATCATGGGATAAAATTATGCATAAACAAACAAGATAATATAGAGTTTTAACCACCTTTTAACCACCTCCACCCTCACACTACCATGTTAGCACCTAAACCAATCCTGAGATCAAAAAAATAAACTAAGCTTGGATGCCTCAGAATTACTTCACTATCCCTTGAGGAGTTTTCCTATCTCCACCCACCTATTGAGGGCTTCCCAGAGAAAACCATATCCACCCCCAAACCTTGTTATTTTGTTGATACCACCTTACCTGAATCCAAAAACCTCTTGACAATCCAAATCCCAACCAAGAATGAATCCCATCACACCATGGCTATCCATAAACGGTATGGCAAGGCTGAAACCACCATCAAACTAGGAAAATCCCATGCCAATGACAACAAATGAACCAACTACAAACATGCATACACCATGCATGCCAAAACCAACTAGGAAATCATACATGCAACCTGCTACCTACAAGTATTCCCATTGAATCTACTTGATCCAACATTTCCTTTTTTGATCCTTGGTTTCCTTTGATTTCCTTGTCCTTCCTTCACTTGCTTGCTTGATTTCTCTTTTTGGTGCTTTCCTCCTCTAGGAACCAATTCTAAAATATGAACTGACAAAAGGACCCAAACTAATGCTTTAAATCCTTTTTATTATTGACACCTCTAATTTCTTCATTTTTTCCTCTACTTTCCTTCAATTTTCTCCTCACATGTAACCTATGGCCTTTCACCTTGATTTACCGATAATTTTGGAATTCACCTTACAACATTTCCTCCATGGCATTCATATCCCATAAGTAATCATCCATACCAACCTCTATTTTATTGCCTCCATTGCCAACTTTTGATGAAGAACTTCTATTGTTGTAGTCATTCCTAACTGGTGAATTTGGACGTAGTGGTGATTTAATAGGTGGTTGATTCAACCATTATTTTTATGATTCCTCTCCAAGTATTTCTCTTAATGCAACCTTCTCTCGAGTTAACATTATAGTGGGGTGCATTGGAAGATGGTAGGTGGGTCACTCATCATCCCTAGAATCCTAATTTCAAAAAATATTGAATGTCATTAGTACAATAACAATGATATTAGTAAACACATCAATGTAATTGGTTTGTTGAAATTAAATTGTACTTAACAATTATTACCATCATTGATGCAGGATTGCGGCTGGAGGATGCCATGTTCCAATTAGCAGGGTGAAGAGGTTGTCCATTTTCATCTACCAACTACTTGCGATATGTTGCTCCTGATAAGAGATTCCAACATTTTTTAAATGGAGGAATAGTTTCTGCATCTGAAATCGATTCTGAATCATGCTCCTGCAAATTTTGATACTTTTTTATTCAAATTGACATGGATTAAAAAAATAAAAATCAATTATATAATCGAAATATAAATAAAATCTGGACTTACTCGAGATGGAAAGGGAGAACAATGTGAAGGACTTTGATCAAAAATATGGAATGAGTTGGAATTTAAAGAATTGTCCATTTGATATTATTGAGATTTTGTCCCTGAGAAAAATAAAAATAATTTTTTTTGTGCATATCTAAAATTAATCTCGAGAACCATATAACCATAATCTGAATTTCAATATAGTTTTCATTTTTTCAAGAATAAGGTGACTTTAAGCGGAAAATGTATACTATGAACTACCATAATTCATGTGGATGCATCCTACAGGATAATTTGAGAATAATATGCCATTTTATGTAAAATTAAAATTTCAGATAACTTTTAAACCTAACCGTTGTTCTTATTAGAACAAAGCGCACCGATGCATTTAAAAAAATACTAACACTGGGGCATTCAAATAATACCCACACTAGTTTCCAGCATTCCAAAAAAAAATAAAAAAAATTAATTAGTTAATTATTTAAATAAATAAATAAAATAAAATAAAAATAAAAATAAAAATAAAATAAATAAAAATGTTACCATATCGGTGTTCTTCTACAAAAAATGCATCGATGCATTTCAAAAAAGAACAACATCACTACACACCTATTTCTAGATTTTAGAAAATAAAAATGAATTCAACCAACTCGATGCTCTTATAACAATTAGAGCACAAATTCTTTTAAATAGAAACCATATCGTTGCGTTAAAAAATGAATCGCATTATTTCTAGATTTCAAAAAAAAAAGTATCATGTCGTTGTGTTAAAAAAATTTGGTGCGTCGACAATGTCGGTGCACTTGACTATCAAATGCATTGATGTACGGAGAAATTGAAAAAAATGCAATTTTTTTTTCCTTTTAAAAAAAATAAAAAACGAGCGGCAATTTATTTTTCGAAATATAATTTCATAAAGTCTTTTAAATAGTACAAATTTATTCATTATTTCAATATTTTACCCAAAATTTCAAGGGAGCGATTAGCATGAGAGACATACCAGGAGCACTGTGCAACAACAAGATACTTTGGTTTGTAGGATACTTTGGATCAACATAAATATTCAGAATATCAAAAGCTGAAAGGTATGTTGATTCACTAAAAACCTACTTAGTAAAAATTTTAAATTTTATGTTTTATTTTACTAGTAATTTTTTTACAATTGTTGTTTGGGTTTAATTAAAAGAGAGATGATTTGCAAGAGAGACACACTGGGAGCACTATGGAGTTGCAAAATGGTTTGGATCCGCCAAAAGGTAAAAATTTGAAGGTATGGTGATACACAAAACCTCGGATAAGAATTTTTTTTAAATTTTACTATTAATTTTTTTTACAATTTCTCTTAGATCTATTCACAATTTAGAAAATAAAATAAAAACTAAAAACATTATATAATAAAAAAATTACTATAGATTTTAGTAGTAAAATTTTTACGATCTTTGTTCCTATTTAAATTTAATTAAAATTCACAAAAAAAAACAATACTTACCTTAAACCCTTGCTTCTTATTTCAAACTTTTAAATTAGGGTTTAACTTCCTCTACCACTTCACAATTAGGGTTCTTCAATTTAGGCATTTCAGATTTATTTGGTTTATGTACTCACTGTATATAGGGCATTTGATATATAAAAAAGGGGAATCACTTTTGAATTAGATCTAAATCCTATCGGCACTCTTTGTTTTTTTTTAAACGACTATATGTTCAGTGGTGCTTCCTCTGTAATATAATGCATCAGTGCTCCCTATGTAATACAACACACCGATATATTATAACATTGTCAATTTGGTCTAGTCTTTTCATCATTTCTCCTGGTGTAATATAATGCATCGACGACCCTCTTCTAAATAGCACCATTAAATCATTGCGGTGCATTTAGCCTTACAAATCACACCGTCATAATTTAAAATTATTTTAAAAGAATATTTTTCCATGATGGTGCTGAAAAATTAAATGCTCTATGAATTTAATGGGATAAACACACCGATGAATTGATTCAGATAAACACATTAGTTACCAGAGTTTTTTTTGGTTCTGCACAGTTTATAAGTCACTTATTTCTATGGTACATTACTATTCGATTTGCATTGATGTATATTATTTATTTCAATTTACATTATTTTCACCAATGTAGATACACTCATTACACTAAAATTTATTTTTATGTTTGCAGATGTAACAAGATCAAGAAGACGAAAACAATAATGGCAATCAACAAAACATTCCTCCAAATAACCTGTCATGGAAGTAGCTCGGGGATTGACAACATTTCCAACCAAAAATGATAATCTATTTGGATATCAATGCAACATGTATTTTTTGAAATAATTTTCTGTGAAAATCAGACATTTTGTTTAATGTAATGGAAATAGTGTCCCAATTGAAAGACAAGGGGTTACCAGTATCAATTCCATTTTGTATGAAAAAGAGCCTCTTATTGATATATAATAAAACACATTTTAATTTATTCTATTGTGTTATCCAATGTTGTTGTGAAATGTTACACCACTGATTATATATTATAATGAGGAGATGTGAAATCTGATAATATAAAAAATTAATCGAAACATCATATATGAATGCATTAATCAAATTTTAATTTATATCAATATTGTTTTAAGATATATGTTGATTTTTCAATGAATATTAGATTTAAAAATTTACAATATTTGCACTATCAGAGGTTGATGTTTCCAAAAAAGATAAAATATCATACAAACACAACACTGGTGATTTTATACAACCAACACACTAGGGAGTTTATACAAACCATACACATGGGTGTTGCAGGTTTAAACAAAATCACTGACTCAACAATTATTTTTTGTGTGCTCGGGTGTCATTCCTTAGAAGAGTGCCTCGAGTTTTTTTTTTTTTTTTTTAGTACTGATGCAATATATATTACGCATCGGTGCTCTTTGAATTCAACTCCTCAATTCTTTTATTTATGTATGCATCTCGATGCCTTTATATATGTAGCACATCGGTGCTACTTGTTCCATGAAGCGCACCGCAAAAAAAAAAATCCGCTAAAACCTCCAGCCACCCAAAATTTTCCGGTTGTAATGAAGTTTCGTTAAAATATATACTAAAACATATTCTATTGCAGACAAATGTTTTAGCGGATGTTTTTTTGAAAATTTTTGCTGATTTTATAACATTAAAAACCTCAGTTATAACCTCCGCTAGAAGTTATTTCCTTGTAGTTTTAATTGTGTACGGTTCTTTTCCCATGGCCTAGGTCTATCGATTCCCATGAAATTTTCTATTCAAGGAAACCATAGGACATCATACATTGTAGTCCAAGTTCAATAGGAGTTACAGAAGAGTTAACCTCTAAGACAAGAGTTTGTATGAATGGTGTTTGTGTTAAATTTGAAGATCATAATGTGGAAGAATCAAATGTTGGTTGTTTTAAACACATACAAATGCCTTTTGGATATAATAAAGGACATTTACCTATCACCAGAGAAAAAAATGGAAGAATGGTACAATGCGGGATTGGAAATGAGAAAACTGCAAAACAAGAACCTCACGATGAATGGATGCAACTTAACTTAAAAATTTCTCCGGAGAAAAATCTCAGCGTGCAAGCCATTTCTAAAAGTGACTTTAAACTTTCTCTTTCATAAGTTGAAGAAAACTTAAATTTCAGGGATTACTTCCATTCTGGTTCAATTCAAATCAAGGAACTTAATATAAATTCAATTTGTTCTTCTGCTACTGATTTTCTAGCTATCATTCCTAGATTGAATCTTTTCTTGTCCTATCAACCAAGGGATAACTTACATTATATTACAGTTTTGTCTGACTTAAACTTTCTACCAAATATTGAAAATATATGTTATGTGTAAGACCCTCCTCCCACAGTTACCTAAGCTAACTGTTCCACCGGGGTAAACATGTGACAAAGAGTTAATATGATATGATTCAACTCCTCAAGTATAGTTAAGGAAGTGGAACCAACAAGACAAGATCAATCTAACCATCCTCAAAAGCTACAAAACCTTTAGGAGCAAACCAATTCCTCCAGGTGTCCTACTCCTTAGACAACTTGATGTTTTGTTGAACTAGACCCTAGATTCACCTTTCACAAGTTTTCCATGTGACTGAAACCCTCCAGTCACATGCACATCAAGGAATCCATGCGACTGCAACCTTTTTCAGGTAGTTTTCTGCTAGCGAATATGAATTCTGAGCCACCTATTCAGGGCTAGGAATCAGGCCTCTTCCCATAACTTCATGAAACTTCCAGAAATTATAAATAACAATGAAACAAGGCTACTAATGAAAAAATTTAATAGGGACCTGACTTGACAAGGCCTATCCATGATAGACATTCTTTAAAACACATCATGGACATGAAATGTATAGGTCATAATACACATTTGAGTATGGGGGGACTCATACTTATTTGAGAATCGTCAAGAAGGACTCATGCCTCCTCAAAATAGCTGCAATATAATCTATTAGTTCATGCATTAATTAAAATTTCATCTACTAATAAAAACATGATGAGATCCATAACTCAAGTTTGTCATAAACCATGCTTATAACCAACATATAACCAAAAAAATAACAATCATAGAACAACCATTAAGACCACATAATAACAAGTACATTTAATTATAAAATAAAAGAGTAAAAGATCTCTTATTAACATATGCAAATGCAACCAAGTCAGGGACATCCACATTCCAACCAACCATAGATTGAGCTGAACTAAATATTTATTTTAGCCAATCACACTCGTGCCATATTCCAAGCATGAATGTGGGATATCATGAAATAAACCAAACAAAACCAAACCAGTGCTTCCAGAGGATAAACCACCTTAAATCTCAACTAGTGATTCCACCTCATGACCGAAATTCCTAACCATCACCAGATCGGTCTCCACCCAAGTTGTCAAGGGCTCCAAAGTGTTTATTCCAACCAGGGTGCCCAGGACTAGTAACTCAACCCATAGCTGCTTTTTGGATGCCAGAGTGTTTGTCCAACCATGGATTTCAGGGCTAGTAACTCAACCCACTAAGGGCTTCCAGAGCGTTTGTCCAACCAAGGCTTCCAAGACTAGTAACTCAACCCAAGTTGTTACAGGGCTTCTAGAGAATTTTTCCAACCAAGGCTTTTAGGAACTAGTAACTCAACCGACAAGCATAAGGAACATGAGAACGAATCATAAAAACAATGGTAAACCCACAACACCATGGCTATCTAGGAAATGTCATTTCTAGGAAAAACCACTGTCAATCCAGTAAATCCTCCTTTCCAATGACATATCATAACAGGGAAACCACTTGCATGTGCCATGCATGCCAAAAATAGCAAGTAAACCATACAGAAACTCAATACCTACAAATCAATATCGATGTTTCTACTGAACCAATTGTTCACTTTCACTTTCCTACTTTTCTTTGCCTTATTCCTCCAAATCTGAGTGACTACTAGAGTGCTCCAAGCATGCTCCAAAAATTCTCTAAGTGTCCATGATTATGATAGAGGGAATAGAATGAGAGTGCCCAAGACTAAACTGAAAAAATCTAACACTGAAAAAAGTTGTGAACTGATCCTCATAAGCCTTTTTATCATTGAGGCCTCTAATTTCTTCATTTTTCCATTATTTTTCCTTCAATTTTCCTCACATGAAATTTTGTGACCTTTCACCTCCATTTTCTCTTATTTTCTATTATTTCATAAATAAAATTCCAATTAATTCCTCTTTTCCTTTTCAAATACTTTTCCATTTCTTTTTCCAATTTCCATAGCCATTAATTAATCACAAGTGATCTTTGTCACTATGTTTTTTTTCAACATTCAGCTTGGAATACATGTCCCATGACCTTGGATATTATTTTTCCTTTATTAACTTTATTACATGTATTTTTTACCATGGATGTTACAGAACCCTCCCCCTTGGGGGAACACCATCGTCGGTGTTCAATGACACCTACAACTAACAAGACCGCTGAAAAACAAAACAAACTTCCCACGAAGCTTTATAACTTAGCTCATTGTAGTATTTACAATAAAAAAAAACTTCTAAAGAAAAACAACATGACAACCATATTTCTTATTGGAGCTTTATAACACAACTCGATGCATTATTTACATATATATACATATAAATGGACATGGACAAAACATAACATCAAATAATATACCAAAATTTCTTTACCTCAATCAACAAACAATGAAGGATACATATCCCACATCTGAGTAGCCATATCCCATGTAGCTTCATCAGGCCCGTAGTGCTTCCACTGCACTTTAACCTACTCTAATGCTCAGTTCTAGAGCATGAACATATTTCTCTACAAAATTCACTGAGGTTGAGGCTATAATTCTCCTTCTGGCTCCACCTACAATACATACCATTCAATCTCATTATCAACATATTTAACATACTTCTTAATTAATGACACACGTAAAATACCATGGACTTTCACTATCATAGGCAGTGTAAGTTTGTAGGCTACTGGTCCAATCCTCTTAAGAATCTTGAAAGGTCCACAATACTGAGGTGCCAACTTAGCACATGATCCAATCCTCAAGGAGATCTTCTTGCACTTGATGTGCAAGTACACATGTTCCCCAACTTGAAACTCGTTAAACAACTTATGTTGATATACATAGCTCTTTTGTCTTTCTTGTGATGCCTCTAAATTTTTCTTGATAACCTACATTTCCTGTTACATTTCTTCCAACATGTACAATCCAATCAATACCTTGTTAACTGGATCACTCCAAGTTATAGGAGTATTAAAACTCCACCCACAGAGTACCTCAAATGGGCTCATCCTAAGTGACTCCTAATACCCATTGTTGTAAGAAAACTCAACCAGTCAAAGGTACTCTTTCCGCTTTCTCTACTGATGCATCACATACATTCTCAACATATCCTCCAAAATCATATTGACCCTCTCTGTCTTTCCATCTGTATGCAGAGGATAAGTTGTACTGAAGGCAAAATATATACCCAAACCTGCAAAAAAATATCTCCAAAACCTAGAAGTGAACTTAACATCCTTGTCTAATACAATATTCTTTGGTACTCCTTGCAACCTGAGTACGTACCTGATGAATACATGTGCTATCTCACTAGCTGAATAATTAGACTTCACTGCAATGAAGTGCACTACCTTTATCAACCTCTCCACCACAACCATAATCGAATAATTATGTCTAGATATCCTTGACAAACCTATGATGAAATCCAAAGAAATTACCTCCCATTTCCACTATGGAATCAAAATCGGCTGTATTAATCCACCTGAATGCTTACATTCTACTTTTACTTGTTTACAATCCAAGCATCTAGCCACAAACTTGTCCACTGCTTTCCTCAGATTCGGTCAATAGTAGAACTTATTCAATGATGTAAATGTTTTCTGATATCCCAGATGACATGAATACGACTTAGCATGAAATTTTCTCAAGATAAGCTTCTTGAGCTCACTATTGTCTGACACATAGATCTTGTCCCTATGTTTGACCAAACCATCTACTGTGAGATGATAGTCCACATCCTAATCACCTGTACCCTGTTGTAACTTGTGCATAAGCTCCCTATACATGTCATCATGATGATCTACCTGTAAGATATGATCCTGTAGATCTATCCCATATGAAATCATAGCTACGATGTGATTTACCTGTACTCTTCTTCTAAGATAATCTACAACCCTTTTCTCTATACATTTAATGTACCTTATCTCAAAGTCAAACTCACTGATCATGGTCAGCCATCTATCATGCCTGGAATTTCAATTTGGTTTGTCAAATAAGTACCTCAATCCATTGTGATAAAAATCAATACAAACCTCTTGCTAATAAGATAGTGCCTCCACATCTTCAATGCATGAATGATTGTTGCCAACTCAAGATCATGTGTCACATAATTTTTCTCATGCTCATTCAATTTCCTTGATTCATAGCACACTACGTATCCTTCTTGCATCAAGACTCCCCCAAACCCTCTCTTTCAAGCATCTGTACATACCAGAGACCCTTTAACTGGATCCGCAATATTTAAAATTGGAGCATTTGTCAACAACTGCTTCAATTGCTCAAAATTGGCTGCACATTCCTTGTCCATTAAAATTTCTTACCTTTCCTCTTCAATGATGTAATGGGATAGAAGATTCGAGAGAATTTCCAGATGAACCTCCTATAATAACCTATTAGTCCCTTGAATGACCTTACCTCATCCATATTTCTAGGATTTTCCCATTCCATGATGGCTCTTATCTTTTCTGGATCCACTACCATGCCTTCCTTGGAAACCACATGCCCTAAGTAATGTACCGCTGTGTGAAATAAATTTCATTTACAAATGATGCTCTCTTAGAAATCTCAATATTGCTTCTCAATTTTTGCCATGTTTTTCCTCATTCTTAGAATATATCAATATAGATCATTAATGAATACAATAACAAAATTATCCAGATAACGATGCAACAAACTATTCATCAAGTACATAAATTTAGTTGGAGAATTAGCCAAACCAATAGGAACTACAACAAACTCTTAATTCCCATACCTGGTCTTGAAAGTAGTCTTGTAAATGTCCTATTATTTGGTGTGTACCTGATGGTATCCTTATCTCAAGTAAATCTTCAAGAACATTGTTGCTCCCTTCAACCAATTAAACAAGTCATCAATCCTCGGCAACAAATACATGTTCTTGATGGACACTTTTTTCAACTTCCTATAATCGATGCACAACCTTAGAGTACCATCCTTATGCTTCATAAACAACACTGTTGAACCCCAAGGTGATACACTTGGCCTAATGTATCCCTTTTCAAGAATTTCCTTCAATTGCAACTTCAATTCCACTAAATCTAGAGTCCTCATCCTATAAGGTGCCTTTGATGATGGTGTTGCCCTTGGTACCAAATCAATAAAAATTTTGACTTCCGTATGAGGCAATAAATGTGGAATCTTTGCTGGAAACACATCTTGGAACTGTTGCAAAACTAGATACTTCTTCAAGACATTTTCATCCTCAACTTCCTTACCTTTATCAATGGAAATATGCACTACAAATAAAACACACCCTTTCCAGCGACTGTGCTTTGCCTGCAATGTTGTGACCATTCTAATTAATGTTTCCTTCTTATTACCCCACTCCAATTCAAATCAAATCTATCTGCATACAAAGCACAGTCAATTACCCCACATCAACTTCTGCATGACAACACAATGACAACAATGTCCCTTACCATGCATACATATCAAACATTTAGACCACAAGCATAATGAACATATATGAAACTGACATGTATGAGTGATAACACATTCATTAAAAGAGAAAGGAAACCATACATCACCCAAGGAGAATAGAACCATGCTTTGATACCACTCTATAACACCCTCCTCCCACATTTACCCAAACTAATCGGTCCACCGGGGTAGACATGTGATGAAGAGTTACTATGATATGGTTCAACTCCCCAATTAAAGTTAAGGAAGTGGAACCGACAAGACAAGATCAATTTGACTTTCCTTAGAAGCTACAAAATCTTCAAGAGCCAACCAACTCTTCCAGGTGTCCAACCCCTGAGACAACTTGATGTTTTTTTGAACTAGACCCCTAAGCGCACCCTTGAAAAATCCCTCCATGCAATTAAAACCATCCAGTCGCAAGAACAACAAGGAATCCATTTGACTACAAACTTTTTCAGGAAGTTATGTGCTAGTGACCTCGAATTCTAAGCCACTTTTTCAGGGCTAAGACTCAACCCTCTACCTAGAAGTTCATGAAACTTCCATAAATGATAAATAGCAATGAAATGAGGCTAATAATGAAAAACTTGAACACAGACCTAACTTGACAAGGACTAGCCTTGACAAAAATTCCGTCAAACACATCATGAACATGTAATTTACAAGTCATAAATTCACATCTAAGCATAGGGGTGTCATACTTATTTGAGAATCATCAAGAAGGAATGAATCATCCTCATAATAGCTGCAAGATCATCTATTTGGTCATGTATTAATTGACATTTCATCTACTAATCAAAACATGATGAGATCTATAACTCAAGTATTTCATAAACCATGCTTATAAACAACATATAACCAACAAAATAACAATGATAGAACAACCATTAAGATCAAACAATAACACGTACATTTACCCATAAAATACAAGAGGAAAAGAGTTCTTATTAACATATGAAAATGTAACCAAGTCAGGGAATTCCACGTATCACCCGACCATAGATTGAGCTGAACCAAATACTTCTTTTAGCCAATCACCTTCGTGCCATATTCCAAGCATGAATGTGGGATCTCATGGAATATACCAAACAAAACCAAACTAGGGCTTCTAGAGGATAAACCACCTCAACTCTCAACCAGTGGTTCCACCTCACGGTTGGACATCACTGACCATTACCAGATTGGTCTCCACCTAGGTTGTCTAGGGCTCTAGAGCATTTGTTATAACCAGGGCTTCTAGAGGATAAGCCATCTCAACCTTCAACCATTTATTCCACCTCACAATTTGACATCACTAACCATCACTAGGTCGGTCTCCACCTAAGTTTTTCAGGGCTTGAGAGTGTTTGTTTCAACCAGGGCTTCCACGACTAGTAACTCAACCCATAGCTGCTACTGAGCTTCCAGATCATTTTTCTAGCCAGGGCTTCTAGGACTAGTAACTCAACCCACCAAGGGCCTTTAGAGTGTTTTTCCAAACAAGGCTTCTAGTATTAGTGACTCAACCCAAGCTGTTACGAGGCTTCTAGAATGTTTTTCAAACCAAGGATTCCAAAAACTAGTAACTCAACCCACAACCATAAGGAACATGAGCACCAATTAGAAAAACAAAGGAAAACCCACAACATCATGGCTATCCAGGAAATGGAAAGGCTAGGAAAAAGCATTGTCATTCCAGACAATCCTCCTTGACAATGAAATATCATAGCGAAGAAACCTCAAGCATGCCAAAAATAGCAAGTAAACCATACATGCAACTCGATACATGCAAATAAATCTCATTCTAGTTGTTGACCCAACTATTCCCTTGTACTTTCTTACTTTCCTTTGCCTTCTTCCTCCAAATCCGAGTGACTACTAGAGTGATCCAAACATGCTCCAATAATTCTCTAAGTGTCTAAGAGTATGAGAGAGAGAGAATAGAAAGAGAGTTCCCAAGACTGAACTGACAAAATCTAACACTGAAAAAAAGATGTGAACTGATCGTTAGAAGCCTTTTTATCATTAAGGTCTCTATTTTCTTCATTTTCCATTATTTTCCTCACATGCAATTTTATGACCTTTCACCTTCCTTTTCTCCTATTTTCCATATATTTCATAAATAAAATTCCAATTAATTCCTCTTTGCCTTTTCAAATCATTTGTCATTGCCTTTACCAATTTCCATAGCTATTAATTAATCACAAGTGATCCCCATCACTATGTTTTTTTCGAACATTCATCTTTGAATACATGTCCCAAGACCTTGATTATTATTTTTCCTTTATTAACTTTATTACATGGATTTTTGACTAGGGTTGTTACATTATGGCATTAATAGACGCAAAATGCGGCCACTCAATGTTAGATTTACATAACTATCGTAATTCACATGTAAAAGAAGAACCTCGCTGCACATTATCGAATCTGAGGTAGAATTAGGCTTATTCAGGTATGTGAAGCAAGCATATTGTGGAAAAAATTGATATATTCAAATGAATG
Source organism: Pinus albicaulis (assembly GCA_034641835.2). Classification (NCBI taxonomy): domain Eukaryota; kingdom Viridiplantae; phylum Streptophyta; class Pinopsida; order Pinales; family Pinaceae; genus Pinus; species Pinus albicaulis. The sequence goes on from CM076584.1 coordinate 1,153,302,036, forward strand.
ATCCTATGCAGAAGTCTAGAATTTGACATTCATATTCATTGTGTAGATCATAAAGAGAAATGTTGTGTTTTTGAACATGTTTTTCTTCCGAATTGGATGGTGGAAAAAATATAAGTCACAGTAGGATTCCTGTGTTTCACATTGAGGAACTCATAGGTGTGCATATTGGGGGTATGGCTTACATGCTATAATAACCAAACATTCATTGATTTATTTCATTTTCAGATGTTGGCTCAACATTAATCTCTTTAAGATTAAACATTGGAGGGTGTGATTGTATATAGAATCAAATAGGTGCTACAAGATTAAAAATATCCAAATTTTGGGTTTCAATTTATGTTTTTGTCATGTAGATTCACATTTTAAGGCCTCCAACATTTATGGCACTGCTAATTATAGTGATTTTAATGACTGTCCTTTCCAATTTTATGCAAAGATTGAAGCCTTGACATATTTGCTAGTTATTCTTGATGATTTTGAATATGAATGGTCTAAACCTGACACATTATATAGTTTACTAGGGCAACATAATGTTGTTGGGACTTGTAAAAAATGTTTAGTGCCAAAAGTCATTTTTGATATTCATGCAACTTAGATTCTTCTTCATGTTCATGGTAGAAATGTTCAAGGTCCTCTAAGTGCAGAAAATGTGTTATGAATATAATTTATATAAAAATAATATAAATAAATAAATAAGCATAGTAATAGTTAATTAATTAATAATTACTTTATGAAGAGACATGTCTCTAAGAGCATGACCATTCATGAAGGGGCACCTACCTAGGTATATAAGCCTACCCTCATTTGTAACAATTAATCGTATCATATCTCTTATATATATATATATATATATATATATATATATATAATCCTCTGATGGATAATTTTATATTTTAGATATTCTGAATCTCTTCATTACGTATACAGACTTTGTTTTTAACATTGGTATTAAGGTTGTTCGGTCCTCTGGTTGCTCCACTATTGCACAAAACCAGTCTAATCTAGACCTTTGGCCATCAAATCTACATAAACCTTTTTTTCGTGCGATAGAAGTGCTCCGCTAAACAATTTTGGATATTCTCCAATTTTCCTCCACACCCTCAGCTATTAAAAAAAAAAAAAAAAAACGAATCTGAAAAGAAAGTCATATATATAAGTTAGAAAAAAAATCAGCCGACCAGTTGGTCTGCGGCCGCCTTTCCTACTGCTGTCTTCATCCCACATCTAACACCCTTCAACCGCCACTTATGGAAAACCGCCGCCATTGCCCGTTCTAAGGTCCGTAACACTCATCACCATTGGTCTGTTGCTCCACTCATCAATTCCAGCCACAGCCACTCCATTTGTAGCGCCGCTACAAATTTTCTCCATCAACGCCTCCACATCCACCCCAAAAAACCAAACACCACCATACAACCGATTAATAAATTCATATTGTTTCCATTCCAAATCTTTTCCATTGTTTTTACTGCACCCTTCAATTTGTCGTTGAATTTTGGAACAATTATTCATGATTTTGTACAGTGTCCTATCAACTGATATTAAGTGCATAAGCCTTGTTGGAGGCAACTGATATTATTTTGGGAGGACACTACCATTATTTTCCAAAGGTTTCATTCTAAACGTTGCAATCTTCAACAAATAAAATTTTCAAGTAATTAATCAACCATTGGAGCTGGCATATAATTGTGAGAAAATTAAAAAAACAATTAAATTAATATAGCGTAAAGTGTAAAATTCAAGTAAAACCAAAATGTAAATGTGAATCCACCACTAAAATTCCCGTGTCGGAGTATTGGACCATGAATCTATTGGGAGGCATTGCAATATAAAATAAAAGAAAAAATTATATATATAAGAGTCAACTTTAACGTTTACGGATTATATGCATAAGTAAAAGAGGAAGAAGAAATTGTCGAGAAGTGTATATATATATATATATATATATATAAAACTAAGAAAAAAGAGAGATAAAAGAAAAGGTATTTAAAGTTTTTCGTATTTATACTAAGATAACATATTCAAAATTCCAAGAAAAAAGTACGAGGAAACCATTATAGGTGGGAAGGTATTTATAAACAAAATTATTGAGGTGAAGTGAATTATTGAAGGTAATTATCAAGGTAGAATCCGATCTCTGATTTCACTATAATTTGGAATATATATATATATATATATATATATATATATATATATATATATATATATATATATATATATATATATATATATATATATATATATATATATATATATATATATATATATATATATATATATATATATATATATATTAAAAAATCCCAATCTCAACTCAAAAAGTTTATATCAAGTTTTAAATGGGATTATAGACGTTTTAATAAAAGTATAAAGGAAATAAATATATTTCAAAGAAGTCAAGAACGAACGCAAGATGAGTTCCACAAATATTCCAACATTTTGCACTATATGTATGTTTTGTGAAACAAAAATTATGTATCTGTGGATTAATACAAATTGTGAAATATGTTGTTCAGCATGTGGAAAATTATTTAGTACGAAAAAACCCCAAGGTAATGAGCATATGTAAATGAAAAAATTAAAATAAGAACTTGTAGAAATTCAAAAAAGAAGAAGAGGCATCAGAAAATAAATATAAAGATCTCGAAGATTAATGTTACAAAGAATCAATGGAAAATAACGAAGAAATTTTACGTCTAAGTGACTATAGTAAAAAATTACTTACAAAGATCAAGAAGGCCAAGGCTACAACGAAAAAATTAGAAAAAGAAAAGGAATGTCTAAAGAAAAAAAATTCAACGAGAAGTTATCAACGAAGGAAAAAGAAAATTTGTACTTAAAAGACTTGAATCAAAGGTTATTAGAACAAATCAAAAGTTTAAAAGATAAAAAGGATACTAAGAATAAAGTAAACAATATTGAAAATGAAAAACTTTCATGTTTGAGGAATCATAATCAAAACCTTCTAATGCAAATAAAGAAGCTTAAAAGTGACAAGAAGATGCTAAAAGACAAGTTAGAATAACTTACTCAAGATGAAATATTGAAGTCTCTAGTCGTAATAGCCTAAGTAGAAGATAAAAGAAAAAATATTGATCGAGTCAATATCACAACTCAAGAAAATGCAAAACTAGTTGAAGTAAAAACATATTCAGGTGTTGCAGTTCAAATAATGGAAATTTCAAGTGAAGATATCACAATTAATCAAATTAATTCTATGCTTAAAAGAAATTAGATACCTCCAATAAACCAATAAATCACCACAAACAGATTCAGATGAGATAAAATCACAATAACTCCTTATCTACACCAAAATCACAAGAGAAAACATCTCATCTAGTCTGTGTATCTATATCACTCATAGCAGAAACAACAAACTTATATTCTAAAGAATAATGATGTTAGCAAAATCCAGTCTGAAGATAAAAAGTTATCCTAGCTATCAAGTAATTTCAAAATCCCATAGAATATTAATTATGATGGTCAGATCCATTCTCAGTTTGAAAATTATATTTGTCACTCCAAGGATCTTATCATCTTGTATCAACGAAGATAACAAATCGAAGAATTCCAAAAGATGCAAAAAAATTACAAGGACAAGGAACATATAACATTCCTTGTCAGCAACAAGCTTTGAGGACAAATCTTTCTAAAGAGGAAGGAAATGTTATGAATATAATTTATATAAAAATAATAAAAATAAATAAATAATCATAGTAATAGTTAATTAATTAATAATTAGTTTATGAAGAGGCATGTCTCTAAGGGCATGACCATTCATGAAGGGGCACTTGCCTAGGAATATAAGCGGTCCCTCATTTGTAATGATTGCTCGTCTTATATCTCTTTTGTATTCAAACTTTATATATATATATATATATATAATCCTATGATGGATACTTTTATATTTTAGATATCATGAATCTCTTTGTTTCTTATACGAACTTTGTTCGTAACAAAATGGAACAAATGATAGAGTAGAGACAAATATTGATTTGAGGTGGCCTTTTCGTGCTCAATCCAACGGAAATTTAGGTAAGTGTTGTGATTCAGTGGTTTGTTTTCCTTCAAACATATGCAATATACTTGATATTAACACCAGTTATAATGAGCCAATAAATAATGAAATGGCAGATAACACACTTCCCAACATTTGTTCTCTACAATATACTGGAGGGTACATACCACACTAAACACATTGTGGGAAAATGAAGGCGAGCCATAGGTAAATAGAACTTCATTTCTTTAACATTTGAATCTTAACTTTTCTTCTATGTTGCTATTGTTTTGTGGGTTGGCCTTGTTATTGGTTTTGTCAATGAGTACTACACAAGTAATTCTTACAAGTAAGAATTGAGTTCAATGCATAATTCCTTTTCTTTGGCATTTTTTGATATAAATTGTTGATGGCTAGTATATCATATTTTCATTAAAGCCCTATCTAAGATGTTTTTGATTCATGCAGGACTAAAGAAAAAATTAATGTTATATTTGGGTTGGATTTGGGATAAAATATGTTATTATTCCCATATTTTCTATTCTAGTAAGCATTTTTGTGAGTTTTAGTTTGACTGCCATATGTGGTATTGAAGTAGCTGCTTTGGGCATGATCAACAAAATTGCAACAAGATTGACCATTAATGATGCATATGGACCCATGAGTGACAATTCTAGTAGAATTTCTAAGATGGATGACATGAGTCAAAAGATATGTGAAAGGACAGATGCCCTTGATGCGTCTGGAAACACTATTGTTGCCCTTGGTTAGGTGCAATCAATGTATTTTTTTATTACTCGATTAATTGTGTGAATGTAAGATTTTTATATCGTTTTCAAAATCTTATTATGTATGAATTATTTGAAATTTCAAAATATTTAGTTATTTTCCATTGGTTCAGATGTATTGGTATCACTTGCATTGTCTGAAGCAATTAAAATTGTGAATTTATTGACACCAAAAGTGTTCATTGCCTTAGTTGTTGGGGAAATATTTCCTTATTGGTTCTATACAATGACATTGAAAATTTTTGTGTAATTTGTGACATGATGATGCATCAGAGCATGCCAGGACTCCTGGTCCAAAAGGGTCTAATACCCACAAGGTTATTGCCATTGGTGACACCATAGACCTTCTCTAAACATTTTAGTAAATCATATGGCTATTGAGTCATTGATGATTGCACCTTTTTTTTCAACCCATGGTGGGTTTTTGTTTAAAATCTAGAATCTAATTATAGAAATCCTTTTCAAGCTAGTTGTACTAGTATGCACCATTTTTCTCTAAGTGTGAAAAGAAAAGTTTGTCCAAAATTTTATGATTCTTGGTGGATATTTCCAATGGCAACTTCTGTTCATAATGTTAGTTTTTCTAGGTAAATGTCTAAAAGAGGTTGTGGTTTTGGTCATTGTTTTATTGCTACTATTGGCTCAAATTTGATATTACCATTTTTCATGAAATATAAAATATTTTAAATTTCCCATTAATCAGTGCTTGGACTGTTGTATGAAATTATGTTTTAGTTGAAATGCATTGAATGATGTTTTAGTAGAAAAATTGCTTTATTTTTTATCAGTTGGGTTTGTATCATGTTTGAATTAAGGTAAAATACCAAGAATTATACATTCTTGTTATCTCTTATATACCATATATACTTGTTGTTGCGGATAGATGACTATATGTGAGAATTTGTTATATAGTTTTATGTGAAAACCATTGTTGTGCATGATATTGTTTCTTGTTTACATGACTATCATTTTCTAATATCATTAACTTATTAGTTAGAAGGCCAGATATGTACACTAGAATTTCATAATGAACTGATAGTTGTGGATGTATCCTTACCAAATCAGGTTGCTATTTGATAGAAGCATATTTGATTACTTTAATGCCAATAAATTTCAATGGAATATAGGCACATAAACTTAAAAAGATATCAAATGTCAGCAATTTTTCCTTTTCCCCTTTATATTAGTGGCTTCCTTATTAGTTCTTCTAGGCTAGATATAGTGGTAGTGCAAAATAAATATGAAATATATTATGTTAATGCATTCTATATGAGGGGAACATCCACAATCTTTTAGCTTGAACAATTATAGAGAAAAATTACGAAAATCATTGTTTTATTTGTGAAGCTCAATGTGGTGCCTAATGTTGAGAAAAGTGCATAATTTATCATTTTTTTAAAATTATGTGAATATTTCCAACTCCTATTTTGTTACTATCAATATTTTTTTGAATTTCCATCAAAACGCTATATGGTGACAACATAATTAAACAAAAATCAAGTAGAATAAAAAATAGGCTAACTTGTGAAATGCATATCTAGATTCTATACCCTTGTTTCTTCACTCAACTTTCCAAATTTTTACTATTAAAATAGTAGTTGAATGGATATTTCTAAACTTAAACGGAAAATACCAATATTTTACAATTTGAGTTTTATTGCTACGTTCCTTGCTAAAGCTTATGCTGCTATAACAGAACAACCAAGAGATGTTGATAAGCTTCACCTGCGATGTAGCGATTTTGTGCAACAATACGAAAATGGTAGAGGTATCAACCAACATAGAAATGATTTGAGATGAATTCATTGGGCATATACAATGAATCGCGATGGATATTGCTACAAGTACATTTTATTTTGATGCCTTTTCCTCTTACACTTTTGATGTTTTTTGCTCTTAATTAGTCACTAGCCATGCAAGCATGATAGATAACTCTAATCCATATTTTTCAGTCATATCATGCCTCTATAAAATAGGTTCCTATGTTTCTACTTATATGGTAAGCCTATGACTAAGACTATACTTGATATGTAGCACATTGGAATTCGACTCCTTTGCTACCATTTGTTATCACTAAGTTGGAACCAGTTGGGTTGTGTCAACCTCCAACCCATCATAACTATTTCAAACCACTTTTGACTGGAAGTTAGCCCTTCCCACCTGAGAGGGCTCTCTCAAGGAAAATAGTGAAATATTCTAGCCGTGATTCAATTTGCAGATGACTAACTCTGTTTATGCTCTATGTGGTTTTTTGTATGTGAAATAATGAATGATGGCTACCATTGGGAATGGAGTTAACTAAAGAAATTCAATTACTATCAAATTGTGTTAAAACATAACTTTTACAACAAAACATAACATATGAAGGAAATTTGAGCATAAAGTTATGAATTCCAAGTAATCATAATACCATGAAGTTGATGAAAATATACAAACTAAAAAGAAAAAAATACATAAGCTAAGAAAAATCTCAGTTTTTGAAGAAAACTATTGTAAATTGTACTATGTATTAGCTTGATAAAGAAAAAATTACATGATAGCCTCCTCATAAAATTCCTTCTCTAAACAAAGTGAAAGAGTCCACCATATATAGGGTGAGGCCTTCATACAATGGTCTTCCACCTTAGCCAACCTCGAATTCCTACCTAAGAGACCTATTTCTAATATAATTACATCATATGGAGACTTTCTAGGGATATTTATATTTCAATAGAGTTTGAATACAAAAAGGACTCTTCTTTCATTAAGTAGGTCAACAAATTATTTTAATAACCCTTATCAAATGCAACCAACTGATTTTCTGAATGTGTTGGATTTCTGATGTGTCATCATGCCACGTGGATGTTCACCTTGTTGAGTTGGACCTCCACCAAGTCGATTTTTAAAATTTCTGCAACAAGTCTGTAAAATTTTGTAAAATAGGCCTCAAAGATGAGTGTGTATTTTCCAAACCCTGATGGTTGTGCAAAATTGAGAGAGGCTTTTGTATAAGGGCTCGTGATGAAGAAAAACCTCCTTTAGATTTCCAAAATTCCTTTCAATTTGGTCATAAAGTGAGCTTGAAGTTGACCACTAAAACAATCATTTCCAGAAATTTGATAGCAAACTTTGGTAGCAAATGTCAAAATCAACCCTCTGCATATTATTTGACTTTTCTGACTATTCCAAGGTCTTCTTTGAGGTTAATAAGTTAAATACATGCACTGAGCCCTCCTTTTTCTAAGATTTTATCGGTTTACCTCCATGGGAAGCTACAAGACTTTCGTATCAAATTTCTGCCTTCAAGCCTGGGAGTTGGTACAAAAGTACCTAGTTTCCTGAGATTTTGCACTTTCACCCTCCTATCACATCCAAAACATTTATAGAATCCTATACATGCCTGTATAATATCATAATCCATATTTTAGTAAAAAATTTGTAATCTTACCATACTTATGGAGGAGCATCATCAGTTTGTACAATCATTTTTAGGCCTTTCTTCAACAATTTAGCTTATACCATTTCCATCTGTCCTTCTAAGTCATTGACCTAACCTTACAACCTTCTCCTCTCTGATTGCAACCATCTATTCCTCTTGCACAAGTGATTCATCATTCTATTCTTTTTACCATTCTTCTAGATTCATCCCCAACCTTATCATAGAAATCAATTTTTCTTGGTCACTTCTTTTCTAAAATCCTCAAATTCCAACTTTGACTCTATTACATTTTTCCTAGCTTCCATCAGTTGTTCATGTAGAAGCTTCATCTTAATTTTCTCTTTTACATGCCCCTTGCCTTTCTTCTTCTTCACTGGCTCTGTTTTTGTTTTATGCACCTCGGGCATTTTTTCTTTAATGAGTTGCTTCTTTGACAGCTGCAAATATCCTAAAGATAGTGGACGAACTCTAACATTTACAGGCCTTTCCTAAAGGCACATAAATAAACCCACAAGACCATGAGACTGATCTTATGGATAAGAAGAACATCTCGAAAGGAAATGAAAACCGGTTTGTGACAGCAATTGTATTAAAAAATAGAAAGGGAAAAAAATGAATAAGAAATTATATGGTGCATGTATTTTGGGAATCGTAAATAAAGACAAAAATGTGTGATCATGACACAATAACCTCTGACCATATTGGTTTTCAAATTTTATGTATTCTTTCCCTACCTTTAGCAGAAAAACCAACTTTTGTAGTGAAAACTGTGTTGGAGAAGACATATTTGCTACGGAAGTGTCAGGAACTTCTATAGCAAATCCTGACCCATTTGAACTAGATTTGCTGCGGAAGTGTGTAAAAGTTTCAAACTCACAATGATGACCAAATCAGCTCAAGGGACATAAAAATTTGGATTTTATCTTTATGATGACTCGTACTAATACCCATAACAACCTTATAATCCATATTTATGACTAAGATGACCTTTGTACATGTGATTATTTTGAAGAAAAACCTAAAACCATAACAAACTTAACCTAATTGACTTAAAGACAAACCTAAGTGTTATCGTGGATAACAGTGGCTCCAATGGGGATGTTGCACCCCTGTGGAACAACAAAGAACCATAAGCTCCAGCGCTTGACCATTGGGCTTATCCCAATCTCTTGTCATATTCTTCAACCTGCATTTGACCCTTGACATGCTCTTTAATAAAAAACATTGTACAAACCAAAACTTGCAACAACAATCTTCAAACTAAATGTTGAAAGAGATTCTTGCCTGATAAGCTTATTTATGTTAGATCTAATACTTTTGTGATCCATAATGTAGATAAATGTCTTTCGGATTAATAAAATCATCATAAATTGGTCGACGTTTTGAACCATCTAATGTGGTTCATCCTCAGGACAAGGTGAAGAAGGAAATCAGTTTCATTGAATAAATATTAAGGATGTGCCATTGCCCAGTGATATCTTATTTATTGTTGAAATTTGAAACAAGAAACAGTGAAATTGGCATCTAGAAATGGCTACCATGGAGGCTTTTGATTTAATTATTTCTTGATTAAATTAGAAGAAATGTGTGTCAAATTTATTTATCCCTTAAATAAATAGGACAATAAATTGTAATATTATCTCACAATCACTTGTAATAATTAACTAAGTGTGGTAGACTCAGTTAGCTCATGAAATTTGATTTGAGAGTGGTTGGTGAGGCATGTAGAGTGTTTCTATTTTTTTTAGAGTCCAAGTTGCAGTTAATGTATTAGTTTAATGCATGATAAATCAGTTAACTCAATTAAGTGAGTTAAATCAATTTAACTAGTTGTAATTGATTGTTGCACTAGTGAGAGGTCAATTGAATTAAATCATATTTAATTCAAATGTAGTGATCTATCAAGTGAGTAATGATTTACTATTAATAGTTTCATGCATGTCAGTTCTGATGAAGACCAAGTTGAGACAGAGGTTAAAGGGAAGTTAACTATAAGTTTTATTTTTAGAAAATTTCCTGAGCATGATTATATACACCATAGGATGCCCATGATGTATTGATAAGTCAAGGAAGGATAATTATCCTAAATAATAGGGATTAATTTCCTATGGATTGTGTGAGAAAGGCAGGCTGAAGACAGGCTGAGAATTGGCTAAGTGTTGGACGAATTTTGTTTGGATCAGTGTGAGAGAGTTGGTAGAGTGTGGCAGATTCTTGTGAGCAAGAATGCATTGTATTGTTTCATGATTCCTTGGTTCATTATACAATAGAGATAGAGGGGTTTTGAGCACCAAGATTTCCCCATGAAAAATATCTAGGTTGTGTGATTGATTTGCTTCTTTCTTTTACTTGGTGTGATTGTGCGATCATGTTTATTTTCCGCAAATTAATTATAAAAGGATTTAGTATATTGCATGATCAGATTGAATCCATTGGTTTACATATTGTTTTTATAATTTATAAATTTATGTACATACCAATCCTACTCTAACAACTGAAAATCCACCTGTTTAACTCAAGTAATATGAAACCTCCATTATAGCCAGTCAAAGAGCTCATCCAACACCTAGGCTTCTTGAGTGTTCTTAAGTGGACCATATATTGGCAACTCGGAATAAAAATTGAATTCATAACTTGAACTTATAAATTAAATAAATTCGACCTTCACTGATGACTGAAATAGACTTACCAAAGGATCTTGATAATCATGAAAAATCTCCTCTTCTTGATGAGTAAAACCATGAGGGCCGAATGCATTCATAACTGATGGCTTCTTTTGTCCTATGTATTCAATTCCAAGAACATCATCAAATAAAAAGGCAACAACGGATTTGTCTTCCCTTTCATGTAAATAAAAAAAATCATCCATGCATCCTTGAACATCTTCAAACATGACATCCATATTGTGTGTATCAAAACTAATCTTTTTCTTATCAAACAAATCATATATAATATTTTGGTTATTTTGCTTGAGGACTGTCATCTTGATTTCGAACACTAACAGCTTCTATACAAACAACTTTATGCATATTGTTAGGGTCCTATAATTTATAGGATCTCAAGGTGATTAATTATTTCATCTCAGATCTTTCATATTGTAATTAATATTCCATGATTGTAACTTACTTCCAAATAAGGTTAAAACCTTAGGAAAAATATGCTTGCATGTCCAAATGAGGCATTAGGAGATAATTAAATATATTTTGATTGCATTAATCACGCCATTTAAATGTGATTAAATAATTTGTAATAAGGTTGGGCACTACAAGTTTTAATTTTGTCAAAAAAGGTCAAAACTGGCAAAATAATGGCTTATCCAAGGTTTTGGAGACCCATTATAAGTTAAACGCACTAAAAGGGAATTACTTTACAAAACTTTGAAACTCATCCGCATTACCACGTTTCATTGGCGAGGACCCACCTCACCTTTTTGCATCACCCAAATCCCAAAATCATTTACATTGTCGTCTCCTACAAATCTTTCGAAGGATTATATACGATCAAGTGGGACTCATTCCACGCCACGCTTCCTTTTTCATTTCATTTTTTCTATTGAAAATCATTAAAATTACCCTTTTTTCTTCCCTTTTCGTCACTTTTCACTTAATCCGCTTCCTTATTCCTCAATCATGATTAAAGTAGGGCTCTCATCTCATTTCACAGATTTTACATGTTTCGCATCACAACAAAACTTAAAAATTACGATTGTCGATTTGCGATTTTTCACATCGCCAATTTGCAGTACATCACATCGCATATGTTTTAACTTACCTTTCAAAGTGCCCGCAATCTATTTCTTTTAACTTGCGATGCGGTAGGTTGGCCCCACCTCAGTAGCTCCACCCCCCACTTTACAACCTTTGCAATACATTGATATATTATGAAAACACCATAAAACCTTACCTTACTGCATAAAACTCCGTCGATTGCAGTGGGCCCCATTATTCCTTGATGCGTCATCCTCCAATTAGCGCAAATCACACTTTGTGGTTTTAAGCGTTTACCTTATTTTCCAAGTGCTAAATTTTGCGATGTGCAATGCGGGTAGGTCCCTCTCCCCACACTTCGCAAAATTTTAGATGTTAACCCTGCAGCTTATAAATAAAACTTAAAAGTTGTGTTTTGCACCTACGATCCAGTCTTACCATCCCTCCATGCCATATACCACTTCGCATCGCATCGCTAATCACATTCTTCATAAACTTAAATTGTAAATGTTGCAAAGTGTACTGCGATGCAGCTCTAATGCTGAAGTCTATAAGATTTCAAGTTCGGTATATTGGTTATTCACGCTATTTTGTTTACAAAAAAAGGTTTTAACACGACAAAAATATTTTGGGTGAAAAAATAACAGAAAGGTCAAATCGGACAGCAAAAGCCGTTCAACACTCCATTCATCCAGTAGTTAATCCGCTAGCACAACATTTAGTCTTCCAACATATTAGAAAATTGTGGTCCACGTCCTAAACTTCCCCACTACATCAGCGCTTGCTCTGCACAACACATTCCACTCAGCTATAATTTTGTAATAAGTTAGAGTTTTTAGTTTCAAGTTTAAGTCTAAAAATACCAGTCTGTTAGAGACTATATTGTTGTAATTTTTGTATAAATACTCTAGTTTTGGAAGTATTAGAAAAGTTGACTGATTGAGATCAGAATCATTACTGCCTTTTGGAGTACTGTAAGCTTTTCCAAAGCACTGGAGCATCAATAATAATCAGACCATTCACAGGATTCTTGTGGCTTAAATACTGGTGATGTTTTTATTCAGTTAGTATTGTTTCATTGTCCTCTTTCATTGTAAACAACTGAATTCTAATTGTAAAATAAAAAGTGTGATGAATAGGATTTACTTTTGAGTACCTTATTCTGGCTGCCTTTACAATAATTATGTTTTCCACTGAAAGCCAAACTAAATAATTCTTAATTTCTCTTTAGTTCTGTTGAATCTATTCATATTTATGTCATAAATCCATTTATAAATCCAAGAGATCCAGTAAATATTCCTAGCTTGCCCTGTGTTTACTCTGTGAAATATTGATGCAACAATCTAGTTATATTTTGACTCCATTGCCCAATAGATATAATAAATTGAATACAATCAGTCTTCCATAATCCAAAACAAACCCAAAACCAAAGTATTAGCATAACTAGCCTACAAAATATCCAAACAAAGATAAATCTTATAGAGAGAGCCCTCTTTGAATCTAGGAAGGCTAGATCCTGGATTCCAAAGTTGGTTTGATGTTGGCCTTTGGGATTCTATCTTCAGCCTCAGAATTATGGAACGCTAACATAGTGGCAACCATACTGGGGAAGAAAAACCTTTTATCTTCCTCAGGAAAGTACATCAAAGTTCATATTTGATTACTGATGGTGGACAGTGATTAGACACAAATAAGGCTGCAATTATTCACCTGACGACTCCATGATCCAAAGAACCTAGCTTTTGAGCATTCATGGCGACTCCATGATCCAAAGAACCTAGATTTTGAGCATTCATGGCGACTCCACAACATGTTGACCACAGTTCCTGTTGAACAAGATGAAAAGGTTTGTGGCAAACCTTCTATCTTGTGAAGTTTTAAATACATTCAGGAATCAGTTGTTAGAATTTCATCTTGATGAAGATTTCTTGGAGGCTGCCTTTCACATTTTGAAATCAAGGAAATGTATTCTTGAAGCTAAAACATGATTTCTCGATATATTTGTTGAAATATATGAAACTGTTATTGAATTTTTAAATACTCAAATTTAGTCGTACAGTTTTCAAGATCCTCAAGAATTCTTGGAAAATCTTCCTTCCCCTAAGAAAGAGGAAATTGTACTACCTCTTGACTTACATAGTGAGGATGATTGTGTTTTCAAGTACCAAACTGAAGATGTGGGTTCAAGGTTTAATATTTAGGACACAAATACTCAACTAGTCATTGAAGGCCTAGAAGCAAATATCTTACATCATGCTTTTATTGATCCTATAGCAGAGTATATGGAGGTTCTTCTTAACTCAAATGATCAAGCATGTAATTTTTATAAGGGTCATATTCATCAGCAGTTGCCATTTCATATTATAACTTTGGTTATGAGGACACATAATCAATTTATACTGCTAATTTTCCTGACAAATAGTCAAGTTGTCCATTTGTTTCTATAGCTACTTGACTGGATTCATTGGCATTTTTGTATTACCTGATTCAACATAAGTTTCAGCAGCATAAAGTAGGTAGCAGTGTGAAAATAAATCTTAGTGCTTTGAGAATTTTTTCAAGCATTCTTTCTAGTTTTAGTTTCAATTTGCATTTCATTTTTCAGTTCAGTGTGTTTCAAATTTCAGTGTGCAGAAATGTTTGATTTCAGTTTGAGATTTTTAGTCATAGAGGTTTTATAACAAAGCAAGTTGCAGATTTGGGATCAGCCCAATGGATTAGGCTACTAGTCTATAGTGTTCTTGGCACTTCACAAGGAGAGTGCCATCCCCGAATGAAGCCACTGTTAGGGTCCTATAATTTATAGGATATCAAGGTGTTAATTATTTCATCTCAGGTCTTTCATATTGTAATTAATATTCCATGCTTGTATATTATTTACAAATAAGGTTAAAGCCTTAGGAAAAATATGCTTGAATGTCCAAATGCAGCATTAGGAGATAATTAAATATTATTTGATTGCATTAATCACATCATTTAAATGTGATTAAATAATTTGTAATAAGGCTGGACACTACAGGTTTTAATTTTGTCAAAAAAGGGAAGAACTTGCAAAAGAATGGCTTATCCAAGGTTTTGGAGACCCATTATAAATTTAATGCGCTCAAAGGGAATTACCTTACAAACCTTTGAATCTCATCCACATTACCATGTTTCATTGGCGAGGACCCACCTCAAATTTTTGCATCGCCCAAATCCCAAAATCATTTACATTTTCGTCTCCTACAAACCTTTCGAAGGATTATATACAATCAAATGGGACCCATTCCATGCCATTCTTCCTTTTTCATTTCATTTTTTCCATTGAAAATCATTAAACTTCCCCTTTTTTTTCCCTTTCCGCTTTACCCTTCTACCTTTACCTTTTCATCTCTTTTCACTTACTTCACTTCCTTATTCCCTGATCACGATTAAAGTAGGGCCCTCATCGCATTTCACAGATTTTACATGTTTCGCATTGCAATAAAACTTAAAAACTGCGATCACCGATTTGCGATTTTTCACATCGCCAATTTGCATTACATCACATCGCATATGTTTTAACTTACCTTTGAAATTGCCCACAATCTATTTATTTTAACTTGTGATGCGGCAGGTTGGCCCCACCTTAGCAGCTCCACCCCCCACTTTACAACCTTTGCAATACATTTATATATTATGAAAACACCATAAAACCTTACCTTACCGCATAAAACTCTGCTGATTGTGGTGGGCCCCATTTCTCCTTAACACGTCATCCTCCAATTAACGCAAATCACACTTTGCTATTTTAAGAATTTACCTTATTTTCTAAGTGCTAAATTTTGTGATGTGTGATGCGGGTAGGTCCCTCTCCCCGCACTTAACAAATTTTATATGTTAACCCGCAACTTATAAATAAAACTTAAAAGTTGCAATTTGCACCTGCGATCTGGTCCCACTAACCCTCCAAGCCAGATCCCACTTTGCATCGCATCACTAATCACATTCTTCATAAACTTAAATTGTAAATGTTGTAAAGCATCCGGATGTGATGCGGCTCTAATGATGAATTCTATAAGATTTCAAGTCCAGTATATTGGTTCTTCAAGTTGTTTTGTTTAAAAAAAAGGTTTTAACACGACAAAAATATTTCGGGTGACAAAATAACATAAAGGTCGAATAGGGCAGCAAAAGGTGTTCAGCACTCTGTTCATACAACGATTCATCCACCAGCATAGCATTTAGTCTACCAGCATATCAGCAAATTGTGGTCCACGTCCTAAATTTCCACACTACATCAGCACCTGCTCTGCACAACGCATTCCACCAAGATATATTTTTTTAATAAGTTAGAGTTTTTAGTTTCAATTATAAGTCCAAAAATACCAGTCCGTTGGAGACTATATTGTTGTAGTTTTTGTACAAATACTCCAGTTTTGGAAGTATTAGAATAGTCTATTGATTTAGTTCAGAATAATTACTATCTTTTGGAGTACTGTAAGCTTTTCCAAAGAACTGGATCATTAATAATAATCAGAACATTCACAGGATTCTTGTGGCTTAAATATTGGTGATGTTTTTATTCGGTCAGTATTGTTTCATTGTCCTCTTTCATTGTAAACATCTAAATTCTAATTGTAAAGTAGAAAGCATGATAAATAGGATTTAATTTTCAGTACCTTATTATGGTTTCCTTTATGATCATTATGTTTTCCACTAAAAGCCAAAATAAATAATTCTTAACTGCTCTTTAGTTCTAATGCATCTGTTCATATTTCTGTCATAAATCCATTAATAAATCCAAGAGATCCAATAAATATTCCTAGCTTTCCCCGTGTTTACTCTGTGAAATATTGATGCAACCATCTAATTATATTTTGACTCCATTGCCCAACAGATATAATAAAATGAATACAATAAATCTTCCAAAATCCAAAACAAACCCCAAACCCAAGTACTATCATAACTAGCTAAAAACTTGTCCAAACAAAGATAAATCTTATAGAGAGAGCCCTCTTTGAATCTAGGAAGGCTAGGTCCTGGATTCCAAATTTGGTTTGATGTTGGACTCTGTGATTCTTTCTTAAGCCTCGGAATTACGGAACGCTAACACATATCATCCATGTCAATTTGATGATTACCAAATATAATAGGTAAAACATGTATATTCAACTCTTCATGTAGTTCAGGTTTACCTAAAAGTGAACTTTCATCACATGCTACCTCACTATTCAGAATTTTCATGCATATATTTTCAACAACATGATCTTGAGGAGTTTCTTCTTGACATAAAAACTCATAAAAAGAATGGGTTGAAAAACAATTTGAATGATTTGGCTCATACCTTTAACTGCATATAGATTGACAAGGCTGCAAGTCCTCATAAATTTCATGTAATATGACTTGACTATCAAATTTCTAATCTATTTCATCTTCAACTAGAGAAGAGAGATCTGCTTGTTGGAAAATTTCTTGATCACCATGACAACTAGCTTGTGAAGAAAATTCACAAAGTGCCTCTAATTTCTACTCATCATCCATAAATTCTACATTATCATCAATACTTTTAATATATTCAATAAAACCTTTCCAAAAATTACTACAGTCTTGAAACAATAGTGATGCACGATGAGACTTCCAATAATGTCCAAAGAATATTCTATGGAAATATGTAAGAGAGCACAAGCTTCTTGATTCAACCCTTCATACCATGTTCTAGAGTCGTCCTCTAGGGTAGTCATAAACATTTTCATGAGACAATCCTCAAGAAACTCAACCCTCAGTCTACATACATGTATATGGAATTTAACCAAATGTAGACCAAAATCATATTTCTTTTCATCTTTGGACATGGGAATATGGGTTGACCAATCAACACAAGGAATGTTATTTGGAAAACCATAGATTTAATACCGATCCATAGGAGCATACCTGGGATTTATTCTTGTTGTAGAAATCATCTTGGAACTTCTTTAAGCTACTGATCTTCAAGTAGTGGAGTCACCATTAAGCTTTGATCTTCTGTATCTTTTGAGATTGGAGTCTCTAGGGTAATATCACAACCTTCAAATTAAAACTATGATTTCTTGCTACCCTCAGGAATCAGAATGAATAGAATCAGAGAAAATCTGGGAAATGGAGCTTTATGGCTCCCGAAAGACACACAAAAATGTTATCACTAAGATGGAAACAATTGGACTGTGTCAACCTCCAACCCAACATAAATATTCAAGCCACTTTTGACTCAAAGTTATCCCTTCCAACCTGAGAGGGCTCTCTCAAGGAAAACAATGAAATATTCTAACTCAAATTCAATTTGCATATGAATAGATCTGTTTATGCTTTATGTGGTTTTTTGCAGGTAAAATAATGTATGATGGATACCATTAGGAATGGAGTGAGCTAAATAAATTCAATTTCTAGCAAATTGCATCCATGGATGTTGAGGCAAATTGGCTTAAAACATAACTTTTACAAAAAAACATAGCATATGAAGGAAATTGAAGCATAAAGTTATGAATTCAAATTAATCATAATACCATGAAGCTGATGAAAATATACAAAATGAAAAGACAAAAATACATAAGCCAAGAAGAATCCCAGTTTTTGAACACAATTGTTGTAAATTGTATTGTGTATTAGCTTGATAAAGAAAAAATTACATAATAGCCTCCTCATAACATTCCTCCTCTCAAAAAAGTGAAATATTCCACCATTTATAGAGTGAGGCCTTCATACAATGGTCTGCCACTGGGCCAGCCTCAAATTCTTACCTAAGATACGTATTTCTAATATAATTACATCACATGGAGACTTTCGAGTGATATTTTCTATTTCAATAGAGTTTGAATATCAAAAGGACTCTTCTTTCATTAAATAAATCAAAAAATTCTTTTAATAACCCTTATCAAATGCAACCATCTGAATTTCTGAATGTGCTAGTTGTTGATGTGTCATCATGCCACGTAGATGTTGACCTTGTCGAGTTGGACCTCCACCAAGTCGAAATTTAAATTTTCTACAACAAATCTATAAAATTTTGTAAAATAGGCCTCAAAGATGAGTCATTATTTTCCAAACCCTGAAGGATGTGAAAAAAATGAGAGAGGATTTTGTAGATGGGATCGTTATGAAGAGTAACCTCCTTCATATTTCCAAAATTTATTTCCATTTGGTTAGAAAGTGGGCTTGAAGTTGACTACTAAAATAGTCATTTCCAGAAATTCGGTAGAAAATGTCAAAATCAACCCTCTGCATATTATTTGACTTTTATGATTTTCTAGGGTCTTCTTTGAGGTTAATAAGGTAAAAAAATGCATTGAGCCCTCTTGTTTCTGGAATTTTAGCTAGTGTTTACCTCCATGGAAAGCTACAACACTTCCGTACAAATTTCTGCTTTCGAGCCTAGGAGTTGCTATGAAAGTACCTAGTTTCCTGAGATTTTGCACTTTCATCCTCCTATCAGCTCCAAAAAATTTATAGAAGCCTATACATTCCTGTATAATATCATAAGCCAGAGTGTAGTAAAAAATGTGTAATCTTATCATACTTATGGAGCAACATCATCAGTTTGTACAATCATTTTTGCGCCTTTCTTCAACAATTCAGCTTATACCATTTCCATCTGTGCTTCTAAGTCTTTGACCTGACCTTACAACATTCTCCTCTCTACTTTCAACCATCTATTCCTCTTGCACAAGTGCTTCATCATTCTGTCCTTTTTACCATTCTTCTAGATTCACCCCCAACCTTATCATAGAAATCAAGTTGCTTGGTCACTTCTTTTCTAAAATCCTCAAATTTGAACTTTGATTCTATTACCTTTGTCCTAGCTTCCCTCAGTTGTTCTTGCAGAAGCTCCATATTAATTTTCTCTTTTACAGGCTCCGTGCCTTTCCTCTTCTTCACTAACTCTATTTTTGTTTTATGCACCTTAGGCATTTTTTCTTTAATGAGCTTCTTCTTTGACAACTGCAAATATCCTAAAGGCAGTGGACCAACTCTGACACTTACAGGCCTTTCCTAAAGACAACTACATAAACCCACAAGACAACAAGACTGATCTTATGGACAACAAGAACAAATTGAAAGGAAATGAAAACAATTTTGTGACGAAAAATCTATTAAAAAGTGGAAAGGGAACAAAATGAATGATCAACTATATGGTGCATGCATTTTGGGAATCATAGATAAAGACAAAAGGGTGTGATCATGACCCAATAACCTTTGACCATACCCGTTTTCAAATTTTTGTACCGTATCCTTACCTTTAGCAGAAAAACTAACTTTATAACGAAAACTGTGTTGGAGAAGACATATTTTCTACGAAAGTGTCAGTAACTTCCGTAGCAAATCTTGAACCATTTGAACTAGATTTGTTGTGGAAGTGTGTAAAAGTGTCAAACTCACAATGATAAACATATCATCTCGAGGGATATAAAACTTTGTATTTTCTCTTTATGATGACTCGTACTAATACTCATAATAACCTTCCAAAACAACTTTATAACTAATATTACCTTTCTACATGTGATCATTTTGAAGAAAAACCTAAAACCTCAATAACTTAACCTAATTAACTCAAAGACAAACCTAAATGTTATCTTGGATGATAACACCATCAACCACTCAGTAGGAATAAATATGATTAGTAATTATTTGGATGAGTGAACTTAATTATTTTATTTAAATTATTCACATTCATTTTATAGGCTATTATACCATAGGATGTGTTGGGTTGCATTTATTTTTTATAGCTATTGTAGCTTCAATACAAAGAAATCATTTACAAGCGTGAGTTCCAGAGTTGAAGTGGAATAATTACTACCCCATACTAGTTGTATTTACCATTCATTTGATTAAGTGGGTATTTGTTCATTAGGAATTGTCTTTCTAATATAATCAGTACACAAGAATTCAAAGTCAAATTTTTGGCTACAATGTGCTCAAAACACATGCTAAAAGACTCACATAATTGTTTAATGTTAGAATAATTAATACATTTCTTTTAACTATGCTCTATATCAAAAAACATGTAAATATGGCACTTGAGAAATACCTAACATCAAATATTTGAGCAGTATACAATAAGAAAATTTTATGGAACTCAATAAAGCTTCCAATTATTTGTGGGAACTAGGGAGATATTTGGTGGCTCTAAAATAGGCTATTCCTTTTTCTAGCATAATAAATTGTTACCATTTTATGGTCATAAAACTAAGTTCAACTATGCCATAGGGATGTTCATCCCCAAAATTTCTCAAGAAAATCCATTCACGAAATTGGGCATTTGGTGCTAAGTATGAAGGTGGATTGACTCTTGATATTGACCTCACAACCTCAAATAACACTTTTACTTACCAAGTTTGATCATTTATTTGATAGGAAATCTAAGAATTTCAAGACCAAGTTTATTTTTCAAGAATCAAAACATACTCTATAAACCTGTCCAATATAAAAAAAAATCCTTTAGTTTAGAATTGACATGCTTTCAAATCCAAATGGAAACCTCATTGTGAGTATCCAGTACCATGATATCCTCTGTGAACAGGTCATCTTGAGTAAAGTTGAAGAATTCTATAGGATGCAAATAAATTAAAATAGATCACAATAACATAACATAATCAAATAGAAGGGAAAACTATGGACAAGAAAAAGATGAAACGAATTATTTTTCTTCTTTTCCCAATCTGGAGTACTGGAGAACCTAAATTTTGTAGGATTCCAGTCACCTTCAATATTCTTGTAATGTTAAAACAACACACAATTAAAGGAATGGTGAAGTTAGGATTTGTATCACTGGTATGTTTCAATTGTGGCAATCTATCCAAAACATTGTATTTGAGAGAAAATAACTATTGAATCCAACCAAATATTGTAACACCCTCCTCCCACATTCACCCAAGCTAACTGGTCCACCAGGGTAAACATGTGACAAGTAGTTACTATAATATGATTCAACTCCCAAATTACAGTTAAGGAAGTGGAATCAACAAACCAAAACCAAACTGACTTTCCTCAGGAGCTACAGGACCCCTAGGGGCTAACCAACCACTCCAGGTGCCAAACCCCTTAGTTAACATGTTTTCTGACTGAACCAAAGCCCTATTCTCACCCATGAAAAGGCCTCCATGTGGCTGAAACCCTCCAGTTGCATGCAAAACATGGGAATCCATGCGAATGCATTTTTTTAGGAAGTTATGTGCTAGAGACCCCAGATTTTGAGCCACTTTTTTAGGGTCAGGACTCAGAACTCTACCTAGAACTTGATGAAACTCTAAAAAATGATAAATAGCAATATTACAAGGCCTCCAATGAAAAAATTGAACAATGACCTGACCTAACAAGGCCTAGAAATGACAAACATTCTGTAAAACACATCATGAACACGTAATCTCCAGGTCATATAAACACATCTGAGCATAAGGACTTCATACTTATCTGAGAATCGTCAAGAAGGTATGATGTCCTCCCATATTAGATTCAATACCATCTATTAGGTCATGCATTCATTAACATTTCATTTACAAAAAAAAAGGATGAGAGACATAACTCAAATTTTTATTAAACCATGCTTATAATTAGCATATAACCAACATATTAACATTGACAGAAAAATAATTCACTACAACCAAACCCTGTGATTAACGTCCATTTTTTCTTCCTATTTTTCATATAGTGCCCATTTTTGGTGCTATTTGCATCCATTTATCAAATATGGTGCAAATATTGATGTGAATTTTGCATCGAATTTTGCACCAAGTCTTACACCAAGTTTAGCACCAAGTATTGAAATACGTTTTGCACCAGGTTTTACACCAAATTTTATGCCAAGTTTTGTGCCATCCTTTGCACTAGGTTTTTTTCCAAGTTTTGCATAAAGTTTGGTGGCTAATTTTGTTTCACGTAATTTTGCATCTAATTTTTGCGCCTACACTTGCATCATATTTTGCATCCCTTTTAAAATCATTTTTTGCATCCCCTTTCTGCCAAGTTTTGCATCGAGGTTTGTGTTTATTTTTGGATCTATTTTTTCATCTAATTTTGTTGCATCCCTTTTTTCATCTTGTTTTTAATCCATATTTACATCCTCTTTTTCATCTATTATTATGTCCACTATTTCATCCAATTTTTTTGTGCCAAAATTTGCACCTAGTTTGGAGCCTCCCTTTGCACCCACTTTTGCTTCTAATTTTGCATCCATGTTTGCATCCTCATTTACATATAGGTTTTCATTGACTTTTACATCTATTTTTGCATCCCATTTTATATCCATTTTGTGTCAATATTTGCATTGGGTTTTGTGTCTCATTATGCATCTACTTTTGCATAAAAAAAATTTGCATCCACTTCTACATCCAATTTTACATCCACTTTTGCACCCATGTTTACATCCACTTTTTCATCCCTTTTTGCATCAAAGTTTGCTTCTTTTTTTGCATCTATCATTACATCCACTTTTGTTGTCCCACAATTTTTGCCATGTTTTCCACTTACTGTTGTACTAGTTTCGCTTCCAATTGCATCCATGTTCATGTCCTCTTTTGCATCAAATATTGCATCTCTTTTTGCTTCCACTTTTGTGTCAGGTTTATGTGTTTGGTTTTGCATCTCATTTGGTATCTACTTCCATTGCATCCATTTTTTTCATCCAATTTTGTTTCGCCTATTGCACCCATGTTTTCATCCACTTTTACATCCCTTTTTGCATCTTGTTTTGAATCCAAGTTTGCATCTTTTTTTGTGTCTATTGTTACATCCACTTTTTTTGTGCCATAATTTGTGCCATATCTTACACCTATTGTTGCAACCCACATTTTATTCCACTTTTGCATCCTCTTTTGTGTCCAATTTTGCATCATCTTTTTTGTCCAAGTTTGCATCGAATATTGTGTATTTTTTGTGCCATATCTTGCACCTATTATTGCAACTGAAATTTTCTTCCACTTTTGCATCCACATTTGCATCCTCTTTATTTTCCAAGTTTGCATCAAATATTGTGTCTTTTTTTGCATTTTTTAAAATCGAAATAAGAAGAGGCTTCTAATTTAATTTTCCCTTAATTAAATTAGAAGTAAATTGTAATTGCACATCACATGAAAATTTGTATTAATTAACTAAGTCAAGAAGACTTAGTTAGTTAAGTGAATTCGAGTTTAGGGTCAAACTAGAGGAATGTAGAGTGTATCCTACTTTTTAGGAGCCCTGGTTGGGTTTATTTTTATTTATAATTAATTAACTTAATTTATTTGAGTTAAATTCAATTTAACTAGTTCTAACTAAGGAAGGAACTAGTGAGAGTTCAAGTGAATTAAATTAGATTTAATTCACATGCAGTGATCAATTATATAACTGATAATTCACTCAAAAATAACTTGTGCATGTCAATTCTAAGGAATACCAAGTTGAGATTAGAGTTAAAGGGAAGTGTATTATCAGTTTTATAGTCATAAAATTGTATAGGTGGTGCATGGAGTCAGAGGAAGAGCCTTGATGTATTGAAAAATAATTATTGGTGAAATTCCTTGTTAATAGGTTCCTAATTACCCAAAAAAATATGCAAGGAAATCGAGAATCCCGAGGCCAAGATTTTGGTTAAGTATTGAACCAAGTTTTCCTAGGAATCAGTGAGACAGAAAGAGATGGTGCAGAGTGCTCTCCATACTAAGAGAATAACTACATTTTTCTCATATTCTTTGACTTATGAAATATATAGATAGTTGGTTTTTATTGGAGGCTTTCCCCATAAAAATCTTTGTGTTTTACAATTGAAAATCTCTATCTCTCTTGTTCATGTGATTGTGAGATCATAATTGGTTGTTGAAATTTGTAGAGTAGATTCTAGTATTTTGATTTAGCATATTAAAAAGATGAGTTTTCATCTACGTGGATTTTCTACATGGTATTAGAGAAGGAATCACCATAGAAGAGAAGAATATGAGGTTTTTTTTAGCAGGTGAATCGAATTTGCAGATCTACTCCTCATGACCAACAACAGGATAAAGACGTATTTCTGTGGATTGAGACTCGTATATGCCCTTGAGGGTTGTTATAATTACATAGCTTAGAAGGACATGATGGAAGTAGTGTTGGAAAACAACATGGTTAAAGGAGTTCATAGACAGTGATATTCCTAGGCCCACAACAACATATGCTAAAAATATGGATGCATGGAAGAATAACGTAGCAAAGGCAAGAAGGATTCTATTGGAAGGAGTTTGAGATGATATTGTATAAAATATCCATGGAGAGTAAAATCCATATGCTATGTGGAAGTCCTTAATATATTTTTTTAGAAGAGAAGCGGCCACAGGAATTCGGTGTTGAAGGATAAGCTTAGAAAAATCAAGATGGAGAAGGGCGACATGATACTAAAATACTTGACCAGCTTCACTTCGTGTCGGGATGATCTTGGAAGCGTTTTTGTTAGAGTTTTCGAGGATGATCTGGTGAGCCTAGCACTTCTAGGCCTTCCCAAGAGCTGGAACAACTACCAAGATTTGGTGAATGGGAGGGATAATCTATCAGAGTGCGAGCGATTTTGGTTCGAATTGGTACAAGAAGAGATTTGACGAAATACCAGAGATGGATCCTCATCAAAGATTGATGTGTAGGATAATCGTGCCTTCGATGGAAATGAAAATAAAGGGAAAGGTAATGAATCCCATTCCAAATCATATTTTTGTCATGAAAGGAGGAATAAGGAGTTGTCGAAGATTAAATGTTTTCAATTTCATGAGCTGGGACACTATGCCACAAAATTTTCGCATAAGTATCCCTTGGGAGGAGTGGTGGGTGAATCTCTTGCTTCAAAATTCGAGTTGGATTTAACTCTCATTGCATGCATGGTGTCATCGGGGATGGGTTATTTGTGGCACTTGGATAGTGGGGTTTCTTTCCATATGACCGGAAGCAAATAATCCTTAGACAACTTGGAGGAGAAGGATCTCTAGATGCACATCAATATGGGAGATGACGGGAGGTATATCACAACCGACATAGGTATTGTTACTTTTCATAGGGATTCTGGTACTCCTCTCACATTAAACAATGTCATGTATGTTCCTAGTTTAAAGAAGAATTTAGTTTAAGTTTCTATGTTAGAATACCATGGCTATGATGTGATACTTAACAAAGGAAAGGTGTTCCTTTGTCAAAAAGCCACAGTACAGGTGAAGAATATTGGGGTTCGGGTAAAGAACCTCTACAAATTGGATGTAGATTATTATGTTGCCTTGAACACAAAAGAAAAGAAGGTGCAGAGATGAGACATCGGTGAGTTATGGCATAGAAGATTGGTTCATCTACACCATGGCACTTTGTAGATCATGCATGTGATTTCTACAAGACTTTCAAAGGGTGCACTTGAGCAGCGAGATACATGCAAGGGGTGTACATTGGGTAAGTACACCAAATCCACCTTTCATGAGAAGGATAGTTGAGTGAAGGTGATCCTTGAAAGAGTTCACTCATATGTGTGTGGACCACTCTCAACAACCTCCACAAAAAAACACAGGTATTATGTGATTTTGTAGATGATTTTTCATGAAAGTGTTGGAGATTCTTCATGCTGAAGAAAGATCAAACATTCTCAAAATTTTGTGAGTTCAATATGAAGGCTCTCAAGAGTGACAACAGTGAATAATATGTGTCGAATGAGTTCAATAACTTCTATGCTTCAAAATTCATTTGACAGGAATTAATAGCACCTCATAACCCATAACAGAATGGGGTTACATAAAGGAATAACATAAATATTGTGGGAGTAGCACAAGCAATGCTGCATGATCAGGGCTTACCATTACAGTTGTGGGATGAAGCATGAAACACAACAATATTCGTGTAGAACATAATTCCTCATCGAATTCTCAGGATGAGTACACCGAGGAATATTTTTCAGGTAAGAAATCGAATGTGGCGCACTTTAAAAATTTTGGTTCATCAGTTTATTGTCATGTAACCAAATATGCCAGGAAAAATCTAGAACCAATAGTTGAGTTGGGAATATTTTTGGAGTACACCCATACACCTCACAATTATCAGGTGTGCATGCCATCTCATAGAATGGCAGTGGTCAGGAGAGATGTGAAATTCGATGAAAAGAAGGCCATGTGAATTTCCCTTGAGAGGGAGCTTCAGTTGCGTGCATTTGAGGAGATATTAGCTCCAAAAGAAGAACCTCAAGATGTGTAGCAATCACAAGAAAAGGAACAAAGAGTGGAAGCACCCACTCAAGTAGAGACATCCATAGATGGAAGGAATCGCACCAGAGAGGCTGAAAGTTTTATGCTTGGTGATAGAGAGAACATGGGAGCACCCACATCACAACGGAGGCAAAGGAGGTCCCCATAGCAGTACACTAGTTACATGGCTCTTATGAATGAGAGTGTAGAGACTGACCCATCCTCATTCAAGGAAGTAGTGCAACAACCAGTTTTGGTTGATGCCATGGTAGAGGAGTATGACTCCATCATTAGAATCAATGCATGGAAGGTTGTCCCAAGACCATAGGGAAAGTCAATTGTAGGATATAGGTGGCTCTACAAGGTGAAGCAGGTAGCACATGGGATTGTTGAGAAACACAAGGCCATATTTATGGCCAGAGGTTTCTCTCAGGTGGAGGGATTTTATTACAAGGAGACATTTTCTCCAGTTTCAAGGTACTCATCAATCAGATCTATCCTTGCAATTTCAGCATAGATCGGATGGAAGATACATCAGATGGATGTAAAGACAACCTTCCTCAATGGAGTGATTGAGGAAGAGGTGTACATAGAGCAGCTAGAAGGATTTAAGACCTTCGAAAGAGAGTCACATGTGTGTAGACTCAAGCGAGAATTGTATGGAATGAAACAAGCACCTCGTTCTTGGTACACTAGGATCGACAACTACTTCACCAGGTTAGGCTTCACCAAAAGTGAAATAGATGCGAACCTTTACCATATTGTGGTTGAAGGTAAATTATTGATTATAGTTTTATATGTCGATGATTTGATTATGACAGGTGATGCGAAGCCAATAAAATATTGCAAAGAGAATCTTGCAAGAGAATTTGAGATGAAGGATATGGGGCTCTGGCATTATTTCCTTGGTTTGGAAATTTGGCAAAGAGACGGTGAACTGTTTGTATCTCAAGGCAAGTACGCCAACGATATTTTGAAGAAGTTTCACATGGAGACTCCTCTATTAGGGAATTAGAGGAAGGAAGATGCTACTTCAAGTGAAGTGGTAGAAGCTACCATCTACAGGAAGCTTGTGGGTTCACTCATGTACTTGGTGAACACACGACCAAACATGTGTTATGCGGTTAACCAACTTAGTCAAGCTATGGTTAAGCTTACCAAGCTCTATTCAAAGGAAACCAAAAATGTGTTGAGATACCTCAGAGGCACCATTTAGTTTGTTCTATGGTACAGGAGGATAGAGGGAGTGAAGCTTGAAGGATTCACAGATGCATATTGGGCATGGAGTCCATCTGACAAGAAGAGCACATCAGGGGGCATCTTCAGTTTTGGGTCAGCAACAGTTTCCTAGTACAGTAGGAAGCAGAGATAAGTTGCACTTAGTTCAGCAAAGGCAGAGTACATGTCTTCTAGTCAAGCATCTTGTAAGGCTATCTAGATGAGGAAGATCCTTGTTGGTTTGTTTGGTCAATAGATGGATTCGAAGGTGATTTATTGTGATAGCTAGAGTTGCATCAAACTCTTGGTTATTCCAGTTTTTCATGACAAGTCCAAACATAGTGACATCTTTATCACCATCTCAGAGATTGTGTGCAGAGGAGGATTAGGTCATTAGACTACATTCCTACAAAGAAGAGGGATGGAAACATATTGAAGAAGACACTTCCAAGAGGAAAATTTGAGTTCCATAGAGGCAAGATTGGGGTAGAAGACAATCCCTTTCTTGTTGAGAGGGAGTGTTGAAATTGGCAATAAGAAGAGGCTTGTAATTTATTTTTCACTTAATTAAATTAGAAGTAAATTGTAATTCCACATCACATGACAACTTGTACAAGTTAACTAAGTTAGGAAGACTTATTTAGTTTAGTTAATTCTATTTGAGGGTCAAACTAGAGGTATGTAGAGTGTCTCCTACTTTTTAGGAGCCCTGGTTGAGTTTGTTTTGAGTTGTAATTAATTAACTTAATTTATTTTAGTCAAAATCAGTTTAACTAATTCTAACTAATGGAGGAACTAGTGAGAGGTAAAGTGAATTAAATTATATTTAATTCACATGCAGTGATCAATCAGATAACTGATAATTCACTCAAAAATAACTCATGCACGTCAATTTTGAGGAAGACCCAGTTGATATTTGAGTTAAAGGGAAGTGTACTATCAGTTGTATTATCAAAAAATTGTAGAGGTGGTGCATGGAGTCAAAGGAAGAGCCTTGATATATTACAAAATCATTATTGGGGAATTTCTTTGTTAATAGGGGCCTAATTACCCAAGAAAATGCACAAGGAAATAGGTAATCCCGAGGCCAAGAAATTGGTTAAGTATTGAACCAAGATTGCCTAGGAATCTGTGAGACAGAAAGAGATAATGTAGAGAACTCTCAAGCCTGAGAGAAGAATTGTATTGTTCTCATATTCTTTTAATTATGAAATATACAAATAGAAATGCTTTTAGCTAAGGCTTTCCCCAAATAAATATTTGTGTTTTTCAATCGAAATTATTTCTCTTTCTTGTTCATGTGATTGTGCAATCGTAATTGGTTTTTGAAATTTGTAGAGTAGATTCAAGTATTTTATTTTAGCATATCACAAATATCAGTCTGAATCTACATGGATTTTCTACGTGCATCCCCTATTGCATCCATTTTACATCAGTTTTTGCATCTCATTTTTCATTTACTTTTTCATCCACTTTTGCATCTAATTTTATGTCCACTATTGCACCCAAGTTTGTGTCCACGTTTACATCCATTTTTTCATTTTATTTTACATCCAATTTTGTCTCTTTTTTGCATCCAAGTCTAAGCCTATTTCTACATTCGTTGTTGCATCCAAGTCTAATCCCATTTATATATATGTTGTTGCATCCACATTTGTTTCACCATAATATGTGCCAAGTTTTACGCCTACTATTGCACCCATGTTTGCTCCCACTTTTACATCTGCGTTTGCATCCTATTTTTCTTCCAAGTTTGCATTGACTATAATTTGCATATTCTTTTGCAACCAATTTAGTGTTAGTTTTTGCATCCACTTTTCATACAATTTTATGTCTATTTTTGTCCCCAATTTTTTTGTTCACTTTTACGTCTGTTTTCCAACACTCGTCATATTTTCTACATTGATGATATATTATGACATTAACAATTATGAACAACTGATGACAGTGCCAATAATCATGATCATGATAATGAAGATGATGGCGATGGCATGAATTATGATTATGATGATAATGAAAATGATGATAAAGACAATGGTGGTTACGATGATAATGATGATGATGATGACAATGATTATCATGATGACGATGCTAACAACCTTGGCTAATCTTCCCAATTTTTAAATGTTATAATTGTCATAATGGTAATCATTGTCTTTGGCGTTATCATGCAAGTTATCATCATTTTCTCATCATTATCATCTAGGTCATCATCAATAACAATAATGGTGTGAATGATGATGACGATGTAAATGATTATGATGTCGATGAAAACTAATTTCATGTCCACATTAGTATAATGCATGATAAATAATACATCATGTGACACCACATTCAAGTTACAATTCCTATTTACAAAGTAACACTTAACATAGAAAGGCCCTACAGTACACTCTATGTACAAATTAGGGTATTCCAATATGATAATTTCCTCATTAGTTCGTGCCTTAAGAGGGTCAAAGAATAAATTATCAAACGAAAATGAATATACAGGTTATGGCTATGGTTTCCCAGGGAAAGGGGCAAAGTTGTTCGACCTAGAAAGGAGATCGAGGGGTAGTAACAACATGGTTGACCTAAGAGGACTCATTTGTATTGAATATATGTGTATAAAATCATACGGATAGGAGCATTTCCACTACTAAAGAGTCACGTCAGGTGGTACAAATTCACAACAAATTCATAATAGATATGTTAGCTGGGATTATTTTCTACTATAGAAAGAATAGGGGAAATACCCTTGTATGGGAGGTGTTCCCATAGGTATCTAATAAGTTTCTTATCAGGAGCTATAAGGAATCATAGTGGTCTTGGTTTTTTTTTGGTATAAAAGTGGGATCTTATTGGGTTACTATAGCTTTATCCCAGCTGAGAGCATGTAAATCCATCATATTCTCGAGCTATTGTGGTAACATTAACATGAGTTTATACAACTTGTGTATAAATTCAAGAATGAAGCAAGCTCTTTAATTTCTGGCTAGATTGAGTGAGAGAAGTACATGGTTGAATATAAAAGGCCTCTTAGCAAGAAGTGGAGGGTTTTGAAGGGTGACTAGATGAATATGGATGTCGAGGGAATCAATTACAAAATATTTCCAATGGAGAATTTTTAGGGTGGATAGGTATCCTTTGAAGTGACTATTCTTCTTTTAAGTGCTTCAGTCTCTAGTATATAACACATTCTTCCATAGAATTCCTCGGTACCTTAAGATAATTGTAATACTTGCTAGGATGAAAGGGAAAATAATAAATGTATTCCTTATAAGCTTGTCATAATGTTGTTCCACTAGTTATGGTGTAGATGGTTCAATTCGAGGTGATGGAGGTTGAGTGGATGGTTGTTTAGGTAGAGGCTTTGAAGAAGATAGTTGATCCTTATTTTTCAAAAGTATCTTATGGGTGGATTATCACGAGTGGAAGAAGTGGAAACAACAACTTCATGCACTAAATTGGTAAGACCATCCCCTGCAACATTTCTATCCTTTTTGTTTCCTTTTGGCTTAGTAACTCTTAATTTTTGGTCACCTAATAGATAATCTACTTCAATAGCTATAATAGGAGGATAATAAGTTCTTAGGTGATCTCTAATGTTGATAGTTTATAAGTCCAACACCTTGTTGATAGCATCCTAATAGTTTATCTATTTATTATTAGTACATTATCGTTGCAAATCTTGTCTTATACCTTCTACCAATATTTTCCTAAACTCATCTAGAGAGAACTTGGTCTCACACATAGCTAACGAAATTATAATCTAGGGACAAAATAGGTCATAACTTCCCACTTTCCTTGATTTAATTATATAAGACTAACCACTTTAAATCATAATTTGGTTTAAGAGCATACATTCCAAAAAACTTATCACATATTTTATAAAAAGTCTCGATAGAGTTCTTGGGAAGGTTTTGAAATCATTCAAAGGCTAAACTAGTAAGAGTGTGTGGAAATATTTTGTCCATAACTTCTAGCCATTTCCTCGAGTATTTACAAATTATGATGAACTTGTACAAGTATGCTAGAGATAGATAATCATAGTGCACTAGAGAGGCCCAAGCACAAGTGTGCTACACAGGAGATGCACGAAGATATATGCCCTTAGGCATAAAACACTTTATAAGGGAGATAAAGAATATCACAAGATTATGGAATATAAATATGAGTTGTGGTGTACTTATATACAAGAAGGGATCTGCCTAGGGGTTAATGAGCCTACATGTACATATTTTACTAGGTTAGACTTATCCTCTCCCAAATATTACAACAAATGATATAAATGATCGAACGATGGTATAGCCATGATGACAAATACATTAATGATACGTATAAGTGTGTTGAGGAATGACAATTACACCCATAATTCTAGTAGAAATACACATCTCTAAATATTGATTTCTTCTAGTATAAATCCATCCTGATTTCCTTAATGCGCTTAAAACAACAAACTCCCACCTAGACAAAATTTGAAACAAAATTATCATAACTAAAAATTTTCGTGTTTCTTGGAATGCAAACTATAACCATTGAAAAATTGAAAAGGAATGAACTCTGCATTTGTAAATACTGATTTCATGGCCAATCAAACCTTCCTATCATGTATGGTCATTAGGCCTCTTATTTGTGCATGTTGAGGGGAATGTGAGTTTCTTGTTGGAATTACTACTAATGTGTAACACCTCCTATTTCACACTAAAAAAAAATCCTAATTGAATATTATTCTTAATTTAGTCTTATGGAACTCTATTATCAATGTGATTTTTTCTTCCTTTATAGTGCATTTAGGATTATTGGACTTCCTAACATTTGTATCGAACCATAATTGTAGTGTTGAAAGGTTCATAAAATTTGAAGTTGCCAAAAGTTACATTTTTAACTAGACTGGACTCATTTTTAAATTCTAATACTTAGCTTTTAAGTTAATATATGTTCTTTGTAATTTTAATTTATATAATATGTGTGACATATGTAACTATTATATGTAGGATTATAAATTATCATTTTATTTTACTAAATTAGATCGTTCATTTATAATACCTTATAGTTTACTTACTTTTAAATTGGTCTTAATGCCAGTTATGGTCTCTAATCAAGTTTATCATCCTAATTGCACCTCCAAACCATAGTCTTGATACCCTGTCTTATTTTTTTTAATTAATCCTTTGTGTTATCATGGTTGATTTATCACCTTTGTTGGTTCTTAATTGATTTTACTATGTTAAAAGCTTTGTCCTTCCAATTGATGTCCCAACAACTATTATGTCACCAATAATTAAATACCTCCAACGAAATGATATTCCAGCTATATGATATGAATGGAAGTAAGTGTGAAGCTTATGTGGAGCACTCGCATTCATCAATGTGTGCTAGATACATGTGAGCTTCATGCGATGACATAGTTTGTGGTGTTTACAAGGCGTTTTTACATGAACGATTTTGATTTCTCCTAAGGAAATAAACCATCCACAATATTAGGGTTTTCATTAGATTTTCTTGGTTGTGTGCTCTTTTAGACACGTGTCAATATTTTTTGCTCAAATTTCTTCACTCTGCAATTCTATGAAATTCGCCGATATAGTAGTCTAACATTAATTTACTACAACCCAAATTATTTTCAATGCTTATATATCCATGCTAAAAACTGAGCTACTTTATATATCAAATGGTAAATTTCCACAATAGGTAATTGATCCTATGCATGCTATGTCAAAACTGGGAATTATAGAGATAAAGGCGTGTCAAAAGAATCTTATTGGGATCTCTCCTCATATAGCTATGTCAAATGTTAGCCAAATGGGTGTTAAAATAAATAAATGGAGTTATAGATCTATTTCCCGCTTCCTATTTCTAAGACTAGATAAATACTAGTATACATAGTCATTATTATCCCCTAAAGAGTTAAAGGAGAATTTTGAGTTTCTTATGTCCTAATTCAATATCTAGTAAGAGTCTTTATTTAGGAATTAGTTATAAGTTCTTATAAGGTTATAGAGTGAGTCGATGATTATAGGTACCAATTGTAATGATCTCTCTGTATTTTGATATATAATGTCTAATATATCTGAAGTTGTTAATATAATTAGAAATATTGGATAAATACATAATGAAACATGAAGCTTCATGATATGGAAATATAGAGGAGTTGGTTATAGCTCTAATTCTTATCGGGTTACCTCCATTACTTAGACATGTATTTGGCTGAAAATTAATTGAATTGGTTTATGTTTAAGGACAAGGCTTCCAAATTCAGGTTAGCAAAGACAAAAGGCACTCATCGTAGTGGTAGGAAAGGGTTAAAAGAATTGATAAAAACTTTTGTAAGTATATTAAATGTGTGATATTTTTTTAATAAAATTTGTACTAGAAGAAAATAACTGTTATCTAATTTCCCCCTATTTACTGATTGATAAGGACTAAAATATGGAAGACATCCAAATAATTTGGAAAAAGAGATGCTGCAAAAAATGAGATGGGTTGATTTTGTTGTGTGGATGGAGTCTGAGGTATGTACTCTTAGCTCGATTTCCAATATACGCATGAACCATGTTTTCATTTTATTTTTTAGCACTATTAGATATTATATCCTAACTCATTTTATGGTTAGCACTATACAACAAAAATATGTGTTGTGCTATGGAATTAATACTAACATGTAATATTTATTTTTTGATTTTTTTACCAGAATGTTATAGGTAATTTCTACCAAGATGATGATCTAGACTATGTTGAGAAAACATCAAGAGATGATGATGATGAGGATGGTGATAGTGTTAGTTAAGGATATGATGAGGAGGATGATGGTGATAGTTTTGGTGATGATGACATGGATGAGACTGATTAGGATGATTAGAATGATGATCATGGAAATGATCATGAGGATGATCTTCGTGGTGATAGCTAGGCATGCAGATGCATTGTTTTTTATGAAGTATTATTATGTAGAATGAAATTCCTATTTTTATATGGATGTTTTGAATTTACTTTAGAATAATGATATCTATAACACATTTGGATTTGGTAACCATACAATGAATTCGATTTCATTAAATATGATGATGATATTATCATTATTATATTTTTGTTTGATGTATATATAGGTAATTGTCACCATTATTTTCATGGAGAAATATTATGTATGATGATATTACCATGTTTGGATGTTTGTTGTGAATTTATCTTAGAAGGATGATATTCATGAAATATTTTTATCTGGTAAACATATTTGAATTTTAGTTGATTTGATTAAAAATGATAATAATATTATTAGTACTATGTTGCTATTTTATGTATATGTGTTGAAAATTGTCAATGAATCATTATGTACAATGATATTGGTAGCTACTCTACCCACATAACTTTGCACAATAATGTGTCCTACTATACCACCTAGTTTTTTTGCTCTAAGTTTCCATGATTCAACTTTTACTCACTAGAATTATAGAATCCAGTTATATGTCCTTTGGATCTATAGGTGTATGCGCATTAATTTTATTTGATAATCAGTGGGGGCATATCCATGTTGAAATCAAGATGTAGCCTTAATACAAGAGGCATATTATATTATAACTTCCTTACTATAGCATGATTCCATATTAGAGTGGGAAGGGTGGTAAGCCCTTATATTGCACCAAGAGTGCTGCAACTCCCATAGGCTACTCAACTTTACTTTATCAACTCGGGGTTCATACAAACTTGGAGGTGAAAGTGCTATATGCACAATAGATGAGCACTACTCATGCCATCCTCATCTTAGTTATACAATGAGGTGCTATAAACTAGGGTTATTCTGAAAAACGAAGTCTGTCACACTTCTAACTGCAACTTAAGACTGAAAACATATCATAACCATTACTCTATTTACAAGAAAATAAAATACTCTAAATCACACCGATTCATCTAACTATTTTTTACTTTTGCAAGAAATAAATATTCACACATATGCTAGTACAAGAAAGGAAATTACACTAAGTGGCATTCATTGTCTAGATTGCTGTAATGACTTGCAGAAAATGAACTATTCAATCCTTGCACACATGTTGAATCAATAAAATAACTAACCCTTATCTAATTTATGCTTAAATCATGTTCTATTGATGCATTTTACGATGGACTAATCATGCTTGAAATTTCTCTATTTTGCAGCAAAAGAAGAAGGCACTTGGGTGGTATAAGAGTGTCCCCAGACCAAAGATTCAGAGCTGGAGGTCTATTGGTGGATTTATTAGGCTTAGGTGAGGTGGAGGAATGATTTTGGTCTGAAGGAGAGGGCGTTTGAAATTGTTATGGAAGCTGCTACAATATTTTCTGTAGTGCTACAAGATGTCTTGAAAAGCTACAAGAAACGGACCGAGAGGGTTTGGAGGCTATAAATGTTGGAAAGAAGGTTAGGGAACATGAGGAAAATGTGGATACAAGTACATGGAGGATGATAAATACCTTGGAACAAGCTCAGAGCTCTCAAAAGGAATGTCTTGCACCCAAAATACTCCTCTCGATGATGTGATGGAAACCTCAAGAACAAGGATGTAGGTGACTTGAATGGAAGGTATATGATGGACGGTGGAAAATAAAGATGATGGTTTTTAAGGGGTCCTTCTCTGCTACTCTATCCAAACATGCAAACAAGACATCTACTCATGCATTCATCGTCAACAAACTTATCATAGAAATGGTGGAAAAGATGAGTTGAATTTGAATAAATCTACCTATGCATTTGAAATAGAAATCTACCTCTGAACCTACAACATGTTCATGATAAGAAAAGTAAAAAATATCCTAAATTTTCCAAGAAATCATAAACTGAAAAGGTATTTGGTCTATGGTGGAAGACCTTCCTCCTCAAGCTCTAATGGAAGAGGTGAGAGAGGGAGGTTTAGCAACACAATTTTAATGTTTTATATGCTACCAACAATGCAATGGAAGAAATCAACTACTGAAACATAAAATAAATACACACATGTACACAAGAGCGATTGAAGCCAATGTATTGGGCCCTAACCCACAAGCTTATCTCACTGAAATCAACTCATTGGAAAGGAAACCAAACGCTCATCTTATTTCATAGCCAATATTTTACATGAACATTGAAAGTAAAAAATATATGATACAAAGCCAAGAGAGCTCTTCCTGCATATAAAATATGAATCATAATGAGCTCTTTCTTTTGTCTACTTATGCTAGAGGGTAGCTACCAACAAATCCCTAAAAATTAGGTCCTTGTTCTCTTGGAACTCGAGAGAAGTGGAGCTTGGCTCCTTCTTATCATTCATTTGCTCGACTGCCTCTAACTTTGAGTTGTTGGAGGAGGATCTTGAAGATATATTAGCTACTTTCAGGAGTTAAGAAGGTGGTAAACCTCCCTATAATTGATCCTCATTGTCTACTCTGAGCCTTGATATGGAATCTTTCTCAAAAATGGCGTTATTCCCTTCATTTTCATGTATTTAAACCACATTAGGCCTCAAATTATGACAACCCTTAATACACCATTATCACTAAGAAAAATATGACGAAATGAAATTAAATGCGAGAGGGAGAGAGAGAAATTAAGTTAAAAAGGTGACATTTTAAATCCTTAGTATATACCTAATGATGGTGCTCATCATCAACCCCCTACCAAATGGTTGCTCATCCTCTAAGAAACTAAATCCTCTTTCTTGATTTCTTTCAGATCCTTGGTAGCTTCTTTGACATCCCAAGGTGTCATGGAAGGGGTCCCTTTAGGTGGATAAAACCCTGAATTTTTTTCTGCCTCATCCCATTCCTTGTCTTCTTTAGTTTTCTCTTTTCTTTCACTCAGCCCCAACAACAAAGGTGGATTGATCTTTAATCCAAGCTACTTTATCTTCATTGTTTGCATGACTCTTTTGTACAAGGGTGCCCTTTCAGGGAAGCTCTCAATCCGTCTAGAGCATGGTACTCCAGATTCCTCAAGCTAAGTGGGAGGCCATTCCATCTTCTCTGACATGCCATCACACACTCCTCTCCCATTATTCTAGAGATTTCATCATAATGTGCAATTGTTTGTGCTTGGGTGTTGAGATATTTTTTTGCAAGGTTGGGATCGTTGGCTATCATTTTGTGGTTGTTTATGACCCTTCTAGGGCTGATTAGCTCTACCCTGATTTGGAGAGTCTATTTTTCTTCTCTCTTCATCACCTTTTTGACCTCCTATGCCCTGACTTCTTCATTAGCCATCCAAGATGCTAAGGCCATCAGCTGCATATCTCCCAACCTAGAGTTTGGGTCCCAAATGTTCATATCAGTTAGGACAAGATTATGCATGTAGAACTCTTCCAATTTGGCCCTATATTCTATACTAGATTGACTGCAAAAATCAATAAATTGCCTATAGTTTTCGAAAGGCATTAAGCCATGTTGTGATAAAGTTTTGATTTGGAATTGTAGCCATTGCTCTTTCAGATAAATGGCACAAGAGTTTGAAGGATGCATGTGTTGTATTGTCTCCATACACAAGTCTGCCATAGTGGCAATATGTTTATCTTTCTGTTGGAGTTGGCCATTCAATTTCATAGTCTCTACTTTTTCCTCTTATAGTTCCTCTTTTAACACTGCCTCTCTTAGCCTCAGATCAGCTAAATCTCTTCCCATATCTCCGAGTTTTTCTTCCATGATTCCCACATCTTTAATATTCCTAACCTTGGAAATTTTCATCCATTGGTGGGTGCGCCCTCTCTCTTTTTCTAGCTCATAGAATAGGGGGATGGATAGCTTCTCAGGGATCAACCTCACTCCTTCAATGAATGTATAATAGGAGCTTAATTTTGGTTATGGGCTAGGATGTTGGATTGATGTAATGTATTTTAAGGACAGTTTTTGGAGAGGTTGACTCCTCTTTTGGTTCCTCCTCTTTTGTCTCTTGTTTCTCAACTTGGGCATTTTTCCCCTCAACTTCTGCCTCTTTTTCATCAACTTGGGCACTTTTCCCTTCCAATGGTGCTTTGTCCTCTCCCCCTTGGACATTTTTCTCTTCTTATAGTAAATTCCTAGTTTCTTGTGGCAGATCCTAGGTTTCCTGTAGCATACATTGTTTTTCCTATTGCATACCATGTGTTTTGTGTAGCTTCTCCTTTCCTTCCCCTTGGAGATCTATGGGTGATTGTGCTTGTTTTATGGATGCTAACCTTGAGGAGTGCCTTCTTGTGTAGGTCATAGGTGTCTTTGATATTGTTTCTTGGGAAGTGACCTCTTGAATATTTCCCTCTTCTCGCCCTATTTCTCCCCTCTTATTAGGTGGATCCTCAATTTGATGGGGCTCTTGGTTGGAGTTTTAGGCCCCCCTGCCTCACCTTGGTTCTTTTCCTGGTCTTGAAATACATGGGGGTATAGCTCTTTATTTTTACTTTCACATGGGTGCTTAAGGTGGCTAAAGTGGAAACCACTTCCTTTTCGGTGTTTCGTGGTGAAAGGATGACTTGTTCATGGGAGATGTCAGTGGAAATATTGGGCTCTAGAATCTCCTCCTCTTCTGTCTTTTCCTCTTCCTCGTCTTCTTCTTTCTCTTCTTCCTTCTCTTCACTTTCCTTCTACACTTCTACATATTATGTGTTTCCTTCCTCTATCTCCATTTCCTCCTCTTCCTCTATCCTTTCAGTCCCTTCTTCTCCTTCGTTAATTCCCCTTTCTCCAAGGCTAGAGGCAGTGGTCTCTCCAAGGGTGATGGTATGTGTCCGAATGAAGGATTCTCTGTCCATGTCAATGAA
Source organism: Pinus albicaulis (assembly GCA_034641835.2). Classification (NCBI taxonomy): domain Eukaryota; kingdom Viridiplantae; phylum Streptophyta; class Pinopsida; order Pinales; family Pinaceae; genus Pinus; species Pinus albicaulis. The sequence goes on from CM076584.1 coordinate 1,153,342,024, forward strand.
AATGGACCAAGGTATAGGGATGTTGAGTCTGTTTAAAGAATCTTCCGCTATGTTTTGATTAGACCATGATGAGCTAGGTGTTTATATTTTCTTTCCCTAAACATGTGGCTCATATCTTTGATTGAGTGGAGAACAAAATATGGGATATTCAACCTCTGATTTAAAGGAATATCCCGTTTGAACCTTAGCTCATGCAATAACCTAAAATGATATCCATAGACTACACTTAGTCTTCCCTCACAAGAGGTATACTTCATGACATGGTAAGCCACCTCATCTCATGGGTAAGGCAGACTCTCCCTTCTTACCGCATTCTTATCTTCAATGTGTTCCTCATTGGGAAAGAAGAAACTCTTCTTGGAAGTAGTACTAGAGACTCTATCCTCTTTGTTCCATTTGGTCCCTAGAGGTAAGGTGGTGACTCTATTGATGAGCTCAGGGGTTATGGTAATTGAAAGTCCTCTTACCACTGTGGTGGCAATATCATATGCTTGAGAGTGCAAGGCCATTCCAAACTCTCGAGCCACTTCATCATCATACCCTTGAGCAGCTCTAAGAACCCCAATCACTGATGGTTAATGAATATGTCTACAACAGGAGGATGTAGCTTAATTCTCTTGGTTTATGTGGACTCTCTCCTATTAAAACCTCCCCCCATATTTTAATTATGTTTGACATGTGTCTTCTGTGGCCGTTTTTTTTCAAATTCACTTTGATATGGGGCCTCAAAGCTCTGTAATTTTCACAAGATGTGGTTTTTGTTACCTCCCACCTCCTTATATAGACCTTTAATTCTCTGAATTATGTTATACCGTGTGAAAATTATCATGAAAATTATTGTAATTTGATGTGGATAATGACCACTTGCCTCTAAAGTTATGAAACTTTTGGCTTGAAGGATGGTGTTGGGGTGCTAATATACCCTGATGGTGGCTTGCGCTTCACTCTAAAACCCTCTGTGGCTTCCCTGGAAACTTCCTGTAGTAGTAGTAGAGTTTCCTGTAGCACTGTCTGCATGCAAACCTCGACCAGTGATCAAAGCTCCTTGGTGTTTCCTCCCTTCTTGCTTTTTCTAACTGATCTAGAAATGAGAAATAAATTGAGGGTAAATGAGCCAAACTACATTTTTATGCTAAATCGAGTAGGCTTGGAGCATATTGGTGATGTGGATTTGGCATGAGGTTTCCATATTTGGATCATTGGTCCCACTCGAACCTATCATTCATTTTCCTCGTAATCATATCCCACTTTCTATTATATTTCCCTTGAATAATGTCACAAATAAACATGGCATGCAACTCCACTAACTTTTCACTTTAACTATTCGAGGGTGGCAAGTTAATTGGCCACCTTTTTTCCTATTAAACTCTATTTTCTTGATATATACTCGTTTAATAAATTGATGGATATCGAGAGGGTGAGGGAGTCATACCTGAGAATACTTGGTTGTTGATGAGTTGCAAGATCCTTTGATGTAGGGAGTTGGGGCATTGTAATGGTCACAAAGGTTCTCTTATTTTTTTAGTTTTTATTTTCTAAGTGAGGTGCTTACTATGTTTTTATTTGATGTGTCTTATGCAGGTACCTCATGGAGACCCTAAGATGCTACTGCTAAGGTAGCTTCCCTTTTGGATTCCCTTGGTGATCTTCAAGATCAAAGCTTCATCATACTTCTCATGCTTTTGATATGTTGGATGTGGTTGAGATATTTTTGTGCATGCACAGGTGTGCTACAGGAAGTGATCATCTTCATGTAGCAGTCTATTTGTTACAATTTTAGAGCTCAAAATGACATGAGGAAGGGAGAAAAATATTGTATAGATGCTAGGGGTGGTGTTAGGATTTTGATGGAGTGGTGTAGTGGAGGAAAAGATGAGAGAAGAGGCCATGTGAGTGTATTTAACACAATTTGATTCACAGTGGAAAAATAGAGGGTTTGATGAGTGATTCTTCTTGCATTGTATGGAGTGATGGCATAAATAGGTGGGGCAACACTTTTTTCATGTATTTTCTAGGGTTAGAGAGCCCTGGGTGAGCTTATTTAGCCTTAGGTATCCTTCTTGTAGCATTACAGGGTTTCTTGTAGCACTACAAAAAATACTATAGCATACTAGGATATCCTGTATCACTGTAGAGATAGGGAAAAAATGGAATATTTTCTCACCTAGTGGTAGAAATGGAGTAATTAGGTAGATTAGAGAGAAATATATGGAAGAAATGTTGCTCCATTTTTCCATTTTATCCTTGTTCACAGACTTGTAAAATAGAAACATGTTAGTGCATTGGTAATATTTTATTCTTTTGGATTTATTCCTTTTCTCTTCTTCTTTTTTTCTTTTGATTTTTTTTTTTTTTAATTTTTAAGAAAGGTGGGCTGCCTCAACAGAGGTTTCCAAATGTCTGCCTTGGGTGCCTCCAAGAGTTTTTCACCCAAGGATCTTTTATTTCTCTATTTTTTTCTTTTTCTCTTTTTTTTTTGCTCTAAGATTGCCTCATGGAGGTTTCCAACCCCGAAGTTGGCCTTAGATGCCTCAGAAATGTTTTCACTGAGGTCTCTTTATTTTTTATTTTCTTCTTTTTCTAGGAAGGTGAGGGATTGTAAAATGTGAAGCCTTCAATTACATTCCCCTCTCTTTTTATTGTATTGATAAATTTTGCCTTGGACATGGGCCTCTTTTACATCTTTAGCCTATAAAAATTGAAAAGAAGAGGGATCCCCTCCTCATCTATGGTCCTGATTTGAAAAACCCAATTTTCATGGAATTTCTCCACTTGATAATGTCCTGTCCATCTATTCATTAAATTCCCCTTCAAGTCCTTGAATCTAGAGTCATTGTGAAGAGCCCAATCTCTTTCTTGAAATGTCTTCTCTTTGATGTGTTTTTTATGCCAAACTTTTATTTATAGCTAGATTAATTCTATGTGAAGGAGGGCCTGCATTATAAATTCATCCAAACCATTCAGCTGAAGCAGTCTTTCTTGTTGTGAATTTTTGATGTCCAAATCCAACTAGGTTTCCATCCTAAGGGTGTTATACTCAAACTCAATGGAAATCAAAGCTTTCTTCCCATCAACTACATCATATGGAGTAAAACCTGTAGTTGTCTTCTAGGTTGTATTGTAAGTCCAAGTGGCCTCCACCAATTTGTCTGCCAAATATTTTCTTTTGTTGATCACAACTTTGGTGAGGATGTTCTCCAAAGCTCTAATTTTCACTTCCATATGTTAATTTTCTTGAGGATGATAGGCAGTGGAAGTATTGCACTTTATTTTGTGATGCTTCATGAGGTTCTAAATGATATGAGATGTGAATTGAGCCCCCTGATCAGTGACTACATCCCTGGGGTATCGAAACTTGTGGAATACATTCTCTCTAAAAAACTTAGGCACCTTCTCTTCTGTTTTTTCCTTTACAGTCCTTTTTTCATCCCACTTTGTCAAGTAATTGGTGCATACTATGATATATCTCTTCTACTCGGATGGTATATCAATGGGTCTAATGAAGTCCATGCCCCAATTGTCAAATGGCTCTAAGGCACCTAAGGTTGTAGAGTCATTTCATCCCTCATTGTAGGTCTCCCCATCCTCTGGCATTTATCACATATACTAGTGTATCTCTTCACATCATGGTGGAGAGTAGGCAAATAATAGCCATCTTGCAAGGCTTTGAAGGTTGTCCTCTTAGCAAAAAAATGACCCCCACAGGGACTATCATGACATGTAAAGAGGATTTCAAATAACTCCTCTTCCCTAACACATCTCCTGAGAATTTGATATGGACCCAATTTGAATAAAATTACACCAATCCAAGTGAAAGGGGATCTTTTTCTTATAATTCTGCTCTTTTCTTTGGATGAAAGTTTTGGAGGAAACCTCTCAACACCCAGGTAGTTGGCTATGTCAGCAAACCAAGGAGAGAGTGTTGAGATAGCAAATAGGATTTCGTTTGGAAGTTGATCATCAACCATCCCTTCCTCATCTATAGATAAAGTTAGTCTAGATAAGAAATCTGCAACAACATTTTCTTTTCCCTACTTATCAACAATGTCAAATCAAATTACAGGAACAATAAAAACCATCTAATTATTCTAGCATTGACATCAGGTTTATTCATTAATTACTTGATTGATGCATGGTCTGATGCATCTGTGTGGATGTGGAAGGGAATATCCCAATCGGGACCTCAAAGTATAGGGGCAGTGGTTAGTTTTTCCTTGATGATATTAAAAGCCTCTTGACAAATATTAGACCAACAAAACTTCGAATCCTTGGCCAACAATCCAAATAATGGGGATGCCACTTTGTTGAAGTCCTTAATGAACCTCCTATAGTAGCCAGCCAAACCTAGGAAACTTCTCACATCTCTCTTCTTTTTAGGAATAGGTACCCTTTTATGATGGTGATTTTTTTTTGGTCTACCTGTATTCATGCTTTTGATGTGGATTGGCCTAGGAAAATCCTTTCCCTTTTCAAAAATTCACACTTTTCAGGACTCAGGGAGAGATGCATTTCAATGCATTTTCTCAACACCTTACGTAGATTAGAGAGAGTCTCTTGGAAATACCCATAAGGTTTGAAATCGTCCATGTAAATCTCTACAAAATCATGGACAAGTTCAGAAAAAATGCTCAGAACTACTCTCTGGAAAGTGGTAGGGGCATTTCAAAAGCCAAAGGGAAGGAACCTATAAGTGAAGGTGCCCCAAGGACATGTGAATGTGGTATTTTCCTGGTCTATGGGCATGATCAGAATCTGGTTATACCCACTGAATCCATCTAGGAAAGAGAAAAAATTATTTCCTGCAAGACCATCTAGGAATTGATCAATGAATGGAAAAGGGAAATGGTCTTTCTTCGTGGATTTTTTTAGTTCTTGGTAGTCAACACAGATTCATCACTTGAAATTTTTGTTTAGGAATATAATAAGAGGAGACACCTACTCACTGTCTGAGATGGGGTAGATGAACCCTCCATCCAAAACTTATGCATTTCATCCTTTACTATGTCCTTTAAGGCTGGGTTCATCCTCCTTTTGGGTTCACGCATAGGCTTGCATCCCTCTTTAATATAGATATGATGTGTGCACATTGAGGGATGCACCCCTTTCATTTCATTGTAGTTCTAAGCAAAAGCATATAAGTTTTCCCTTAGGACTTGGCACAACCGCTCTTCTTCTTTGGCCGAGAGGGATGAGTTAATATTTAGGTATCTAGATGGTCCAAATTCCACAACCTTGGTGGCTTCAGAGTTTGAGTCAACTGAGTGCAGCTCAATCCAAGGGTGGCTTTCATATTCTCTCACTAGTTCACCCAGTGGAATGGCAGTGGGGGATTGGCTTTGAAGGATGTGGTCAATGAGATCATTCTCATCAAGTTTTCCCCCTCTTAGAATAGTATATATGGTACAAATGGGGTAGGGTGTGGTATTGTACAGTTCATCTTCTTCTTTTTTATCCTCCAACCACAAGGGTAGGACATGGTCAATGGAAGGATAGGCAAGAGGATATAATACCAATTGTTTGGAAAAGGGCCCATTCTTGATAGTCATGCTTCCGACCCTACAATAGATATAAGCATCAATAGTGGCCAACCAAGGTCTTCCTAAAATGAGAGGATATCCATTAAAGTTGAGTTTTGGCTTTTAGACAAGGAAGTCAGTGGGATACTCCCAGGAGTCAATCAAGACCATAACATCCTCAAAAACTCCTTCCGGAGCTACTATGGATTTGTCTGCGAGTTGAAAAAATGTGGCGGTATTCTCAAGGATCCTTGGAGGTTGAGTTTAAGCATGGTTTCCCTGATCATCACATTGATGGTAGCCCCAAGATAAATCAAATTGTGGGGGAAAATGACACCATCTATGTGTACATATACTACTGGACTCCCAGGGTCGGGTACTTCAAGAAGATCACCCTTCCCAACATTAAGTCAAAAAATTTTCCTACAATATTGATGGTGAGGGTGTCTTTCTTCTTTCTCCCAAGATTTTTAAAGAATTTTCATTTAATGAGCCTATTGTAAATAAGAATATCCTTAATGGCTTGGAGAAGGGGTATTTTTAAACACAGGTTCTTTAATTCTCCCAGAAGTTCAATATCTTATGGGATGTGCTAAATAGGGTGGATCAGTCACTAAATAAAAGGAGGTTGATTGGTATGAGGGTTACTTTCTTCCTTTTCCTCATCAACCTCTGCAAGTGGACATCAAGGATGATTTTTTGGGAGCACTCTTCCAGACCTGAGGTCAATTTCATGTATCTCCACGGGATAAGTTGGATATGATGTTTCTCCATTGTAAACATATTATGACAGCTTTTTGTTCGGGTTCGGATTGGGTTGGGAAAGCATCTGAGGAAAATTACATGGAGCAGAATGAGAGAGATGAGGTTTAGGTTGGGGTGGAGGTAGTAAAGCATGTGGTTGGTTGAGTTTGGGCCTCCACCTTGTGATGGGTTGCTCCACTGAGGTGGTTGAGGAATACATTGCTAGAAAGGTTGATTTGCAGGCTTAGGGTGGTATGGAGGGGCATAAGACCGGGTAGGAGGTGTAGGCCATGATGGAGGAGTGGATGAATACCAAGGTTTTATAGGTGTATTCTAGTTTGCATGGTAGTGGGAGTAAGGTGCACCTTGCATACCCTGCTGATATGGCCAAGGCCCTTGATGCCTTCTTTGATATATGAAACATAGTTGCTCTGGTCCTCCTTCCCCACCTTGATATACAACTTTGATACCAAGTCAGGAGGGACATTTATCTGTGGCGTGATTCTCTTCACAAACTAAGAAAATCTCTTTAACATTTAGTGGACATTCATTTCAAGGGTGTTTTCTAGTACATCTAGGGAAAAACATAGCTAAGGCCCTCTCTACTTCCTCTTGTTTCCTCTTAATCTGCATTGTGTCCATTTTCAAAGAAAACCTATGCAACATATCAATTTTGAAGTCCTCCAACATATTTCCAATATCATGCTTGATGGAGGTGGAAGAGGAAGGGGTCTTGTTCATGTTATGGCTAGCTATACCTTTCTTCCTAGCTGCCCTAGAGTGGTTTCTAAATACAATATTGATTTCCTCATAAGGTAGCTGGTATCTCCTCTAGAAAAAATATTAAGGGTCTCTTTCACCTCTTCCTTGATCCCTCGGAGAAGTACCAATTTGAGTGATCCAGAATCAAGGGTGCATTTGGCTCTTTCATAATTCAGTTGGAATATTTCTTCATAATCCTCCAAGGATTCATCAGGTCCCAAGGTCACCCTAAATATCTCCTCCTTGGTCTCTTTGGACCTGCAATAGTCTTTATATTTGTTGTCGAAGGATTCTTTCATCTGTGCCCAGGTAGTGATATTGTTCCCAGGTAGACCCATGAACTAGCGCAAGAATGCATCCTTGAGGGTGGATGGGAACAATTTCATATTTTTCTCATATGAAGCATAGTCATAAGTCCTAGATACAACAAAAAAATCTAACATGAAGGTATCAGGATCCTCAGAAGTAAGGCCATGGAAATGTGGAAGGGCTAAGGGACTAATGTTCTTCATTCTAGTTCCTCCAATATTTCCTCTAATGGGAAAGAATCCTTGGTCCCTAGTTTCATCCATGGCTTGAATTGGTGAAGGAGTTTCCTCTGGTGAATTAAGTTCCTCTTCTTCCCCAATAGGTTCTTCGAAGTTTTCAAGTGGTTCACCTAGAGGGTGTTCTACCTCACAGTCATTGAACAAGAGTGAAGGGTGACTATGTGGGGATGTGGGGGTTTTTATTATGAATTTTCCTTGGTTTTCCCTACTCCTACGAGGCATGAAAGTAAAATTGTTTTATGTTTTTCAATATTTTGAAATTGAATGTAAAATAGAAAGCAGAAACAAACATCTACTTAGACACCTCCCTGACAACGACACCAAAAGGTGGTGAGCCCTGATATTGCATGAAGCGTGATGCAACTCCCAAAGGCTACTCAACTTCACTTTATCAATGCAGGGCTCGTACAAAATTGGAGGTGACAGTGCTATGTGCACAACGAATGAGCTCTACTCATGCCATCCTCATCTTAGTTCTACAATGAGGTGCTAGAAACTAGGGCTATTCTAAAAAAGGAAGGTTGTAACACTTATAACTTCAACCTGAGACTAAAAGAATATAATAACTATTACTCTATTGGCAAGAAAAAAAACTACTCTAAATCAGAGTGATTCATCTAACTATTTTCTACTTTTGCAAGAAATAAATATTCACACCTATGTTAGTACAAGAAAGGAAATTACAGTAAGTGGAATTCATTGTCTAGATTGTTGAATTGACTTGCAGAAAAGGAACTGTTATATCCTTTCACACATGTTGAATCAATGACTAACTAACTCTTATCTCATTCTTGCTTAACTCTTGTGCTAATGATTCATTTTATGATGGACTAATCATGCTTGAAATTTCTTTGTTTTGCAACAAAAGAAGAAGGTGCTTGGGTGGTCTAAGAGTATCCATGGAGCAAAGATTCAGGGTTGGAGGTATAATTGTGGCTTTTATAGGATTAGGTGAGGGGAGGAATGGTTTTTTGTTGAAGGAGAGGGTGTTTGGAATTGCTATGGAAGCTGCTACAGGATTTCCTGTAGTGCTACAGGATGTCTTGAAAAGCTAAAGGAAACAGGACAAGCGGGTTTTGGAGGCTATAAATGACGAAAATAAGGTTAGGGAAGGTGAGGGAAAGGTGGATCCAAGTACATGAAGGATGAAAAACCCCTTGGACCAAGATCAGAGCTCTCAAAAGGCATGTCTTGCACCCAAAAGACTGCTATTGGTGATGTGATGGTGACCTCAAAAACAGGGATGTAGGTGACTTGAATGGAAGGTATATGATGGACGGTGGAAAATAAAGATGATGGTTTTGAAGGGATCCTTCTCTACTACTCTATCCAAACATTCAAACAATGCATCTACTCATGCATTCATCATCAACAAAATTATCATAGAAATGGTGGAAAAGATGAGTTGAATTTGAATAAATCTACTAGTATGCATTTGAAAAATAAATCTACCATTAAACCTAAAACATGTTCATGATAGTAAAATTAAAAAATATACTAACTTTTCCAAGAAATCATAAACTAAAAATATATTTGGTCTATGGTTGAAGACCTTCCTCCTCAAGCTCTAATGGAAGAGGTGAGAGAGGGAGGCTTGGAAACACAGTTTTAATGTTTTATATGATACCAAAAATGTAATGGAAGAAATAAACTACTGAAACATAAAATAAAGACACACATTTACACAAGAGAGCTTGAAGCCAATGGATTGGGCCCTAACCCGCGATATCAGCTCCCTGAAATCAACTTAGTGGAAAGGAAACCAAATGCTCATCTTATTTCATAACCAGTCTTTTACATGAAAAATGAAAGTAAAAAATATTGCATACAAAGTCAAGAGATCTCTTCCTAAATATAAAATTGAATCCTAATGAGATATTTCTCTTTTCTATTTATGCTAGAGGGTAGCTACCAACAGCTCCCTAAAAAGAAGGTCTTTTTTCCCTTGGAACTCGAGAGAAGTGGAGCTTGGCTCCTTCTTATCATTCACTTTCTAGACTGCCTCTGACTTCGAGCTATTAGAGGAGTATCTTGAAGATATATTGGCTTATTTTAGGAGTTAATAAGGTGTTCAACCTTCCTATGATTTCTCCTCGTTATCTACTTTGAGCCCTGATATGGAATATTTCTCAAAAATGGCATTATTCCCTTCATTTTCCTGCATTTAAACCACATTAGGCCTCAAATCATGACAACCCTTAATACATCATTATCACCGAGAAAAATGTGACAAAATGCAATTAAATGTGTGTGAGAGAGATTAATTAACCTAAAAAGGTGGCATTTTAACTCCTTAGAATATACCTAATGATGGTGCTCATCAAAGGGTAATTTACAACATGTTCCTTTGAGTTGATATCCTTTCAAATGATTTGTTTCTAAACTTTTCAATTTTCTTGAGACTTGTTCTTGCCATATCTCAGTTTACACTTATGTTACATCATTTTTATAATGCTTGAAACTTCTAACTTAGGCTACAACGTAATCATCCATAATCCTCCACGTGTGTGGGTTGTGTGTCATTAGGGTGGTGTGAGCGAGAGAGAGAATCTAGAGTGTCTTGTTCTAGATTGAGAGATCTACCAATCAAACATTGAGTTAATAAAATTGGGCAACTTATCGTCATTATCACCATTGATATAAGAACACAAGGCTTCTCATTATGGCTTCCTCACACATCCAAGAGAAACATCTGGTAATATGACTACACATCTTCTTGTATTTCCTCAAGTGAAAGTGTAAATTTGGATCCTCCTACTCCCACCCCACCGTTGATCCATACTCCTCAATTAGTGTTTACACCTTTGAAATCAATCAATGTTCCATTGGTTACTCTGGAGATAACGTAAACACCCATTTCACAACCTAAGTAAAAAATATCGGATAGGGAAAAACTAGTAATGTTAGGGGAACCAATGTTCCTAGTTGAGCTTCCATATTTAATGACGTGATATGTTGGAGTTAAATTCTATATCGAGATAATCAGTATTGATACCATATATGTTAGATAAGGAAGAGATTACTAGATTTTCCTTATACTAAATATGAGTCGTATAAGCTTTAAGAACTAAGCTAATATCCATAATAACTCTACATGTTTAAGTTGTTGAGTAGTCATTACCGAGAAAGCTTAAATTATCTCACACTATGTTACATCACTCTGCATTATAGTTATAATGCATATATAGAAAATTACTATATCAATTTATTCATATTAGATAAGACTAACCATATCGTAAGTAAGGAACAATTAAACCATTGTATTCCAGTGATTGTGTAACCTTGAATCCAATAATTATGGATTTGTTGTGGCATAGCTTTTGTAATTGACATGAGGTTGTGAAAAAGGCATTTCTTGACATGAGGTTGTGTAAAATGGATTTCTTTCAATTAGAGAAAAAATTATTTTAAAAGGTTAATATTGAATTTCCACGTCATAATGTGTAAGCGAATTAAAATCCTTTTAATAGAGATACAGGTGTGACTAGGCACCTAAAATGGCATGACAAATTTTTATTATTTAATTTGGGTATAGCTGATTTTTTTTAATAATATGATTTACCTACTTCATGTGTGAATGGTGCCCAACCTAAAAATATATTAAATATTAAAAATAATATATATATATTAATTAGAATATTGAAAAATTATTTAATGAATGGTAAATCATGGGTTGAGTGTGGTTTTAATGAAGCATAAATAATGGGTTAATAATTAATTAGAAAATGAAATTAAAAGTTTCAACCCATTTAATATTAACAAAATGTGTTTTTATGAACCAATATTTAGAAACAAAATGCCAAAAATCATTAATATTTTTATTTTTTAAATATTACATTTTTTAACATTTAAGAAAAAAATTCTATGCACAAATATTTAGAAACAAGATACTAGAGTTAGTAACATTTTTAAATATTACTTTAAAACTCCCATTTCAAATTTATTTTGATAATTTCATCATTTTCAGCTTTTTATATTTTTGGGGAAGAAAAATACAACTGAGAGTCCACTTCATTTAATTGAGAAGTTCGTTTGTTTGCAGATGAGAAACAATGCCACAATTGAATATCGTTTGTTTGCATTACATGCTGAGGAACAGTGCCGCAATCAAAGCTCGCAATCACCACAACCAATGGTAAAGCCTTCCTCGGTGACACTTTCTTTGTGTTTTAATGGGTTTTTATTTTTCATATCCATGAATAAATTTTTGATAAGAAGTTGGGAAACATTAAAATATTTTGAAAAATGCAACAACCAAAAGTTTTTTTTCCATTTTGGTGAAAAAATTGGGTGACATTAGATTATTTTGAAAATGCAGCAATCAAAATTTTGGGGGCACACTTTTATTTTCACTCAGCTAGTCACCAAGGATCTTCATAATTCCATGGCCTATTGGAATATTGAAGTCCCTTTGTGCAACTGGACTGGTATTACCTACAACCATTTCCATCCAAGGATAGTGATCACTCTTGACCTCATTTCCAGGGATACGAAAGACTCTATTTCTCTTCCACTTGTCAATTTGTCATTTCTCCGCTCACTAGATCTTTCTAGCAATGCGTTCCACCCTTATATCCCAATTCAATTAGGACATCTTTTTCATTTGAAGAAGTTCAGTTTGTTTGAAAATCAATTAAAAGGAGATATACCATATCATCTCAGTAGTTGTAGAATTCTAGCATTCTTAGAGCTCTCGTTCAACATTTTGAATGGAAATATCCCCGTGGAGCATCAAAATGCCATCTAGAATATTATATTTTTTATATAGATTACTAGAATAACAAAACAAAAACTTCAATCTACTGATGTGGCTCATCTATTTTTTTCCAAGTGTCAAATTTTCTCTCTTTATATGATAAGAGTTATAGTGGGTCTTTTTCATTATTATATTTTCTATGGTTGGCTAATTAAAAAACAAGAAATATTGTTATGTTATTTTGACATAACATGAGTTTTTATCTATTGGATGGTGCATTTCATAAATTTGGATCTTGAATTTAGTGGTAAATATATCTTCCATGTTATTAAAATATATCATATTTAAAATAATTAATTTATCACTTCCACCAATTCTTAACCCATTTCTCTTTTTACAAAATCTCTTTATCAATTAAAAAAAATGTTAAACATTACTACAAATCAAAATAACAACTTACGTTATATTATAAAATGTTTAATATGACATATACCTTACATTATAATATAACATCTCTAAAATGTTATACAACATGCCACAATTATTGAGATATGATATGATGATGTTCCATGCATGCGCCAATGAAGTACTACTAATGCCATCATGTTAACTATATCCTTGATTGAAGTGAGTAAATATTAGGATAGAAGACCAAGAGCCAAATTACAATTGAAATGACTTCAAAAAATTATGAAAATTTTGGCTTTTCCATATTTGCTTCCTCATTAATAAGGTCATAATGAGACCTATGTGAAGTTTTGAACTAATTTTTGGACCTATTTGGGTATGTATATGTATGTAACATTTGATTTATTTTTGAAATAACAAGGTCTAGTTTTTTTTCTTTCTGGAAATAAAAAAAGGTTGACATGCAACCATGTGTACCAATGACTAACAAGAAGATATTGTGGTTGGCATGTAACAATGTCTACTGATGACTAACAAGAAGATATTTTTGTTGCGAAAATAATTCACCTACAACCATAGCTCAGAAGGATCTTAAAGAGTTATACATGGATCACATAATCGTAATAACCATGTGTACCAATGACTAACAAGAAGATATTATTGTTGCAGAAATAATTGACATACAATCATAGCTTAAAGGATCTTAAAGAGTTATACATTAATCACATTACCTTAATACCAAAAGGAAGAAATGTTTGATGTGATATAAAAAAATGATGTGTAGTGAAATTGTAATATTTTATTATTTAAACATGTCATATATATATATATATATATATATATATATATATATAACTTCAAAAAATATGTATGAAAAAAATATTATAAAGCAATAATAAATAGTATGTAATAAAAGCTTAATAATCTTTGTGAACATTATAGTTTTAATAATATTATTAATTGAATAAATTCTATTTCGTGTATATTTTTTTTATATTAAAAAATAATATTTTTAAAACAAATGTTTCTAATTTTAATCAAATTTTATTAATGACTAACTTTGTTTCTCATATTTAAGAATTTATATAATAAATTTAAAACAATATATTAAATTTTATCAATTCTTGTGTTCATAAATTAATTTAAATATAAAATATATATAGAATTATTTTGATTAAAGTGACATATATTTGGGTAAATTTGATAAAAGTAAAATAATTAAAATCATATATTGAAAAATGTCTATATGAGATTATTTTATTAATTTCTTAATTTTTCTTAGGTGGTTATTTTTAGTTGAAATTTCCCCTAATTAGAGTAGTAATTGACATGAGGTTGGGTAAAAGGGATTTCTTGCTAAGAATTCTTAGTAGTCATAGACTATGGCCAACATCCTACATCTCTCAATATTGTTATTATTCCTTTAGGTCATGGGAAGAGGTGACCACAGGTTCCTTCTTTGTGTGGATGTGAATTTATTTTGGAATAATGATATTTGCGATGGGCGTTGATTTGATTGTCATATATGTAAATTAAAATTTGTTAATGATTTTTTGATAGAGAATTATTGTATTTGATGACATTTCTATTTTTTTAGATTGATGTCGTCAATTTCCCTTAAATTTCTTTACAAACATTGTTATCAATTTGAATTATGATATCTTCTTTAATGATATTTAGAAATTGTGATATATTTCACTATACAATTGAAATTAGTAAAATGAATCCATAAAGGGGGTCAAAATGGAAAGAGAAGTACACTCCACAAGAACTCAAATGCAAATGTAAAGGGGATGTAACCATGGATGCAAAATTGGGAGTAGAATTGGATGTTAAATTAGGCATTAAAATAAGATACATACAAGGGCACAAATTTTATTTTAAACTAGACGTAAAAAAATGTGCAACAATGGACACAAAGAAGGGAACAAAACATGGCATACAAAAGGATACCAAGTTGGGCACAAACATGGATTAAAAAATGGACACCAAACTAGATGTAAGAAAGGACATACAACTAGATGTAAAATAGGATGAAAAAGGGGATGCCAGTTTGGGTGCTAAAAAGAAGCAAAGAAGGATACAAATTAAGATGCCAAATGATGATGCAAAAAATGGTATAAATTTGGGATGAAAACTGGGGCGAAGAAAAAGAGAAAAAAATTAAGAAAAGACATAAAAGAAGATGCGCAACGACGCTAAAAAATGGGGGAAACCAAGGACGGCATATTGGATGCCAAAAATGATGCATGATCAGATGTGAATTTAAACTCAAACTTAGACACAAAATGAGAGTCAAATGTGGACAGAAAATGAGGTAGAAAAAGGATGAAATTTTGGATGGAGAAAATGATGTAAAATTATACTAAAAAAAGGATGGAAAATTGGATGAAAAAATGGAAGTAAATAATGGTGCAACATTGGACACATAAGTAGACACAAAAAAAGCTAAAAAATGGGCATAAAAATAGCTCAAAATTGGATGAAAATTGAGATGTAATGGTGGATGAAAAATGTGATGCAAAACTTGGTGTAAAAAAAATGCAAAAGTGCACATAAAAAATGGCTTAAAATTGAATGTAACATTAGACACAAAATGGGATGCAAAGGTGGACACAACACATGATTTAACATAGGATGCAAATACAGATTCAAATTTGGATGCTCAAAAGGGTGTAAAATTGGATGCAAGATATTATGAGAAAAACGATGAAAAATTGGATGTAGAAAATGATGAAAAATATGGTACAAAATGGGAGGAAAATAAAATGCAAAAGTGGACGTAAAAAATGGTCCAAAAAAACATGCAAAAATGGGCACAAAAATGGATGTAAAATTTGGTGCTAAATCAAATTCAATAGATGGTGCAAAGATAGTTACTAAAGCAGGTGCAAAACCAGATGAAAAAATAGGTGCAAAACTAGATGCAAAAATAGGTGCAAAATTAGAAGCAAAAACTAGTGCAACACGAGATGAAAAAACTGATGTAAGACTAGAAGAAAAAATCGACAAAAAATAGATGCAAAAAGAGGTGCTAAATTGGATGCAAAAGGAGGTGTAAAATTGATGCAAATGATAGCACAAAATTGGAAGAAAAGAATGGCACAAAATAGGAAGAAAAAAATGATGAAAATACATGCAAAAAATGGCACAAAAGTAGAAGCAAAACCTATCATAAAATAATATGCAAATATTGGTGCAAAATTTGACACAAAAAAATGATGCATAATCTGGTGCAAAAATTTGCAAAATATAACATGAAAAGGATGAAAAATCGGGCGCAAAAAAGGACTCTTTAAAAAATGTACAATGGAGCCATATTTAGTGCCAGGTTGCTCATCCCAATTGTAAGAAAATGCACTAAAATATGGTGCTAAATATGATGCAAATTTCCTTTTTTGTTGTAGTTATTATAACCACATAATAAAAAATGCATTTACACATAATACACAAGAGGAAAATATATCTTATTAACATATGAAAAATGAAACCAGGTCAGGGACTTCCTTGTACCACCTGACCATAGATTGGGTTGAACCAAATATTTCTTTCACCCAATCACCCACGTGCCATATTCCAATCATGAATGTGGGACTAACAAAGAAAAAACCATGGATTCCTCAGGATTTACCACAATACACCAAGGGATTCCTAGTCCCAAGCCTTCATCTATACAACCAGGCTTTACCGCAAACCCGCCAAGGGATTCCTAGGCCTAAACAAGAAGCATGCCCTACCAGTCTTTACCGCAATCCCACCATATGCGGGTCTGTTAGGACCTCACTATGTACCATTTTTACTATATATTGTGACACCACCTTACCTTTATAACCATGTTTAAAAAGGATTCCATCATCATTTTCATTCACTTTATCCAAAGGTATATAAAATCCTCTTCTTTACTATATATTTTATCTGTTTACATATAATTCCATATTACTCTTATATTTCATCATTAATCGAAGGTAGATTGATGCTAACATAAGTCTAAAAGATCGCAGATAATTTATGTGCTGTGCTGGAACAATCGGCCGTTGCTGAAATAGTCAAACTCCGTTGCTGAAACAGTCGACTCCGTTGCTGAAACAGTCAACAGGCACGCAAATTCCGTCACTATTCGTAATTTGCGATTCTGGAAGAGTATTTTTTGGAAAAATGGCAACAAAATGAAGACGTGGTTACACGGATTATCCTGAAGATAGTACTCTTTTTGTATCTGTTGTAACAATATCTTTTTATGGAAGAACAGAATAGCCCTGTTTTAAGAAAGGAGAACAGATTTGGGATAAACGTAGATTTTCTCTAATGTAATTGTAAGAGATGTCTCCTCTTTAAAAGGAGGAGACATCATCATTAGAAGGGGGTTCTAAAACTACAGGAGAACATTATGTTTGAGAGGACAGGAGCTAGCCTCCATTTGTAATGTATCATTTCTTTTGACAGATGAATAAAAGTTCCTTTTGAGTGCTTCAATTTAATCCTTTTCCTGGGGAATCTTGTGAGAAGGAAAGGGCCCGCCTTCCTCACAAGATTCACCCGATTGTTCCTGTAGTTTGTTAGATTTCTTTATGCTATTCGCACTTGAATTTAATTCTGTTTGCTGAAACACCAGTTACACAGTTCTGTAGTTTATTGAGCATTATGTTTCCTTTAATGCTGCATGTGTTTAGTACATTCATTCTTAAGAAGTTGAGAGATCTATTTCTGTTATTTGTTTGAATGTATGATTGATGCTGGGAAGTAGGTGTTGAAGATTCCTGTACAAAGGAATAGGGTCCTGTTCCCATTGATTGCCTTTCTTTTCCCTGCAGTGTGATTAGAAACATGAGACAGGTGTTGAAGGTTCCTGTTCAGGGGAATAGGGTCCTGTTCTCTTGAGTTTATCTTTTCTACAGAGTGATTAGTGTCAGGCAGCAGGTGTTGAAGTTCCTATTTAAAGGAATAGGGTCCTATTCCCTGTTATGGTTGATTAGTTTCCTTTCCTGCAAAATGATTTCCTTTTATTTGGATTCTTAAAAACTACAATAGAGGAATTGCTTCTACTATAACATAAGTAACTTCAGCTTTGATTAAACAGGGTGTGAATAATTAGATTTGTATGATTAATAATTGTGTGGCTTTTTACTACAACATTATTTTTTCTTTTGGAATTGAGCATATCCAGTGCGTGATTGTCTTTGGAATAAACAGACTTCCTCGGGTTGACAATTTATGTGGAGCTTGAATTGTTAAAACAATTAAAGCGACCAACATTTTGGCGCCGTTGCCGGGGAAGGAAATTATAGATTTCAAAAGCATTAATATTTTCTTTCTAGATGTGCAGATTGTATGAGAGGACGTGGAACCTAGAAGAAAACTAATCCCACAGGTGGCAAAGGCAAAGGAAGGGGAGGAAGAAAGACTTTCATTGACGAGATTATATAAAAGGCTGAATTATCACAGAGATTAAGTTCTCGAAGACCAAAACTTCAGCACTCCCCTCAATCAGATTACAAAACAGAGGAAGTTGTGGGTCCTGAAAATATAGAGGAGCCGGTGATTAAAGAACCAGCAGTCAGTGCTGGAGAGTCAGAAGAAAGTGCTAGCAAATCAGCAGAGCACGTTGAGGAAATAATAGAGAGTATTGGATGACCAGTGGAAAAAATTGAAGAGCCAGTAGAAGATCTTGACGATCGAGCAAGTGCAGTAGGAGAACAGCCAATGGAAGGAAACAACGAAGACTTCTTTGGTGGAGGACATGCAGATCCTGAAGGAGAAGGAAAGGATGAAAATTCTCTCTCTACCTTGGGATTTCCTATCAATGATCTCCCTAGAGGAACAACTCCTATGAAGAGCATTCCATTGTCAGCTTTACCTAACTTCCATGGTTTATCCTCTGAAGATTCGGATGAATTTCTTTTTGAATTTGATATATTATGCAGAAGTTATGATTATGTTACTAATGCTCAAAAGTTGAAACAGTTTCTAGCAACATTAAAAGGAAATGCTTTAAGATGGTTCATGAGTCTTGGGAGTCAGGTAATCACAACATGGGAACAGATGAAACAGAAATTTCTGCTCAAATATCAAGACTACTGCTGGACGAGAGAAAAGAAGGACGAACTATTCAATATGGCACAAAAGCCAGACAAGAATCTGGAGGACTACGTAGAAAGGCTGCAGTACAATATACAGAGATCTGATCATCCGAATATAAGTAAGGAAATTCGTAAAACAATATTACTTAGAGGATTAAGGGATGATTGTTTAGACATGTTAAACATGCTTGGCAAGGGAGATATATCTAAAGAATCATATGATGAGATTGTTGAACTTTGTAAGAGGTGTTCAAGGGGAGCTGCAAGGAACAGAGTAAGTAATAGAGATCCCACCTATTCAAGAGTGCAAAAATCAGCCAGTGGGGGAGCAACAAGAGAGGAAATAGGTAATTTACTTGAAGAATTTAAAACTGAGATGTTAAGTTCCTTTGCTTCACAAATTGACACTTTGCAGGTTAAGAAGAAGCAGGCTGAAGCAGAAGCAACTCTGGCTGTCTTTTGCCCGAAGTGCAGAGACAAACATCCTCTAAGGGAGTGCCCATTGGACAAAATACCAATTTGCACCCTTTGTGAGAAAGATCATGAAACACAGCAATGTCCATCTCTACCAGGAATAAAGGCATCATTACAGCCAATGGAAGAAGAAGTTGAAGCAGTTTACTTGCTAACTCAAAGAAGACAATGGCAACCAAAAGGACAAGGTATGAACTCTAGCATTCCATTTAATCTTTGGAATAATTATTCTGCTTTCGGTCAAACAAATTACCCTCCCTTTAATCAAAGGCAATACACACCCTTTAATCAAATTAATTTCCCACCCATGCAACAATCAAACCCTCCCTTTGTTGATCCTACAATGTGGACTCCTTGGCCCCCACAACAACCATCTTCTTTTAACCCTTGGAATTCAAATTGGAGAAGCCAACAACTCCCGTATCCAAATCAATTTCCTCAATTTCAACAACCACTTCCTCTACCATCAAATGCTCCGCCAAATAACCAAATGAGACCCCAGCTACCTGTGCAACCAAATCCTAACCCCAATAATAAAGTTGTGCAAGTGATTGATATTCAGAATCAGTCTATATTTCCTACTATGCAATGTAATGATATTCATTTAAGATCTGGGAAAATAGTAGAGCCTATTATTGATGACATAACTTCTTCTGATTCTGATAAAGAGGAATCTGAGAAACATAAGAAAGCACAACCACCCTCTAACAAGAGAATTGAAATAATAGAACCACCATTCCCCGAGCGTTTAGTCTTAACTAGAACGCCTGAAACACCTGCTTTTAATCTTTTAGGGGAATTACAAAACTTGTATGTTAAAATTCCACTTTTACAAGCATTAAGAGATGTACCAATTTATGCCAGAACAATAAGGGATATTTGTGTTAAGAAACCTGGTAGGAAAACTAAAGATCCCCTTACAGTACATGTGATGGGTGATTTATCTGCATTAATGTCCGAAAAAACCCCTCCCGTGAAATATGGTGACCCCGACCATCCTACCGTGACAGTTCAAATTGGTAAAACAATGATTCCTCAAGTTCTGGTAGATTTAGGTGCTGCAATAAACATAATGACTCTTGAAACTTCACAATTGTTACAGCTGAATAACACAATCAG
This sequence comes from Pinus albicaulis, assembly GCA_034641835.2. Taxonomy (NCBI): domain Eukaryota; kingdom Viridiplantae; phylum Streptophyta; class Pinopsida; order Pinales; family Pinaceae; genus Pinus; species Pinus albicaulis. The sequence continues at coordinate 1,153,362,368 of CM076584.1, forward strand.
AGATACACCTACCATTCTAGAGTTGGCTGGCCATTCTACAATTAAACCTGAAGGAGTTGTTGAAGATATACTTATCTCAGTTGAATCCTGGAATTACCCAGCTGATTTTGTTGTATTGCAGACTAAAACAAAGCTGGGGGGACATCCTTTAATTCTGGGGAGGCCATGGCTGGCCACAGATGATGCTTTTATCAGTTGCAGATCTAGTTCAATGAAAATTTCTAATGGTTATGAAACCAAACAGCTTACTCTTTATCCTCATGCTACACCCATAATTAATAATGAAGATTCTATGTGGATGGATTATGATGATAATGTTGTTCAACCCATTCTAACTATTGGACAAGCCTTAACTCTTAAAGACAATACAGAGGATGAAATAATTAATAATTTTATTTGTGAACCTTCCTCTGTAATTGCTGAAACACACAATCAATTGACTGCAATTTTTGAAACAGGTACCCAAGAAAAGATTGAATCTAAAGACTTATCTCAGACATTAACCACCATCTCATCTAAAAGTATAACAGTTGAAATTGAACCTGGCAAGACATTAAACATAAATCCTGATCTAACAGTTGCTGAAACACAGCAGTTAATGAAGTTATTGCATGAAAATAAGGAATCATTTGCATGGGATTACACAGATATCAAAGGGATCTCTTCTGAACTATGTACTCACCGAATTTACATTAAAGAGGGATGCCGACCAGTCTGTCAACCCCAAAGACGAATGAACCCTAATTTACGAGAAATTGTTAAAGAAGAACTTTAGAAATTTCTTAATGCAGGATTTATATACCCCATATCTGACAGTGAATGGGTTTCCCCATTGGTAATTGTCCCTAAGAAAAATGGGAAATGGAGAGTATGTGTTGATTACAGAGCCTTGAACAAAGCCACTCAAAAGGATCACTTTCCTTTACCTTTCATTGATCAGGTGTTGGATAGTCTGGCAGGGAAGAAATTATTTTCTTTTCTAGATGGATTTAGTGGGTATAATCAGATTAGAATTGCACCCCAAGACCAGGACAAGACCACTTTCACTAGCCCTTGGGGAACTTTTGCTTATAGAGTTCTTCCATTTGGGCTATGTAATGCACCAGCAACTTTTCAGAGGGTTGTTATAGGAATTTTTTCTGATATGTTGAATGACTCTATGGAAATATTTATGGATGATTTTACTCCTTATGGTGTGTCTTTTGAAGATGCATTACAAAATCTTGAGAAGGTACTTAAACGATGTATACAAGCTCACCTTTCCCTAAGTACTGAAAAATGTCATATGATGATGAGTGAAGGAGTAGTGCTTGGACATTTTATTTCATCTCAAGGTATTCAGGTAGATCCATCTAAAATATTGGTCATTCAGAATCTTTCTGTTCCTAAAACACAAACCGATGTGAGAAGTTTTCTAGGACATGCTGGATACTACAGAAGATTTATTAAAGATTTTTCTAAGATAGCTTCTCCATTATTTGTGTTGCTTATGAAAAATGCTGAATTTAAGTGGACTAATTCTTGTCAGAAAGCCTTTGTAGAACTCAAGCATCAGCTATCTATCGCTCCTATTTTGAGGGGACCTGATTGGGCCCTCCCTTTTCATATATCTTCTGATGCTTCAGACACTACAATTGGAGCTGTCTTGGGACAAGAGGAAAATCATCTTCTTTATGCTATCTACTTTATCAGTAAGAATATGACCCCTGCTGAGCTTAATTATACAGTTATCGAAAAGGAGTTTCTTGTAGTAATTTATGCCATTAATAAATTTCGACATTATATCACTGGTTATTCTACTTTTGTCCACACTAATCACTCAGCTATTAAGTATTTAATGAACAAATCTGTTACAAATGCTAGAGTTACCAGATGGCTATTATTACTGCAGGAATTTGATATCACAATTGTAGATCGGCCTGGTAAAGAAAATGTGGTGGCTGATTTCCTTTCACGGTTAAAAACTGATAATAATATTCCAGTAGATGATTCTTTTCCCGATGAGTATTTGTTTGCAGTTTCTGCTCACTCTCCATGGTATGCAGATATTGCCAATTATTTGGTTGCAGGAAAATTACCATCACACCTGTCATATAGAGAAAAGAGAAGAATTGTTCAACAAAGTGCCAGGTATAGCTGGATAAGTGGGTGTCTTTTCTACACAGGGCTTGATCAGGAAATCCGAAGATGCATTAGGGAAGATGAAGTGTATGACATACTAAAAGCTTGTCATGATGGCCCTTGTGGAGGGCATTTTGCTGATAAAAGAACAACACACAAAATTTTGAGGATGGGTTTCTATTGGCCCTCATTATTTAAGGATGCAAAGATATATGTGAGGGCTTATGACAGTTGCCAGAGAATGGGTCAACCCAATCATAGAGATCAAATGCCATTAAACCCCCAAGTAGTTTCTAAACCATTTGAAAGATGGGCCTTGGATTTCATAGGACCCATTAATCCTCCATCCAATCAAAGAACTTATATATTAGTCTCTACAGACTATATGACTAAATGGGTGGAGGCCAAAGCACTTATTAGAGCCAATGAAGAGGTTGTCCTAGCTTTCTTATTTGAAGAAATCTTCACTAGATTTGGGATTCCTAGAGAGCTAGTTACAGATGGAGGACCTCCATTCAATTCTCATGGTTTTAAGTCTACCCTTCATAAATATCATATTCATCATAGAATGACTACACCATACCACCCCCAGGCCAATGGGCAAGTGGAAAGTACAAATAAAGTATTAGAAGCCATTCTAACTAAAAGAGTGAAGGACAACCGGAAGGATTGGTCTCAAAGGCTCCCTGAAGCACTGTGGGCTTACAAAACTACTTGGAGAAACACTACAGGTTTTTCTCCCTATGAATTGGTTTATGGTAAAAATGTTGTTTTTCCTGTGGAATTTGAAATTAAAACTCTAAGAACTGCTTTAGCTGTTAATCTTGATTTGACTGATGTGCAGACAGCTAGGCTGCAGCAGCTTCTTGAATTGGATGAAAAGAGATTAGATGCCATTCACCAAACAACCATGATTCCACAATAGAGAATGAAGTGGCATGATAAAATTATCAAACACAAGAAGTTCCAAAAAGGTAATTGGGCCTTATTGTATGACTCTCGGTTTGAAAATTTTCAGGGTAAGCTACGTACACGTTGGCTTGGACCATATGAAGTAGATGTTGTTTTTTCTAATGGAACAGTAAGACTTCTAACAATTGATGATTCTAAAACACCTCTACTAGTCAATGGTCATAGGCTTCGTTTTTACCAGCGCCCTGTTTCTAAAGAGGATTTCAAGACTGCTTGCATGACTGATACACATTATCTTTTTCTAGGGGAGTCTTTTGCTCCTCACAGCATTTAATTTTCTACACTGTATTTTTAGTATTAGATTAGATTTAAAACTAATAATCCCTGTCAAGGGTTGGCATATTACAATTGAATTTTGCAGATTCTGGAAAAGCTTATTAAGGAGGACAGATTCATCACAAGAAGATCTGAAGCTTCAATCACAGAAGCTTGTTCTCTTCATTTTAACCCATTTCCTAGCAATATCCCTTTTATCCCATTTCTACATTACTTCCCTTTTTCCATTTTTCCCACTTCTACCATTCCTGAAATATCACCCTTCAGCTAGTATTTCCTATTCCCTACTACTGAAATTATCCCTCAGCAAATACTTCCCCCACTTGTTTTAAACCCAAGTCATTATATCCCATTTTCCTGATTTTCCCCTTTGCTGAAACACCAGTTTCAGCAACGTGTCATTCATTTTTCCGTTGCTAAAACACCAGTTTCAGCAACCTGTCATTTATCTTTTCATCATTAAAACATCATTTCTTTCCTCTGCTATACAAGCTTTTCAGCTCTCCACTTTTACTCATCAGATCCCTTGGATGAATATTATTCAGTATTGAGCAGATCCTAATATGCTCCTGTTCTACATTTTAGAGAAATCTACAGATTCTTCCATCAAGCCATTATGAAGCACTCTATACTTCGAATTTTAAAGACAAAGGTAAAAATATAAGGTATGTGGTTTTTATGTAATGCAGTTAAATAATATTTTAAAGAGAGGATCTTGCTCATAATGCTTACAATCTCCACACGCTTAAACATCATTGCACCATACGTAGGGGGGGGGGATTTCGAAAACTGAATAATCATTTCACATCATCCAATCCTCCGTCATTCTTCATATCCATTTCCGCCGTCATTGAGACTCCATATCCTCTGTTGCAACAATTAGCTTGACCAAATCCTGTGTTTCTGTTCTCTGCGCCTCTGCATGTGACTCAAGCTAGTAGCTATGGGAGGGTCGGCTATCAAACACGAGCCTGGTTCGATAACTCTTCTCGAATTGTTCTCGGAGGCATATCAAATTTTTCAACAAGAAATATGGACAACATACTTCGAAAGGTTGGGAGAATTTGATCAGCAGCAAGTTTTAGAGTTCGCACAGAATCTTCAGGGGAATTATTCAGTGGTTCAAGGGGTCCGAATTTCAGTCACAGAGGAAGATATAGCACAAGTTTCAGGATTTCCGGTTGTAGGGGCTTGCTGGTTCAGTAGGAAACAGGTTATTTTAAATGCACAGCAAGATTTTCTTCTTCCAGATGAACCAGTTGAACTTAAAGGTCACGGTATAAGTCTGCATTCATTACCTCGACCATGGCCGACAGTAGCTGAATTCATCAAGCACTATTTGACATGTGAAGGGCGTTACCAGGTATTCTACCAACACGACTTTGTTTTAATGAATCATTTGAGGCATGGTCGATTAGTCAATATTCCCTATTATCTGCTTGGTTGTATCAAAAACATGTCATATTATTGCAGATGGGTTAAATTCCCATTGTTATCCCTTACCCATAATTGTTTATGTCAATTATTAATTCAGAGGGGTTTTGCTCAGCAAAACCCCCCTCTGAATAATCCACTCCTCATTCCCCAGCAAGCCAAAATTCCCCAGCAAGTCGAAATTCCCCAACAAGCCGAAAGTTCCCAAGAAACTCCTGAGAGTTCTTATGAAAGGCAACTGGACGATATCCCAGAGCCCCCAGTAATTCCATCCTCCGAGCCAGTTGACCTACCCCCAAGTTCATCCCACTTAGTAGAGTCACCCCTTACCACTATTCCTATCCCTAGCAATGACTCTCCAACACCCCCATATCCACCTACTCATAAAAGAAAGAGACGAACCCCAACAGTCTCTGTCTCAAAACGACAAACAAGGGCCACATCCCAAATTTTCACTTCTTCCGAAAGCCCTTCCCCTAGAAAAGAATCTTCTCCTACAAAGAAAAGGAAAGAAACTGATTTCTCTACTTTCCTACCAAAAAGGAAAATGAAAATGACTGTTGAAACAGGAGTTACTCCCATTTCCCCTGACCCCGCCACTATCCTGTTAAAACTTCAATCCTCACCACCATTCCAAATTCCCCAACCCATCTCGTCCTGTGGTGCTGTCACACAAGAACCAGTGGCCCGGGATAACATGACATCGTTTATTGCTCAAACAGTGACTGCCACACAAGAACCAGTCACTTACCCAGAAGCTGAAACACAAGAACCAGCCACTGTGGTACAAGAATCATACACCAAGCATGATAATACAGGGAAACCAGCTGTAGCTGCTCCACAAGAACCAGCTACAGTTGTGGATCAGCAGACAACTCCAGCAGAATCAACCAGCACACAGGGTTCACACACTATGGCATCTTTATTGGAGGAAAATGAGTTTTTGAAATCAGAACTAGAGGCTCATAAGAAAGAATTAATCATGGCACGAGAAGCCTTTGATAGAGAATTGAATCTCTACATGCTAGCACACACAGCGTCAGCACAAAAGAAGGATCCATGCAGAGAATACATGTGCCATGAGTGTGGTAACATTTATCAACATGCAGGATACAAAGTAGTCAAAATTCAGGTATCTGAGGCATCTACATCAGTTGAAGAACGCCCTACTGCCACACAAGAACCAGTAGGGCCCTCAAAAATTCTGGAAAAAGAAACTAAACCACATATATCTCGCCCTATGCTAGTCAGCTCAGCCACTCAGACAATGCCCCAACCACAGATATCTTGCCCTGTGCTAGTCAGCTCAGCCACTCAGACAATGCCCCAACCCAATACTTCTAATGCCGGGACACAGACCCTGCCATGGGAACAATTAGAACTTATGAACAACTGGAAGAAACAATATGTTGTAGATCAAGATAAAATATTACAGCAGCATAAGTTAGCATGGCAGAATCACATGTATGCCAACTGGGATATTTGGGAACAGACATTGCAACAGCTCAGGGATTCCAAGAAAGAAGTCAAAGAATCAAAGGAAAAGTTGGTTTTGATGTTTTCATTAGTGCAAAAATTGATGGCTACCCGAAAACCCTCCTTGAATTATTCTCTCTTCCTCTCTAAACGTCTGGTTTATTTTCAATTGAAGGCAATAAAGGATGGCAGACCTCATGAATTGCTTACTGCGGAACAATTTGTTAAGAATTTTGCTGAGGCCCCTGAAAGTGACCAACATTTGTTGTGTGAACTTTATCTACATAACGAGGCCATGCCTGAGAATAGAAAAGTCAATCTCACTCCAATTGTAGGTGATGTACAAATTAGGGCATTCGTTTCATTCCTGGCCAATCATCTCACCTGGCAAACTACGTTTATTGCAAGTAGGCATAATGAGGAGAATAGGCTCCTTTGGATTAGACTAGAACCTTTAAATCCTGCCATGTTTGTAGCACAATATCACCGATTCTTGCAGAAGCCAGGAATGCACAGGTACATACAACAACTGCAGGCTTCAACACTTTTAAAGTGTCTACAGCTAATCAGAGTAAAGGAGACTGCTGCATTAAATGCCAACAATATGTTTTGGGAACAGTCATGTAAGGAAAGACAAGAGTATCACCCTTTCAGCCCTGATAATATTCAAGCTGCACTTTCCAGGGTACCTAATTACATCAGATGTATTCGGCATTGTGGAGAAAACTGGATTGATTACCATTTTCATTTTCCAATTTTATGGATTCCTACAGAAAAATACCAGTTTCACTATCAATTGGCTGACAGAGATGAAGTTGTAGCATGGCAGCAATTGCAGAATAATCGAGGATTCCGAGCTCCGACAGAAGCCACCTTCTCCAGCTACTGCTTGAGCAACTTGCATGCACAGAGTCAGTACTCAGACTCAGACTCAGACTAGGAGTTTCCTGAGGACATGCAACCCTTTCAGTTGGGGGGGATGTTAGGACCTCACTATGTACCATTTTTACTATATATTGTGACACCACCTTACCTTTATAACCATGTTTAAAAAGGATTCCATCGTCATTTTCATTCATTTTATCCAAAGGTATATAAAATCCTCTTCTTTACTATATATTTTATCTGTTTACATATAATTCCATATTACTCTTATATTTCATCATTAATCGAAGGTAGATTGATGCTAACATAAGTCTAAAAGATCGCAGATAATTTATGTGCTGTGCTGGAACAATCGGCCGTTGCTGAAACAATCAAACTCCATTGCTGAAACAGTCGACTCCGTTGCTGAAACAGTCAACAGGCACGCAAATTCTGTCACTATTCGTAATTTGCGATTCTGGAAGAGTATTTTTTGGAACAATGGCAACAACATGAAGACGTGGTTACACGGATTATCCTGAAGATAGTACTCTTTTTGTATCTGTTGTAACAATATCTTTTTATGGAAGAACAGAATAGCCCTGTTTTAAGAAAGGAGAAAATATTTGGGATAAACGTAGATTTGCTCTAATGTAATTGTAAGAGATGTCTCCTCTTTAAAAGGAGGAGACATCATCATTAGAAGGGGGTTCGAAAACTACAGGAGAGCATTGTGTTTGAGAGGACAGGAGCTAGCCTCCATTTGTAATGTATCATTTCTTTTGACAGATGAATAAAAGTTCCTTTTGAGCACTTCAATTTAATCCTTTTCCTGGGGAATCTTGTGAGAAGGAAAGGGCCTGTCTTCCTCACAAGATTCACCCGACTGTTCCTGTAGTTTGTTAGATTTCTTTATGCTATTCGCACTTGACTTTAATTCTTTTTGCTGAAACACCAGTTACATAGTTCTGTAGTTTATTGAGCATTTTGTTTCCTTTAATGCTGCATGTGTTTAGTACATTCATTCTTAAGAAGTTGAGAGATCTATTTCTGTTATTTGTTTGAATGTATGATTGATGTTGGGAAGCAGGTGCTGAAGATTCTTGTACAAAGGAATAGGGTCCTGTTCCCATTGATTGCCTTTCTTTTCCCTGCAGTGTGATTAGAAACAGGAGACAGGTGCTGAAGGTTCCTGTTCAGGGGAATAGGGTCCTGTTCTCTTGAGTTTATCTTTTCTACAGAGTGATTAGTGTCAGGCAGCAGGTGCTGAAGTTCCTATTTAAAGGAATAGGGTCCTATTCCCTGTTATGTTTGATTAGTTTCCTTTCCTGCAGAATGATTTCCTTTTATTTGGATTCTTAAAAACTGCAATAGAGGAATTGCTTCTACTATAACATAAGTAACTTCAGCTTTGATTAAACAGGGTGAGAATAATTAGATTTGTATGATTAATAATTGTGTGGCTTTTTACTACAACATTATTTTTGCTTTTGGAATTGAGCATATCCAGTGCGTGATTGTCTTTGGAATAAACAGACTTCCTCGGGTTGACAATTTATGTGGAGCTTGAATTGTTAAAACAATTAAAGCGACCAACAGGGTCCTGGGATCACTAGGATTATACAAGCATGGATGCCTCCGTATCTCTCCACCTAAACCATGAGGAATTTTTCTATCTATACCCTCTAGGATTTACCGTGTATCTCACCATTCACAAGTTGAGGATTCATAGGCCCAATGAGGGTATACACCTATAGGCTTTACTATGTATCCCTCCATTCACCGATCAAGGATTCTTAGGCCCATAGAGGGTATGCACAATCAAGATTTACCACAATCCAAATTTTACCATTCCAGGGATTCCTAGGCCTTGTGTTTCCTCTTGAGACCACCCCACTCAGTTTTGAAACCATTTAGAAATCCAGCTCAACCAAGTAAGAGAAACCCCATCACACCATGGCTATCCATAAATGGCAAGGAAAGGCTAAAAGCCATTGTCACACCTGAAAAAACCCATGTCAATGACAACAAGATAACCAAATACACACATGCATGTACCATTCATGCCCAAACTAGCAAGAAAACCATAAATGGAACTCGATACCTGCAAGTAATGTCATTGTAGTCACTTATAGCACTATATCTTTGCTAAATCAAATTCATTGTAGTCACTTATCCCCATAAGCCTTTTTATTATTGAGGCTTCTAATTTCTTCAATTTTCCATTATTTTCCTTCATTTTCCTCACATGCAGCCTGTGACCTTTCACCTTCCTTTTATCCTAATTTATTTTATTTTCATAAATAAAATGCCAATTAATGTCTCTTGCCTTTTCAAAGCATTTTCCATTTCCTTTTCCAATTTCCCTTAGCCATAATAAACCAAATGAACACCCACACTAGGATTTTTTTCCCAACATTCAACTTCGAATACGTGTCTCATGACCCTGGTCTTAGTTTTCCTTTATTAAATTTATTACATGGATTTTTGACATGGGGTTGTTACATATTCCCCCCCCCCCTTAGGAGAACACCCTCCTTGGTGTTTAATGACACCTACAACTAGAAAAAATGTTGAAACCCAAAAAATACTACCCATGGAGCCTTATAACTTAGCTCAATGCAGTATTTACAATGAACATCATGTTGAAAAGAAAAACCAACATGAAAAACATGACAACATAACAACCATACCGCTTATTGGAGCCTTATAGCACAACTCATGGTGGTATTTACATCCATATATATATATATACATATACCAAAATTTCTTTTCCTCAACCGACAAGCAATGAAGGATACATAGCCCATATCTAATAAGTCATTTCCCATGTAGCTTCATCAAGCCCAAAGTGATTGCACTGCACTTTAACCTACTCGATTTCTCGGTTCGGGAGCATGATAATATTTCTTTGTAAAATAAATTGAGTTTATGTTTGGAATTTTCCTTCTGGTTCCACCTGCAATATAGACCAATCAGTAACATGATAAACACCCTTTACATATCTTTTAAGCAATGAAACATGGAAAACATCATGGACTTTCACTATGGGAGGCAGTGAAATTTTGGAGGCCACTGGTCCAATCCTCTCAAGGATCTTGAAAGGCCTACAATATCGAGGTGCAAACTTCACACATGACCCAATCCTCAATTATATATTCTTGGGATTGATGCGCAAGTACACATGTTCCCCAATATGAAAATCATTAAATTCCCTATGTTGGTCTACATAAATCTTCTATCTATCCTGTGTTGCCCGTATATTCTTCTTGATAACCTGCATTTCTTGTTCAATATCTGCCAACATATATGTTCCAATCAACACCCTATTCACTGGATCAATCCAAATGATGAGAGTATTACATCTCCACTCATATAGTGCCTCAAATGGTCTCATCCTCAGTGACTCTCGATACCCATTGTTGTAAGCGAACTCAACTAGAGGTGGATACTCTTCCCACTTTTGTTGTTGATGAATCACATACATTCTTAGCATGTCCTCCAAAATCTTGTTGATCCTCTCTTTCTATCCATCTGTCTATAGATTATAAGTTTCATTGAAGGCCAACTTTGTGCCCAATCCTACAAATAACTCTTTCTAGGACTTAGAATTGAACTTAGCATCTCTATTTGACACAATATTCTTCAGTACACCATGCAACCTCACTACATCTTTGATGAATACTTGTGCTACATCATTAGATAAATAGTTAGACTTCATTGGAATGAATTGCACTAACTTTGTCAACCTTTCCACCACAACCATAATGGAATCATGTTGTCTAGATGTCTTCAGAAAAATTGTGATGAAATCCATAGAAATGACCTCTCATTTCCACTCTGGAATCGAAATAGGTTATAAAAAACCACATGGGTGCTTACATTATTCTTTCACTTGTTGACAATCCAAACATCTCGCAACAAACTCTGCCACTTTCTTCTTTAGATTCGACCAATAGTATAACTTCTTCACCATTGTCAATGTTTTTTGATATCCCATATGACCTGAATATGGCTTAACAAGAAATTGCCTCAAGATAATCTTCTTGATCTCGTTGTTGTCCGATACATAGATCATGTCCATAAATGTGACCAAACCATTTTCTATGAGACGATAGTCCACATCCTGAGTTATTGTACCGTGTTGTAACCTATGCCTAATATGCTTATACCTGTCATCCTGCTATCCTAACTAAGATCTGATCCTATAATTTTTTCCTATAAGAACTCACAGTTTCTATATGATTTACCTGCACTCTTCTGCTAAGAGCATATGCAACATTATTTTCCTTTCCCTTAATGTACCTGATCTTGAAGTCAAACTCACTAATCGTGAGCAACCATCCAACTTTCCTAGCATTCATATTTGGTTGGTCAAATAAGTACCTCAATCCATTTTGTTCGCTCATTAATATAAACCTCATGCCAAGAAGATGTTGTCTCCACATCTTCAATACATGGATGATCATTGCCAACCAAATATCATGTGTCACATAATCTTTCTCGTGCTCATTCAGTTTCCTTGATTCGTAACATACCACCTATCCCTCTTGCATAAGGACTCCACCAATCCATCTCTTGCAAGAATCAATGCACACCACAAAATATTTATCCAAATATGCAATCTTGAGAACTGGAGAATTCGTCAACAACTGCTTCATCTGCTCAAAACTTGTTGCGCCTTCCTTTGTCCATTCAAATTTATTTCCTTTCCTCTGCAATGATGTTATAGGATAGGAAATATGTGATAAGTTCCTGATGAACCTCTTTTAGTAACCTGTCAACCCCATAAATGACATTTCCTCATCCACATTGCTCAGAGCTACCCATTCCATGATAGTTTTTATCTTTTTCAAGTCCAGTTCTATTCCTTCATTGGTGACCACATGCCCCAATTAATGTACCTCTATCTGAATGAAAATAAATTTTCTAGGCTTGGCATACAAAGGATGATCTCTTAGAAATCTCAATACTATTGCTAAATTTTCGACATGTTATTCCTCATTATTAGAGTATATAAATATATCATCAATGAACACAATAACAAACTTGTCTAGATAAGGATGAAACACACTATTCATCAAGCACATAAAAGGAGCTAGAGTATTAGTCAAACCAAATGGAACTAAAACAAACTCATAATTCCCATACCTGGTCTAGAAAGAAGTCTTGTAAATGTCCTCTTCTTTGATGCGTACCTGATGGCATATTGATCAAACAAGTCATTGATCCTCGAAAATTGATACTTTTTCTTGATGGTTACTTTGTTCAACTACATGTAATAAATGCATAACCTGAGAGTGCAATCCTTCTTCTTTACGAACAATACTGGTGCACCCCACATTGATACACTTGGCCTAATGTATCCCTTATCAGTAATTTCCTTCAACTACAACTTCAATTCCACTAACTTTGGAGTGCTCATCTTATACGACACCTTTGATGTTGGTGATTCCCCTGGTATCAACTCAATACAAAATTCCACTTCCTTGTGAGGCAGCGACTCTGAAATCTCTACATAAAATACATATTGAAACTGGTGTACAACTACGTACCTGTTCAAGACCTTCGCATCCTCAACATCATTAAATTTATCAGTGGAGATATGCACTGCAAATAACACACACCTTTTCTTGCGGTTGTGCCTTTCCTGCATAGCTATGACCATTATAACTAATGTTTCCCTCTTCTTACCCTATAAGATCCTTTTTTCTCCATTTTCATCTAAGCACTCAATAGCCTTATCATAGCAGTCTACCTTAGTCCTATGAAGATATAACCAATCCATACCCAACAACATACTATATGATCCCAATGGAAGCACATTCACATTCAACTCAAATGCAAAATATCTTACCCAATTATGAACGATTTTGTTTGTACCTGTAGCCAACTGCACTAGCCAAGATTTTGCATGCACTTCTTTATTCAAACCACACTTATCCACCAAGTCAAGATTAACATAACTATAAGTAGATCCAGGGTCAATCAAAATAGAAATAAATTGATCACAAATCTTTCCATCCATATCGAAAATAGATGCATGGTGATACGCCTTCCTATTATCCAATGTTGCATAGATCTGAGGAATACTCTGCTTAACATGCCCAACAATATGTGCCTCCTATTCACTGTAGATTTGAGGCCTACCATCGTGATTTTGTGGAAAATCCTTCTTGAGATGCTCCTTACCACATGTCACACACTGCAATTGTCTCCTACCATCGCCTATGTTCTGTTTTTCTCTAGGTTGAGTTCCATATAACTTCTTGTAAGGTGAAACATTCTATTTCTCACATGCATTCTGGGATATTTTTCTTTTCATATACCACTTACCTTTAGCATTGTATTTCCCTTTCCAACCTTGATGAGAATTTTTCTTGTGTTTTGATTGCTCATAACAATGCTTCAACTTACCAATGCATTCTTTGAGTGACTTAGGCTCATCATACTCTATCATATCTCTAAATGCTAATGGTAATCCACTGAAAAATATCCAAACTTTGGATTTCTCATCATTTGTCATCGATCCCATATTTATCTCATAGAATTCCTTGGCCTTACTGTCATAGTACCTCTCTAACGAGTAATTATTCCTGAAGATTCTCTTAAATTCATGCCAACTCAAATCCTCTATCTTAATTTCTCTGACACACCATATGTCTACTTTCCCTTTGAGGTTGAAGATAGCTATTATGGCCTTCATGTTCTTTGTGTAATCATGAAACCCTAATAACTTATTCATCCCAAGTAACCATGCCTCTGCATCTTCCGGCTTCTTCAAATATCCATCAAATGTAGGTGGCTTGGATTTCTTGAACTCATATGGAAAATATCCCCTGTCACTCCTCCTGTAAGGATGATAGCAATGATGACCATGATACATATTAGATTCAGAACTAGAATAGAACCTATTTCCATCACCTCTATTATCCAATGTGTCTAAGAACCTTCCATCCATCATCGTGTCATCTTTGTATGACAGGTGCCCACCATTAGACTGACTACCATATGTTCCATTAGTCTTGTCTTCCTTTCCATGGCTGATCCTAAGAGGTCCCTGTCTCTGCAAATCTGAAAAACTATGAAGGATATATGTATTAACCTCTACTTTTTTCTCTTGTGCATGAATTATCATGTCATTATATTCCTTGAAAATTACTCTTTCTACCTTCAAACTTCTTAAAGTATCTGCTATATCAGGAGAGTACCTATCAACACGCTGATCATCAGATCTATAGGGAAAATCTTGTGAATTGTAGTCTACCATATTGCTAGTCATATTTGATCTTCTTCCTGAAAGTATACCATGTCAACTAAACCAAAATATAAAATAACCAACATACCTCAGTATAGTTAAGGGGAGGATATCTCATTTGCATGATCAACCATATTAGCACGATACATATATAATCATAGTCATGATCAATATGTCAATATCATCTCAACCCTTATCAAGTTACCATTCATGACAATACCAATCACATACCGTGATGTCATGCATGAAAAATATAGCCATGACAATGCATGCACACATCCATATGGACAACAAACATTAAAAAAAAATTCATATTCATCCAACACATATTCATGAAAAACACATCCTAACAAACACATCATGACAACAACATGATCATCAACTTCTACGTGAAAACACAATTGTAACAATGACTACTACCATACATACATAAAAAACACATAGACTACAAGCATAATGAACACATATGCAACCAACATGTATGCACGACAAATGCACTTCACCCATCCAGTCCAAGGGGTGAACGATGCTCTGATACCACTTTGTAACACCCTCCTCCCATATTTAACCAAGCTAACTGGTCCACTGGGGTAAACATGTCACAGAGAGTTACTATGATATCATTCAACTCCCCAAGTACAATTAAGGAAGTGGAATAAAAAAGAAGAAGAAGCCAAACTTACCTTCAACGGGAGCTAAAGGACCCCCATGGGCTAAGCAACCACTCTAGGTTCCAAACCCATGAGTTAACCTACTTTTTAACTTAACTAGAGTCCTAGTAACACCCATGAAAAGCAATCCATGTGGCTGAAACCCTCCAGTAACATGCACAACATGGGAATCCATGCGTCTATAGAAATTTTTAGGTAGATTTGTGCTAGATATACTAGATTCTGAGCCACTCTTTTGGGGTTAGGACTTAGGCCTTTGCCCAGAACTTGACGAAACTCTCAAAAATGATAAATAACTAGATGGAAAGGCCTCCAATGCAAAACTTGAACAAGGATGTGAATTGAAAAAGCATAGCCATGACAAACATTTCATCAAACACATCATGAACATGTAATTTACAGGTGATATGAAGACATTTGACCATAGGGACTTCATACTTATCTGAGAATCGTCAAGAAGGTATAATGTCCTCTCATAGTAGTTTCAATATCATCTATTATGTTAGGCATTAATTAACATTCCATTTACTGAAAAAAACATGATGAGAGCCATAAATCAAGTCTATCATAAGCCATGCTTATAACTATCATATAACCAACAAATTAACATTGATAGAATAACCATTATAGCCAAATAATAACAAAAACATTTACACATAATACACAAGAGGAAAAGAGATCTTATAAACATATGCAAAATTCAACCAAGTTAGGGACTTCCACATAACACTCGACCATAGATTGGGATGAACCAAATCTTTCTTTCAGCGAATTACCCACATGCCATATTCTAATCATGAATGTGGGACTTACAACAAAACAACCATGGATTCCTCAGGCTTTACTACAATCCACCAAGGGATTCCTAGGCCTAAGCCTTCATCTATAAAACCATGATTTACAACAATCCTGCCAAGGGATTCCTAGGCCCAAACAAGAAACGTACACTACCATGATTTACTTCAATACCATCATATAGCGGTCTAGGGATCACTAGGCCTATACAAGCATGGATACCTACGTATCTCTCCACCTAAACTGAGATGAATTTGTTTGTCACTACCCTCTAGGATTTATAGTATATCCTATCATTCACCAGTAAAGTATTTCTAGGCCCAACAAGGGTATACACCTCTAGGATTTACCATATATCCCGCCATTCATCAGCCTTGGATTCCAAGGCCCAATAAGAGTATGCACAATCAGGCTTTACCGCAATGCTAACTTCATCAGTCCAAGGATTCCTAGGCTTTGTGTTTCCTCCTAAGATCGTCCCACTCATTTTCAAAACTATCAGAAAATCAGCCTCAACTAAGTAAGATAACTCCCATCACACTCATGGAAAATTTTAGGGGCTAATATTCGCAGGTGGGCTAATTTTCCATGGTTTTTCCAAAAAAAAGATTCGCCAATTTCCATTTTTTTATAAAAGTGATTCGCCCAAATTTTACAATATAAAATTATTTTACGTTAAAAATCGCCAACAGTATATAGACAATATATATAATATCATTATAAATTTGAATAATTTTACAAATACATCAATAAAAATTTTATAGTTTGCATATTAGGGACTAGTGAGATTCGCCAATTTTTTAAACTTCAAGATAATTTTCCATCCTTAAAATTATCCCTGAGATTCACACTATGGTTATTCGAAAATGGAAAGGCAAGGATGAAAACCACTTTCACACCTATCAGAACTCATTCTAATGACAACAAGAAAATCAATTACACACATGCATGTACTATGCATTCCAAAAATATCAAGGAAACCATACATGCAACTCGATACCTGCAAGTAATATCGTTGTAGCCACTTGATCCAACTCTTCCTTGCTTGATATTTTCTTTCCTTTTCCTTCTTTGTCCTCCCTTTGCTTTCCTTGATCCAATGCTAGAGTTCTCTAAGAATAATCTAAGTGTGCAAGAGTATTAGGGAGAGAAAATAAAAGGAGAGATCCAAGCTAAAATTGGAAAAACGTTGTGAACAGATCCTCATAAGCCTTTTTATCATTTAGGCCTCTAATTTGTTCAATTTTCCATTATTTTCCATTATTCCTTCATTTTTCTCCTCACGTGCAATTTGTGGAATGTACAAGTGGGGATCTCCATCAAATTCTTGGGCTGCCCTCTAACACACATAGCTTTTATTCTCACCTAATACATTCCAAAATGTTGATGATTCTATCCCTTACTTTACAACTTTTAAACTAATGCCACGCTGGAATAGACATTGAGCACAATACTATCAACAAATCTCAAAGTTCAAAACTCAAACATTATTTTAAGCTTCATTATATGATATGTGGTAAAATTCGCTCCAATTTTAAGAAACTATTGTCTGCAAAATCCTATAATCACATCATAATCCTTGTAATTATGGTTAAACCTAAGCTTAGTGTTGTTTTCTAATGTCAACAATTCTTATTGCAAAGAAGGTTTTTTATAAGGGTAGGTTTATATGGAGGCTTTCATCATCTGTTTAGAGCTTATGAGAATATTACATATGTCTCCTATACATTTTCCAACAACAAACAAGAAAATTGGTGCCCGCCCTACCCTTGTGACACCATCCTCCCACATTTACCCAAGATAACTGGTCCACCAAGGTAAACATGTGACAAAGAGATAATATGATATGATTCAACTCCCTAAGTTTAGTTAAGGAAGTGGAACTAATGAACACTCACTTTATAGACCTTCCTCAGGTGCTACAGAACCTCCAGGAGCCACCCAACCTTTCCAAGTGACCAATACCTGAGGAAAATTAATTTTTCACTGATATAACACCCCAATCGCTCCCTTGACAAGCCATGAATCCAAATTTAGGCCTCCAGTCTCTCCCATAGCAAGAGAAATCCAGCGGTTGTGTAATTTTCGGCTATTTCTTTGCCAACGACCCCAGATTCTGTGACACTTTTTCAGGTCCAAGACTCATGCCACTTCCCACAACTTCACAAAAACTTCATGAATGATAAATAACACTGATACAAAGGTAATAATAAAAACACTTGATCAATGACTCAACTAGACCCCTACCATCCATGACAGACATTTCTTCAAACATGTCACAAATATGCATTTTAAAGGACATAATAAGAGATCTTATTCAAGTGCCATATTCACCCTTGTGCCATATTCCAAGCATAAATGTGGAACTCATAACCAAAATCGGCCATGTCTTCCCAAGGATAAACCACCTCACCCTCATCAATAGAATCAAGATTTACAACAATCCCCACCGGATCACTAGGTTCTAAACAAGAATGGATGCCACTGGATTTCTCCACCTGCATCATGAGCAATTTTCCTATCTCCTGGTCTCTAGGATTTACTATATAACCTACCCTTGATTGGTCAAGTATTCCTAGGCCTAATTGAGACTCTAATATCCAGTATTTATCGCAATCCCCATTGGATCACTAGGCTTGATCGAGACTCCACCCTCTAGGATTTACCAAAATCCCCAGTAGATCACAAGGCCTGACCGAGGGCACATACCTCTAGGATTTAGCATATATCCCACCATTCAAAAGTCTAGGATTCTTAGGCCCACAGAGGCATGCAACATTTGGATTTACTACAACCCATAGTCCAATTCAGGGGTTACTAGGCTAGTGGATTTACCACAATCCACATTTTGGTTAAGGGATCACTAGGCCATGTGTTAATTCATTCAGAGACCACCATTACTCATTTTCGAATCCATATGACAATCCAAATCAACCAAAACATGAGAACCCCATCACACCATCGTTATCCAGAAATG
The DNA here is from genome assembly GCA_034641835.2 of Pinus albicaulis. Classification (NCBI taxonomy): domain Eukaryota; kingdom Viridiplantae; phylum Streptophyta; class Pinopsida; order Pinales; family Pinaceae; genus Pinus; species Pinus albicaulis. Next base: position 1,153,381,212 of record CM076584.1, read on the forward strand.
GAAAGCCAAGGCTGAAAAAACTGTCACACCTAGAAAAATTCATGCCAGTGACAGCAAGAGAACTAAGAACACACATGAAAAACCATGCATACCAAAATTAGCAAGGAGATCATACATGCAACTCGATACTTGCAAATAATCTCATTGTAACTGCTTGATCCTGCTTTTCCTTACTTGATCTTTGTTTCCTCTTTTCCTTCTTTGCTTTTCTTAATCCAATGTTGAAGTGCTCCAAGAAAAATATGTGTCCAAGAGTGAGAGAGAGAGAGAATAGAGAGAGAGAGCTCCAAATCTGAACTAAAAAAATTCTATGAGCTGATCTTCAGAATCCTTTTTATCAATGAGGCCTTTATTTTCTTCATTTTCCTTCATTTTCCTCCTCACATGCAACCTGTGACCTTTCACCTTCCTTTTCTCCTAATTTCCATTATTTTCATAAATATATGCCAATAAATGTCTCTTGCCTTTCCAAAGCCTTTGCCATTGTCTTTGTCAATTTTCTTTAGCCATAATAAACCAAATGAACACCCACACTTGGATGATTTTTCCCAACATTCAACTTGGAATGTGTGTCCTATAACCTTGGTCTTGTATTTTTTTTACATAGAGTTTTAACCAGGGTTGTTACAGGAACCCTCCCCCTTGGGGAAACATTGTCCTCACTGTTCAATGACGCCTATAACTAGCAATACCACTGAAAACCAAACATACTTCCCATGGATATTTATAACATATCTCGCTGTAATATGTACAATAACATCCTGCTGAAAACATGACAAACATATCATTTATTGGAGATTTGTAACATAACTTCATTATGGTATTTACAATAACAACCACATATACTTATGAAAATTTTCTTAAACCAATAAATAATCATTCTATATATGGAGCTTTATAAATTGAGCTCGATACAATATTTACAATAATATACACATATAAACATATGCACATTTTCTCAACCAAAAATTAAAAGGATACAATGCGTTCATTTGCAACAAGGAAATCCATAGGCTCACAACTCCATCATAAAAGTAATACTAGGATTCACCTCCTTCGCAGGAAGTCCAGAATCCACTGCCAAAGTCAAAGCTGCATCCAATGTCCAGCACTACAAGCCTGCTCCACTTGTCCTCTTAGTGAACAATTACTATCTCATTATTCCAGGGCACACTACCAATGTGCATATGATTCCATATGGAAATTCTAATGACCAAAAAAAATCCATCCCTGGCCTTCCTTTCTCTGCTACACAATCCCTCAACAAATCCGGTAACCCCCTTCCATGTAGTTACTCACCTTCCAAGTTCCCTGACATCCCCTATCTTGGGAAATCCATCCTTGGCAAGGCTTCCTTACATTGGAAGGTCAAACAACCAAGGCATATACTTGCCTCAAAACCATCATACTAGTCATAGCATGCACATGGAAATCAATGGACATTATTGGGTACAAGTGTCCCATAATGGCCCTTCTCCTGAAGTGCTTTACCAACATATAGTTGCATGTTCTAATTCCTTTCTCATTGCTGCAAATTCTTGCAGTCGCTTTCAAACACCCAATTGAGCATTTTCATGCTCTCCTGTACCAAGCACATAACTAACATTAGATTCAAAATAAGCTAAAATAAATTCACATCATACCTCATTGGTAGCTCATCAATAAGGTACACTATAAATTATGCTCACTTTCTGTCACAACAAGTCAAACTAGATTTTTGATCAAATCATCATCTATAAACATATCACATCCAGTTAGCTCAAAATGAAACCTTCATAATCAAAATAATATATTGCATGTAGCCATCCTAAACTAGAATCATAGATCACATGCATAATAAAACTGAAATAAAATATTGATACTTATCCTTTAATGAATCCTTTCCATATGCACACCGGATCGGTTTCCACACCCAACAAACACCCAATTCATTCTCTTCAACTACGTACACATACACATAGTGTTCATCACACACATACAACCACACACAACATACAACACCATACACTACATGCACCTAGACCTGACATACAACACATACACCTACACTCGATGTACAACACAACACAATACATACAACTACATCCGGTGTACAACACAACACAATACATACACCTACATCTAATGTACAACACAACATAATACATATATAGAGTACAACACCATGAATACACATGTCACGATACCACAACTACACAATGCATATACACAGTACCACACATACACAAAACAACATGTACAACATGCACACAATACCATATGTATGATAGTACCACATGTACATAGTACCACTTGTACACAACACCACCTACACAACATGTACACAACAACGTCTACACAAGACCACCTACACAACATGTACACAACACCACATGTACATAGAACCATATGTACAACATGCACACCACACCATATGTACACAACATTGCATATGCAACATGCACAAAGCACCATATGTACACAACATCACATATCCAACATGCACACAACATCATCTGTACACAACACTGCATATCCAACATGCACATAACACCATTTTTACACAACACTGCATAAACGACGTATCACTAGTAGAAAATGATGAAATTAGTGACTAGGTGACCAAAAACGTTTGTCACCGCAATTATTTCAAGTGAATTACTACTAAATTTGAGCAATGTTAAGTGACCAAACTAAAAATGACTAATTTAAACGACTAATTTAGTCTAGGAATAAAATATACAACTAGCTAATAAGTGACTAAACTAAAAAATACTAACTTAAATGACTAATTTAGTCTAGGACTAAAATATATGACTAGATAATAAGTGACTAAACTAAAAACGACTAACTTAAATGACTAATTTAGTCTAGGACTAAAATATATGAGTAGATAATAAGTGACAAAATTAATAATGATTAACGTAAATGACTATTATAGTCCAAGAATAAAAATATGACCAAATAACAAGTACAACAAGTATATGAATTAGTCATTTATGTTAGTAATTTTTATTGTTGTCGCTCCGGAAATGGAAAATTGCAATTTTCTTTGAATCCATATGTAGTGTTAAAGTTTAGAGACAAATGTCAGGTCTCTAAATCCATCTACAATGTTAAAATTTTGAATACCCTTTTATCTCTAAAGTTTAACACTAGAGGGTTCTTTCTACTATCACCTTAGCAATGAATCCTCTCACTTTGGATTACGTATTGAATCTTGGGGATATCCCAAAGAAAAAAATTATGGGTTCCTTTGTGCGACTAGATCACTAGCACTAAAAACCATTTTCCCCCTCATATACATTATGATACATATAAAATGTACCCTCAAACATGGTTAAATGTGCTCTTTATACACATGTAAGCATCATATGTGATTTTAAAGCTTCCTAATTTATTCAGTGTATATATAAACACACATGATTCTTCTTAACATTAAGGGACCCACCTCCGGGTAGCGATTTGGCTGCTAAGTCTACGAAGACATACATACTTTACCCCCTCTGGTTTTAAACTTATGACCACTTAAGAGGAAATACACTCTTAACCATTAAACCACCTCAAACTATATAATAATTTTATACTAATCCTTCTTCTCATATCATTGTACCATTGGTTTATTACACTATATAATAGTTTATAATATATAATTAGTCATTGTACCATTGGTTTATTACACTATATAATAGTTTATAATATATAATTAGTCATTGTACCATTGGTTTATTACACTATATAATATAGTTTATAATATATAATAGTTTCATGCATTGGTAACATAAATATATTTGGATATATGACATTCGCACGCAGTTGTACTAAGTTCCGAATTTTGGTTTGGCCATACGCAGGAATATACCATTTGGTGTGTTCAGATTATTACAATTACAACTGCGCAAATAATCAAACACCAAGGGCGGACAATTGTCTGATGTTTCGATCTTTCATTCTTTGGTAGGAGATTTAGGAGGGCCATTCTCAATAATGGATTGGCAATAATGGCAATACAGAGTAGGGCTGTTTCGGGGAATATCACCCTAGAGGTTCGTTGGGTTACAACCTCCACAGAGCAGGGGCATACTACTTAACAGAGACTCACACAATCATGCACGTTCAGAAAAAATAAATAGAGTAGAATGAGAAAGTTACCCATAGGTCCTACGGTTGAAGAAGATCCCGCAGGGTTCAAACCCCCAGCAACCGTCCTTCCTTCTTAACCTGAAAGACAAGAAGAAACAAGCACAAAGGACTAGTTGTACAGCATATATCTACTCTAAATTTCAGTGAGATTCATATAAAACATTAAATAAATCATAATGAATGCTTGTATAACAAATATTCTCATACATATAAGCATACACTAACACGTTTATTTCGGGAACAGCATGGTACTTCTGTATTATAAATAGCATGTACAAAAGTAACAGGTGGAGAGATCACCTGATCCTTCCAAGGCCTTCGCAGACCGTCGTCCGGATCCGTCCAGCCCTTGCCTCACTAAGACTCCTTCCAAACTGGTGCATACGAGATGACATATAAAGGGATGTGCATCTCAAGGAAACAAGGGTTTCCTATAATGAACTGGGAAAGTGCAGGAGGCACGGGGAATCAGACTTGGATAGGGAATACCAACAGAGTATAATATCAATAATTCTCTCCCTCCCTTAGGCCATACACATGAGGGGTTTTTATACTCCCTCCAAGTAGTTTCAACAGTTGGAAACAGTTGGCCACGTGCTGGGGTGGTTGAACTACCTGAGTAACCATCAACCCAGCCCGAAAATAGGGAATAATTATATATATTTTTAATCATTTTAATGGCATACGCGGAAAAGTCTAGCTGTACTCGCGTATACACGCGGAAAATCACGAGCATAGTCGCGTATGGGGACTTTTACACTGTTTTTAAGTGAATTTGTCCAAGTCTGTAGGAATGGGTGCCCAAAACCATCAAAGCAATCATGAATCATGTGAAGGTGAGAAATGATGCTATAACAGATGCCCCCTAATATATGAGGTCAGAAGGGGTACATGATGGCCGAAATGTATTATGCACATAGAAAGAACTTCGCAAGGACAAGAGAGGACTTCACCAGATTTCAGCCTGCCAAAACCAATGAAAGAAAACAGAGAGTCAACTCATGCTGAGGCGGGCATACCCATGTTCAGTCAAAAATACATCATATAGAAAGTAGTGAATAGATCCAATATGTATACAAGTATAGCTGAACTGAAAGTACACAATGAATCATTTGAGCATGGCCCGGAAATACAAGTCTGAATCAATGTCCAAGTATCACTTATAGAAAGCTGATCAAAGATGGCACAACTGGATGTCTGATCAAATAAGTAACTAAATCTCCAAGTATCGGATCATAAAAGGTGGATCAAACGGTACAATCACGCAACTTGGGAGCCAACATATAGGATGCTGCTGTACTGAACTGCAACATATAAGGGTGAACGACATCACTGGCAGAAACTGAATGGACTGTCAAAAGTGAACCGAAGAATGTTGATGCAACCCGAGGTCTTCACCGATCACTATGGCACAATTCTACACAATGGGAATAAATGAGCTGAAGTCGACCATGTGAGAAATCATTGGATTACCGGGCAATGATGTATCCCGTTAACCAACGCGAGACAACCCACCGATAATGATAATGAGTGTCAAGGTGCCCTAGTACAATCTGACAAGTGCGAATGAATGAGTTGAAGTCGAACACTTGAAAGAATCTACCAATCAGGAGGCAATAATGAATCCCCACTGTCGATAGCGAAGAGTCTGCCACTGATGACTGCAAACCCTAAGGTACTAACAAAAATACTCTAGACCTTATTCCCAGAGCAATGAGTCGGAGTCGATGGGAAAATATCTGCTGGAAGGAAGGCATTAAGGCATCCCACATCAATCCAGCGCGAGTGTAACCCGCAGGCCAAGATTTGGAAGGAATCGGACGAAGTAGAGTGATGGAACCAAAACTGAAGTACGTTTTCGACATGCACAAGATGAAGCTAGCGCACGGAAGAAACCCTCTGAACCAACCAATAATGAAATCTGACACAGAGGCGAGAAATCCACCGATAGGGTCAAATGGAAATCAAGGTACTGCACGAATCCCAAGTGTGATAATGTGTGCTGACGTCGAACACAGGGGAAACCACTCAGTCAAAGACCCATGATGATGATCAAATGCTAAGCACGAGGTCACCTATCAATGATAGAAATAGGCCCAAGGTGCGGCTCTAGGTTTGCTCTCAGAGCAATGTGTCGTAGTCGATAAGAGAAAAACCCGCCAGTAAGAAGTCAATGGGGACCTTCTCAAACCAGCACGAGCAGAAGACCAAAACATCTGATGTGATAGAACATGATACTGACAAGACCAGGAAGGCCGACTGAATAATGAGTCAAGAGACACCGCAGAATGGCCGACTCAGGTTTAGACTTCCCTTGAACAAAAGCACGACTCGTGATGACCATGGCAGTAAAAAGTGACACTGTATAAGTCTGTCATGCAGGAGGCAAAACAAACTCTCCATATGATTGGAAGAGATAACCAACCGGGGGAGAACTGACAAGTGAAACATGGTAAAAGGCTGAACCTAGGTCAAAACTAAAACCATCCCAAATGAAGGAAATATATATAAGTATATGTGCTTTGTTCAAGGGCGACAAAACTGACTCTGTACTGCCATCAAAATAACGAAGATACATCCCGTTCCTGCTCTTTTTGTTATATTTGATTTTTTTGTCTTTTTCATAATAAGCCTGAAAAAGAATAAAAGAATGCTATGGTACAATGGATAGAACGAGTATCAAGAAATCAGATGCACTAGTTCCTGGGATTGGAACAATCTTATGCTCAATGCAAGGTGGCGAAAACTGGTCAGTGATACTCAGAGGAACGTTCCATCCATGGGTACAAATGTGTCAAGTCGTGATAGCTAAGTGCATGCAATGGTTAACTTGTACAGAAAGTCAAGGTCAAAAGTTGGCTTAAACATCGAGTCCAAATGAAGCCGGCTAAAGGCTAGGATAAACAAGTAGCCAATATGCAATGCAGTAATACAACTTAACAACACCAGGGAGCCTCGGAACTCAGCGAAACTTCAGGTAGGCTCCTTAATCATCCTGTTTATTCATTTTGTCCGTTTGGAAATTAAAATTAAGTGATTTTTATCTTTAAAACCCTTGCTAAAATATGTGGACTTGCGCATACGCGGGTTCATTGAAGGAAACTCGCGTATACACGCGACTGTGCAAAGGAAAAACCGCGTATGCGCAGGTCCGAATGCAAAAAAGCATGGCTAATGCATAATTTGATGAAATTTCTCAGGATGACCATCTCATGGAGGGAACATGAGCATAGCGCAATAGACCAAGAGGTCATGCAAGATCGCGCAACGCAAAATATCCTCCGAAATTGCGGATTGTTCAAATTCTTTAAAATGCCAAATATGAAAAGCAATGTGCGGTTGCTAGAAATGCTCGTAAATTACTGGGAACCAGATCAGGATTGCTTCATAATTGATCAGATGCCACTACGCATTGAAGTGGAAGACATATATTTCATTACTGGACTTTCCCGGAGGGGAGAACCAATAGACTTGCACGGGAAGCCCCTGGGAGGGTTAACCGTGGAAGACTATGTCCACGTATATTGCGTAGAGGGTTCCAAAAAGGTTGGAACTCAGATTGCAATTAAAGATATCAGGGATTTGTACATGAAAATCCTCCTTTTCACCATCAGCAGAGTGGCAGGATCTGCCTCACTACATCAGGCGTCCAGGACGCAAATGAGCATAGCTGTAGAGTGTTTGACTCATGTGTACGATTGGTGCACAACCCTGTTACTGAATATGAAACAACAGTTGACCTCGATCCGCCAAGCAAAGACCAAACATTTTGGCTATGGGACCATTTTGACAACATTCTTCTTTGAGAGGATTCCAGCGTTGAGACCCAGAGTCATCTCTACTATCAGTAGCCCGCGGGACCCAAGAATTGCCCGTTGGGCGGACATGATGAAGAGACTGGGGGGTAGTGAGGTACCCCGGACCACATGGGACGATGAGTTCTTCCTGTGGTGGGGAGAACAGATCATCGCAGTGGACGACTATCCCTATGCCGGGATGGATTTCCGAGGAGATCCAGATCTAGTACTTCCACCTGGCACAGCATGGGGAGCAGTCGGTAAGTTTTGCAAAAAAAATTTGACTTATATGATTTTTTTGGATTTTTTCAAATATGTATGAAAAAATGAAAACAAACATGTTTTTGATTGGATTCATAATGACTGACAATTAAAAATGATCATGTTTCAGATGTTGGACCAGTTCGTCCTGAGGGCCTACCGCGCCATAAGCGTCGCAGGGGTGAGGCAGAGACAGTGGACTCAGACAGGACTCTCCAGGCCGTGCAGAGAAACTTGGAGGGACTGACCTGCCAAATCCCTATGGTTGCCGTGGAGGACTTGCCTGAAGCCATCCAGAGATGGGTGGTAGGAGTACCCCGAGACTGGGTTAGATTATTCTGCCGAGTGGCCACTGCAGTTACGTTCTATAGGAACACGACTTCTGGGCAGGGTCCTCAGGAGTAGACAGATATTATATATTAGATGACTGTATATTCTTTTTTGAGACTGAACATGATGGGGCATAAGCCCAAGTTTTGTACGAGATTATGGATCCAAATTTTGTAAAGTTTTTGACACTCCGATGATATATATACAGCGATATTTGATGAGATGTGATAAATGTATCAAATGTATGATGTTTTTGATGATTAAAAATTTATTGTATTGAATGATTAATATGCCAATCCAATGCTTGATTAGCTAATGAGTCAGCAAACCAATTGTCAGCTCGAAGAATATGAATGAATGTTAAAAATTGAAATGACCTTTGTAACAAACGTACCCTCAAGAACAATCGTAATAAAAATGGATCTCGTACCCGATAAGTGTTGTTCAACTGCGACACCACCAGCTGAGAGTCCAAGAAAACTACCAACGAATCAACACCCAAAGATATTGCTTCCGAGAGTAGATGAATGACTGCAGTGTATTCTGCTACATTATTGGAAGCAGGACCAATGTAGACCCCTCTTGATACTAACAGCTGATCAGAAGGATAATGAAGCACCCAAGCCGCGGAAGCTAAGTTCCGGGTGTGTCTACTAGCACCATCGGCGAAACCAAAATGACTCATGACATCCAACACAACCTGCCCAAAGCAGATAAAAAAACATCACCACCTCATCAAAAATCGAAAATTAATCAGATATGTACAAAGCAAAAAACTACTATATACAAAGCAAAATGCCAGGCCAAAGCCTAGGCATAATACTTCTTCAAATAGAGCCCATTTCGGGGCTCCGGCAACTCGTTCCCTTCGAAGTCAACCAAGGTATATGCTCCTTTCTTAAGGACTTTTTTAACGATATAGGGGCCATACCACATTGATTTAAACTTTCCTGCCCCCAGGGCATCCTTTTCTTGGGCATAGACCAAAACAAGGTCGCCTTCCGAAAAGACCCTAGGCTTGACCGCCTTATCGTACTGAACCTTTACTCGGTTTTTATGTGCTTCATTCATCGTGGCGGCATCTCGACACTGCTCATCGAGATGTTCCAGATGAAGAAGCCGTTCTGCCAGACTAGAAGTGTCAGGAAGAAGTTCAACAGCTAATTTAAGAGAAGGAATCTCGCATTCAATAGGAAATACGGATTCAACCCCGTGCACTAGCTGAAACGGAGTAAAGCCAGTTGCAGTTTTCACTGATGTCCTGTATGCCCAAAGTGCAAGATATAGCATAATATGCCAGTTGGATCTAGCTTTATCAATTTTCCTTTGAAGAATTGTCTTCAAGGATTTATTCACGGCTTCCACTTGCCCATTGGCTTGAGGATAATATGGAGATGAATGCTCCTGCCGGAAACCCAATTTGAGAATCAACTCAGCCATCATACTATTCTGAAAGTGACTGCCATGGTCAGTGACAATCTCTCTAGGTATACCAAAACGAGCGATAACTTGGTTGAAAAGGAACAAAGCTGCAGTCTCACCATCGTTCCCAAAAGTAGGCATAGCCAAGACCCACTTCGTAAAGTAGTCTACTACTACGATAATGTACTTGCGACCTTTTGCCGAAGGCGGGTTAAAAGTAGTATAATCCATACCCACTTTGTAAAGGGTCTGACAGTAACGACTGGAAAAAGCGGAGCTGGATGAGCGCGCATTTTTCGAGTATATACCTGACAAGGATGACACTTCTTGACCGATTCAATACAATCTTTGAAAATCGAGGGCCAGAAGTATCCAGCACGCAAAATCTTTTGGGCTGTAGCAAGCCCAGATAAATGACCCCCACAAGCTCCACCGTGAGAATCATTGAGCATAGCCTCAGCTTCTTCGAAAGTTAAGCAGCGTCTTAGGATTGAATCAACCCCTCGACGGTACAAAGCATCACCAATAATCAGATAACTTTTAGCTAAGTGACGCAGCTTACGACGCTCATCTTTCGAAAAAGAAGAGGGAAACTTCGCAGTCTGGAGATATACAATGATATCCCCATACCAAGGATCTTGTGGAGAGATTAGAAACAAGTGTTCGTCCAGAAAGGACTCATCATAGATCATCTCCTCTCCACAAGGAAACTCGGAGATCAATTCCGCAAAGACTAATGACTTCTTGGATTTGGCAGACATGAACTCTAGATCAAATTCCTGTAATATCACAATCCATCTATTATATTTGCCCCCAATCACTCGCCTGCTGAGGACAAATTGAAATGGATTGGCAGCTGCCAAGACATAAGTTTTGCGAAGAATAATGTAATGTCGGAGTCGCTGCACAGCATGAACTGCTGCTAAGGCTAATTTTTCTATCGGAGTGTATCGCAGTTCAGGTCCTACCAGTCCTCGACTAAGGTAGTAAATAACATGCTCTGCAAGAGCATCATCTTCCTGAACCAGAACCATACAGATGGTAGATTCTGCTGTAGCCAGATACAAAAGAAAATCTCTGCTATAATCAGGTGGACTCAGTAAAGGAGTAGAGGTCAATGCCTTTTTCAAGGCATCAAATGAGCGTTGAGCGTAGTCGTCCCAAAGAAAAGGAACTCCTTTCTTCAACAGTCTCATATATCCCTTTGTAATCTCAGCATAGTTGACGATAAACCTCCGAAGAAAATTAGACTTCCCTTGGAGACTTTGAAGCTGACGGATTGAAGACGGGGGAGGCAACCGAAGTATTGCCTCAACCTTGAAGTGATCTACCCTTATCCCTTCCCTAGAAAAAATAAATCCCAACAGCCGACCGGATGTAACCGCGAAAACGCACTTGTTCGGATTCAATCGAATTTTATAAAAACGACATCTTTCAAATATTTGCCGGAGGTAACCAGGATGATCCATCCTCTTTCGAGAATGAGCAGCTAGATCATCTAAGTATGCCTCGATAATCTTCTTGATGTCGTGGAAGGCGTAAGACATGGCCCGCTGAAAGGTAGCCCCAGCATTTTTAAGACCAAAAGGCATTTTCTTGTATGCAAATATATCCCAGGGACAAATAAATGCAGTCTTATGTTGATCTTCAGGACGGATAGTAATTTGATTATATCCGGAAAAACCGTCCATGAAGGAGAAAATCTCGTTACCGGCACACTCGTCAATGATCTGATCGATGAACGGTGTGGGGTAATTGTCTTTAGGACATGCCTTATTTAGGTCTCTGAAATCGATGCACACTCGAATCGTTCCTTGCTTTTTATCTACCGGAACGGGGTTTGAAACCCATTCAGTCAGAGGAACTGGGAAAATGAATCCCGCCTTAAGCAGCTTTTCAACTTCAGCTTTGATAGCTGCTGCCTTCCTAGGATTGACCGAACGAAGTTTTTGCCTGACCGGCTTAGCGTTCTCATATGTCTTGATCTCATGCTGGACGATAGATGGATCTATGCCAGGCATTTCCTCATAAGACCAAGCAAATACATCCCTATACTCTTTGAAGAGCCCTAAGATAGAGTTGAACCTCGCCAGAATATCCCGGGCATCAATGAAGACATTCGGAGCAATATTGGGATCCCTGGAAATGTTCACCAGGATAGTAGGAGAGATCACAGCCATGTTCCCTTCAGCATAAACCTGTGCTGGTGCCAAAGGGTTCAAGACTGGGTGAACAGGTCCAGGAGACTGAGGACTTGGAAAACTTGTTTCAACTTCATTCAAGTTAGGTAGGAAGTAAGACCGATGATGCAAGTCATCCCACGGTCTATCTATACCAGTCATGGCTTCCAGGATTGCCTCTTCAGATGGAAAAGTGGTATCAAGGCAATCCTGGGCCAAAGAAGAACTAAGCGTCCAAGTCGGAGCCACATCACCATCCAACTCTTCCGGTGAAAGAGGAGCTGGAACGAATTCTGCAGTGTCAACAATAGACTGATATGCAATCTCAGCTGCAGAAATCGGAAATGCCATTCCACCCACTTGACCTTCTGCTAATGTGGCAGTAGGGGAAGGTAAGGTCCAAGGGTCCAAAAAATAATGAGTTCGAAAGAACTCTCTTCGAAGGGGAGCCTTGGAGGATGAAATAGCATTAATATGAACCTTAGGAGGAGGAAGATCAAAAGTACCCATCAAGGAGGAATACATTCCAACTCCTAAATTCTCAACAGGCGCCTTAGTATTATCCAACTTAGGAACAGATGAGTCAGAAGACGCATTCAGGTCTACAGGAGGACAGTCCAGTTGATCCACTGTAACGATCCTCCCTTCATGGGGGAAACATACAATTCGAAATAATGAGGATGCAATGGCATCCATCTCATATATCCATTTCCTCCCCAATAGAAGGTTGTAGTCCAAGGCTGCATCCACTACCTCAACCTCTATGTTAACAGTTTTGCCCTCAACACAGATGGGCAAAGTCGGGACAATACCATGGGGTCTATGAGAATGACCATTGAACGCAGTAAGAACAGTGCTAGATGGAACAGCTTTCGGAGATCCAAGTGTCTTCCAACATGCGAGAGACATCACGCATGTAAAAGCACCCTCATCAACAACTGTTCGAAAGATATTGCACTTCCGATACGACGATTTAATATGGAAAGCCATGTGATGAGGAAGTCTCTTCTTAAAATTATTCATATCAAAAGTAATCAGAAGAGAATTTTTCGGATCAATAGCCCCAATGGCAGTGAGCAAAGCACTGCGCTGAGCCAGACAAGACTGGAGTACCTCTAAAGCCGACATAGCACAAGGACTCTGCGCCAGATCTTCCACAATAGAGTAGTTCTGGGCAGCCCTAGCATTTGGATTAATCGTTGATCACTTAGAAGATGCTTTGGGCATCCGAGGCATAGACTCAACAGTAGGCTTCGTAATGTGAAGCGGCTCGGTAGCATCAGGAACATCCTTAGCTTTCGAAGACTCTTCTCCGCCATAATCACGGGATCTCGTAGCGATATCCGCGTGAGCACTCATCATGAAAATGTTCGATGGAATTTCCCCTTCCTGGGTGCCCCCAGAGGAAGCCCCAGGATTTTGGTTCGCACCAACAACTAATTGCTGCCCTTGGGGAAAAGGGTTTGTTAACACAGCCTGGGAACTAGAAGAACCCTGCTAGGATAACAGGCGCTGAGCATCCTGAATTTTAGGGCAAAGGTGTGTGAGATGGTCTCCAGCACAAAGCTTGCATGGAAACTTCACTTTATTTTTCTCCTTTTGACCCTCACCAACACGCTCGTTGGTTTTATTTGCATTTCCCTTCCCATTCTTGCCCTTCTTCTTGTTATTTCGTCCCTTCTTCTTCCCATCGGATTGTTGAATTCCTTTGGGATCAGAAGTTTGGACAGCATTTATGGACAAAGACTGGGAAGGTGATGAATCAGCAGGCACAGCCTGACCAGAAGGAGCAGATTGTAAAGACAACTGCTGCAGTTGAGAAAGCAGGCTGGCTGCACCACTACTGACCGATCCGACAAGCCCGTCACCATGCGGACCAGGTTTAGTTTTTGATAAATCCAATTTGGAGCGAGGAGCATTGGGCAAATACTTATAAAGTACCCCAGACTGAGAATAGATCAGTTCTAACTGTTGGGCCCTAAAAATGGCCTCACTTCTTCACAAAATACCCCGTGATAGGATACATCTTGAAATATTTGACTACGTAGATTTCAAACCACTCGAGAAGGAATCTGACTGGAATATGAGCTTTAATAAGCCTCTTCCTTCTCCTCCATTCCTGAATGTGATCAGAAATGTGAGTTGCTTCGTCCTGCTTAAAATTAGCCAGGAGTTCAGTCCCAGCCTCATATCTGACAGGCAACTGAAAATGGTTTAGAAATGTGACAAATGGGCCTCCAAATGTGTGGCGAACCGCAATCAAAGGAGGCTCGATATACCATACTTCACTATTTCCAGTTAGGGTGCATTGAAATAATCTCAACCTAATCGAATCATCGATCAGGGAGTTCGAAGAACACCATAAGTGGAAAGTGGTGATGTGGTCAGCCGGATCCTCTCCATTCTTACCTTCAAACTTTGGAATGTCCGAAGGAAGTTTGGTCGGGACCGGAGGCCACCCCGGACTATAACGAATCGGATCATTAGTCAACTTCGACAGATCTGGCAAGTTTAACGTTGCCAGAAAAGGTAAGCGAGGCGGAGCCTGAGGATTCCATCCTTGATGGGATGGATTCCTAACATTCTGAAAAGAATAGCCTGGATTTGATAAGGCACCGTGCTCGTAAAGACCGTAGAAAACGACAGTGAACCCTCCCCACGCCGAGTTACCAAAGCCTGCATCAGCTTCCCCCGCCGAAGTATTGATTGAAGATGGTGCCTCGGGTAGGGTTCCAAGAATCAAACAAGAGGAGAAAATAACATAAGTACCTCTATGGAAAGGCTACCCTTGATTTCCCGGCGTAAAATCGATTCCCCTCGCTTCATTGTGAGTAAAGACGTGATTCCATCCCGGTAGTGCATTCGGAACTTTGCCCCCTGCACTCTCCTGTTGAAACTCGGGTCTAGGGGCGTAAACGGAAATGACCCCAGTGATTGGAACTGGGAATATGCCCAGTCCCAAAGGGGAAACCCTGAAACGAAGCTGATCCACTAGCCATGCTAGACATGGGCGTAGATCCAGCTACACCGGCGGAAAAGGAAAAAGAGGGATTTCCACTAATGGACATCCCTGAACAGAAGGGACCAGAATGAGAAGCATATGCTTGGGTGAACCCAGAGCCAAACATAGCAGTGCTAGAAGCAATCGAAGATGAAGCAATAGTGCCCCCTGCTTCAACAGAAGCAGGAGTTTGAATGCCTGCAGCACTCACGGTAGAAGCCGCGTTCCCAGTCGTGGCCATCGAAAGATAAGAATGATACGGAAGATCCGGCAGTCTCTCCGACTCAGGTCCGATGTACTGAACAACGAACAGATAATCAGGAGGAAGAAGAGATGGACCTATAGCGGGAGGCTTACGTATGTCCTCAATCTGAAAATCTTCTTCCTGAGGAAATAAAACTCGCGAGGTGAGCGGAACGCTCCTCTCGGGACCGACACCAGAATCAGCTACGAAACCTTCAGACCTTTGTGGAGGATCTCTCTCCACAGCGTCAGACGCCATAGGGTGGAAACCACCTGCTAAATTGCTCCTACACCTTCTCGAAGAAGGCTCTGGACTCTCGGGAGATAACCCCCGGATTCTCCTCGAATGTCGAGGCGCTTGATCAGCCACTTTTATAGATTTTTTAAATTAGACTCAAAAAAGTGAAAAGCTAGGCAAGCTAGGAGCAAAGAGCACTCACTAAAATAAAACCCTAGATACAATAAGCAAATATCCTCCAAGTATTTCCGTCCGGTGATGAGGACCGGACACCAAAATACAGAAAGCGAGTTAGCATAGGACCTCCTAGTGCCAGCCTAGGATGATTAGGTTCGAATAACCAGCTTAAGGTATTGGGACCAGTTACGCCGACTCAAACGGCGCCTTGTCGTTCAAGCACCCACCCTATACCCCCGTGCTACCGTCGAAAGTGATGCGCACGTCCGCTTCTACCGCTGTGCATTCCCCCCGTAGTCACCGTGGAACGATGGCACCAGGGCACCAACCGTACGAAGCCGTGCGGAACGGCCTTGAGGTCGCATTCGCCTAACGGAGGTATCCCCTCTCAACCTTCACTTCCTCGCGCTCGACTTCGAATGAGTTTTGCCCACTCACGTAGTTGGGATTTCGCCGACCAATCGGTCTCTATGTTTGTTGGAGCGGCCTTGGAGAGTTAACTCTCCACTCACCTATTCCAAGGCCCTACAACCTAGCTAGTTGGTGATTGACACTTAGAAAACTTGCTAGTTGATTTTAGATTAAATCGCTTATTTTAATGGTTGTTATGTTAAGTCACAAGGATGCGGAGATGAAACGTATGGTGTTTTTGACGCAAAAGAAATTAATAAAAACTTAACTACATGCAAATGCAGTTCTTTGTCTTTCGATGAAGAGAAATCTCTATACAGGTTCTACGAGACTAAAAATTGTATTTTTTTTTTCAAATAGCAAACTCACACTCACAAAAACTAAGAAATTGACTAAATGATTAAATGCACCTAATGCAAATCACTACAAGCATGTAAATCCTAAGATGCAAAGTCTCTTAAAGCTGAGTGAAATTCCCAAAAAGTCCTTCAGTTTTAACTCATCTTTTGTTGTCCAGAAAGCTAATTCTCGAAATCAAGAACTCTTAAAATAAGGACACCAAAAACACTTAAAAACAAGAAGAAGAAATCAAATGACAACTCCTCCTCAAAATAAGCCAAAAACTAAAAGCAAGAAACCTCACAAAAGCTTCAAAAGTTATGGAAAAAGAAAATGAAAATGCAATAACAAAAGCAAATAACAAGTGAAAATGTTTTTTAAGCCTTTGAAATGCAAAAAAACAAAAAGCAAAGAAAATGTTTTTTGAGCTTTTTTGTTTTATAGAGAAAGAGCTCGAAAATACCAAGCACAACTATCAAAATCCAAACCAAAAGAGACCGAATTTCAAGCACAAACTTCAACAATGCTCCCAAACCTTATAAGGCTAACTCGTAGCAAGATCAATAAGAGCAAAAGAAGACCAAAAACTCAGCCACTCAGCCTAGACAAATAGTGCAAACTCGTCGCAAACAAAAACTCCAAAGAAGCAAGAAAAGCTCTTCAAAAGTTGCAACAAAACCTAGCCTATGGAACTCAAGAAAACCAATCAAAAATGAAGAAAAAATCGCAATGCGAAGCACAAAACAAAGATAGGAGTGAGTAAGTGAGCAGAAGCTCTCTGTTCTGATAAAGCAGAACAGCCAAGAATGCTCAGAAAGCGATCTTGGAACCCAATCCAGAAGTGCCAGCACCAGAAACAACACTTTGCCAAAAAGACTAGTTTTCGATCAAACGAAAGAGAGAAAAGACATGAAACCACTTCCTTCACAATCCAGAGAGTACAGAGACCCTGTAGGAATAGGTCTCCACAGCCAGAAAGGACCAAAAAGTCAAGAAACCCAAAAATTCAAAATCTGCCTAGGTATACGCTACTTCACAGTTATGCAACCAGCGTGCATACGCGTCTGTGCTAAGGGAAACTCGCGTATATGCGGGTCCCTTTAGACAAAATTGCATGTATACGTGACTGTGTGCAGAAAAAAGCGCGTATACAAAGGTAAATAATGAAGAAAAAAAAAGGACAAGCCTGGAAAAGACACCAGGACTTCAGACTGACTGCAAGAAAGTAAACTGGGCTGCAAATGAAAGTTAAAACTTTCAGCAACCTACCAAACAGCTGAAACAACCCAACAGGAGAATCATAAGAATTTGATCCCTAGTGGAGTCACCAGTTCTGTTTCGGGGAATATCACCCTAGAGGTTCGTTGGGTTACAACCTCCACAGAGCAGGGGCATGCTACTTAAGAAGGACTCACACAACCATGCATGTTCAGAAAAACTAAATAGAGTAGAATGAGAAAGTTACCCATAGGTCCTACGGTTGAAGCAGATCCCGCGGGGTCCAAACCCCCAACAACCGTCCTTCCTTCTTAACCTGAAAGACAAGAAGAAACAAGCACGAAGAACTGGTTGTACAGCATATATCTACTCTAAATGTTAGTGAGATTCATATAAAACATTAAATAAATCACAATGAATGCTTAAATAACAATTTTCACATACATATAAGCATACACTAACACGTATATTTCGGGAACAGCATGGTACTTCTGTATTATAAATAGCATGTACAAAAGTAACGAGTGGAGAGATCACCTGAATCCTTCCACGGCCTTCGAGCAGACCGTCGTCCGGATCCGTCCAACCCTTGCCTCGCTAAGACTCCTTCCAAACTGGTGCATACGAGATGACATATAGGGAGATGAGCATCTCAAGGAAACAAGGGTTTCCTATAATGAACTGGGAAAGTGCAGGAGGCACGGGGAATCAAACTTGGATAGGGAATACCAACAGAGTATAATATCAATAATTCTCTCTCTCCCTTAGGCCATACACATGAGGGGCTTTTATACTCCCTCCAATTAGTTTCAATAGTTGGAAACAGTTGGCCACGTGCTGGGGTGGTTGAACTACCTGAGTAACCATCAACCCAGCCCGAAAATAGGGAATAATTATATATTTTTTAATCATTTTAATGGCATATGTGGAAAAGTCTAGCTGTACTCGCGTATACACACGGAAAATCACGGGCATAGTCGCATATGGGGATTTTTACACTGTTTTTAAGTGAATTTGTCCAAGTCTGTAGGAATGGGTGCCCAAAACCATCAAAGCAATCATGAATCATGTGAAGGTGAGAAATGATGCTATAACAAGGGCTCACCCCAATCCCTTGGGTGAGGGAGAGGATGCGTAAGCATGACTCGACCAACGGGCCGCCATCATGAGAAGCATGGCTCGACTATTAAGGAGAGGATGTGGGGCCTTCTTATTGGTAAGTTGGAGGGACTTTACCCATCCCCAAAGCCAGGTGACTGATCCTGCCATCCATAAAGTACTCCTACCTATGGTTTGCATCAGCAATCGAGGCTTTCTTGTTGAGCATACGACGATGCATGTGGTGGATTGGAAATACTGGCAATACATAGTAGGGTCAGTGTTGATTGGCGTTGTGGTTTTCATGTGGGTTACCTGTTCTGAAGTTACTCAGATATGTACTACTCAAACCTGGACCATAAGAGGATTTCATGTGTAATTTTCTTCATTACAAAATATAAGATTTGGTAGGTTGTATAAAGAGTTATGAATTTTGTATGAAGAATCAATCGAATTAAAGGAAAAATTATCTACCTTCCCTACCTTGAATGTACATCCTATGACAGCGACTCGCCCCACAACCATTAGATGTGCACTCTGTTCTGCGCTCATTTTTTTTTATTCCTTAAAAAGCCCCAGAAAGCAGATCAGAGAACGAGATATTGCACTCTCATTGTTAACAACGATACATGCTCTTGATGGTCATACGCTGGAGCCTGCAGTGGAAACTAGTTCTAATTGATGTAGTTGCCACATGCTGTTGCAGGTCAATCTGATTAAACAAGATATTTTAGAGGTGTATGAATTTTTTTGGCATGTGATTCATATTGGAATTTTTATGAGACGAATTTTGATTCTGAAGTGGTTGTGGAGATTTGAGCAACCAAGGGATATTCCCAATGTCAAGTGGTATGTATGCGACAAAATTCAATTATAGAAGTATACAAAGCCCTGTGTAGTCAGTTTTGTCTACATCGTAGACATGTGATCTCTCGCAAAACTCTGTAAAAGCTGCCATGCATTATTTTGAGTTTGGTTCTTTGACAATATGCGCTAGGTCAGACGTTCTTGAACAAAAAAAATTAAATGGAGGTTTATGTTCGGTTATAAATGGTCATAAGTACTTTGAGCTTTTCCAACATAGAATACTGACGAGTTTTCAAGTACATGCTACCTTCTTGCAATTTAGTGTGTAATTTTTTATTTGATTAGGATATTTGTTGAAGGTTCAAACCCTTTGTGTGCCTTTATAGATGGGAGGATGTCTCATTTTAGTGAGCCATCCACAACTAGCATCAGATAGTTATTGCCTCTACAACTTGTCAACAAGCCTAAAGGAAATACACTGAACTTTACTCTCATGGTCTACTTAGGATCGGAAGTAGAGTATACTTTTCCAATTTCTATTTTGTTGGCTTTGAAATTATATGAAGGGAACACCTTATTATGGATTTATTATCAACACTATCAATCTGATTGCTAGTGGTCATGGAAGGTAATGTGCTAGTTTACTTGTTGTTCCTTTTCAACACTTAATTGAAATGCAAATAACTGGACCACTTAATGTGGTGTGTATTCTTGATCTTGCACAATGTTCAAAGGATTGGTGAGACTTGTGACTGCTATGAATGATGATCTCTTTTCCACTCAAATAATGTCTACAAGTGTTGTTTGAACCAATGTGTACATATCTTGGTCGTATATTGTGTAATTAAGAATTCTTGAAAAAGTATTGGAGTGGTGTGCAACTGGTCTTCATGTTGCATCAATGACATACCCATGGAATTTTGACAAGAATCCATGTTGATATCGAGGGATTGTTGAATGTGAGGTAAGGAAAGAATAGTTGTAGTCACAACTTGACACTTGATCTCTTTAAACAATCTTTGCTGTGAATTGCCCTAACTAAAATTGAATTGGTCATTTTAGTGCATTAAGAGGGTGCATGACATCGGAAAACTATACAAGAAATATCTTTAGATAATTTTCCATTTCCATGAAGCTTTGTAGGTTGTGAATGTTCTTTAGTAGTGTGTTAGGTCTCTGTAATTTATTAGCAATATTGGGAAGTCCAATCACAGAGTTAACATCATTTCAACCAACTTTGGGATTCTAGGATCTAGCCCTCTGAATCCGGAGAGGGATCTATCCAATATGTACACAGATGGATATTGTCTTTGAAAAGCTTAAGGTAATGATATTAGGCTAGTTATGAAGGCCAAGGGTTTTGTTTTGTTTTGTTTTGGATGGTTGAGCATGAAATGTTACTTGAGGGGAAAGTCCTAAGTGCAAAAAGTTTCAAAAGTGAGAAGTTGCAAGCAAATGGAACAGTTTTGGCAGAAAGATAGATATAACGCTGGTTTTTAGTCCATTGGGCTATGGAGTCATATCTGGGCTTTAATTGAACAACAACATCAAGTGTGATCCAAGGGGCAAGTCACCTATACCACAAGATTATTGAGATTAAAATGATGAAATGGAAACATTAAAATGTTGGAGGGGTGGAAACTGATAATAATTTCTCAGAGGATTTATAGTCAGTCCAAACAAGAAAATCCTTTTAAGTAACTGTTTTAAAACCAACCAAGGACAGGGCTAACCATAGAATTCTTGGGCAAGTTCTTATTAAAGCAGCTTAATTGACAAACAATCCAGTAATCCACATAATTACCTTCAGAAAGTATGAAAACACATAAGAAAAAACAGAGTGTAACTTAAGATCAGATAAAGTACTTTTAAACCTAGTCTGCTTTCAGTCAACACCAAGGGAAACTTTCAGAATCTGCCTTTGGAGAAAAGAATCTAGGAATCAGGGCAAACCATATCTTCTCTAGTCTAACTTTAATAGCAAATAAAGGAAATAACATTCGAGAACAATGTTTGAGCAAACAGAAGGACGAGGGAATGCCAACATTCCTAACTGTTTAAACTGTATTGAATCATTCTTAAATAAACAAATCTGAAGAAAACATTAAGATAAATATTTCTCAGCCAGAGAAGGTTACTGCTATATAGAAAATCCTAATCCTATTTAAACTGTTCTTTACAGAGGGAAAATGAACAATATGGCATACATAGAAGGAAAACGATTAACAAAGAAAGAAGCACTTCACCAGTGATAAAGACCAGGATCCCAAGAAACAGCTTTTATATTGATGTCAAACCAGTTACAATCTTCAAGTCCATTGTTTCAGTTCAGCAATCATCTTCACTATTCAACCTAACTACTCTAGCACAAACAGAGCTTCAAGGGCCAGTGAATACTATATACAAAAAGAAGTCTCAAGCTCAAGTGTATTTCAAAGTTCTGCAACCAACAATTTCTCATCTTCTGTAGAAGTACTTATAGGAAGATGAGGAGGTGAGATTTTAACAAAATATCTCAAGGACAGTTAATGCAGAGTGAATACTTCTCGGCCCTTTGAGAGGCTCGAGGGAAAAATTTACAGGTGGATCACTACATTAATTGTTTCACAATAAATATCAAAGCTCGGTGGAAGCTTTGTTTGACTTTGAGGCTCTGTGCATGTTTTGGAGTAACTCTGCAGATATTTATTCATTGGTTTCCTTACAGAAGTAACTCCCTGGCTGTGCTGGAGGTGGATATCTGATTTTCTTCAATAACTCAGCCTTTGGTTTGAATGGTTTGAGGCAACAGGTGGCATTTACGGTAGCTGAGGAATTAATTCGCCTTTAGTTGAAACGGTGGAAGCCTTTCTGTCTGTTTAAACGCTTATGATTTTTATTTAACTGTGTTTAATTTGGGGATTAGGCTTTTTATAGTCAATCTTAGTCGTAATCCCTAAATTTGTCTTCAATCTTCTACTCTGCTGCGCTCTGTTCTTCAACACTGATACTCTTTCAACTGTGTTTTTAATAAAACAGTGTCTTGTCGATGTGCAGGGCCGCGCTGGGCTCGTATGGCATCAACGCCTATGAAGCGTTGATGAAACATGTCTTCAAACCCTCTATATCTCTTTCCCTTTGATAAACGAAAGACCAGAGGATCATCACCCTCGACTTTTATTTTCCTTTGTTATAATGGAAAAAGCATTGGGACCTACAAAACATAAACAATTTTTTAAGAAATCCTGCATTTTTGGGGAAAAAATGCTTCAGAAGGCGGGGGAGGAGCATATCCATCAGATGAAAACATCCAACGGTGGGAGATTTGCGTAGACAAGGCGAAAAGGAGAGCGGGGAGATGAACAAGTCGGAGTGATTTTGGACCATCCGATCTGGACACGTGGACGGTCCAGATTCAATCGGAGGATCGCAATCGGGGGTAGCGAGAAAATGCACCGATTTGAAACATGCGATGCGATTTAGCACAGACCGTCGATCTAAGATTCATATCAACGGTGGGAAATGAATCGGGGTAGTCGCAATCAGAGGGATGAGGAAAAGAGTGCGATTTAAACAAAAAACTCCAATGCGATTGCGCAATCGGGAGGGGAGAGGCGATTAAGCGATAGCCGTTGGATCCAAGGCTTAGATCAACGACGGGGAGCGAATCGGAGGAACAGCAATCGGGGGAAAAAATAAATGCATGCGATGGAAAAATCCGATGCAATTAAGCGCTGTCCGTCGATCTGCAGATCAGATCGACGGCGGAGAGTGAATCGGGGGATGGCCGATTGGCGGGTGCAAACAAGTGTATGCGATGGAAAACCCCGATTCGATTGGGCACTGGCTGTTTGATTGGCTTACGATCAACGGTGGAGATTAGTTTTTAGAACGAACCAGCAGAAACCCTGATAATATATCAAAACCCCAAGTTTTTAATATAAACGAAGGTTTAATGGATCAGGGCGGAAATAAAATATATACAAAGGATAGGCGCCTGCCTGCGGGGCCTTCGAATATATGGAACGCAAAGGACCCGGGGCTTAGTACATCAAAGGCCAATCACAATCGGAATCGCGGGCCTGGTCTTTCCGATCAACCCATTGTGAATTCTCCGATCGCGATTGCGCGATCGGTCTTTTTAATCTAACCATTTTATATTTAACATGTGACTTTGGCTCATTAAATCAAAACTTTAGAAAAGAGGGTTTTTGTAATTTGCAAAGGAAAAATGGGTCGGAAATGAAATATTCACAAGGTTTAAGCGCCGAGGGCGGGCTCAGGGTTATATGAAAATAATATGATCGGGGGTCTTAAGCAGCAAGGCTAATCGCAATCGGAACTTTTGGAGTATGGCAAAGACTTGCGTCTTTGATTCTTTCCGATGCGATTAGCACTTTATCGTATTAGCAAGTGGTTCCAGACCCAAAGCGTATGGTGGGGAAGTGGTTTAGGGCTTAGCCCAAGGGGCTTAGGTCCATAGCAATGAAACTTTGTTTTTTATGAAAAATTTCAAGGTTTTAAATGGATTTGGGGGTTTCGACACAGCTCAAAAAAAATAAGTTTTAAACCATGTCAGGAGGATTTTCATGAATGGAAGGAGAAACTTATGAAAAGTAGGGAAATAAAATGGAGAAAAAGGGGGAGTAAATGAAGGTTAGTTATGAGTGGGAGAAAGGGGAAAAATGATGGTTTCTTCAGCAGTTTCTTACAGGAAATCAGCAGAATTAATAGGGAAAGTGATGAAGATTTTGGACAGAGGCATGAGGCCTACAAGGAGTCTTCGAGAGCCAACAAATTTTAGTAATGAAAAATTGTTCCTTGAAGGCTCAAAATAGATTTAGCCACCTTTTGGTATAACAAAATATTATAGGTGGCTAACATAGTGGTCAATTGGTAATAGCTGAATTTTTTTTTAGAGAAATGTTGAATCAATCTTGGTTCTTACAAAATCTAATGTGCACTAGTTTTGTATGCTTGAATGTATGTTTCTTTGTATTGATTAATTCCTTTTCTATTCATAATACTGATAATATTTTATCCAAGTGTTTCAAATGGTACTCCCAATTTTTACTAAAAACTAGTATGTTATTCAAGTATACAATCACAAAATAGTTAAGATACAATGTGAGCACTTTGTTCAATATCATTGTGAATGTCATAGGGGTACAAATTATATCGAATGACTTCACCAACCATTGAAAAAATCTTTGTCGTGGCTCAAAAGTTTTCTTTCATAAATCTTCGAGCTTGATACAGATTTAGTTGTACCCAAAATTTAGGTTAAGCTTACTAATATAATTATCTTCATGAATGTAATCGATTAGGTTCTTGGTGTGTGAAAATGAATACCATTTCTTGATGGTGTTTCTATTCAACAGAGAATAATACATTCTCCATGTGTCATCCTTCTTTGGCAACAAAAATAACAGATCCACAAAGCAATGAGTTGGTTCATATTTGGCCATTATTTATTAAGTCTTTTATCTACCTCTTGATCTCCTAGTTTTCCAACAACAAATTCTTGCACAATGACTCATTCAATAGCATAAAAACTTGTTGCAACTCATTGATGTGTTGGAATGCATGGCTTGGAGGCATCTTGTGTAGTTCCCATAACAACTTGAAATAGTGCTACAATAACTTGTCCAACTTCTTTTGCTCTTCTAACTTCTCATATGTGTTGGATATGTATGCAACAAGGCCTTGGGGTATTGTTGTTGGTTGAGAATTGGAGAGTGGAACTATCCTATTCTCATAAGGCTATTAAAAAAAAATGTATTGAAGCTTTTTATTAGCCTATAGCCTTTAGTGGTTGAATTAACACCAAGGAAGTTGGATATTTTTTGTGTGGTCATTGAGTATTTTTGGCCTTTTTTGACTAGTCTTTGTTTAGGCATTGATGATAAAATATATCAATCCCAGAGATATGAATATTTGAATATAATATCATAGACATTGAATGAAACAACACTAAACTCCACTTCATCTACATTATCTATCGAGATGGGGAACTTCATCCACTTTTACATGCACATTCAGCAAGTACTTGTTCTTGCTAAGAAAAACCAAGGGGTAGGGTTAAGTATGCATGATTGGATGTAAATTATGCTTCTTTATCATTGCTTTTGAGATGATGTCTCATTGGTTTCTAGTGGCAAACATCAAATTCACAAGATCCTTCCTTAGTTGGATATTAATGGAGAATAGTTTCCAACTCTTTGTGTAACTAGGATGTACAATTGCCATCAAAGAGAATCAATCCATCACATTGGTAGATATCGATATCTATTTCACTCCTTACTCTATCATGATCAAAATTTGATGCTTCTCTATAATGTAGTGTCCGACATCCATCTTTGGAATGTCCATTGCACCTATCGATAGTGATAAAAGGGAAAAAAATTCTTCCTTAATGTGGTGTTGGTCTCCTGCTACAAAATATTGTTGAATGGCTTGATGGTCATACCATATTTTTCAATGGTCATCCTTCCTTAATTGGAATTAGTGGCAACAACATTATTAAGCTTCCTACAATTTTTTGTAGCCTCTACTAACCTAGCTTTTTAACAGGCATATGAAAGAGTAAAATTTTCAAGCATCTCAAACTCCATCTAAATTGGTGCAATTAGTCCACCAATGACCTTGGTTTCTAGTTTTGTTTTTTGGTCCATCACATTTTGCTAAATTTTATAGTGGTTGGACTTCTAAATGTTGGAATTTACTATTTGGTTGGACCTGTATCGCTTCTATTGGTGTTGCGCCATATGATAATCAACAGGATTAATTTATTCTTGGTAGTGTGTTGTTGAATTTATTCCATGTCATGGTTTATGCGACATTGAGGGTCACTCTGTTATCATGTAAACTCTCACATAGCAAAGATTCTTTGTGCACATTGCATGAATAACTTTGCAAAGGAAACTTTAAAGCTTCACACATGAATTACTATACTTCATAAAAGGAATCCAACTAACACATCCAATTTTCCAATTGCAAGAAGTCCATTTGATCGTCGCGGGATGAAATCTCCACATTCGTTCCCACTTTGAGAGAGGAACCCAAATTCATTAACGAGCCTCCTCCAATACTACTTGATTTTGAGTTTGGATAGAAGCCTATAAATTTTCAACACATGATGTTAAATTATGCAGCAAACAGGAAATATTAGTTAGAGTTCAATCCATATAGACTCGATCTTCATATTCATATTAGGAAACATTGGCTTTAACTCTTGAGTAGTTCAATGCGACTGCATTTCTTCCTCCATTTTCTTCGTTCTTTGATAATGAGTCTTTTCCATAAATTATGTATAATATTTAATGACTTCTTGCAAAACAATTCTCTAATACCAAATTGATTCTATTTTCATGCTACCAGAAGCTGCACATCCACAATAATTACAATGAATAAATCTTATATACATAGTCCTTAAAAAGCAGTGCAACAATTACTTAAGCAATACAAACAAATAAAATGATTTCAAGAAATGACATGATAAATAGGGCAGTGACTCAACTAATAATTATCATTTAAAGAATAAGCTTGTACAACATTATATGAACAACATGAAGCTTTACATCAACACTAACTATCCCATAGTCTGCTAACTGTATGAATCCAACTTAAACATTTTACTATTAGAAATTGTGGTATAAATAATACAACCCAAGGGAAGGTGAAGTATTTCATGTCCCTTCTATTCATATCCAATAGAACATTATTGTACAAGTGTTGGGAACATGTAGAGACAGAGAAGAATATTATGATACTTAATGATTATTGGGTTTCCATGTGTAACCATTAGTTGAGCTACTCGTCCACTCCAGTCTACCCATTGTGAATTGAACTGGGTGTGACTGAGATGAAAGGCTTGTGCTAAAGTAGTGCAACAAATTAAAATGCAACCTAAATTCTGAATAGTGCAAGTAGTTTGAGCTGTGCAGTGCTCAAAATCTTGAGTTTAAGAACGTCCATAACACAGTTCTCAATTGTGATTTTGATACATGCCAAAACTGTGTGCATGAACTTTGAGATACTTTTTTTAGGTTGAATTCACTAGAATGATTCCTTCAAGCATGGATTTAGTGAATCTCTAAATCCATCCAGGGTAAAATTTAATTTTATTTTCCATGGGTTTGGTCATAGGTCAGAGTTACTCATACTATAGGTTTCTACTTTGGTGAATTCTTGATGCGCAATGATGATTTGTTCCTCTTTACAACATTAGTTCATTTATTTCTGGGTGGGATGATTGAATTTTTCATTTTCAATATGGATATGTTTCTATCGGCAATTTGGAAATTTCATATGCTCTCATTGTGTAGACGGTCTAGCTAATTATGCAAGTTGGATACTGTAATAATTTACTCATCTGCAATTAGTGAAATATCCTTATCATTTTTCTTCAGCACTGAACACAGAAAACTTCCATAAATTTGAAATCTGGAAAATTTTGTAGAGAAATTGCAAGTTCATTAATATTTTTTTCATTT
The DNA here is from genome assembly GCA_034641835.2 of Pinus albicaulis. Taxonomy (NCBI): domain Eukaryota; kingdom Viridiplantae; phylum Streptophyta; class Pinopsida; order Pinales; family Pinaceae; genus Pinus; species Pinus albicaulis. Next base: position 1,153,409,330 of record CM076584.1, read on the forward strand.
CATCTCCCCACACTACTTTTTGTTTTTTCTTTGGGATTTTCCTAAATGTGTGTTTTAGTGTGGAAGTGCCACATTGTTTTCATACAAGAATATTCTAAAGACCTGTCCTTTTAGGACTTGTTTCTTTTTTTGGTCATTTTATCAATTTCAAGCCATTGATTTAGGTTGTTAATGAGTCCATATAAATTACCAAGGTAGGGAATTCAAAAATGTTTCTAGAGTGTTATGGATTGCTTGAAGGTTTGATTTTTAAGGGTGTACTCTTGTTTGGTCATGCATATCACTTTTCATAATCTTGTGGGACTCTTATTCCATGTTCATGTAATTTGGGAGATAATTGATGTAGAGTGCAGCGAGGCTTGTCTAGAAGTTGCATAGGAATCTGAGCACATGCTTTAAAGATGTTAATTTCCTTTGTCATCCATATTACTTCAGGCCTATGCCTTTCACCAGATTATGTTTCTGCCCGATTTTATACATCAAAACTACTTGTTATGGTCCATGGTTGTCATTTTGTTGTCTTGTATATGTTCTCTATAGTGACATTTTAATGGTATTGATTTATTTGGATTGTTTCTCAATGTGTATCCAGTCCTAAGGAAGGACATTCATTGTTTTTTGTAGAATGTTGTGTAACACCTTCCAAAGGTTTGCTCTTTTATGGTTATGGCCATGTTGTTTTAGTTATGCATATTATTTTTCATTTCTCTTGGACTCTTATTCAATGTTTTGGTTATCCGATAGATATTTACTATAGAAAGCATCAATGCTTGCTTAGATGTTGTGAAGGACTCTCAGCATGTGCTTAAAATATATTAATTAATGCCTTATTTCTATGGTCCATGGATATCATTTTGTTTTTTTGTATATGTGCTCTCTAATGGCATTTCGATGGTATTGATTGTAGGGTGATTACTTGGAACACTGTGTAACCTGGTAGATAGGTTTGGTCAAAATTTCCTTCTCTTAAGCTGCCAGCAACGACATCTGCATGTGAAAAGAGTTTAGTTGAGGCTGGAAAATGATCTATTTGAGCTGAAATGCCTCGGTATAAACACCAATGTTGTAATCAAGGGTTATATGCATCATTCTTATGCCTTTTTTCTACCATATTCTAGATAAGGTATGTTGTAGAATTTGGTGTAACAATATTGTGTATTACTAGTAAATGAATTGAAGGTTAAACTAGGATCAGATTTCCCTTGCACATAAGAAGGCCACCAAGTATATTGAGATGATTAGCTTTGATATAATTCATTTGTATATTAATTATGAGAACTATTACATAAAATAGGGAACTCTCTTGTCTTGAGGGGGACCGAGTTTCCTATACATCAATGCCGATATTTGCAACACCATAGCGACATGCTATCTTCCCTCTTAGACCAATGAGAACCCCATCGACTCCTGCCAGTTTCGGGTTTCATTTCAAGGAACCATAAAAACAAAAAATGAAGGCTTTTTGAGTCTGAATCCACTGATGAAATTCTTGTGATGTTATGTGAAGCTGGCAACATGATTGTGGACATACTTACCTGGGTCCGTGGGTTGGGAAGAAAAACAAGAATATCTAAAATTAAATTGATCCAACAATTGAAGTTCTTACTTGTATAGATATTTATCTGGCATGAATTTAATCCCTTTTGAATTAAGATGTTTGTATAGCAATGATTTAGCTTTAATTTCCACCATCTCCATTTCGCTCATCATCTATTTGGAAGATGGCACAATTTTTTTCCAGCCAGATTTCCAACATATGAATTTAGACAATGCAAACTAGACCCTTTCAAAGGAGGCTTGCAATGAAAGGACCTTATGTAATGACTACGACACATCCAAAATAGTTTCTTCAGTTAATTTAACTACTTGAACCGACCCTCAAGACCATTTACCACCACTAACCAAGCCACCATAGTGAAATGGAAATCTAAAAACAGGCAATGAGAAGATTTGAAACTAAAAAGGCAAAGAGCACATTGGGAGGGACCCTAGATTCCTCTCCTTTTCATATTTTCTCAGGTTAATATGTTGTCATAAGATAGGGTCCGATAAAAAATATTAATCTTTGGCAAGGAATTTTAATGCCATATTTTGCTCCAGATTGAGGCTTTGTGGGGAAGTGAACAACGAGAAAATTGTTGGGCATATCTCTGCTTAACTGAATACTCAGCTAAACCCCATCCTCTACAGTCTGATTCCTCTAGGTAATTAAGGGCACGACCATGAAATTTATGTTCCATTGAGGCCAAAAAATGGAACAAGTGTAAAGGTGGAGCCCCAAAATCCCACCCTCTCAATAATCCTAAAGCTCTGTCCCATGAAGAAATGTCAAAGAGCGAATTTTCTCCTTGTTGTCCAATCATATCTTTAAAGGAGTGAGATCCTTGAGAGTCAAGTAGTTGGTGAACCATGATGTTATTCTTCCAAATATTGATATTTTACCATTTCCTAAAATCCAGGTAAACTGGTCCATTATTATTGGATTGTCATATTTCATAAGTCTCCAAATGGATGGCCATCCTCTCGCTTGAGAATATCATCTGGAGACTACATTATTTCCTGTGTGAAATATTTTTTGTGCAACTACAAAACCTTTTTCCACCATTCATACTTCCCTGACACTAGCCTTCATAGGAGATTAGCACCCATTGCTAGAATCCTTGATTCCAGCCCACCATGAGATTTAGGTTTCTAGACAATAGAACAGTCAGTTAACCAAGTGAAATATTTGGAGTTAGACTTCCCTCTATAAGAGAAATCATCTTAATTCTTGAGCTAGAGTTTTCTTAACGATCGCCTGAGCAAGCATTAGAGAAAATTGATATATGGGAAACATCTAAATTGGAATTGTTTCCAGGGAAATTTTTTCTCCTTGGGAAGATAAAAATTTTTATGGAACAATCCAGAGGGAAAGATCATTCTCATGCCATTCCCATTTCATGTTATGTCTAATCTTAATATCTTTTGGGAAACACAGATAAATATTGTCTGTCAACTCCACCAAGGAATAAATCCTTTGTCCTATTGAATGCAGTGTCATATTGCTTGTGGTGGGAAACAATAGTAGAATTAAGGCCTCCTTAGTAAAGAAAAACGATCTATTGTCTCCACCTCTCTCCAACAAGGTGCACATCTCCTTGGACCTTGTTGTACCCTTCTTTGGAGGACCTCCCAGTTCAAGGATTTGTTACCGAATGCTAATCACATAAAAATTTTAGACTTCATATGTGTTTTTGCTTTCCAAAATACCCCCCACCATGAAGTTGCTTATGATCCCTCTTCTTCATACATAGCATTATCCAAGACTTGTCATGAATTTACCTGAAGAATGGTTTTTGGAAGACCTCCCATTTCAAGGATTTATTACCTAATGCTAATTACCCAAAAATTTAGACTTCATAGGAGCTTTGGCTTTCAAAAATCTCCCCCCAAATTTTTTTTCTTATGTTCCCTCTTCTTCATATATAGTATTATCCAATACTTGTCATGAATTTACCTAAAGAAGGGTTTTTGGACCCTACTTAATAGATATCCTCCATTTTTAGTTTGATAGGACTCTACGAAAACTTCCTAATATAGCTTTGAGAATAGTTAGCATCAATACCTTCCAAGAAAAGGACGTCAACACTCAACCAACTTCCTGGTCACAGGGTTGGAGTAGTTTTCCCTGCCAAGGTTGTTAATACAAACATTTCTTGACCATTCAGTAAATTTAGCATATGCTAGGAAAGATGGAATTGCATTGTATCTTTATAAGAAGAATTGGGTGATTACAAGAACCGAGTAATGGTGTGGTTGGTCTTCAAAAGTAAAAAATCATTTTCTTTCAAGAGTCTGTTAGGGTCTTCAATTGACCAAGCAAGAAAGGGCCTCGAAAGATCCACTCCTCCTCGATAATATAGTCCTAAAGTTCCATGTGAGGAATATCCAAGGTCTGTTGAAACTTGAAGCAATGCCCTGTGACCATTTATCTTTGTTAAAAATTTATCAAAGTATCCTTAATATAATTTTTTCAATTTTAGTTCCTTAATCTTTGTATGACAATTCCCTTGCCGAGAATTACAACACTGACAACATTCTCTGCAGTTATTATTTGTTGTTGGAAGAATGAAGTTAAATGAATGAGATCCACATTCTCTTGTTCACTTCTTTACATTAATAACTCTGGAGAGACAACTACCATTGTTTATTAAGGAGTCCAAAATAATAGAAATTTGTGTGATAGGATTGAGGGACTTGTCTAGACATGAATTAGTGTAAATATTGCAAATGGAAGACTTAAGATTTCTCGGTTCTGCCTGTTCTTGAGCTGTAAGTTGATTTTCTTTTTGGGTTGCATTTACCATGTGTATTCCACCTTCTAAATTCATGTGTTTTTGTTGAAGCACATCTTCTCTATCTATAATGGTTGATGGGTTCAATGTATATGAACTAGGAACAATTTGACTTGACTAAGTTATAATGGCATGGTTTGGGAAACTAATTTCATGAGTTGACCAAGGGTTGGGAATTGTGTTTGACATTATTGACTTGGAATTGTAGAAATTATATGCACTAAGCATGCATATGTCCAAGATTCACCTAATCTCACACTATTTAACTTTATGCAAGATACTGAATCTATTCCACTTGTTAATGTTTTGCGGAAACAATTAATTGCACACACATGTGAAGCATAAACAAAAATATTCAATCGCACATAACACAATTTTTAACTGGGAAAGCCTGAAGCTGAAAACCCAAACTATATATTATCTAACATGGAGATCATATGAAAATATCATACAAACATACAAAGCTTATCACAAGCTCTCAGTACAGTACAATCGTCATACACTAATCGGGCCTAATCTTGCAAGTCCATGCACCGATCTTTGCCACCTACTAGCCTGCCTCCACAGCGCAATATTGGTTGAAGAATAGCTCTGAATGAATTCGAATTACTCCATCCTTGACTGCGCAATATTCAATGGCATCTCCACTGAGTGTTGGATGCAATCAATGCATCACTATAGTCACAACAGATAGTCTATCTTGCCCTTTCACCTATCTCTCCATTGGTCTCCACTAAAACTACCATGCACTGTAGTTAATTGATGTATTGTTCAGTTGATTAATGAGTTATTATTTATTAATTAATTAACTAATTAATTCACTCCACTCTCACTAGTGTATCAATCAGTTAGACTAGATACAACTAGCTCAACTGAGTCTAACTGAGTTAAACTAAATACAACTCCATAACTACTTCTTCCAACTGTGTCATAACTCTGCCACTTGAGTTCTAACTGAGTCCTCCATGCATTAGCTTCAGTAAACCCTTAGGAATAGTGTAATTCCTTCTGTCAGCTGATGTGCCACATCTGTGCACTGAACTGAAGTGCTCCAAGAGAATAAGTTGTTGTTTAGAGTCTGATTTTTTTTAAGATCTAGTAATAATCAACATGCATCTATTTTTAGATTGACGTTCTATAAATAGACTTTGCCCAATATTCTAAAAATAGAATTTCATCTATTTTTCCAACTTGATCAACCATCCACAAATAGCATCCTGCAACTTTTGAAATATGATCGACATGTCTAAAAATAGACTTGCGCCAAAAATAGCCTACTGGACCACTTAGTGAAGGCGACTCTTTTCATTAAGCTCATCATCTTGTTGAATCTCAACACTCCCTCTCAACAAGATAGGGATTATCGTTCACCCCGATCCTGCCTCTATGGTATTCGAATTTTCTCCTGGTGAGTGCCTTCATCAGAATATCTGCATCCTGATTCTCCGTTGGAATGTATTGAAGAAACATGATCTTCCGCTACAAGCAATCTCTGATATGATGATACCTGATATCAATATGTTTAGATCTATCATGAAACACAAGATTAAATGAGAGTTTAATGAAACTCTTATTATCACAATGAATCACCGTGGGATCTAAATGTGAACCGAACAAACCAACCAGAATCTTCCTCATCCATATAGCCTCACATGCAGCTAAACTTGCTGCCAGGTATTCTGCTTCCGCTGAACTGAGTGCCACAGATCTTTGTTTCCTACTGTACCAAGAAAGTATCGTAGATCTGATACTGAGAATCCCTCTTGATGTGCTCTTTCTGTCCATTGGGCTTCCTGCCCAATCTGCATCCGTGAAGCCATGCAACTTCACCTCATCCGTCTGTCTGTACCATAAACCATACTCATATGTGCCCCTGAGATATATCAGGACATGCTTGCCTGCCTTCCAAAAGAGCTTGGTAGGCTTAACCATCGCTTCTGAAAGTTGGTTCATGGCATAGCATATGTCCGATCTTATATTGACTAAATACATGAGCAAACCCACCAACTGTCGATAAACAATGGCATCCACTACCTCTTCCGATGTGGCATCCTCTTTCTTCCAATTTCCTGAAAGAGGAGTGTCGATAGGCTTGCAGCCTTGCATGTGAAACTTCTCCCATATCTCCCGGGAATACTTGCTTTGAGACACAAACAGTTCATCTTCTCGCTGCCATATTTCCAATCCAAGGAAATAATGAAGGAGGCCCAAATCCTTCATCTCAAACTCCTTTGCAAAATCAGCCTTGCATGAGTGTATCAACTGTTCATCACCTATTAGTATCAAATCATCAACATAAAGTACAATGATTAAAATCTTATCCTCAACCAAAATCTGGTACAGGTTTGCATCCGCCTCACTCTTGGTGAAGCCAAGTCTAGTGAAATAGCTGTCGATCCGAGTGTACCAAGCACAGGGTTCTTGTTTCAGCCCATACAATGCTCTTTTGAGCCTGCACACATGCGACTCGCAAATGAAGATCTCAAATCCTTTAGGCTGCTCAATGTACACCTCTTCCTCAATTATCTCATTAAGGAACGCAATCTTCACATCCATCTGATGAATGTGCCAACCCATCTACGCCGAGAGAGCAAGGATGGTCCATATGGAAGAATACCGTGTGACAGGTGCAAAGGTTTCTTCATAGTCAATCCCCTCAATCTGTGAGAAGCCCTGGGAAACAAATATTTCCTTATACTTCTCGACGCTCCCAACAGTAGCTTGCTTTACCTTGTAGATCCATCTTGATCCTACAACTGATTTTCCCACTGGCCTTGGAACAATCTCCCAAGCACTGTTTTTGAAAATGGAGTCATACTCCTCCACCATGGCATCTATCCATGTGGGCTCCTGCGCTACTTCTTCAAAAGAAGATGGCTCTGTCTCAATACACTTGCTCATAAGAGCCATGTATCTAGTATATCGGTCAGGTGATTGTCTCTGTCTATGCTGTGATGTAGGAACTCCTACATTCTGTGCCGCATCCACCTTCAGTCTCTTAGCTTCTGTGGTACACTTTCTGCCTTGTCTGATGTTTGGTTCTACATGAGTGGACTCCTCCACTCCATGAATCTCCTCCTGTGGTTGATCCAAATCCAGAGGCTCATCTTTGCGAACAAGAAGTTCCTCCTCCGCATGTAAGTGTAGCTCCCTCTCAAGCGACAACCTCATGGCTTTCAACTCATTGAATTTTATATCCCATCGCATAATAGTCATCCGACTATTTGGAAAATACACACGATAGTTATGGGGTGTTTCTGTGTACCCCACAAATATCCAAAATTCTACAGTCGGCTCCAACTTATTCTTGGCATCCTTCGTCACATGAATGTAAACAGGTGAGTCAAAAATCTTCAAATGAGAAATATCAAGCTTCTTACTAGTAAAAGCTTCCTTGGGTGTACTCATGCCAAGTACTCTATGAGGACAACGGTTTTGCACATAAACTGCAGTGTTGCATGCTTCCGCCCACAAGTGCATTGGTAGGCCCTGGACATACAACATCGTTCGTGCAGCACCCACGATCATTCTGTTCTTTCTCTCTGTGACACCATTCTGCTGTGGGTTACGAGGTGCTATGAGTTCTCTTCGAATTCCTTCTTTGCTACAGAAGTCTTTGAATTCGCCAGAGATGTTTCACCACCATTATTGCTCCTTATAGCTTTCACCTGCTTCCCCGACTCCTTCTCCACCAATGCCTTGAACTCACAAAACTTTGAGAACGTTTCAATCTTCTTCTGCATGAAGAAGATCTAGCATCTACGAGAAAAGTCATCAACAAATATCACATAATACATGTGTTTCGTTGTTGAAGCAACCAAGAATGGTCCACACACATCTGTGTGAATTCTCTCTGTTACACCATTTTTTGGTCATCTAACCTATTATCATTAGATGGACCCAAGTACACCATGTAAGACCAATTTTACCCTAAGTAAAATTGCTTTCGCTATGTAAAATAACTTAATAAAACACATTTATTAGGTTGTTTATGGTCCAAATAGGAAACCCCAAAAGGAAATATTAAACAAATCTTTATTTGTTTAATTTTCCTCATGGAATAATTAATTAAACAATAATTTAATTATCATTCCAAGTTATATTTAACCCAAAACAAGGAAATTAATTAGATAAATCCTTATTTATCTTATTATTTTCTAGGAATAATTATTTAAATCCTATTTAAATAATATTCCTTGTTAAATATGACTAAATCATTTATAAATAATTAAATAAATCATTATTTATTTAATTATCATTCAACCACTTCCTTAAAATAATAAATAAATCATTTATTTATTTATTATTTACAAATAAAGGGATTTGACCCAAGTCAAATGCCTTTTCCCTCCAACAAATATAATAAAATATTCCGTAAAAGGTGGATCTAGATTTGGTTAATATTATTTTAATCATACACCAAGATCTAGAATGACTCAATATTTTGTTATAAATAGAAGGGTTTTCTCATTCATTTGTCACCTTTCATTGCCCACTAGATCACTCTAGATATATGCTCTTGGTCTGACTTTGAGCCATTATCATTGTCAAATTTTCTATCATTCCACTTTGTGAGCTCCCTTTGAGTTCTATGTTTGTCTGGGTTTTCTACACCAACAAGAGAGAGAAAATTTAGATCTGAAGTGCTTAGGAATTTCAAGAACCCATCCCATTGAGGAGGATTGGAAACACCTTTCTTGTTTTCCTCTCAGGTTCCCTTTAATATAAAAAATTCTTTCAAAAACATTGTTCTTGTCTTGTCTATTGGATGCATGGAGCAAAATTTCATTTTCACTGATTAATGTCTTTTTATGCTTAGATCTGGATTTGTGCAGCTTTGTCTTGATCAACTAACTACAGATATGAAGATATTGGCAGCCATAATTGATGTTAGGGCTATTTTTTATGCGTAGCTAAAGTGGTCTTTTTCCGACAAAAGATTCATACTAACACTCTCCAGGATCACCGAAGCACAGTTCTCCTTCTCCTGAAAGGTGGTCTTCACAAACTTGCCCATTGTACATCCTTTGCACTGATATGACTGCACAAGAGTACCCTTGGGAAGTCCAGTAGAAATTTGTTGCAAAATTTTCAAAGTGCCATGGTGAAGATGGCCCAATCTCCTGTGCCATAATTCGCCCTCATCCCGGCTCACCACTTCTTCTGCTTTTCCCACCATTGCAGTGCAACCATATACCTCTAGCTTGTAGAGATTATTAATTGGAACCCCTATCTTCTTGGTTTGACCCATTTTTTTATGTCGAAGGAAGGCTTTTCCCTCCCTGAAAACAACATCATAACCCCTGTCTTCTAGCATTGCGACTGAGACCGAGTTCTTCTTCAGACCTGGAACATGCATGACATTCTTCAACAAGAATGGCTTACTGGGATCCCTCTCAAAGGTAATGGTCCTAATGCCAGTCGCATTGTACCGACCATCATTTCCCATATCTATATGCATATGGAGGTCCTTCTCCTCTAAGTCACTAAACAACTCTTTGTCTCTTGTCATATGGAAAGATGCACCACTATCAAGATACCACACCGATCCCATGCAGCTTGAAACCAAGCATGTGATCAAGGAAAAATACAACTCAAATTTCGAGGCTAAGGCCTCTCTAGCTGTAGATCCAGCAGTCTGCTTATTCTTCTTCTTCTGTGGAAAGTTAGTGGCAAAATGTCCATGCTCGTGATAGTGAAAACACTTCACTTTGGACAAGTCCTGCTTCTTGCCTTTCGCACCGGATTTAGAAGGATTTTTCTTCCCCTTCCCTTTCCTTGCTTTGGTAGCCAAAGTGAAATTCTTTTCATCTTCATTCTTCGATGAAGATCCATCCCTAGTACCCCACCTTATCTCCTCCTGCACAAGATCCGACCAAAGTCGCTCCCATCCTGGCAGTTTCTCTCGTCCATTGACAGAGTCTTCGTAGCTATGCCAACTCTTTGGAAGCCCAAGGAGAGCCAAGCTCACCAAGTATTCTTCATCAACAGTAACCCCCAAACTTCCCAATTCATCCTTGTAGTGGACAAACTTCGTGAGGTATTTTGGAATACTGTCGCCTTTCTCCATTTTTACTTTTTTGAGCTTGTCTTTAAGTGCCAACTTCCTCTGGTCACTTCTGCTTTGGAACAAGTCTGTCAAAGCCTTCCACATTAAGAATGGAGTGGCTTTCCCATTAAGGCTGGACACAATGTGGTCCTTCACACCTTCCAACAGAATCCTCCTCGTCTTTGTAGTATTCTTTTGCCATGCATCAAGTAATGCAGCATCGCTAGATCCCAGCTTAGGAACATCGCTATCAATGAACACCTTCAGCCCATTATCCTCTAGCATCACCTCCATCTTGTCCTTCCAGGCTATGTAATTCGAGTTCCCATCAAGGGCATACTCCAATCTCAACTCGTTGAAAGACATTTCAATGTATACTCGATTTCTGCACCAAGAATCTTCTGTATCAAATTCAAAATGTCCACCAACACAAACTCACTTCACAATTTCAATATTCAATCAACAATGCTCCGATACCATGTAGAAATTATATGCACTAAGCATTCATATGTCCAAGATTCACCTAATCTCACACTATTTAACTTTATGCAAGATATTGAATCTATTCCACTTGTTAATCTTTTGCGGAAACAATTAATTGCACACACATGTGAAGCATAAACAAAAATATTCAATCACACATAACATTGTTTTTAACCGGGAAATCCTGAGGTTGAAAACCCCAACTATATATTATGTAAAATGGAGATCATATGACAATCTCATACAAACATACAAAGCTTATCACAAGCTCTCATTACAGTACAATCGTCATACACTAATCAGGCCTAATCTTGCAAATCCATGCACCAATATTTGCCACCTGCTAGCCTACCTCCACTGCGCAATCTCTGCTTAAGAATAGCTCTGAATGGATTAGAATTACTCCATCCTTGACTGCGCAATATTCATTGGAATCTCCACTCAGTGTTGGATGCAATCAATGCATCACTATAGTCACAACAAATATTCTATCTTGCCCTTTCACCTATCTCTCCACTGGTCTCCACTGAAACTGCCATGCACTGTAGTTAACTGATGTATTGTTCAGTTGATTAATGAGTTATTATTTATGAATTAATTAACTAATCAATTCACTCCACTCTCGCTAGTGTATTAATCAGTTAGACTAGATACAACTAGCTCAACTGAGTCTAACTGAGTTAAACTGAATACAACTCCATAACTATTTCTTCCAACTCCGTGTCATAAAACTCGCCACTCTGAGTTCTAACTGAGTCCTCCATGCATTAGTTTGTGTAAACCCTCAGGAATAGCGTAATTCCTTCTGTCAGTTGTTGTGCCACATCCGTGCACTGAACTGAAGTGCTCCAAGAGAATAAGTTGTTGTTTAGAGTCTGATTATTATTAAGAGCTAATAATAATCGACATGCATCTATTTTTAGATTGACGATCTATAAATAGACTTCGCCCAATATTCTAAAAACAGAATTTCATCTATTTTTCCAACTTGATTAACCATCCACAAATAGCATCCTGCAACTTCTGAAATATGATCGACATGTCTAAAAATAGACATAGTCTAAAAATAGACTTGTGCCAAAAATAGCATGTGGGCCCACTTAGTGAAGGCGACTCTTTTCACTAAGCTCATCATCTTGTTGAATCTCAAAAGGAATGTTGGAACTACTGCCAAATATTTTGTGAGTATCCAACATTGGACTCGACTGACCTAGACTTAGTCAAGTCAAAAATATGGTGTTTCTAGGGAAACTAATCGCTTTGGGCAGGGTCAATTTTTAAGGCTTTGTATGTCCTTCTACCTTTTCATTCATGCTTTTTAGGAAATGAATTAGAGCTATCTTCATTTTTCTTGGAAGTAATAATTATAACATCCTAAGGTGTGAGGGGAGTCTTTGAGCTTATTTACCTGGAAATAAAAATCAAAGGGGTTGAGTGACATACTAGTATGACATGAAAACTCCTTCAAATTAGGTGAATATGTTGCCTTATCCCCATTATAACTATATGGTACCTTCTAGAACGTGTAAGGTAGCTTGAAACACGAATGGCTTCCTATTTGTAACCCTTTGGAGTTCCTACCATATTCTTTTCCCAGGGATACTAATTTTTGGTAACCATTTTAGTCTATGCACTTTATGTCTTTGAGCCAAAGGATATTACCTTGAAGTTTGAACCCTTGCAAGCAATAGTTTGATGGATTCATTTGTTTGTCCCTGGAGTGCTGGAATTTGTGGTATGCTTAAGCTTTGAGATGTTCTTGTCTTCACTAAATTATCAATTTCATCACTATAGTATGGATTTGGGTGCTTTTTTATGAATCATTACCTTCCATAGCTCAACCCTGTGCATGCTAATAAATCATCCATAAATTTGTTTCAGGTATTTCTCTTAGTAATTTTGTTGTGACCCCATCTTAATGAATGAAACGTTCAGATAAATTATGCTTAGATCAAGGCATTTTGCTGGGATCTTTTTAGAGAGCTTTAGGATCCCATATTCAAGATGGGAATACTCTTGGAGATTTATGGTATTGATAAATATAACATCATGTTGTGGCAGACATTATTCAAGGAAATATGAGGGGAGCTAATACTTGACTGCTTCAAGTCACAGATCCATCATTATCCTCAAGTTTGTAAGTTCCAATGTTTCTGGATCAAACATAGGAACAATTAATTGCTCGCCATCAACATCAGTGTTGTAGACAGGGGGTTGTTTTATATGAGAAAATAAAGCTCCCAGAATATAATTTATAGTTAGGAGAAGAAACTCCTTTGAAGATAATTATCATACCTATGAAAAATAAGAGATAAAACTGGAAATGATTTTTCTCACTATGTAGTTAATCAATTATGGGTTTGCATAAGTCCTCTTGTTTTCCTAGATATTGGTTTGTTCTTTCAATATGACAAGAATATTCATCTTCAATAAGGATGCCTTCAACAAATGGAATGGACCTTTCTGCCTTTGTCTCATATGGTTCAGAAAACAGCTTAATGATATGATCAACCTTCTTTTATTCCTCATCAGATTCCATGTCATATGTAGGATGACAGTCAAAGAAAAAAATATCAGATCTTGCACTGTTCTGTTAAAACTTAATAGGCAATGTTGATTGGAGATGCACATAAGTATGGGTGCCAAAGTTTCTACCATATTCAAAATCACAGATAGGAGTGTTGGTCTCTTGCACCTTAAGGGATCTTCAGGATTTCCCTTCATTAATGAGTGTCTTATTACTCTCATTCTTAGGAGAACTAAAACTACAATCTGGTCCATTATCTCCATCTACGCTCAGGATTTTGTCATATGTTGGTTGAATTTAAATTTTCCAATGTAGAAAGAAGGCATGGAATGATACCCATGTCATCACTTGCTACATCTTCTAGGGTGACTGCAAGAGTGGTAGAAAGTTGTTTCCTACCCTCCTACTGATATAAATCCTATGAATTGAGGACCTTTTCTCACACTATCAATCATTTGGAACTATGGATTGTTTTCAAGGGAGAATCAAATGAAGAGAAGTGTAGCATATCTCTGTCCAAGTGTAGCAAGCCAGCTAAGCAGGCCGAAAATCTTGTCGGAAAATTTTCTGTCTTCTTCAATAGGGTGGTCATTAACACTGCCTCAAAATGAGTAATGGCTAGACTGAAGCATCCCACTATTTGCACATCACAATCTGTCTTAGGAACATACCTCTCTTTATCTCTACCACACTCATCATCGGCATCAAAATGCAACGTAGGTGTTATATTTATGTTTTTCTCGAACTTAGAATGCAATTTTGAGCTGCCAAATGTGTTTCCATGAATTAATATAGCTTTATTACCCTCACTTAGACTTCTACATGATCGGTTTATATACATGTTTATGAGGATGTCCTATTATTGTATTCTTCTTTGCTTCATTTTACCCTAGATTTAGCTTTGGCATTTTCTAGGAGTTGTGTTTTCACTCGCACATTGTACTCGTACTAACTATATGTTTCAGTCCCATTGACCTATTTATTGTCATTCATTGGATATATAAACTTATCTTATCTTATCTTATCTCACTTTTTGTTGATCAAAATACACTTCTCTAACCTGAGAAGCATGTTCAGGTTTCAATGCATCTCCAAATAGATTATGATTGGATGTGTTTAAGGCTTCATCATATCTTCTGCCTGATTGTTTTTCTAGTCAAAAGTGAGAAAAATGTTACACATCCATATCATCAGTCTGATCATTGTAGGTGGTCTATACACTAGTGAAAAAATGGAAAGTAGGGCCTTCATCATCAAGTGCTTATAAATCTGTGTAGTGGTATTTATAGAAATAATTTCTTACTTGAATTTTCTCTGAAATATGACATAGATGTCTCATCATTGACAGAGATCCATCCTGTTGTAGTGTTGGATTTCTCACTATCTACAGTAATGTTGGGGTTAGAAGCTAAGATTTGATCTTCTTGTGATTCTGGGATGTCTTCTTTCGGATACCCCCATTCCTCTGCTATGTCTAGTTCCAACAATCGTTTGGACAACATGATGGGCTGATTGATGTTGAAAGGATCTTGGTGAGGTTTCAATAGCCCATATTTTAAATGGAACTATTTTATTTATAATACTAACATTATCTTCTATTGTTGCAAATGGAGTACAATGGGACAACTTCAAGCCTCTAACTTCACCAGTTGGCAATGTTTTCCCTAATCATCATTTCTAGTTCATAGTTGGACTTAGGATATTAATATTTTATAGACACATTCAATGTGCTTTTTCCAAGTTGAGGCACCTAATTTATAGTAATTTGTTGGATCATTTCTGCAAATGTCATCTGAACTTGTATAAAATTGTCTGGAGCTTGTGCATGCATCATCCCTTGAGAATTTTCTTATTGTGCATTTTTATTTCATTGTTATTTCTAGCCTGCTCTTATCTCCTGTCACGGTAGTAACTAACTTTATATTGATCTAAAAAACTTAGTTGGTTCCTTGAGATGAGATCACCTTCAATATCAATATAAAATGAATTAAAACAAAGTAACTCCCCTTCTTTGGTTGCTCCTCTTTATTCATTTCATTTGACATTGTCTCACAAACTCCGACTCCCATGGACACTTCTCCAATTGAAAATTCCCCAAACAATATTGCCCAAGATCTCACTTCAAAAACTGTTCAAAACTTAACCTTCCAATATCAACAGAAAATGAATTAAAAAAAAGTAACTCCCCTTCTTTGGTTGCTCCTCTTTATTCAATTCATTTGACATTGTATCACAAACACCAACTCCCATGGACACTTCTCCAATTGAACATGCCCCAAAAAATACTGCTCAAAATCTCACTTCAAAAACTGTTCAAAACTGAAGACCAGAAACTCAAAATCTATTTGATAAACTGCCACCAAGAATTGTAGTTGCAGGAATGGTTTCGGTCCCTAATCTGGTAAGTAAAATCTTCTTTATTCAATTCCTATTCAAGAAAATGTTCTGTAGGTTTTCTTTATGTATATGACAAGAATTATCATACAAGTATTGCTACTTTCATCAATTTACAAGTAGGTAACGGCTAAAGTCTGTGGTATTGTCGATGGAGTTTTTTATTATGGATATCTCATGTAATATCCTAGGGAAATTTTCACTAAGGTTTCTAATTCGGAAATTTCCTTCTTTGGACAATACTGTTATTATAGCCGAGTCAATATTGTTATATAATGTTATATACTTTTATTATACCTGAGTCATCAAGTCCTTTGTATTTACTTCAACATCTTTCCAGAGATCAGATATCAACTTTGTTGACTTAAGGGAAATCAAAGTAGTTTTGAACTCATGGACATTTGGTTTTTTTTCTATCAAATTTTAAATGATCATCCAAATAATGGAAGGAATTCCATCCATCTCAGGGTAATAAATAATTGTCTTGTATGCCAAAATCTTCTGTATGCCCTCTTCCTGAAATAGTTTGTGTATACCCACTATGCACATTGGTGCATTACTTCATCCAACTTCCATTGTGTTGTGGCCAGCAATAACCCCCCTTCTTATTTAATATTAGTAATAATACTAAATAAGTGGGGACCCTTAGCCAAAAAATCCAAAAAAATTATTAGTATTTATTTCCTTTCTCAAATAAAACTTACTATCATAAATTAGGGAAATTCCTTTGAAAATATTTAAAATAAACCTAAGTTTATGATAGATCAAAACATAATCTTTCTTTGAAGAAAAGTACCGCATCCATCGCAAAAAGTAGATATCCTTTGAAAAATCAGAATCTTTTAAAATTGTGATTCCACGATATTGCGATAGCGCGATCCCAAATAACTATACATTAAAGTATAGATCGCAAGCCGCATATCGCAGAAAATTTGTTAAATAAGTTATATTTTGTGAAATTACGATTTTGCGATTTAGCGATGTAATGAGAATGTGATTTATGAATGTTGCGATTTGCGATGATTGCGATCCGCAATATTGAAATTTTGCGATATTGCACAGCAAATCACAGATCGCATTATCGCAGATTCTTCTAAGCGCGTTGTCCAAAGTAAATATTTTCATAAATAAATATCCGTTATGCGCTTTGATGTCAAAATTAATGAATGGATTGTTAATCATTGATGGAAAGGATTTTGTTTTGATTGAAAGGTTGTTTCACATTTAAAATAATATTTTTCATCTGCGTTCAGCATTTAAAACTATCCCGTCACCTTTCTCATATCATTACTCTCACTTAATTCATAACACCGCAGGCGCGAAGGAGCAGAAGACTATACAAAGCATTCACAGAGAATTATGGGTAAGAAAGAGAAAGTTCTGAGTGTTGAAAACAAAGAGATGGCTTCCTTATACGCAGACACTGCTTGCAATAAGGACGCCGGTATCACCACTTGGGAAGGGATGCATAATTTGCTCGAAGAAGAAAATCCCAGGGTAATGGAAGTCGCGGCTACTGCAGGATCAAGTAATTCCTCTGAAGCGTCTCTTACAGAATTGGCTTGTTCATTTCTGCACAGAATAGCAGCAAGACCAAGAATTCTTCCATATACAGATATGGTAAAATGGGTGCTGGATAACACCGATATTTCGGACAGGAAATTTAGAACTCTAGGACAAGAACTTATCGGGTCGTTCACTACAGAAGATTTGAGGCTTATGTATCACTTACCGGAACCTCAGGTGACTTACAACAAACAATTTATGGAGAAATTCGCTAGAGAAAATGCAAATTTGGTAGAATGCACCAAGGAATGTACCAAAAGAGAGGAACCATTAAAGAAAAAAAAACACGGTATGTATAGTACTGGTTCGCTCACCTCTCCATATTGTTTTGTTGCTGTTATGTTATGCAAGCTTTTTGGAAAGCCTGACATAAATATGGTCTTGCCTGAATGGCTCCCTTTGTTGAATGCTGCTGTTAACGTTACAATTGTAGACTGGGCCAAAATCTTGTCTGATAATTTAGCCACTGCTATTTTCAATTATCGGTCCAAACAGATTGTTTCTCAGAGGATTTATCCTCCTTTTTATCTATCTACCTATGTTATGGATTCAATTTGTTTTGTTTCTAAATTCCCTTTGATGGGTTGGCAATGGACAATTCATGATCCCTTACCTATTCATGTCTATCACAAAGAGTTGTGGGAATCAAAGTTTGTTCCTCATTTTTACAAGATTTGCCATGGCATAATGCTGCCTCTGTACAAAACATTGTATAATAAGGATGCTCCAAGGTTATCCCTGGAAGCAGAAGTCGACATTCTCCCTGTCGCAAGATGGTTTGGAGAAGAGTTGTTTACTTATGTGAGGGTTTTTGGAAGTTCTGCTTCCCCCCATGTTTTACCCCTGTATGTTCGGGATAAACTTGTAGCTCGAGAAATTGCTTATCAAACCTGTGGTGAAAGAGGTTTGACAAAGGAATTAAAGGAGAAGAAGAAGGGCATTTGGCCACAATTTCCCGTAGCCTGTGGAACATTTTCATTGTTTTATGTTGGTCACGCATTCAAAGAGGTAAGAAATATTACATGCTTACAATTGTTCAATTTTTCGAGAAGGTTATTTGATCCAATTGATGTTGTCAAAAATTTCACCACTGCAATCAAAGTAAGAGTGTATTCTGGAGAAGAAGATCCTTTTGATGATATGTTTCAAACACAATGTTCATTTAAAGAAGTTTTTCATTTAGCTCAAACACAGTTATCCCCAGAAGATTTTCAGGAATTTAAAGTTTACAGAGAGAGAAGACTAACTACTATCCCTTTGGAAAATTTACGCTTGGAACCTGCGAGGGAACCAACTCCTAGTGTCAGTCTTAGTGGCAGCTCAAATACAGAAAATTCTAAGTCGAAGTCTGACAAAGAGACTTCTAAGCGTTCTAAAAAGATTGATAATGATGAAAGCTCAGTGAAGGATACAGCTCAATCAAAAGAGCTTTCACAACAACAGAATTTTACCACTCCACAGTTGAATCTTCCACCTCTCAATGTACAACAACCGATAGTCACAATTGAATTAGACAAAGAATGGGAAACTTTTAATCAATTGCTTAATGTGGAAGGACAAAATATACAGATCCCTGTATAGACAACAAAAGTTTTGAGCACGGGAATAAGTGGCAACGTCACAGAAAATGAGCATATACCTATCACTCCCTCTTCTGAAATTGTACTCAATATAGAGGACATTCCTCCTCTAGATGTATTCTACAGCCTGTAGTATAAAGCAGTAGTGAGGAAGCAGAGGAAAAAGAGAAAGTTGGAGAGCTCAATCTCTACTGAGGAAGAACAATTAGATGTCTTGCGGAAGGATCCTACTACGGATCCAACTGATAATCTTGCCAAGTTATCTCAGATTATAGGAGCTTATGCCTCCGCAACTATTGATAAAGCATCCGAGGTAAAGCTGTTATTAAATGAAAGAATAAGATCAGATACAAGTTTTGCAGCAACAATTGCAACAAGCTCGTGCTAATAGTGAAGCACAGATAAAACTTGAGAAGTTACAACAAGAGCTTCAACAGATGCAAATTGGATATTAGAAAAGTTTGGCAGATAAAGAGAAACAAATACAGATTATCCAAGAGGAGCACAAAGATGACCCTAAGCTTCCAGAGTTTATTTTAGAGTCTGTTTCTTTGAACAAACAACTACTGCAACAGCAAGACATATTATGCCAGAAAATCTCGCAATACAACTCTTTTTGTCAAGAAAGTGATAAAATCACTAATCATGTCGTAGAATTATGACATGATTATGATTTAACCAATGAGAGAGCTACTAATTATTTGGCATGGAAAAAGAAAAAGGAAGGAAGAAGAGCAGGAGCACCAATCATCAATGATAGTCATAAATAACTGCTCTTCAACAATTGAGACATACAGATCAGAGAGGCAGAAAAAGTAGCAGAGGAAGCAGCTACAACAGCAGGAAATATTACTGATTGTGTAAATGAAAATCTGCACAAAGTTAATTTGATTTCAGAAATTATTCCGGGACACCTTCCGCAAGAACAGCAATTGCAAACAGAATGGAGGCAAAAGGCTGATGAAAAGGCAAAGTCAATTCAAGGACTGACAAGATTAAACTGGGATTCTTACTGGACATATCTAGTGAAACCACACAGTCAATGCAGTGCGCTTAATTGCATTATTAATTCTGCTGAGAAGATTGCGCCTACACTTGCCGATTTTGTCTTTTCTGGGCAGTTGAAATCTGAAGTCGGCCAACCACCTCTTCTCAAAACAATGTTGGATGCTTGCAAGATCAAAGATCAAATTCATAAGTAGATAGTTGATAGTCTTTATTTTTAGATTTAGTTTTAGTTTTACTATATTTTTGCCTAGAAAAAGGACGATCATTTAAACCGAATCCTAAATTTTTGTAATAAACTATTTTTAGATTTTAGTTATTAGTATTTAAACCCTTCTCATGCATTTAGAGAAGGGTCCTGAAATTTGTCAAAAACTTATCCTCAGAACATGCACTTCTGCACCCTCAGAGGAGGTTTTGATGAATGAATGGAATGCGATTTATTGATATCTGTGTCTAATATCTGTTACTGATGTTGCATTTTTGTACTCTTGATAGATGTTGGATTAAGAAAGAGATAAATCATTATTGCTTCTAGCTCATGAGTAGAATCAATTATAAATGGTACTTTTATCTCTTAACTATTTCTGTTTCTGTGTTAAAAGTGATATTTATGTTTAGTTCTTTATATGTTAATGTTTGAATATTTGAGTTATCATTTGGCATTTTTGTACGGTGATAATTATTTATTTGTGCTTGATATATTAATAGCTTAATATGCGATATGTTTTCCACAACTGTTTCATCTAACTTTTTATGTGAAATAGTTTATCTTTATTGAATTCTTTTCTCATAATAATTGAATGATCTTTATTATCAATTGTTATCTGAAATCCTTTTAGATCGTGTATATTGAAAGATTACATCCCGGGTTAGTTTAGAATTCGATATTTCTTAGAATACAATTTGCATATGAATAGATTAGAAATAGATTAAAAGCATTTTAATTAGGAATGTTAGAAAAGAAATATCAAATCTCAAACACACACACACACATATTGGGAAACTGGTCCCATTATCCCCAGTCGGACCCACTACACCAAACGGAAAAGGAGCTGCTAACCAAGGTCCGGACCGGGTGGGTATCCCCCTTGTTGCAGACCCGATTTTCGGGGCTTCAACATATTTGGCGCTAGAAGGAGGGCCTCGAACTATGAATGGAAAGTGAATCTAAATCTAAATACCATTCTAAGATTAAATCACCCTCACCATCTTCCTCGACTTCTCCATCATACTCAGAAATTTTAAATCTAGAACCAGAAGTCGAAAGAAGAATAGACATTGCCACAAACCCTAACTTTTCAGAAGAATCTACTATTGAACCTCCTGAAGTCGAATCTTTGATTCATAAACTTCAACGATTTTCAATATCACCTCAAAGGTCTGATAAATCTCAAGGCAGTGTGACTTCGCAATATAATCTTTCTCATCCTCTCACTAGATTACAGAGTGAAAATATTGGCATTCAGCCAACTGAGTTACCTCTACCTACAAGAAAAAGAGCTAGGAAATCACCCAAAGGGTCTGATAGTGAGACTCTTTCATCATCATCATCCATCTCAAACACTTCATCGCGAAGTCAACCACCCACTCCTCCACTCCAGACTACTGTCCATCAGTCCACTCAATCTTCCACATCTCCTTCTCAAATCATAATATCCTCATCTTCTCAGTCACAAATATCATCTTCTACACTTTCATTTGTTAGTAGTTCAGTGATGGCCCAAATTCCATGGAATAATCCAGGGGCAGTCTTAATGCCTGCACCCTTGAGTCAAATACCAGCCCATCCTGAAAAATGGCTGCCTAAGTTTAATCCTGAAGCAGGCATGCTAGCAGAAGAACATATCAACAACTTTATGTTATCCATAAATCTCAATGGAGTTGTTAATGAAGATGTTGTTGTCCACCTTTTTCCCTATACCCTACAAGGAGCAGCTGGATCATGGTATTTCTCATTACCATCTGGATCTATTACTAGTTGGGATATCTTTCAAGATCAATTTTTGACTAAATTTGGTGATGACAGGTCTACAACAACATTGATCAATGATTTGTCTAATCTTAGAGCTGATTCAAAAGAACTTGTCAAGGATTTCAATTCTCATTTCAATAAATTGTTAAACAAAATTCCTACTGCTTCCAAGCCTAACGAAGAAGTGCAAAGTGAATGGTACATTTCTACTTTGCCATCAAACATAGAAATCTTTGTTGATAGGGCAAACAAAACAACTTTAGCAGACAATATGAAGGAAGAAATAGCAGTAGAGAAACGAATCATTGCTTTAGAAAAGAAAAATGCAATAGAAAAACAGAAATCCAAGAAGGTCACTTTTAAGGAAGATCCCAAGAAAAAACAACCAAAAGATCCATTTGATTTAGAAGGATTGCAAAAAGTTTTGAAAACCATGTCCAATGAAATGGTTGATATCAAGAAACAAGTGGCAGAAACATCTTCTAAAAAGTATTTCAAGCCTCTTAGAAGAAATCCTTCAACTGATTCAAAACCACCAAATGCTATTACAAATGTTGAATCAGAAGAAGAAGAAGAAGAGACTGTTACTGAAGAAACTGCTGATGAAGAAGAGGTGGTAGAAGTACAAGGCATGTGGGATTTCATCCTCCCAGATGAGGAAGACCAAGAAGCATCCCCGGTTAGTACTAGAAGTAGAAATCAACTTGATCCTCCTCACCTAAGAAAAAAGTTGCACCTAAGAAAACGACATCCAAAGCAATTCAAACTAGCCCAGTCCAAACAGATTCATCAATTCCATCAAGAACACTGATTGTTCCAGATGAAATGGAATATAACATTATAGAAGATATGAAGAAGACTAGGGCTAACATCACTTTTTATGAATTGAGCAAGTTAAAACACCAGCAAAAGGTACTTTTGAAAGAATTACATGTTGTACTAGAAAAACCTTTGCCCCATCCTGTAATTTCTCAAGCTTCTAATGACATGGGAAGACCTCAAACTAATTCGATCAGTAAAGTTGACCTAGAAAATATCGCTTTAATTGGAGGAAGGTCGAGATCTCATACTCCTCCATTTCTTCTTACTTACGAAGTTTTTAATAAAAATTTGCATAACTGTTTAGTGGATTCTGGAGCTTCATCTAATATTCTACCAAAATTAGTATGTGCAAAATTGAACGTTCAACCACAAAAATCTGTTGTGCGCATAGTGCAGTTAGATCGATCGCAAGTTGAAGTGATTGGCGAATTAAACCAGGTTACCATAAGGTTGTCATCAAATCCAAAGGTATGTCAAGTTATTGATATTTTAGTTGCAGATATTCCAGAATTTTATGGCTTAATTCTTAGCAGAGATTGGTCAGAAAAACTTCATGGATACTTTGCAACCGATTGGTTGCACATGTGGCTTCCTTACAATGGTAAACCAAATCAGATAAAGGTTGATTGAGAAAAACATCAGAAATACATAGTAACATAATTGGAAGGAGAGAATGAACCAGTTGCGTACAGCAGTAATATCATTGGCAATTACTCAGTTGATTCTTTCTTAGGAAATTTCAATGTTCATACTTCACCTTATTTAGAACATTCTGTTTTATCTCAAATAGAAAATTTTTCTCAAACAGACAGTTCTAAATGTATTAATTTTGTAGATACTCCTGTAATTAAATATTTATTTTGGAAATTATTTTTTGATGGTTCTAAGTCTAATGAAGGAGCAGGAGCAGGATGCGTGTTGGTTAGTCCAGAGGGAAACAAAATTATGCTAACCTGCAGACTTGAGTTTGAATGGACTAATAATACCGCAGAATACAAGGCTTCAGTCCAAGGGTTATATAAAGCAATCGGATTGGATATCAAATATTTGCAAGTTTTCGGAGATTCAGAAATTGTAATCAAACAGGTACGCAATACTATACATTGTTTATCAGGTCATTTAAAGCATTATCAATCTTTAGTTCAAGATCTGACTGCACATTTTATAGCATTCAATATTTCACCAATTCCTAGAATCCAAAATGCTAGTGCAGACCTCTTAGCCAATGTAGCCTCTAAGCTCATCCATGCAGAAGACTTTAGTCCTGATCGATTTTCAATTGAATTAATCTTTAGACCTTCGATTCCTGATAACGTTACCAATTGTAGAATTTTCAACGATGATCCTGATATTGTGAGTTTCCTCACATCTGAAGGATCTTATACCAATCAGATAATTGATGAAGACCAACATGACAAACAATTACAACATGATAGCACTAATAATGATATTCCAAAGTCAATTGTCAAGTTAGAAGACCTTTATGATTTGAAAGACCGATTTAAAAGGTCTACCAATTCAAAATTACAAAGTTCAACTTTGAATTATGAATTAGTAAATCTAGGAACTAATACCAAACCACAGAATATCAATCTAGGCCTTGGTCTAACTCCTGAAGAAAAATCAGCATATGTTCATCTTTTGAAACAATATAAAAGTGTCTTTGCTTGGAACTACGATGAACTCAAAACTTATGACACTTCTATCATCCAACACACTATCCCAATGATAAATGATGAGAAACATGTACAACAAAAGCTAAGAAAAATCCATCCCAATCTAGAAAATCAAATCAAATCTGAACTCAATAAGTTATTGAAAGCCAAAATTATTTTTCCTGTTCGACATTCTAAATGGGTTTCCAATATGGTGCCTGTTAGAAAGAAAAAGAGAGATATTAGAATTTGCATTGACCTTTGAAATCTTAATAAAGCCTGCCAAAAAGATAATTTTCCTTTGCCTCCCATGGAGAAAATATTACAGGAAGTTGCAGGATCAGAATCAATGTCTTTCTTAGATGGTTTCTCTGGCTACAACCAAGTGTTATTCCATCCAGATGATCAATTGAAAACTACATTTAGAACCAAATGGGGCACTTATGCATATCAAAAGATGCCTTTTGGGCTAATCAATGCTGGTGCCACATTTCAAAGAGCCATGGACATCGCTTTCAAGGGATTATTTAACAAATCAATGGTAATTTATTTGGATGATATAACTGTATATTCCAAAAAACGAAGTAATCATCTTAGAGATTTGAAGCAGATATTCCAACGTTGTCAAAGGTATGGAATTTCACTTAACCCAAAAAAATATTTTTTTGCATTAAGTGAAGGAAAACTTCTTGGATTCATAGTGTCAAAATCTGGAATTCATATTGATCCTGATAGAATCAAGGAGATTTCTAAAATATCCTTACCTCACAACAAGAAAACTATGCAATCTTTCCTTAGCCAAATTAACTTTGTAAAGAGATTTGTACCAGATTTTTCAAGAATTGTATCTCATTTACAAGCAATGATTAAAAAGAATTCAAACTTCAAATGGGGCCAAGATGAATATGAGGCATTCAATCTAATCAAACAAGCAATCATTAATGCTACATCTTTAGCAACTCCAAATTTTTCCGATTCTTTTATTTTGTACACATTTGCCTCTGATAAATCTTATGCTGCAATACTCACTCAAGCAAATCAAGATAAAGCAGAAGCCCCAATTGCTTTCTTCAGTTCAAATTTACAGGGAGCTGAGTTGAATTACTCAGATGTGGAGAAACAAGCTTTCACTGTTTTCAAAGCAATTAAGTATTTCAGACCCTTTTTACTTAAAGCCCATACAAAAATCATTGTACCGTTTCCAACGGTAAGAAATCTTTTAGTCCAAAAAGATGTGGGTGAGAAAAGAGCTAATTGGATTACTGCTTTACAAGAGTATGATATTGAGATCAAACCAGCAAATATTGTAAGAGGTCAAGGCTTTTGCAAAATACTAGCTGGAGCATCACAGATTTTTGAGAAATCATCTGAAGAGATACAAACGTATGAGGTAAGCTTAAACGATGTTGAATCATTATATGCTGATATCATTTTTTATCTAAAGAATGGATATGCCCCTCCAAATCTCGATCACACCAAGAAAAGAGCCTTAAGGTTGAAGGCTAAACAATATCAGCTTGTAAACGATGTTCTTTTTAAAATGAATTATGATTCTGTTCTTCTTAGATGTTTGGAAAAATCTGAAGCTGAAAAAGTCTTGCAGGAACTTCACGATGGGCCAGCAGGTGGACATTATGCTGGAGATGCTACTGCACATAAAATCCTTCGCCAGGCTATTACTGGCCCACTTTATTCAAAGATTCACATAGCTATGTAAGAAGATGCCAAGTTTTTCAAACTGCAGCTGGAAGACAAAAGAAACCATCATTGCCATTACAACCAGTAAACATTGAACAGCCTTTTGATCAATGGGGATTGGACATAATAGGTGAGATCGTTCCTCACTCTTCTAATCAACATAGGTATATCATTACAGCAACTGATTATTTTACGAAATGGGTAGAAGCAGTCCCTCTCAAGACTATTAATGCTGAGCACATCATTGAATTCATAGATCAATTCATAATCACCAGGTTTGGTTTACCTTCTGCTTTAGTGTTTGACAATGCATCATATTTTTCTGGTAATGCTATGATTGAATTTGCACTCAAGAGAGGTTTCAAACTTAAATACTCTGCCAATTATTATCCACAGGGAAATAGATTAGCTGAATCCAAAAATAAAAACTTAATCAGAATCATTAACTAAACCATTGATCAAAATCATAAAAATTGGCATAAGTCTTTAATATATGCTTTATGGGCAGATCGAATAACACAGAAGGCTTCTACTGGCACTTCTCCCTTTAATTTAGTTTATGGGAAAGAAGTAGTTATTCCAACTCATTTAGCAATTCCTTCTTTGGCCTTAGTTCAATATATTGATGAAGTACCAACTTCTTCCTTGCAACAATGACAGATGGAAATAATTAAGTTAGAAGAACAACGAGAAAAAGCCAAAATAACTCATGCTCATCATCAAGCATTAGTAAAATATTCTTTTGATTCAAACATGATAACCAGAAAAGACTTTCAGGTTGGAGATCTTGTTTTAAAATGGGACAAGGGTCATGAGGAAAAAGGAAAACATATGAAGATTCAAAGAATGTGGCTTGGTCCTTTTCAAATTTCAGAAATCATAGGTCCATCTACTTTTATGTTACAGGATTTAACAGGCAAAAGAGAATCTTTACCTGTTAATGGACAAATTCTCAAAAAATATTTTCCATAGGAGATCATTCTTCTATTTTGTATATTAGTTTTCTTTATTGTCAAAATAAAACAAGTTGTTAATGGTTACATTTGGAATTTACAAAGAAGATATAAATTCTCTTTTTAGATTTTGTTTCTTCATTTTTTATAAATAGAATTATTTTCAGAATATTAATCATTATTATTCAAAGATACAGTTAAAAACTTTAGTATTGAAATGACACCAGTTTCAACTTTGAAAACTTTGATGAAAGGCAACTTTTAGTGAAAGATTGTTTTATATCAGTTCAATGAAAGGTATCAATAACAAAACAAAGTTTCTCTATAGAAAAGTTCCTTCCAAAAAACTCTACTATTGTCGTCCAGAGCTATCTTAAGGAAACAATGATATCCTCCCCACTTAGAAAAATTGCAATGTTCAAAGAATTATCCAATAATACACTTTTAACTTAAAGAGTAAGAGGTCTCATCACGAGCCGACTTATCATGATCATAGATATTATAGCTTGCTGACTTTGCCAATACTGCATACCATAACAGGGCAATGACTCAAGATTGTTGCAATCAAAAGACAAGGGGTCTCATCACGAGCCATCTTGTTCAGCAAAGTTATAAATCAAGTTAATGGCATTGTCATGAGTTGGCTACCAAACCAAGACATTATTCTTTAAGAATAAAAAAGAAAAGCAAAAGAAATAAGTGTGAATATGGATTTTTCTTTGAAAATTGTATATTTCTCTAAGTAGGATACAGGATCATTACTGGGTAACAGGTAACCATGTCGAGGCTATAAACGCTTGCTGGCAGCAATGGCTCTACCTACGACAAATGAGCATATTTAAAGCTAATTTATAGAGAAGCCTTTGTTTTTATCTTTTTAAACCAAGTAATGACTAATGTAAATACAAGGACTAGCTTGAGGAAGTGAATAATCATAAGTTGAATATAGAAGAAATGAAATATCATTTATAGATTAAAGCATAATATACTTTGTCTTTTTATAATAAAGCTTGATTTTCTGGAAATTTTTCTGTTTTGAAAAGTTTAGAAAATTCAAAATAACAGCAGAGATAACTGGTTCTTCCAAGTGAATCGCCAATTGTTGTGGCCAGCAACAACCCCCCTTCTTATTTAATATTAGTAATAATACTAAATAAATGGGGACCCTTAGCCAAAAAATCCAAAAAAATTATTAGTATTTATTTCCTTTCTCAAATAAAAATTACTATCATAAATTAGGGAAATTCCTTTGAAAATCTTTAAAATAAACCTAAGTTTATGATAGATCAAAACATAATCTTTCTTTGAAGAAAAGTACCGCATCCATCGCAAAAATTAGATATCCTTTGAAAAAGCAGAATCTTTTAAAATTGCGATTCCACGATATTGCGATAGCGCGATCCCAAAGAACTATACATTAAAGTATTGATCGCAAGCTGCATATCACAGAAAAGTTGTTTAATAAGTTATATTTTGTGAAATTGCGATTTTGCAATTTTGCGATTTTGCGATTTTGCAATATTGAGATTTAGCGATGTAATGAGACTGCGATTTATAAATGTTGCGATTTGCGATGATTTCGATCCGCGATATTGCGATTTTGCGATATTGCACAGCAAATCACAGATCGCATTATTGCAGATTCTTCTAAGCGCGTTGTCCAAAGTAAATATTTTCATAAATAAATATCCGTTATGTGCTTTGATGTCAAAATTAATGAATGGATTGTTAATCATTGATGGAAAGGATTTTGTTTTGATTGAAAGGTTGTTTCACGTTTAAAATAATATTTTTCATCTGCCTTCAGCATTTAAAACTATCCCGTCACCTTTCTCATATCATTACTCTCACTTAATTCGTAAAACCGCAGGCGCGAAGGAGCAGAAGACTATACAAAGCATTCACAGAGCATTATGGGTAAGAAAGAGAAAGTTCCGAGTGCTGAAAACAAAGAGATGGCTTCCTTATACGCAGACACTGCTTGCAATAAGGACACCGGTATCACCACTTGGGAAGGGATGCATAATTTGCTCGAAGAAGAAAATCCCAGGGTAATGGAAGTCGCGACTACTGCAGGATCAAGTAATTCCTCTGAAGCGTCTCTTACAGAATTGGCTTGTTCATTTCTACACAGAATAGCAGCAAGACCAAGAATTCTTCTGTATATAGATATGGTAAAATGGGTGCTGGATAACACTGATATTTCGGACAGGCAATTTAGAACTCCAGGACAAGAACTTATCAGGTCGTTCACTACAGAAGATTTGAGGCTTATGTATCACTTACCGAAACCTCAGGTGACTTACAACAAACAATTTATGGAGAAATTCGCCAGAGAAAATGCAAATGTGGCAGAATGCACCAAGGAATGGACCAAAAGAGAGGAACCATTGAAGAAAAACAAACATGGTATGTACAGTACTGTTTCGCTCACCTCTCCATATTGTTTTGCTGCTGTTATGTTATGCAGGCTTTTTGGAAAGCCTGACATAAATATGGTCTTGCCTGAATGGCTCCCTTTGTGGAATGTTGTTGTTAACGCTACAATTGTAGACTGGGCCAAAATCTTGTCTGATAATTTAGCCACTGCTATTTTCAATTACCGGTCCAAACGGACTGTTTCTCAGAGGATTTATCCTCCTTTTTATCTATCTGCCTATGTTATGGATTCAATTTGTTTTGTTTCTAAATTCCCTTTGATGGGTTGGCAATGGACAATTCATGATCCCTTGCCTATTCATGTCTATCACAAAGAGTTGTGGGAATCAAAGTTTGTTCCTCATTTTTACAAGATTTTCCATTGCATAATGCTTCCTTTGTACAAAACATTGTATAATAAGGATGCTCCAAGGTTATCCCCGGAAGTAGAAGTCGACATTCTCCCTGTCGCAATATGGTTTGGAGAAGAGTTGTTTACTTATGTGAGGGTTTTTGGAAGTTCTGCTTCCCCCCATGTTTTACCCCTGTATGTTCCGGATAAACTTGTAGCTCGGGAAATTGCTTATCAAACCTGTGGTGAAAGAGGTTTGACAAAGGAATTAAAGGAGAAGAAGGAGGGCATTTGGCCACAATTTCCCATAGCCTATGGAAAATTTTCATTGTTTGATGTTGGTCACACATTCAAAGAGGTAAGAAATATTACATGCTTACAACTGTTCACGTTTTCGAGAAGGTTATTTGATCCAATTGATGTTGTCAAAAATTTCACCACTGCAATCAAAGTAAGAGTGTATTCTGGAGAAGAAGATCCTTTTGATGATATGTTTCAAACACAATGTTCATTTAAAGAAGTTTTGCATTTAGATCAAACACAGTTATCCCCAGAATATTTTCAGGAATTTAAAGTTTACAGAGAGAGAAGACTAACTACTATCCCTTTGGAAAATTTACGCTTGGAACCCGCGAGGGAACCAACTCCTAGTGTCAGTCTTAGTGGAAGCTCAAATACAGAAAATTCTAAGTCGAAGTCTGACAAAGAGACTTCTGAGCGTTCTAAAATGACTGATAATGATGAAAGCTCAGTTAAGGATACAGCTCAATCAAAATAGATTTCACAACAACAGACTTTTACCACTCCACAGTTGAATCTTCCACCTCTCAATGTACAATAACTGACAATCACAATTGAATTAGACAAAGAATGGGAAACTTTTAATCAATTTCTTAATGTGGAAGGAAAGAATATACAAACCCCTGTACAGACAACAAAATTTTTGAGCACGGGAATAAGTGGCAACGTCACAGAAACTGAGCATATACCTATCACTCCCTCTTCTGAAATTGTACTCAATATAGAGGAAATTCATCCTCTAGATGTATTCTACAGCCTGCAGTATAAAGCAGTAGTGAGGAAGCAAAGGAAAAAGAGAAAGTTGGAGAGCTCAATCTCTATTGAGGCAGAACAATTAGATGTCTTGTGGAAGGATCCTACTACGGATCCAGCTGATAATCTTGCCAAGTTATCTCAGATTACAGGAGCTTATGCCTCCGCAACTATTGATAAAGCATCCGAGGTAAAGCTGTTATTAAATGAAAAAGAAGATCAGATACAAGTTCTGCAGCAACAATTGCAACAAGCCCGTGCTAACAGTGAAGCACAGATAAAACTTGAGAAGTTACAGCAAGAGCTTCAACAGATGCAAATTGGATATTAGAAAATTTTAGCAAATAAAGAGAAACAAATACAGATTATCCAAGAGGAGCACAAAGATGACCCTAAGCTTCCAGAGTTTATTTCAGAGTCTGTTTCTTTGAACAAACAACTACTGCAACAACAAGACATATTATGCCAGAAAATCTCGCAATACACCTCTTTTTGTCAAGAAAGTGATAAAATCACTAATCATGTCGTAGAATTACGACATGATTATGATTTAACTAATGAAAGAGTTACTAATTATATGGCATGGAAAAAGACAGAGGAAGGAAGAAGAGCAGGAGCACCGATCATCAATGATAGTCATAAAGAACTTCTCTTCAACAATTGGGATGTACAGATCAGAGAGGCAGAAAAAGCAGCAGAGGAAGTAGCTACAGCAGCAGGAAATATTACTCATTGTGTAAATGAAAATTTGCACAAAGTTAATTTGATTTCAGAAATTATTCCGGGACACCTTCCGCAAGCACAACAATTGCAAACAGAATGGGGGTAATAGGTTGATGAAAAGGAAAATTCAATTCAAGGACTGACAAGATTAAACTGGGATTCTTACTGGACATATCTAGTGAAACCACACAGTCAATGCAGTGCGCTTAATTGCATTATTAATTCTGCTGAGAAGATTGCGCCTACACTTGCCGATTCTGTCTTTCCTGGGCAGTTGAAATCTGAAGTCGGCCAACCACCTCTTCTCAAAACAATGCTGGATGCTTGCAAGATCAAAGATCAAATTCATAAGTAGATAGTTGATAGTCTTTATTTTTAGATTTAGTTTTAGTTTTAATATATTTTTGCCTAGAAAAAGGACGGTCATTTAAACCGAATCTTAAATTTTTGTAATAAACTATTTTTATATTTTAGTTATTAGTATTTAAACCCTTCTCATGCATTTAGAGAAGGGTCCTGAAATTTGTCAAAAACTTATCCTCAGAACATGCACTTCTGCACCCTCAGAGGAGGTTTTGATGAATGAATGGAACGAGATTTATTGATATCTGTGTCTAATAGCTGTTACTGATGTTGCATTTCTGTACTCTTGATAGATGTTGGATTAAGAAAGAGATAAATCATTATTGCTTCTAGCTCATGAGTAGAATCAGTTATAAATGGTACTTTTATCTCTTAACTGTTTCTGTTTCCGTGTTAAAAGTGATATTTATGTTTAGTTGTTTATATGTTAATGTTTGAATACTTGAGTTATCATTTGGCATTTTTGTACGGTGATAATTATTTATTTGTACTTGATATATGAATAGCTTAATATGCGATATGTTTTCCACAACTATTTCATCTAGCTTTTTATGTGAAATAGTTTATCTTTATTGAATTATTTTCTCATAATAATTGAATGATCTTTATTATCAATTGTTATCTGAAATCCTTTTAGATCACGTATATTGAAAGATTACATCCCGGGTTAGTTTAGAATTAGATATTTCTTAGAATACAATTTGCATATGAATAGATTAGAAATAGATTAAAAGCATTTTAATTAGGAATTTTAGAAAAGAAATATCAAATCTCAAACACACACACACATATTGGGAAACTGGTCCCATTATCCTCAGTCGGACCCACTACACCAAACAGAAAAGGAGCTGCTAACCAAGGTCCGGACTGGGTGGGTATCCCCCTTGTTGTAGACCCGATTTTCGGGGCTTCAACACATTGCCAGAATTTTCTTTGTTTCTTCTACAACATAAATCAGGGAGGAAAACCACATTGGTGCAACTGTGGCTCCATATATAGTTATAAATATTGATAGAGGTCCATTGGTAGATTTACAAAGACCAACACATGATATTGATTTCAGTGTAAGAGAAAATTTATTTGCCTCTATCTGTAATAATTTAGGGAGTGTAAGGATGAATAGCCTCCTCACCTAAGGATTGGTGGTGTAATTCATAAAGTCCCCAAAACCCCCTCCTCAAATGGTCATGTTCCATCCATTATCACTGGTCCTAGACACTGGGTTTGGAAACCATTACCTTCAAGTGTTCCTCAAACTACCTCTCTTGAAGATTATCATCCTGCAATTACTCATAGAGAAAATTTGCATTTTGTAGCCATGCCTGCCTTCTTTTCCAAGTGTAAGTTTTGGAAATGTACTAGTAGGGGCTGAAGATCCATCAACACTTTTACATGGGAAATCTGTGCAAATTGGACCACAAACAATAATTGGAATGCATCCAAATATTCATGGTGGAGTCACTTTAAGCCTTGGAGGGCCTTGTCAAGTTGTAGACCAAAAGCATTGACCTGATGGTTTCTCCGCATAAAAGTGGTGCAGGAGCCTTGTTTGCAAGGTTGAGTATCCATATTTAGATATATAGATTGGAATGTTGATGAAAATATAATAATGCTTTTATTGTTGTCATTTTTGCCAGTAGAAAATCTGATTGAATGCAGTTGACCTCTATCAGTTTTAGTGGTGGATATAAATTTTCCTCACGTCAGGGTTTAAATTAAGGACAATGGTATTGAAATGTGGTTGTAGGAAAATTTCTGAAGACAAGCGTTCTTAATTTAACCCAGTCTCTTGTTCTAGCAACGACATTATTAACTTTTTGTGTTTTTGAGTATATTGCAAATGATGTGGGTCTCCTGTTGAAGGCCTTGGTTTGAAATTGTTGTTAAGGTCGCATATCCATAAGTAGTTTTCCTTGAGTTAAATTCCCACCACAGTGCCTATGCATGACTATAGCTTTTTTCATATAGCTCCACGGGTGGCATATCTACTAATAATATGGGTACTGTGTTGAATGTTTTTTTGTTGCATTTTTGTAAGGACACAAATCCACAAACAATTGGTCTCAAGTCTTGAGTTTAATGTCTTGGGCTTCTCCTATGCTATGTTATGTTCTCTAGATCTATAAGGTATTCATTATTTAGCTTGGCTACCTCCAACTTCCTTTGTATGCACAAGCATAATGTTGCTCTTGGATAGCACTGGTTATGCTTGCACAAGTTTTACCCTTTGATGCACAAGCTTTACACTTCTCTTAAAGCCAATAGTGGGTGTGTTTGCACTAGTGGAGGATGGAGGTGAATTGCCATATTTAAAGGGAAAAATGGATTTCAAAGTGATGCTTCTTATGTATGTAGAGACAAAGGAGCACTTATTTCATTGCTTTGTTTCTTTCCACAAGGTTGAGTATCCACATCTAGATTTATATGCTGGAATGTTGATGAAAATATAATAATGCTTTTATTTTTGTCAATGTTTCTAACAACAAATCTGATTGAATACAGTCGACCTCTGCCAGTTTTAGAGGTGGATATAAATTTTCCTCCCGTCAGGGTTTAAATTAAGGACAATGGTATTGAAATGCTGTTATAGGAAAATTTCTGAAGACAAGTGTTCTTAATTTAAACCGGTCTCATGTTTTAGCAAAGATATTATTAATTTTTTGTGTTTTTGAGTGTATTACATATGATGTGGGTCCCTTGTTTAAGGCCTTGGTTTGACATTGTGGTTAATGTCACATAGCCATACATAGTTTTCCTTGAGTTCAATTCCCACCACAATGCCTATGCATGACTATAATTTTTTCAAATAGCTCCATGGGTGGGTTATCTACCAATAATATGTGTATTGTGTTGAATGTGTTTTTGTTGCATTTTGGTAAGGAAACAAATCCACAAATAATTGGTCTCAAGTATTGAGTTTAATGTCATGGGCGTCTCCTATGTTATGTTATGTTCTCTAGATCTCTAAGGTATTCATTGTTTAGCTTGGATACCTCCAACTTCCTTTGTATGCACAAGCACAATGTTACTCTTGGATAGCACTAGTTATGCTTGCACAAGTTTGACCCTTTGATGCACAAGCTTTACACTTCTCTTATTGCCAATAGTGGGTGTGTTTTCACTAGTGGAGGATGGAGGTGAATTGCCATATTTAAAGGGAAAATTTGATTTTAAAGTTATGCTTCTTGTGTATGTAGAGAAAAAGGAGCACTTATTTCATTGCTATGTTTCTTTCCACAAGGTTGAGTATCCACATCTAGATTTATAGGCTGGAATGTTGATGAAAATATAATAATTCTATTATTGTTTTCACTTTTTCCAGTAGCAAATCTGATTGAATGCAGTTGTCCTCTGCCAATTTTAGTGGTGGATATAAATTTTCCTCCCGTCGGGGTTTAAATTAAGGACAGTGGTATTGAAATGTTGTTATAGGAAAAAATTTGAAGACAAGCGTTCTTAATTTAAACCAAATCTCATGTTCTAGCAATGAAATTATTAACTTTTTTGTGTTTTTTATTATATTATATATGATATGGGTCTCTTGTTGAAGGCCTTGGTTTGACATTATGGTCAAGGTCGCATATCCATAAGTAGTTTTCCTTGAGTTCAATTCCCACCACAGTGCCTATACATGACTATAACTTTTTCATATAGCTCCAGGGGTGCCATATCTACCAATAATATGGGTATCGTGTTGAATGTGTTTTTGTTGCATTTTGGTAAGGTCACAAATACAAAAACAATTGGTATCAAGTCTTGTGTTTAATGTCATGGGCTTCCCCTATTCTATGTTATGTTCTCTAGATCTCTAAGGTATTCATTATTTAGCTTGGCTACCTCCAACTTCCTTTGTATGCACAAGCACAATGTTGCTCTTGGATAACACTGGTTATGCTTGCACAAGTTTGACCCTATGATGCACAAGCTTTACACTTCTCTTATTGCCAATAGTGGGTGTGTTTGCACTAGTGGAGGATGGAGGTGAATTGCCATATTTAAAGGGAAAAATGGATTTGAAAGTGATGCTTCTTATGTATGTAGAGACAAAGGAGCACTTCTTTCATTGCTCTGTTTCTTTACACAAGGTTGAGTGTCCACATCTAGATTTATAGGCTAGAATGTTGATGGAAATATAATAATGCTTTTATTGTTGTCACTGTTGCTAGCAGAAAATCTGATTGAATGCAGTTGACCTCTACCAGTTTTAGTGGTGGATATAAAGTTTCCTCCTGTCAAGGTTTAAATTAAGGACAATGGTATTGAAATATGGTTGTAGGAAAATTGTTGAAGACAAGTGTTCTTAATTTAAACCCAGTCTCATGTTCTAGCAATGACATTATTAATGTTTTTTTGTTTCTGAGTATATTACATAAGATGTGGGTCTCTTTTTGAAGGCCTTGGTTTGACATTGTGGTTAAGGTCGCATATCCATAAGTAGTTTTCCTTGAGTTCAATTCCCACCACAGTGCCTATGCATGACTATAAATTTTTCATATAGCTCCACGGGTGGCATATCTACCAATAATATGGGTACTGTATTGAATGTGTTTTTGTTGCATTTTGGTAAGGACACAAATCCACAAACAATTGGTCTCATTCTTTAGTTTAATGTCATGGGCTTCTCCTATGCTATCTTATGTTCTCTAGATATATAAGGTATTCATTATTTAGCTTGGCTACCTCCAACTTCCTTTGTATTCAAAAGCACAATGTTGCTCTTGGATAGCACTAGTTATGCTTGCACAAGTTTGACCCTTTGATGCATAAGCTTTACACTTCTCTTATTTCCAATAGTGGGTGTGTTTTCACTAGTGGAGGATGGAGGTGAATTGCCATATTTAAAGGGAAAAATTGATTTGCAAATGATGTTTCTTATGTATGTAGAGACAAAGGAGCACTTCTATCATTGCTCTATTTCTTTCCACTTCTTTCATATGCAAAAAATGAGCAATTTTTGCATATTTATTTTCACAATGATTTTATTTCATTGCTTTGATCTTTTATGTTGCGTCATCAATTAAAGATTCCATTCCTCCTGTAGAAATTTAAACAATACTGTGATGTATTACCGGACTCCCCTAATCCAATAATTAAAGCCACTGTTAAATACAAAATCCTTCTACTCAATACTTTGCAGAAATTAAATCGCCAATTGCAAACACATGAAGAAAAATCAATCGCACATAACAAGATGCTTTTACCGGGAAAGATTAAAGCTAAAAACCTGAACTATCATATATTATGTATATCATGGATCATGAAACAATCTCATACAAATATCAACTCATAGAGCTCTCAGTACAATATACAATTGTCTCACACTGTCATACAAAAATTGGTTCACACATGCACCAATTTACTGCCTCCTGACAGCCTGCCTCCACTCTGCAATCCTTGCTTAAGACGATCCCTGAATGAATTCAATATTGCCTTGCCTTGATTGTGCAATCCTCGTTGGAAACTCCAATTTGTGTGTATATGCATTGAATGCATCACTATAGTCACAAATGATAGTCAAACACACCCTTTCACCTATCTCTCCACTGGGTATCCACTAGATCAGACATGCAAGTAGTTAACTGTTGTATTTCTTCAGTTGCAAGTAAGACATTGCTTGTGAATTAATTAAGTAATTAATTCACTGATCTCCCACTAGTGTATCTTTAGTTACAACTAGCACAACTGATTTTAACTCACTTAAATGAGTTAAACTAAATAACAACTCACATAACTACTCTTCCAACTATGTTACAACTCTGCCACAATCAGTTACAACGAAGTCCATTGTGCATGTCCCACCAACCAACCTTGGAATGCGTAATTCCTTCAGATAACTAGTTTTCCACATTAGTTAACTGAAATCAAGTGCTTCAAGAGAATAAGTTATTATTTATTGTCTGATTATCATTAAGGGCTAATAATAATTGACATGCATTCTATTTTTAGATATGTGATCTGTAAATAGACTTCGGCCATGATCTAAAAATAGAAACTCATCTAAAGATAGAATTTTCTCAACCATATAAAATTAGTCTCCTGCTAATTTTAGAATATGCTCACCATTCTAAAAATAGACATACACTTAAAAATAGACTGCAGGCCCCACCTAGTGAAGGTGCTTAATTTTCACTAGGATCATCATCTTGTTGAATCTCAACACTCCCTCTCAAAAATAAAGGGAATATCCTTCACCCCGATCCTGTCTCTATGGTATTCGAATTTGCTCCTGGTGAGTGCCTTCATCAGAATATATGCATCCCGATCTTCCCTAGGAATGTACTGAAGCAACATGATCTTCTGCTGCACACAATCTCTAATATGATGATACTGGATATCTATATGCTTAGATCTATCATGAAACACAAGATTAATCGAGAGTGTCATGCAACTATGATTATTACAATGAATCATTGTAGGATCTAAATGAGAACCGAACAAACCGACCAGGATCTTCCTCATCCAGATAGCCTCACATGCAGCTTGACTTGCTACCATGTATTCCTCTTCTGTTGAACTGAGCGCCACGGATCTCTGTTTCCTGCTGTACCAAGAAACAGTTGTAGATCTGATACTGAAAGCCCATCCTGATGTTCTCTTTCTGTCTGTTGGGATGCCTGCCAAATCTACATCTGTGAAGCCATGCAACTTCACCTCATCCGTCTATCTGTACCATAAGCCATACTCAGATGTTCCCCTGAGATATCTCAGGACATGCTTACATGCCTTCCAAAAGAGCTTGGTAGGCTTAACCATCGCTTGACTAATTTGTTTCACTGCATAGCATATGTCTGGTCTTGTATTAACAAAATACATGAGAGAACCCACCAACTGTCGATAGACAATTTCATCCATTAACTCTGTCGATGTAGCATTCTCTTTCCTCCAGTTTCCTAGAAGAGGAGTATCCATGGGTTTGCAACCCTCCATGTGAAACTTACCGAGTATCTCCCTTGCATACTTGCCTTGAGACACAAATAGTTCACCTTCTCACTGCCATATTTCCAATCCATGAAAATAATGAAGGAGGCCCATATCCTTCATCTCGAACTCCTTTGCAAGGTACTCCTTGCATGATTGTATTAGATGCTCATCACCAGTCAATATTAAATCATCAACATAAATAAAAATGATTAAAATCTTACCCTCCACCACAATCTGGTATAGGTTTGCATCCGCCTCACTCTTGGTGAAGCCAAGTCTAGTGAAATAGTTGTCGATCCGAGTGTACCAAGCACAGGGTGCTTGATTTAGCTCATATAGCGCTCTTTTGAGTCTACACACATGCGACTCACTACTGAAGATCTCAAATCCTTTAGGTTGCTCAATGTACACTTCTACCTCAATGATCCCATTAAGGAACACAGTCTTCACATCCATATGATGAATGTTAGTATGAATCTTAATTCCAAGCATACGAAAAAAGACCACTTTAGTTGTGCATAACAAACAACCCTAACAACAAAAGATGGTTGACAATATCTTTAGATCTGCAGTTAGGTGATCAAGATAAATGCTACAAAAATCTAGATATACGCATCAAAAGACATTAAGCAGTAGAAAAACAATATTTACTCCATGCATCCAACAGACAAGACAAGAATATTTTGAATGAATTTTGTATTAATGGCACCTAGGGGGAAAACACAGAAGGGTATTACCAGTTCTCTTCAATGGGATGGATTCTTGTAAGTCCTCAGCACTTCAAATCTAAAATTCCTCTCTATTGATGGTGTAGAAAACCAAGACAAAAATGGTAGCAAAATATGACTATGATGGTGGATCAAAGTCAAACCAAAAGTATAGATCGAGAGTGATATTTAGGCAACCAAAGGTGATGAATGAAAGGAAAAATCCTTCTATTTATAAAAAAAATATTGAGTTAGTCTAGATATTGGTGCATAATTAAAATATTATTAACCAAATCAAGATCCAAATTTTATAGAATATTTTATTATATTTGTTGGAGGGAAAAGGAATTTGACTTGGGTCAAATCTCTTTATTTGTAAATAATAAATAAATAAATGATTTATTTATCATTTTAAGGATGTGGTTGAGTAATAATTAAATAAATAATGATTTATTTAATTATTTATGGGTGATTTAGTCATATTTAACAAAGAATATTATTTAAATAATGTTTAAATAATTATTCTTTAGAAAATAATAAGATAAATAATGATTTATCTAATTAATTTCCTTCTTTTGGGTTAAATATAACTAGGAATATTAATTAAACTGTTTTTTAACAAATTATTCCTTGAGGAAAATCAAACAAATATAGATTTATTTAATATTTCCTCATGGGTTTTCTTGTTTAGACCATAAAAAACTTAATAGAGGTGGTTTACTAAGTTATTTTCATAGTGAAAGCAATTTTACTTAGGGTAAAATTGGTCTTCTATGGTGTACTTGGGTCCATCTAATAATAATAGGTTAGATGACCAAAAAATGGTGTAACAATGAATATGCCAACCCATCTGCACTGAGAGAGCAAGGATGGTCCTTATGGAAGACTGCCATGCGACAGGTGCAAATGTTTCTTCATAATCAATCCCCTAGATCTGTGAGAAGCCCCGGGCAAAAAATCTTGCCTTATACTTCTCAAAACTCCCATCAACAACTTGCTTTACCTTGTAGATCCATCTTGAACCTACCACTAATTTATCAACCGGCCTTGGAACAATTTCCCAAGCACTGTTTCTGAAAATGGAGTCATACTCCTCCACCATTTCATCTACCCATGTGGGCTCCTACATTGCTTCTTGAAAAGAATATGACTCTATTACAATACATTTTCTCATGAGAGCCATGTATCCAGTGAATTGGTCAGGAGATTGTCTCTGTCTGTGCTGTGAAGTAGGGGCTCCTACATTTTGTGTCGCATCAAGATTAATCCTCTCAGCTTCTATGGTACGCCTTCTACCAATTCTGATGTTTGGCTCTGCATGAGTGGACTAGTCCACTCCATGATCCTCCTCCTGTGGTTGATCCACATCTAGAGGCTCATCTTTGGGAACAAGTAGTCCCTCCTCTGCATGCAAGTGTATCTCCCTCTCAAGCGACAACTTCATGGCTTTATCCTTGTTAAATTTTATAGCCCGTCGCACCACATTCATTCAACTCTTTGGAAAATACACACGATAATTATGGGGTGTTTCTGTGTACCCCAAAAATATCCCAAATTCAGCAGTCAGCTCCAGCTTCTTCCTAGCATTCTTGGTCACATGAACATAAACAGATGAGCCAAAAATCTTAAAGTGAGAAACATCTGATTTCTTACCAGTAAAAGCTTCTTTAGGTGTACTCATGCCAAGTACTCTATGAGGACAACGATTTTGCACATAAACCGCAGTGTTGCATGCTTCCACTCACAAGTGCATTGGTAGGCCCTGATCATGTAGCATAGCTCGTGCAACACCCACGATCATTCTATTCTCCCTCTCCGTGACCCCATGCTATTGTGGGTTATGAGGCGTTATGGGATATCTTCGAATTCCTTATTTTATACAGAAGTCTTTGAATTCGTTCGAGATATATTCACCACCATTATCGCTCCGCAGAGCCTTCACTTGCTTCCCTGACTCTTTCTCCACCAATGCTTTAAACTCACAGAACTTTGAGAATTTTTTATACTTCTTTTGCATGAAGAATATCTAGCATCTACGAGAATAGTCATCAACAAAAATAACATAATACCTATGTTTTGTTGTTGAAGCAACCGAGAATGGCCCGCACACGTTTGTGTGAACTTTCTCCAGGATCACCGGAGCACGGTTCTCCTTTTCATGAAAGGTGGTCTTCACTAACTTACCCATAGTACATCCCTCATACTGATCTATCTATGCAAGTGTACCCTTTGAAAGTCCAGTAGAAATATGCTACAAAATCTTCAAGGTGCCATGGTGAAGATGGCCCAATCGCTTGTGCCATAATTCGCCCTCATCTCGGATCACCACTTCTTCTTCTTTTCCCACCATTGCAGCACAACCATCTACCTCCAGCTTGTAGAGATTCTTGACTCGAATCCCTATCCTCTTGGTTTGACCCGTTGTT
This sequence comes from Pinus albicaulis, assembly GCA_034641835.2. Lineage (NCBI taxonomy): Eukaryota > Viridiplantae > Streptophyta > Pinopsida > Pinales > Pinaceae > Pinus > Pinus albicaulis. Next base: position 1,153,451,334 of record CM076584.1, read on the forward strand.
TTATGTCGCAAGAAGGCTTTTCCATCACTGAAAACAACGTCATAACCTCTATCCTCCAACATTGCAACTGAGACAAAGTTCTTCTTTAGACCTAGAACATGCATAACATTTTTCAACAGAAATGGTTTACTTGACTTCCTCTCAAAGGTAATAGTACCAATGTTGGTCACATTTTATCGTCCATCATCGCCCATCTCTATATGCATTTGGATATCTTTCTCCTCCAAGTCGCTGAAAAGCTCCTTATCTCTCGTCATGTGGAAGGAAGCACCACTATCAAGATACCACACCGATCCCATTGTGCTTGAAACCAAGCACGTGATCAAAGAGAAATCAAGTTCAAATTGCAAGGCAAGGGCCTCACTAGTTGTAGCTCCAAAAACCTTCTTTTTCTTCTTTTTCTGTGGGTAGTTAGTGGTGATATGCCCATGTTCATGACAGTGAAAACACTTCACCTTGGACAAATCTAGCTTCTTGCCTTTAGCCTCGGGTTTTGAATGGGATTTATTCCCTTTCCCTTTCCTTTCTTTGGCAGCCAAAGCACAATCCTCTTCCTCATCATGCTTTGATGAAGACCCATCCCTGGTGTTCTGCCCGAACTCCTCCTACACTAGATCTAACCACAGTCGTTCCCAATTCGACAATTTTTCCTGTCCGTTGACAGAGTCTTGATATCTGTGCCAACTCTTAGGAAGACCCAAGAGAGCCAAGCTCACCAAATCATCATCAGCAACTGTGATTCCCACACTCCCCAGTTCATCTCTACATTGGACAAACTTCGTGAGATACTTTGGAATGTTGTTGCCCTTCTCCATTTTTATTTTTTTGAGTTTGTCCTTCAGCACCAACTTCCTATGGTTGCTACTACTTTGGAAAAGATTTTTCAAAGCCTTCCACATTGCAAATGGATTGGCTTTCCTGTGAAGGCTTGAAACAATATGGTCTTTTACACCTTCAACAGAATCCTTCTCGTCTTCGCTACTTTCTTTTTCTAGGCGTCAAGTAATGCAGCATCCATCGAAGTGCGCTTAGGAACATCGCTATTGATGAAATCCTTCAAGCCATTGTCTTCAAGCACCGCCTCCATCCCGTCCTTCTAGGATATGTAGTTCGAGCTGCCCTCGAGTGCATACTCCAACCATAAACCATTGAAATCCATTTCGATGTTTACTCAGCTGTCACACCAAGAAATTATTGCAACAAATTCGAATTGTTCCACCACCAAAACTCAGCACTGCTTCAATATTGCAATCTTCAGTGATTAACACAGCTTTGATACCATGTATAAATTTAAACAATACTGTGATGTATTATCGGACTCCCATAATCTAACAATTAAAGCCACTGTTAAATACAACAACACCTCCATGAGCAGGACTGCCTATGTACATACCTCCACTTTTAGGTTCTGTTTCTTTAAGTGGTTCACGCCCAATGAATTTCTACTCATCGATGCCAGCTGGGTCATATGGTAACATTTCATCTACTTTTAATCAACCTTTAAAGACAAAATCGACATATCAAATGGTTCATGCCCGTTAAAAGGACAATATAAACTGGCTACGATCCATTCTGGTGAGATGTTGGATATATTGAAACCATTCCCACAGGCTTTAGAAACCACTCTGGCTCTAGTTCAAGTTCTAGATGGAAAGAAAAACTCCTTGCCATAATCTCTTGGTAATCAATCAAGTTCCCTTGCAATTGAATTTGTTAACAACAAATATAATTGTATTTTACAATTTTCCATCAGTCCTCCATCTGAAGTATTAATTATAGATAAAGAAGATGGAGTTAAACTGTCACCAGTGAGCATGCCTACTACAACAACATATGATCTCTCTGATGGTACGGTTTCAAATTGTTATGTAGTTTCTGCACTTGAGTCTGGATTAGATCATCATACTAGTGAAAAGCAGAAAAACATATCTAAAAAATAAGCGGGTCTTTCAACAAATTAATGTTCAAATAAGATGACAAAATCTAAGCACAAGCCTAAAAAGCAGCAGATTCAACAACAGGTGTCATTAGTGGGAAGCTCTTCAAATACGGAAAGGGAGTCAAAAGGAGACGTGATTGCATAGGATTCTAAACTTATTAGTTATCATAGGCAGGTGGAGGAGTTACTTTTGAGTTAGACTTTATCATCTACCTCAAAAACTCCTTTAATGATAATCCTACAGAAGACAATTAAATTTTTTCAGATGTAGGACTCAGAATATCCACAGTAGTCATTTTTATGTCCTACTGTGGATATTCCGAGCCCCACATCTGAAAAACTACACCACTGAAACCTCCAATCTGACAATTAAAGTTGTTGATGGAGGGGCTAATTCTGACCTAGCTAAGAAAAATGACTACTATGGATATTCCGAGTCCTACATCTGAAAAACTACACCACAAAAACCTCCAATCTGACAATTAAAGTTGTTGATGGAGGGGCTAATTCTGACCTAGCTATAGAAACAATTCTGCATTTTTCACTGTGAGAGCCCGATTCTTTAGCCCATCCTTGTGGTTCATTTAGCAATCCCACAAAATGTGAAAATATAATATTGCCAAAGAAGTCATCAAGAAACATGGTTAATGTTGTGGACACTCCCTCAATAAGGATATCAGGAGTTTCATCATATGTAGATGAGAACACCGAAAGGGATATTTCCAGGGGAACCTTGCAACCTTTACAAGATTCAGAATCTGTGAGTGAATTGATTGTTGCTGATATGTCTTCATCTTTGGGAAGCTTTGGTGAGGGATATGAAGGAAAAACAGAAACTTCTAGGCTATTTATAGAGTTTTCTACAAAGGATGTTGGAGTAGTAAAGAAAGCAACAGAAGATACGAAGTTTGATAACAGAAATGTTCTTGTAGGAACATTGAAGAGCCCAACATGCAATGAGGATGGCATTAGATGAGATTCAAAACTTAGAAATGTGAAGAATAAACAATTTGAATCAACAAGCGATAATGCTAGACAAAATTGCAACAACAATTTTGTTGATTCTGTAATTGGAGAGAAGCAAGATCTTGGAAATGTTCTCCATCTTGAGCATGGGACTGTTGTGGCTTCTAATTCCTCATCTAAGTTGTCAATTTCACCTGATGCTGACATAAAAGAAGAGCTAACTTATTTTTCCAATTTTGTCATTGGAAAAGAAAAATATAGTTTGCATGTTGGGGAGATAAAAATCAATGGAATGTGTTGTGGATCATCTACATATCCTTTTACTTTTCAAATATTTGAAAATATAAAAATAAGAAATTGTTGGAAAATATGTTAAAGTATCAAAATCTTATACTTTAGCATGAAAAAAATATGTATGTTTTCCAAAATTTGAGTTAAAGTTTAAACATTTAAACTTTATAATAATGGGTTTGGTATTTGATGTTAAACATTGATCGGTTTAATTGGCAGAAGGCGTTGATAATTAAAATCCTTATCAAAAGGCCCAACCTGCGGGCACAACTAGTGCACCGGATATCGTGATGAGTGCCTCCGCAGTTGACTGTGGGGACAACAGAGATGAACGGAGGAGATTAAGTGCAAGGGCACTAGCCGAAGTTTTCCTTTGTACCCCGAGAAACGATGTTGCCGATGAAATAGGTAACCGCATTGTTACCTACTTTTTTTTGGTAGCATAAAAAGCACCCGATTTTGAAAAGTGGTGATGCAGAATCACCCCTTTTTTTTTTGCACATTTTTGACACTCTAATATTTTTACTTATGAAGTATGAATATTTGTTTTAAATTGTTAGTGATTTTCATGCTAATTTTGAAACGTATTGATGCAACATCAACTTTTTTTTTAGAGCAGTGATTTTCATGCTAATTTTGAAACATATTGATGCAACATCAACCTTTTTTTTTTTTTAGAGTGGTGATTTTCATGTTAGTAATAAAACACAAAACTTAGATAATATATATATATATAAACCAATAAAAATGTAAAAAAAAAACAAAATTAACTTGTAAAAATAAAAAATTTAAACAAAAATAAATAAATAAAAAACAAAAAAAAAACAAAAATATTGGAAAATTATATCAAAAGAAATGAAAAAATTTGAAAAAAAAAACACATAATTTAAAGAAAAAAAACAAAAATTAACCCAAAAAAAAAAAAACATGAAAAACATTTTTTTCTAAGTTATTAAAAAAAACCATATAAAAATAATAATAATAATAATAATAATAATTAAAAATAATTTAAATTACAAAATTAAAATTTAGATAAATAAAATAAAATACAAAAAAAAAAATTAAATTTAAAAATTCAAATTAACAAAAATAATAATAATAAGAAGAAAAAAATACAAATTTTAAAATTAACAAACAAACAAACAAACAAACTAACTAACTATATATATATATATATATATATATATATATATATATATATATATATATATATATATATATATATATATATATATATAGATATATAATTGAAAAAAAAAAAAACTATCATTAAAAAACAAAAAAACCACGTGCAAATAATTAAAAAACAAATATCCATAAATTTACTATTTTTTTTTTTAAATGAAACAATTTATAAATTTTAAAAATGAAAAACTAAATAAACTAAAAGATTTAAAAAAAAATTAAATTAAATTAAAATTTTATAAATAAATTTTAAATTTTAAAAAATAATTAATCTAAAATATTAAATTTAAAAACAAAAGTTAAAAAAATTAAAACAAATTAAATTTAAAATAAAAAAATTGAATTAAAAAAATAATAATAATAATAATAAATTAAATTTTTTGAATTTAAAAAAAAATTAAAAAAAAATCAAATGAAAAAAAAATATTAAAATTAAAAAAAAGAAGAAGAAGAAGAAATTTTTGATCATGGTGGCGCCGCCAATCGACCTCTCGCCCAGGTGGCGGCGAACACTGGCCGCTTGGAGGGCGAGGAGGCTGCATGCAACCCCCCACCCACTCAGTGACCGGCCTCCATCGCCACCTAGGCAGGAGGTCGATTCCGAGAATCGCACTCCCACGACAGGAGGGCGATTCCGGAATCGTCCTCCCGCAACAGGAGGCTGATTCCGAAAATCGCCCTCCTGTCGCCCGAGGGCGATTCCCGGAATCGCCCTCCCGCCACGGGAGGGTAGTTCCCAGAATCGGCCTCCCGCCACCAGAGGGTGATTCCCGGAATCGACCTCCTGCCACGAGAGGGCGATTCCCGGAATCGGCCTCCCGCAGCGGGAGGGCGATTCCCAGAATCGGCCTCCTGCCACGAGAGGGCGATTCCCGGAATCGGCCTCCCACAGCGAGAGGGCGATTCCCGGAATCGGACTCCCGCAGCGAGAGGGCGATTCCCGGAATCGGACTCCCACCCAGGTGGCGACGGAGGCCGGCCACTGGGCGAGCGGGGGGGCTACATTCAGCCTCCCCGCTTGCCCAGCGGCCGGCCTCCACCGCCACCTGGGCGGGAGGCCAATTGGCGACGCCACCACGATCAAAAAATTCTTTTTTATTTTTTTTATTTTTTTAATATATATATATTTAATTTGATTTTTTTTTAATTTAAAAAATTTAAAATTATTTTTTTTAATTTAATTTTTATATTTGAAATTTAATTTGTTTTCATTTTTTTTTGTTTTTTTTTTAATTTTTTTTTAATTTTATTTATTATTTTTTTTGTTTTTAATTTTTTTTTTTTTCTAAATTTTGTTAATATTTTTTATTAAATTTTGTTTTGTTTTTGTTTTTTTTTTTAATTGATTTATTTATTTATTTATTTTAAATTAAATTTTATGTTGAGTTTTTTCATTTAATTTTTTAAAATTTAATAAATTTTATATATATATATTTTTAATTTATTTGAATTTAATATATTGTTTTTAATTTTTTAATTTTTTATTATTATTTTTTTAATTATATAAAATTTTTATATTTTTTTTATTTCAATTAAAATTGTGTATTTAAAATTAGATTTTTTTTTTCAATTAAACTTAATATTTTCAAATTAATTTGTTTTTTATTTTATTTTTTATTTAATATATATTTTTTTTAATTTATTTTTTTCAATTTTTCATTTTTAATTGATTTTTAAAGTTTTTTAACTTTTTATTTTAACAATGTTTTTTTTTTTTTACATTTAATTTTTTTTTTTTTTTTTTTCAAAATTCATTTGTTTATTCATTTATTTATTAAAATTTAATATTTTTGTTTTTTGAATTTAATTTGTTATTTTAATATTAACATATTTTTTTTTAAATTTAATAAAATCTAATATATATATTTTTAATTTAAGTTCATATATATATATATATATATATATATATATATATATATATATATATATATATATATATATATATAGATATTAAATTTAATATTTTTATTGTATTAATTTTTATTTTTTATTGTATTTAATTTTTCATTTTTTTGCTTTTAATTTAAATGATGTATTTTTTTTAAGGTTTAAATTTATTAAAATTTAATATATATCTTTAAATTTAATTTTTTATTCTAAAATTATTATTATTATTATTATTTTTTTTTTTTTAATTTAATAAACATTTTCTTTTTCTTTTTTTAAATTTAATTTCTATATTTTTTTTTTATAATTTCTTTATTTTTTAATTTTTTTAATTTTTATTTATTTATTTTTTTAATTTTATTTTATTTTATTTTTATTTTTTTTATTTATTTTTTATTTATTTATTATTATTATTTTTTTTTTTTTTTTTCTATATATTTTGAAATTTTAATGTTTAATTTATTATTTTGCTTTCCTTAAATTTTAGGTATTTTTTTAATGTTTGAATTAAAAATTTTATTTTTGTTTTTTTATTCATATATATTTTTAAATTTTAAGCTTTAAAATGTTTTTATTTTTTCCTTAAATTTTAGGTTTTTTTTAATGTTTGAATTTTAAAAATTAAAAAATGTTATTTCTATTTTTAAAAATGTCAAAAATATGACACAAATATTTTTTTCTTTTTTAATTCCAGCATCAACTGGTTTTGTTTTGAGGGTGTTTTTTCAATCCTTTTTTCAAGAAACAATTTTGTTTTTAGCATAATTTTATAGAATGTTGAAATTTGACCTTAAAAAAAAACCAAGTGCGTTCTGGAATACACTTTTTTTGTTTTTGGGGTGTCTTTTCATTTTTTTGAGTCTTTTTGGGCTAGAGTTCCCGTTTTGAGGTCAGGTTATCTATTTCATCGGTAACAGTGTTGAGAGCCCCCGTAGTGACATAAGATGCTGAGTTGGTCACAGCTGTCTTCCACGTCGGCCAGAGTTAACGACTTGCTGGTGCGTCTTGTCAGCATTAAATTTAAAACCCGCACCACCTATTTAAAGAATATATATATATATTTTTTTTTCAAAATTACTTATGATTTGTTGTGCTGCACCCTGTTTTAAGCTTTATGCCACCTGCAAATTTGACCACCCTGTGAACTGTTCTCACGTAAATTCTCAAACATGGCTAAATGGTCATCCTTATCAGGTTCATCTAGCCATATCCCTCTCATGGATACTGAGAGGGATATTCAAGATACCCTCTTTTCAATAATTCACCTCCCTTTCTACCAGCAAGTTATCATGAATGATAATGCTTCCCCTGTGTATTCCGCCATGGTCAAGTCTGGAGTTTTGTCTGCATGCATACCAAAATCCCATCTTTTCCCTAAATTTATCTATTAGTTGGTATCCATCATGTATCCAGGGAAGTGTTTTGTCATGAATTCCCAGGGAGAGAAAGTTTTGTAGGTGTCTACCTTGTTAATCTGCCAAGCCCTTTTCTATCCTGAGTCAGAGTTAGCCATCCAATTTTCTGACGAGTCGCTGGTACAATATTGTGATAATCTTGCAAGAGAAGAATTCAATCAGTTCATATTTTATTTGAAGCTTGACATGAAGTAGTTTCAGCCAGATTGCAAAGAGTTTGCTATGGGGGTTTTTGATGTTGAGACTCGTCCAATATTGAGTAATATTGCAAAAATTCTGGGTAAAGATGATGATAATGAAGTGGATAAATCAGTCCTAGGGATGTTTTCCATGATGATGAAGCCTTGAATGGTGCTGGATATTCCATCATATTGGCAAGAAACAGTCAATTCATAGCTGATGAGCCTTTCATTAACAGGTTCTTTCAAATTTCCTTCATTGATTGTATATTTGTTTTTATATCAGAATGTGGAAGAATTCATGCATTTAGGTCTAAATGGATGTAAATAAAAGAAGGCAATCAGTGATATTCTAGACATATGTAGTTAGAAGGGAGCAAAATGAGGCTTGGTTATTTTATTTTGCTAGCTATTACATGCCAAATGCATAAAAAATATTGAATGGAAGTCCTCCTCCATGTTTCTTACCTAAATCTTAGGATTTTCTGCATTTAGGAAACAATTGTTAATATGGAGATTGGTTTATTTTTTAGGAATATTCTGAAATAAGGCTATATGGAGCAAGTGTTGAGCCTTACAGACTCCCAAATTTTGTACAAATGAGGCTTTTTGCTTTAGAGTTCATTAACAGAGTCTAAATGTTGATCAGGTTCATTTCATGCCTATGAAGAAAGGACACATGTATAAATTACCCATGGTTGTAGGCCCTTTCATAGTAAATATGATGAAGGCATTTGATGAAGTAACAAAAATGTTAGATGACATGCAGATGCTACTAGGAGAAAGTTGGGCTTATGACCCATATAGTTTTATTTCAAATAGAAGAATTGAGAATGGGTATTTTTCTTTCATTCATGAAAGTAGGCCAGAACAAGAGAAGATGGCATGTAAAGGTGTGATGAGTTCAGTAGATGCAAACATTCAAACTCCCGTCATAGAAGAGAAAACAACTAAAAGAACCAAGGAATTAGTTATTGATCTAGATGATGAGGAGCAGGGAGCCAAGAAAAGAACAAAACTTACTGAAGAGTCTACATCTAATGCACCTAGTTTTTCTTTACATTTGGGAGAAGAGCGAAATTCTCCTGCTTCACCCAGGAATAATGAAGCTTCTCGTGAACAAGTGCCCTTGATCAAATAGTTTTTTTCACAAATTGAATAAAGAAATCAGAAGATGAAGGCCAGCATGGAGGCCCAAGCTGAACATCAAGTTACTACTGAGAAAACAAGATTGTTAACTGTAATGGATCTTGAGAAAGATCAATTTAGAATTTCCCTATCACATCCTACAGATATGTCAATTGGTTCTTCCAACAATTTCAACACTGTCAATGTGACTGTGGATGTAAAGAAAATTCCACTGATGGATAAAATGAATTTGCATATGCAAACAGGTCAATTGATTGTAAATGACCTCACAAAGTATAATGCAATGGCAATAAAGGTAGAGAATATGTTGGGTAAAGTAATTAAACAGTTGAAGCTAGAGAAGGCTAACTCAAGAGCCTTAACAGTTCAGAATGAGGAATTGAAGAAAATTATTATAAAAATTGGAGTAGACTGTGCAGAAATTCATGCAAAGTGCTGAGCTAGAAATATCCACATTAAGGAAGAAGTTAAAGTTACCTACTGGAGAACATTCAATGGCCACAGAAGTTGTAGAGGTAGAGAAGGAAAAGGAAAAGTTGTTGTAGCAACTCATGCAGAAAGATGAAGAACTCTCCAAAATAAAGCATACTGCAATTTCATTGCAAAATCATATTGATAATCATAATTGTACTTTTGTTTTTCCTGCAGGTGATGAACACCCTCAAGCACAATTTTTTCAGTTAAATATTGAGTTGTAGATGGCTGAAAGATATCGAAAGAAGGCTCAAACAGATTTGGAGATTGCAACAAAATTGATGAAAGTCATGGAAAATGAAGCTGATAAGTATAAAATGGATTTCCGAAATGTTGAAGTTGAGATTAAAAATCTCAAAGAAAGACTGAAAGGAAATCTCTCACTGATACAAGCTAAAGATATCATTTGGATTGATATCATCTTAGAAATGAAATCTAATTGGTGTTTCCTGATGATAATTGCAAAAGAGAAAAGCCTTATTTTAGAATGTGAAGAACCAATCATGTCTGATAAGCAAAAAGGAATTAATAGAGCCATTTGGGCCAGAAGATTTATTGATTTTCTTAATTCCAAATCAGATCAGGAATTAGAAGAGAATGACATGCAGGACAGAAAGTTGTACGCAGTAGAAATTAAGAAAATGATTGTCAGAAATGATCTCAGAAAGGCTGCAGAAAAGAAGCTAATGGAAATCAAGGAAGTAGTAAGTCAGTTTGATAAGTCTTTTGATAAAATGACAAGAGTAGGCTTGCCATCATGTTGGGGAGTTGAAGGAAATATTTTACCATGGAGCTCTTATGAGAACTTACTAGTGATGAAAAAAACAAAGTTGATAACAGGCATGAAAAGACTCAGGTGCTTAAAGGAGAGACAATGGTCAACTTCTTGCAGAGACATTTTCAACTCTTGTGGATGGTAAAGACTCTTTTCACAGAGAGGCCTTCTTATGATCGAATTACAGCATTCAGATTGGAATATCACAATCTGACACATTCATCCAAGACTAAGGTAGAAATATGGAAAAAGTGCAGAGCTTGGACAATAGACCTGCCAAAAGGATCAGCAGCAAAGAAAGACAAATCAGTTGACCAAGGAAAAGAAGCCACATCATCAAAAATTGTTATAGATTAGGATAGTTACTTTATGTTATTTTCTGAAGACAATGTAATTGTAATAAGAAATTTTCAAGGCATGTAATAGACAACCTTCGAAGTCTTAAAGTATTTTTGGTAGTTAGGATTGGTTACAGCAGTTCCAAACTGCTTTTTACTGTATTTAATGTAATTTTCAAGGGAAGGAAAGGTTCCAAGTTTTGGACCTTCAGACAATTATTTTTGTACTCAAAGATTCAAATATTAATGAATGAGTAAGAAATTTTCTAGCATTCTGTTTATGTTGAAATGTATCCAAGTTTACATTATGTGTTTTCTATCTATGAATAAAACAAAGTTATGAGCAGCAGGTCTCTTTTTACTTTTGTACATAAGAGTTAAAAACCTTAATTGGCGCTCCTTTGTTTTAACTATTTATTTCATATATTTCTTCTGGGGTTGGAAATTATATCTTCTGTATAAAGTAGCATATCAGTTTGGACTTCTTCTTTCATATTCTTCTAGTCACTTCATTCAACATTAACAGATGGTAGCATTATGAAGCATTCATCTTATTTGACATTTAAGGGTTTAATCATAAATACTTGAGGGTTAATAAAATAGAGACATATATATATTCGTGACATAATCATATAAATGTCTTAAGCACTGATTCCTTATCATAGCTAAGGGATTGTCTCTTAAGGTACAAAATTAATTGGCGTCGTTGCCAGGGAGCGAAGATTCGAAGGTTTTCCCTGGGTTTTGTTCATATTTCCTCTGGTTGTTCAGAGAGGAGGAAATACTAAGCTATGCTTTATTTTAATAATTCTGGCTCCTAAGAGGCCTTACACGAGGTCAGATACCTCTAAAAAAAAAGCCCCTATTCTGTCAAATCCAGAAAATTTAGTTTCAAAGAAGGGCCAGAAAACAAAAATATTTTCTACACCTGATGCCACACTGCTTGCACCAGGAATCAGTTCTCATATCTTTCCATCCAAGGAAATTTCCCGAAAATTCATTTTCCAGGAAAAAGAATCCTTATCCTCACCCATCCATTTCCGTGAATCAACATTAGAAGAACTATCTTTTGATTCTGTATCATTTCCATTCAAAGAATCTCAACTTAATTCAATTTCCAGTTCTTCTGCTATTGTTCATATACCCCTTCCCATATCAGTTGTCCCACCCCTTTTATTCCCACCTACAATTGGTATTCATTTTACCTCCGCTCAAGGAGCAGTCAATCAAGGCATAAACATGGCAGCCCCTGCTTTCTTGATGAATAGATATGCACCATTAAATCTTCCCCAACCAATCAATGCAATGCCTCAGGAGTACCTTAAGTTGCTTCCTAGATTTATTGGTGAAGATGAAATAACTGCAGAACAACACTTACCTTTTTTTTTTCACTTTTGCTGAAAACTTTAATGTACAACATCTTGATGTTGTAATGAGACTTTTTGTATAGTCTCTAAATGTAGAGGCAAGAAAATGGTTCAAAGGATTACCAAATGGTTCAATCAATGATTGGGATGAATTAGAAAGACAATTCATCCAGAGATGGGGTGAAAAAAGAGACCATGGTTATTCCTTAACAGATTTTAATGCTATAAAGAAAAAATCAAATGAAAGTATGAGTGATTTTATCAAAATATTTAATAAGTTGTACAATAGTTTTCCTGTGGAAATGAAACCTCCTCCTATTGGAGAAAGGGTTGTTTTTGTTGGGGAATTTGTATCAGATTTCAGTTTTACCTTGAGAGAAAGAAGAGCCTCCACTCTTGAACAGATTCAAACCGATGCCTTAGAGATTGAGGCAAACATGACTGCTGCTAGAAAGGTTCAAGACAAAGGAAAATCTAAAGAAGAAGATTCATCACAAGATCAAAGGATAGATGACATGACTAAGGTCATTAAAAATTTGTCAAACAAATTATTAAAGATGGAATTAGATAACAAGAAACCTACACAACAAAACAGAGGGGTTTTCAATCCCAAATTTAGAAAACAACCCCTACAAATTCTACAGAGAGAAATAAAAGATCTTGAACAGATTCAAACTGATGCCTTAGATATTGAGGCAAACGTGACTGCTGCTAGAAAAATTCAAGACAAACGAAAATCTAAAGAAGAAGATTCGTCACAAGATCAAAGGATAGATGACATGAATAAGGTCATTAAAAATTTGTCAAACAAATGATTAAAGATGGAATTAGATAACAAGAAACCTACACAATAAAACAAAGGGGTTTTCAATCCCCAATTTAGAAAACAACCCCTACAGATTATACAGAGAGAGAAAAGATTAAGAACCTTTATATATAGAGGCAACACCATCACATTCTGTTGATAATGATCAGAAAGAAGATGAAGATCAAATTTCTGTTGTGTATATGGAACATGGTGAGACAGAAGAAGAGAGTGAGAAAGAATATGCAGAGGAATGTAAAGAATCTGATGTCTCATTTGATTAGGAAGAAATGGATGATTATTGCAAACAATTTACTGATTTTAAGCAAGGAGAGTTGCATAAAAAATATGATTTGAATTAAAAAATAGGTTGAGGACTCAGGATGATGAATAAGAGGAATCAATACCTACTCAAATGGTGACTCCACCATAGAAGAATTCAATCAAAAAACTATATAAGGGGAAGCAACCCATGAATCAAGAAAAAGAAAAAGAAAAGCAGCAAGCTGAGGCTTCCCAAGAAAAGCCTAATAACCCTAATATGTTGGAGAAAATTGTTATTGTTCCTGATCAACATACAAATTCAAACAAAAACCAAGAAGAACCTGAAAAGTTAATAAAAAAAAATCAAAACTTCAATTTTTCTAAAGAATTAGAAAAAGTAAGATTCAAGTACCACTTCTTGAGTTGGTTAAAACACCTGGTTATAAGAAAGAAATTGCAGAGTTTATTAATTTATCTCAGTCTGATGAGGTGGGTGATATAGTGAATTTGCAAGAAGAGAAACCAGTGGTTACTTTTGGACCTCATGTTGAAGATTTAGATTCTTCTGTTCCACCTTTTTATATATCAGTTCTATTACATGATTTTATTTTACATAATTATATGCTAGATTCTGGTGCATCACATAATCTAATGCCCCTGTCTGTGATGAAAGAGTTAAATTTACAAATTACCAAACCATATAGAGACCTTTATTCCTTTGATTAAAAAAGGGTGAAGTGTGTGCATATTATCAAAGATATGGTTGTTTCCTTGGCTCAAATTCCAGCTAAGAGTATTATGATGGATGTGGTAGTAGCATATATTCCAGCCAGATTTGGTATGTTGTTGTCTAGATCTTGGGGGCAAAAGCTTGGAGGAGTTTTGAAATTTGATTTCACATATGCTATTATTCCTGCTTTTAATGGGGAGGAAAGGAGGTTATACAGAGAAACTAGATTTTTGAAAACTACTACCAAGAAAGATGTAGGTAATTCCCCCATTTATGGTCAAGATAAGGAGGATCTCTCTTGTTTCATGCTGCATGAAGATGCAGAATTTGTTGAAGATTCACAAAAGCAGCTCACTTCAGCCAATGTACATAAAGAGTTGTGTTCAAATAAAATTTGGAAGTGTTATTTTGATGGTGCATTCTCTAAGGAGGGCACTGGAGCTGGATTCATATTTTTATCTCCTAAAGGTAACTTTTTACCTTTTTCCTTAAAATTGGAATTTGAATCTACTAATAATGTGGCTGAATATGAAGAATTGATTCTAAGTCTGCAAACAGCTAAACATATGGGAATTCATTTTTTATCTGTTTTTTGTGACTCTGAATTAATCATAAGACAAATTAAGAATTGGTGCCAGACTAAACATCCCAGATTGAGGTCTTATAGAAATGAGGCGTGGGATTTAGTTGAAAATTATTTTGAAGCTTTTAATTTACAATTTATTCCAAGAGAAGAGAACAGAATGGCAGATTCATTAGTAGTTGCAGCTAGCACATTTAAGCCACCAATTAATCCAAGATTGAGATATGAAATTGAATTGAGATACAGGCCTTCAATACTTGATAATGTAAAACATTGGTAGGTTTTTGAGGATGATGAAAAAATTAATCAGTTTTTAACAATGATCAGAAATTTTGAAGATAGTGAAATTGATTTAGAAGTTGATGAAAGTAGTCAAAGTGATATGTCTAAAAATATGAAACATTTAATTGGTGATCAGAAGATAATTCAATTGAAAGATAATATTTTTTCCAGAGGTTTGGTACCTCTTGAAAGATTGTTTGATGCTAATGATGTGTCAATGAACCAGAAAAAGGTATCCCAAGATGGAGAAATGGAGGACTGCAATTTAGGAACTCAACATGAGCCTAAATTAGTCAAATTGTTTAGAGAAGTTCCTAAGGATTACAAAGAAATGTATGTAGATATTTTTAAACAATTCATGGATGTATTTGCATGGTCATATGAAGATTTGAAAACTTATGATTTAGATATTATTCAGCATAAAATACCATTGAAAGATGGGGTTAAGCCACACAAGCAAAAGCTCAGACAAATCAACCCACTTTTGCTGGCTCCAATTGAAAAAGAGGTGAAGAAAATTTTGCAAGCAAAAATCATAGTTCCACTAAGATATTCAGATTGGGTTTCCAATCTGGTACCAGTCAGGAAGAAAAATGGAGAGATAAGATTATGTGTGGATTTCAGAAATTTGAACAGAGCTTCCTTAAAAGATAACTATCCCTTACCAAAGATGGATTTTGTTCTGCAGAAATTAACTGGAGCATTCAGGTTATCCATGGTTGATGGTATTTTTGGGTATAATCAGGTGGCTATGGAGAAGGAAGATCAAAGGAAAACTTCTTTCACCACACCTTGGGGAACATTCATGTATGCCAGGATGCCATTTGGCCTCATGAATGCAGGAGCTACTTTCCAAAGGGAAATGGATATTGCTTTTGTGGGTGATAAATGTGTAGTCATTTATCTTGATGATGTTACTATCTTTTCAGGTTCTGATGATGGGCACTTAGAACACCTGAGGAAAGCCTTCTTGAAATGCAGAAAATTTGGGTTATCATTAAATCCCAAGAAATCTTTGTTTGCTTTGGAGGAAGGTAATTTGTTGGGTCACATAGTTTCAAAACGAGTGAAGATTGACTCGGCAAGGGTTGAAGCTATACAGACAATTCCACTGCCCAGAAGCAAAAAATATATCCAAAAGTTTCTGGGAAAAATCAATTTTCTGAGAAGATTTGTTCCAAATTATGTTGAGATTGTCAAGAGAATAACAGATACGTTAAAAAAGAATTCTGAAGTAAAATGGGAAAAAGATGCAAGAGAATCATTCAGTAGAATTAAAGAAGCTCTCTAAGAATCTCTTGTCTTAATCAGTCTAGATTACTTAAAACCTTTTCAAGTCTTCTCATTTGCATCATCTTCTACTATTGCTGCTATATTATTACAAAAAAATGAAAAAGGAAGTGAAAAACTTGTAACCTTTTTCAGCAAAGTCCTAAGAGATGCAGAGCTGAAGCATAATATCCTGGAGAAGCAGGTATATGCTTTAGTAAAAGCATTAAAGGCTTTCAGAACTTATATAGTTCATTCTCAAATAGTAGCATATGTGCCTAATTCTGTTGTAACGGATGTGCTAGGACAGAGTGATGTAGAAGGAAAAAGAGTAAAATGGATTACCAAAATCCAAGAATATGACTTGGATATGAAACCAACAAAGTTATTCAAAGGACGGGAACTAGCCAAATTGCTGATAGAATCTAATTTCCAAGCTTTGGGAATTAGCTTACTCGCACTGGTAGATGAAGTGACTGAAGAAACAAATCAGATTAAGACAAATTCAGCAATTAAGTACAAATTTCTCTGTTCATACGGGTATAAGGATATCATTCATTAGCTATGTTTCTTTTCTTGTCCTCCTTCAATAAACAGAGCTAAGTACAAACCTCTGAAACTTAAAGCTCAACCTTATGTTATAATTGAATCTAAGTTGTATTGGAAATATCTTGTTGGTGTATTGTTGTTATGTTTGACAGAAGAGCAAACCATGGAGGTGATTAAAGAATATCATGAATGCTTGTGTGGAGGTCATTATAGCTAGAAAGTAACTACTCATAAGATTCTTAAATCGGGTTTTTATTGGCCCTCTTTATTTGCTGATGTATACAGGACTATTAGAAGCAACCAAAAATGCCAATTGTTTGCAGAAAAGAAAAGGTTAGCTCCTTTACATCTCGTTTTGGTGTTTATTGAAGAACCTTTCAGACAATGGGGATTGGATTTCATTGGAGAGATTAATCCACCATCAAGTGGGCAATTTAAATGGATTCTAACTGCTACTGATTATTTTAAAAAATGGGTAGAGGAAATTCCTACTAGAAAAGAAAATGATTTGGTTGTGATGAAGTTTTTAGAAGAGAATAATTTTAGCAGATTTGAATGTCCAGTAAATATTGTAACATACAATGCTCAAGTTTTCAACTCAGTCAGGTTCATAATTTTTTTTCAAACTTATGTTGTAATATATCTCACTCTACAGCATATCATCCTCAAGGAAATGGGTTAGCAGAATCATCTAATAAAATATTAGTGAAAATTTTGAAGAAAACAATCAATGAGAACCAGAAGGATTGGGATTCAAAGTTGATTTTTGCTTTATGGGCAGTGAGGATGACAACTAAAAGATCCACTGGTAATTCTCCTTATGAATTGGTATATGGTGCTCAGGCTTTGGTTCCCACTCAGCTAGCAAGACCAGTAATTTCTTTTCTTAAAGACTCTTAAGAGGAACCTAATGCCTTGATTAGAAGACTAAACAAGGTGATAGAATTAAGTGAAAGCAGAAATAAAGTTAGAGACAATTTGGTCACTTATTAGAAGAAAATGAAGTCTATTTTTGATAGAAAGGCAAGAGAATTCATGTTTCAAGCTGGAGATCTGGTATTAAGATGGGATACCAGAAGGGAAGAGAAAGGGAAACATGGTAAATTTGATCCTTCATGTTATGGTCCTTACAAAATTTCTGAAGCCAGATCAAATAATACTTTCATGTTGGAAGATCTTGATGGAGAAGCAGTAGAACTGCCTGTAGATGGGCAGTATCTGAAACATTATTTCCAGCACTAAAGGCAATTAGTTCATTATTGTACATATTCAGTTTCCTCTCACTGTATATTTCTCATCAAGCAATTTTGACTCCATGCCCGAAGTGAAGGCATTGATCTATAGGTTCTTGGTGTTTCGTGGCAAAAAGGCACTATCCCCAGGTGGAGCCAGATGTTGTGGATCATCTGCAGATACTTTTACTTTTCAAATATTGGAAAATATAAAAATAAGAAATTGTTGGAATATATGTTAAAGTATCAAAATCTTATACTTTAGCATGAAAAAAATATGTATGTTTGCCAAAATCTAAGTTAAAGTTTAAACATTTAAACTTTATAATAATGGGTTCGGTATTTTATGTTAAACATTGATCAATTTAATTGGCAGAAGGCGTTGATAATTAAAATCCTTATCAAAAGGCCCAACCTGCGGGCACAACTAGCGCACTGGATATCGTGATGAGTGCCTCCGCAGTTGACCGAGTTGACTGTGGGGACAACAGAGATGAACGATGGAGATTAAGTGCGGGGGCACCAGCCGAAGTTTTCCTCCGTACCCCAAGAGCCCCTGTAGTGACGTAAGACACTCAGTTGGTAACAGTTGTCTTCCACGTCGGGCAGAGTTAACAACATGCTGATGCGTCTTGTCAGCATTAAATTTAAAACCTGCGCCACCTATTTAAAGAAGATTTTTATTTGTTTTTCAAAATTACTTGTGATTTGTTGCGATGCACCCTGTTTAAAGCTTTCCGCCACCTGCAAATTTGACCACCCTATGAACTGTTCTCATGTAAATTTTCAAACATGGCTAAACGGTCGTCCTTATCGGGTTCATCTAGCTATATCCCTCTCATGGATACTGAGAGGGATATTCAAGATACCCTTTGTTCAATAATTCACCTCCCTTTCTACCAGCAAGTTATCTTAAATGATAATGCTTCCCCTGTGTATTCCGCCATGGTCAAGTCTAGAGTTTTGTCTACATGCATACCAAAAACCCATCTTTTCCCTGAATTTATCTATTGATTGATATCTGTCATGTATCTAGGTAAGTGTTTCGTCATGAATTCCCAAGGAGAGAATGTTCTGCAGGTGTTTACCCTGTTAATCTGCCAAGCCCTTTGTTATCCTGAGTCATAGTCAACCATCCAATTTTCTTACAAGTCGTTGGTACAATATTATGATCATCTTGCAGGAGAAGAATTCAATCAATTCATGTTTTATTTGAAGCCTGACATGAAGCAGTTTCAGCCAGATTGCAAAGAGTTTGCTATGGGGACTTTTTATGAGTAATATCCAGCAACATTCCTGACTTCATCATCATGGCAAACATCCCAAATTTTGTACCAATGAGGCTTTTTTCTTTAGATTTCATTAGATAGAGTCTAAATGTTGATCAGGTTCATTTCGTGCCTATGAAGAAAGGACACATGTATAAATTACCCATGGTTGTAGGCCCTTTCATAATAAATATGAGGCAGGAATTTGATGAGGTAACAAAAATTTTAGATGACATGCAAATGCTACTAGGAGAAAGTTGGGCTTATGACCCATATAGTGTTATTTAAAATAGAAGAATTGAGAATGGGTATTATGCTTTCATTCATGAAAGTAGGACAGAACAAGAGAAGATGGCATGTAAAGGTGTGATGAGTTCAGCAGATGCAAACATTCAAACTCCCATCATAGCAGAGAAAACAACTACAAGAACCAAGGAAGTTGTTATTGTTCTAGATGATGAGGAGCAGGGAGCCAAGAAGAGAACAAAACTTACTGAAGAGCCTACATCTAATGCACCTAGTTTTTCTTTACATTTGGGAGAAGAGAAAAAATCTCCTGCTTCACCCAGGAATCATGAAGCTTCTCATGAACAAGTGCCCTTGATCAAACAACTATTTTCACAAATTGAAGAAAGAAATTAGAGGATGAAGGCCAGCATGGAGGCCCAAGCTGAACATCAAGTTACTACTGAGCAAACAATATTTTAAACTGTAATGGATCTTGAGAAATATAAATTTAGAATTTCCCTGTCACATCCTACAGATATGTCAATTGGTTCTTCCAACAATTTCAACACTATCAATGTGACTGTGGATGTAAAGAAAATTCCACTGATGAATAAAATAAATTTGCATATGCAAACAGGTCAATTGATTGTAAATGACCTCACAAAGTATAATGCAATGGCAATAAAGGAAGATAATATGTTGGGTAAATTAATTAAACAGCTGAATCTAGAGAAGGCTAACTCAAGAGCCTTAACAGTTTAGAATGAGGAATTGAAGAAAATTATTATAAAAATTGGAGTAGACCCGAGTGACAAGACTATTGTGCAGAAATTCATGCAAAGTGCTGAGATAGAAATATCCACATTAAGGAAGAAGTTAAAGTTACCTACTGGAGAACATTCAATGGCCACAGAATTTGCAGAGGTAGAGAAGGAAAAGGAAAAGTTGTTGCAGCAACTCATGCAGAAAGATGAAGAACTCTCCAAAATAAAGCATACTGCAATTTCATTGCAAAATCATATTGATAATCATAATTGTACTTTTGTTTTTCCTACAGGTGATGAACACCCTCAAGCACAAATTGTTTAGTTAAATACTTAGTTGCAGATGGCTGAAAGAGATCAAAAGAAGGCTCAAACAAATCTGGAGACTACAACAAAATTGATGAAAGTCATGGAAAATGAAGCTGATAAGTATAAAATGGATTTCCGAAATGCTGAAGCTGAGATTAAAAATCTCAAAGAAAGAATTAAAGGAAATCTCTCACTTATACAAGCTAAATATATCATTTGGACTGATATCATCTCAGAAATGAAATCTAATTGGTGTTTCCTGATGATAATTGCAAAAGAGAAAAGCCTTATTTTAGAATGTGAAGAACCAATCATGTCTGATAAGAAAAAAGGAATTAATAGAGCAATTTGGGCCAGAAGATTTATTGATTTTATTAATTCCAAATTAGATCAAGAATTAGAGGAGAATTATATGCAGGACAGAATGTTGTATGCAGTAGAAATTAATAAAATGATTGTCGTAAATGATCTCAGAAAGGCTGCAGAAAAGAAGCTAATGGAAATCAAGCAGTAAGTCAGTTTGATAAGTTTTTTGATAAAATGACAAGAGTAGGATTGCCATCATGTTGGGGAGCTGAAGGAAATATTTTTCCATGGAGCTCTTATGAGAACTTACTAGTGATGAAAAAAATAAAAGTTGATAACAGGCATGAAAAGAAGCAGGTGCTTAAAGGAGAGACAATGGTCAACTTCTTGCAGAGACATTTTCAACTCTTGTGGATGGTAAAGACTCTTTTCATGGAGAGGTCTTCTTATGATCGAATTACAAAATTCAGATTGGAATATCACAATCTGACACATTCATCCAGGACGAAGGTAGAAATATGGAAAAAGTGCAGAGCTTGGACAATAAACCTGCCAAAAGGATCAACAGCAAAGAAAGACAAATCAGTTGACCAAGGAAAAGAAGCCACAACATCAGAAATTCCTATAGATTAGGATAATTATTTTATGTTATTTTCTGAAGACAATGTAATTGTAATAAGACATTTTCAAGGCATGTAATAGACAGCCTTCGAAGTCTTAAAGTAGTTTTGGAAGTTAGGATTGGTTACAGCAGTTCCAAACTGCTTTTTACTGTATTTAATGTAATTTTCAAGGGAAGGAAAGGTTCCGAATTTTGGACCTTCAAAAAATTATTTTTGTACTCAGAGATTCAAATATTAATGAATGAGTAAGCAAGTTTATAGCATTCCGTTTATGTTGAAATGTATCCAAGTTTACATTATGTGTTTTCTATCTATGAATAAAACAAAGTTATGAGCAACATGTCTCTTTTTACTTCTGTACATAAGAGTTAAAAACCTTAATTGGTTCTCCTTTGTTTTAACTATTTCTTTCATATATTTCTTCTAGGGTTGGAAATGATATATTCTGTATAAAGTAGCATATCAATTTGGACTTCTTCTTTCATATTCTTCTAGTCACTTCGTTCAACATTAACAGATGGTAGCATTGTGAAGCATTCATCTTATTTGACATTTAAGGGTTTAATCATAAATACTTGAGGGTTAATAAAACAGAGACACACACACATATATATATATATATATATATATATATATATATATATATATATATGACATAATCATATAAATGTCTTAAGCATTGATTCCTTATCACAGCTAAGAGATTGTCTCTTAAGGTACAACAGAATGTAGGAGAGTTTCCCAAGAAAGAATTTATAACATCAAACCAAAACATTACAAGAAATGTTAGTGAGTTTGTCTTTCCAAGGCATATGATAGAGAAAACTGGCTTTATTTAATTAGGGCTACTCATTCATATAGGGTTCAATGTGCAATTGTTTAACTAGATAATGAATTGTCTTTCCTCAATATGTGTGAAATTATAATTAATGGCTCAACCTATTCTTCTATCATGCCTACAAGGGACCATGGGTAGGTATGACTAATGGCTCCTCTTCCATTTTTTAATCTAAAGTTTATAACAGAGAAAAAAATAACTACTAAGTTTAAAAACTATACAAATAGGAATTTCCCTAAACTTGACATATTTACTCTTTGCTGATTATGTTTTTCTTTTGGGTGATAGGACCAAGGAAGATGCAATTATGCAGAATAACCCAACCCTTGAAGAACTAAAATTCCTACCTTAAAAACTACCAGCAACTGAGGAGCTACAAGAATCAACACCATCTTTGATTTGAACCTAAATAGACTTATTATCTCCGAGTATTTCCCTAATCACAATGACCAATAGATTCTCCTCATGGATAATTCTCTCATTTTGTTTATTAGTAAAACCCACAAAATGTATCCCTACATTTGAACCTTGGGAAAAAAACATATAATTGTTATCATTTAAATTATCCATATCTCTTGGACCCCAAAAATCCATTTGCTTTGGATAATCTTTATTTATAACCTCAAAAGAAACCCTATTATACGTTGAAGGACCATTATGTCCTTTTGAGTCTTGACAAAGTATGATGGAATGAAATTGGGCAAAGACGAGATCCAGGTTTACCATGTCAAAACCTAGGTTCATTGAGATGATGACCTTGGTTTGAATATATCCACCATACAAACTAGGACCACCCATACTTATCGTTGCCATCTCTCTTTCATCATCAAGATTAACATACTGAGGATCTATAACATGTGGAGGCCCATGGTAGTCATTGCAATGTAATTTATTAGAATACATGTCATTTCTTATTATGAGATTTACCACATCCAAAAATGGCATCATTCACATCATTTTGAAGAAGTCTACAAATTAGGTCAACATATTTTTTTCCACATTTACGACTACCCTCACATTTGTTGGTTCTTGAAGCTCAAGCACTTTCATAACAAAAATAGGCAAAGTCAAACAACAAAAATGGTCCACTCTCTTTTCATTTTCTAATCTTATAATGAAGTTTTATTACAGACATTGTTTGTTTGTTTGTTTTGGTTAGAAAAGGGGTTGCTCTTGGTTTTAAGTGACCTTAAATCTATCATATGTAGCATGTTGAGAAATGGGAAATAATAAGGTGTGACATTTATCTTGTATAAATTGATGCTGAATGAAAGGATACATAGTTTAACCAAGCTAAAATTCACTTTGGTAAAGGCGAAGGAACATCTTAAAAAATTTCTTAAGAATACACCATATACAAAGTTTGACCATAATTAATATATGAATTTTTCTTTTGTAGATATTAACTTTTTTCTACCCAAGATATCACAACAAGAAAAATAATGATATTGTAGAAATTGTTTGAGGACCTCATTGAGGTCGATTTTTATGATGTCCTAGTTAATTGATACTTTCTCATATATTAGGAAGGCTTTAAATATGAATTAATATTTTCATGAAACAAATTAGATTCAAATTTTATAGATATAAAAGTAAAAAAAAATGTCAATGTCTTTGTTTGATTGTTACTTGACTCTATTGTGGGCGGGTTACAGGAAATGTGATTGGAAAAAGGATGGGGAGATGATGCATATCACGTCTTGGATATGGTTCATTCACTGTTAGAGATCGCTTAGACACCTAAGCCATTGACTTTGGAAATGTTTCTAGTAGGAATTCCTATGGTTTTTAATGTTGTAATTATTTCACCTCATGGTTATTTTGGGCAAGAAAATGTTTTAGGAATGCCAAACACGATATTGATGGACAGGTAAACAATTTTTTTACAATTGCAATTTCCATTCCATGATATCCTCTCTTTATTGTTTGATTTTATTTGGACGTTTATTTTGATTGTGTTGTATTTTAATTATGAAATTGAAAATTGTTAGTATCATTTCCATTTAAACAACAACGAAAGCTTGAAGATGAAATTAGTATTACACTATGTGTTAGAAAATGAAATGTTCTTGTGAATAAAACGACAACGATTAAACATCACACCTCAGATTATTTTTTTTCACAAGTTATCTACAGCTTGAGATTTTTAGCATATAACTTAGTTGACATGATTGTTCATAAGCTTTCCTTGAAAGTTGAATACTGAGTTACTAAAGTGTTATTTTCTATATATGGTGAAATTTTATTTGTTTTGTTTATATAGGTTATCTGGCCACATTATAGTGCCAATTATTTCCCAATGAAGAAAATTTATTCAAGTTTTTTACTTGTATGGGGAAAAATGGCTTTGACATTGCTAATGTTGAGGTATATGTCGTATAAAATATTTATAGTCTAATTTAGTTTATATTATAGTGTTCATTGTCTTTCATGTTTTACACTTTGCATTGTATCTTCTTTTGTTTTCATAAAATGAACTCAGTATTGATGGTAAGAAGCATGAATTCAAAAAAGAGGGGAGCAATAACGTTGGAGTGACAAATGAAAAAAGAGAGAGAGGAGAATTGGTTTGGTGATACTCTTAGAGCCAATATCCTGCATAAGACACACATATAAAGACTAATGGTCAAGTCTTCAGAGTTGGTGAATTCACCTACAATGCCTTGAAAACACAACGATAATGTTTTAAAGTGATGAAACACCATTGCATGTGTAAATTGTAGTCCAACCAATATTAAGTTGGAAAATCATATTGTAATACTTTAATGTTTCATATAATTTAATTTATGCGGTTGAAATTATTTATAGTTGCACTTGATATTGTTTTGTATTGTAATTAAAATATGTGACTTTGTGTTTTCATATTATATTAACATGCACATTGTATGACATTTTTAAATTATACAAATTAATTTCTGTTGATTAATAATGAACACAAAATCAATTTAAAATTACTAAATTAGTAGTTTATATTGATTAATGATGAACACAAATAAAATGAATATATGACTAAATTAGTCATTTATAATGATTATTAATGAAAGTAAATGAAATTAACATAAACAATTAAATTAGTCATTTATATAATGAATATATGACTACTAGAAACGATAAATTTGTGATTACAAATGACAAATAAATTTTGTATATATACGACTATTAGTAGCTAATTTACAGTATCTTATAACACTAAAATTTAGTCATATTTCTTCGGTCATTAATTGGTTTCAAAAAATGACTAAAATTTGCATATACATGACTATTAGTAGCTAATTTACAGTATCTTATAACACGACCAACATTTTGGTCATATTTCTTTGGTCATTAATTGGTTTTCTCATGTGATCATATAGTAATATATATTTTAGTCATTGATTTGATCATTGATTTGGTCATTGATTTGTTCATTGATTTAGTCATTGATTTAATCTTTGATTTGGTCATTAATTGTCACAATTAATGACCAAATCAAATATTAAACCAATGACCAAATTAATGAACAAATCAATGACTAAATCAGTGATTAAATTAATGACCAAATATACTACTAGACAAAAAAATTGAGATAACCAATTAATGACTAAGCTAAAAATGACCAAAAGTTGGTCGCATTATAAGATACTGTAAATTAGCTACTATTGGTCACTAACCAAAAAACAGTCATTTATATGCAAATTTTAGTCGATTTTTTACTAACTAATTAGCAATTTTGTACTAGTGTATATACAACACCATTTGATACCAACAAAGCATAAAAAAGATGTACAAAACACCATCTATAAATAGCATCGCATAAAAAACATGTATATAACACTATATGCACACAACATCACGAGTGAAACATGTACAACATATATAAAATAGTAATATTGCACATCTATGGACCACAGAATGACTCTACTAGGAAACCTTGCTTCCAGTGTCTCTCTGCCATCGATGCTTATCCTAGCATGTCATGAATCATGATGTTTCCATTCCATTGATGTATCCCTTGAAATTACCTGTCCATAACATAAACATAGGAATAGTACAAGCAAATAATATCAATCCATATCCACACAATAATGACCTCATAGATTTGTCAAGGCTACTCTTCCCACTTGATTCCAAATAAACCAGGAACCTCTTCATGACATTCACCTACATAAGCAATCATTCCTCCACAAGAATGATTTCCAATGACCCTGTCAGACAAAAACATACATAAATATATATATCCATATAAACGTTAGCATAAAACAATCATGATCCCATACGACCCTGTCAAACAACTATATATATATATACTAGCACAAAAACAATCCTAACGACCCTTTCAGAAAACAACATATGTACATACATGTATATATAGACATCAACATAATCATAGTCACAACATAATTACCAGATATCATAAGGTTAAGGTTAAGAGAAATCCCTTTATCCATGCACAAAATTGAGAATAATAGTTCCCAACTTAGCCAAGGCATATGATGCCTCAAATCCACTTAATTTACCTTTCCTACTAGTTTTCTCATGACTATCCTACCACCGTTCATTTATCCCAATGGACCAAACCAACTCAACCGATCATCAAACAATTGCCTTCAAATTCCCTTTAATCATGCACCACCCTTAATCCAAGCCTTTCATTACCTATTGGGTACCACACAACTATCCTGAGTTCCATTAACTTTCCTCTTTCCCAACCAATTCCCAATAACCTCAAAATAGAAAAGGCAAGAAAAAATAAAACAAGAAGAATCCTATAAAAACCAAAAGCAATGTGACACCACAGACAAAGTGGCATGGTCATGCACTAAACGCAATCAAGACCACAAATCAAGCGTAACCAAAGAAAGAAGGACCAAAACCAAAAGACTATCAACAAACACCATGACTCAATCCCCATGGTTCTCAGTGCTTCCAAAGGAAAGCTCAACCTGGACCTTCTTCAAGATTTCATGGCAATCTCTTTGCCATGCAATTCCCTACATCATACTGTCATAAACACATAACTCTCAATGCATAAATAAATATAGAAATCTATCAATTATCTTACCTTGTTTTTCCAAGCACATTGGCCTGTAATCTAAACACATCTATGCCATCTCTCAAGGGGCTCCAATTCCCTTCATGGATCCAACTATAACTAAAAACTAGATGATATACCTATCAAATACATGTTCAGGAATATATCATATATCCACGTAATCTAAAACATGATCAAGGTTAGAACTAATTATTGTATGAAAATGAATCATTCGTTTGGAATTGTCGTTTCCAAACACAGCCAAAGGAATTCTCACCCAATTCCTTTATTTTACCTTTTTCCTTATTTTAATTGAGTCTTATTATGCATTTTCACATCACCCATTTGTTAGCTATATAAATGACTCAATTATTACCTTGCCATGTTATTACCAAGCACATTACCCTACAACTATTCACACATGTCAGTCACACGTTCCAAAGATTAAGACAACATATCTATTGATTTAAAATCAACCTTTACCAAGACTAACATCCATGTCATAATCAACAATCGCTCACATTCATTAATCATAATGCTACAACTAGCACCCACTTACACTCAAGTACATATTAGTTGTCTCAACACATATTATGTTAGCACGGTCATCTTAAAACAAGATCATTTCTTAATGCAATCTTATAGACACATACTCATATCATGCAATTAATCTACCATTTCGACAATAGAGGGAGGAAATAATAGGCACCAAACAATCAAACACCAAATAGATGACATAATCAAACATTGAAACACCAAGTATATGACATAAGCAAACTCATACCTTATTGTATCTCAGGGGAGGCTACCTTGACTGCACAATCAATCTAAATTAACACAATATAGCTTCAAAATATATCAAATCAAACATAAATAAGGTCATGATTTCCATAATAGTAACTAGCTAAAATTTTCACATCATAAACTCATAAACAATTTTCATTCATGCATAACAATCACATATACACAGTCAGTCTAGATTAGAATGATACATATAACATAAAAAAATATTACATGCAATAACCCTAATCATCAAGTTAACTAACATATAAAATAAACAAGTTTACATATAACATAATCATCAACAACATATTACATAATCATCAAGTTAACTAACATATAACATCAAAAACAACGTATATAAAAAATATTTACTATCCTACATGACTATATAACGCACATGCATATGACCACACTTAACTAGCACCTACCATGCATTTAAACACAAAAACAATAGAATGACAAGTATATAAGTAACCCTAATTCTTATAACGACCATTAACCTACATACCTTCATACCCACCATACAAACATGTATGATGATTTTCTCTTATCCCGAGGTCCAGTGTTGCAACCTCACTTTAATAGTTTGCTTCTCCTACTCTATCTTAGCCAACACATTAGCATCATAACATACCAATAACATCGTGATGACCTCATTGCATACAATGACCTCACGATGCATGTCTGACCTACTATACATGCATAACTATAACCATGACCATGCTTTCATAACAACATATAGACACTGACATGCATAACAGATGCATATACAACTGACATGTAGAAATTATACAAACAATATGTATATCATGGATTCAATCTGATATAATTATGTACTAAAGCTAGATGTTGAATCACTTCTAAAAATCAATTACGTAAATTAAACACAATCGCTAATCACATGAAGCAAAGAAGAATCAATCAAACCACAACACAGATAATTTCCTGGGTAAATCTTGCTAATGAAAACTCCTCTATAATATATTTTATATTCCACAAGGACTCATGAAAGAATTACAATTCACTCTTCTCACAAGAGTCTCCTACACTTTTCCTATCGTCTCACACTGATCCAGACAAAATCAGGCCAACACTTAGCCAATTCTCAACCTGTCTTTAGCCTACCTTACTCACACAATTCCTGATGAATGCAATCCCTATTCTTTAGGAATTTCAGCCTTCCACAACTGCATTGAGTATCATGGGAATCCTGTGGTGTCTCAACTACACCTGGGAAACCTGCTAATATCACAACTAATAGTTAACATCCCTTTCACCTTTGTCTCAACTGGGTCTCCACTAGAACTGACATGCATGCATCTAATAGTAGTAAATTATCAGTTGCATGGCAGATCACTAATTTTGAATTAAATATGATTTAATTCACTTGATCTCTCACTAGTGCAACAAACAATTACAACTAGCACAAGTGACTTTAACTCACTTAACTGAGTTAATTGATTACAACATGCATTGAACTAATGCACCATTGCACTTCAAACTCTGTTACAACTATAATTACTCTGCATGCCTCACCAACTACCCTCAACTTGAAATTCATGAGATAATTGAGTTTATCCCAATCAATTAACTATTACAAGTGATTTTGAGATTATATTACATTTTATTATCCATATTAATTAAGGGATAACTAAAATAAACATGCACCAAATTTATCCCACACCAATGTAGGTGCTACTAAGACCCGTGGTCCCACGCTAGTGTAGGTGCTGCTTGGACCTCCTGGTCCCACACTAGTGTAGGTGCTGAAAATTCTTGTTGCACTTCAACGCTCCCTCTCAACAAGAAAGGGATTATCATTCACCCTAATCATGTCTCTATGGTATTCAAATTTTCTCCTCGTGAGCGCCTTCATCAGAATATTTGCATCCTGATCTTTCGTGGGAATGTACTGAAGTAACATTATGCACCTTTTCACACAATATCTGAGATGGTGGTACCATATTTCTATGTTCTTGGATCTATCATGAAACACAGGATTAATGGAGAGTTTAGTGCAACTCTGGTTATCACAATGTATCACTTTCAGATCCATCTGAGAACCAAACAAACCAACCATGATCTTTCTCATCCAGAGGGCCACACATGCAGCTTGACTTGCAGCCATGTACTCTTCCTCCACTGAACTAAGTGCCACAGATTGTTGCTTCATGCTATACCAAGAAACTATTGTCAATCCCATGTTGAAGATCCCTCCCGATGTGCTCTTTATGTCTAATGGACTGCCTGCCCAATCTGCATCCGTGAATCCTTGAAGCTTCACTCCCTTTGTACGTCTATACCATAATCCATACTTTTATGTGCCCCTCAAGTATCTCAATACATGCTTCCCGACCTTCCAAAAGAGCTTTTTAGGCTTAACCATAGCTTGACTCAGCTGGTTAACTCCGTATCAAATGTCTGGTACGGTTTTCACTAAGTACATTAATGAACCAACTAATTGCCTATAGACAGTACCATCCACTATCTCTCCTGAAGTAGAATCCTCTTTCCTCCAATTTCCTGGAAGAGGAGTTTCCATGGGTTTGTAGCTCTCTATTTTTAACTTACCCAGTGTCTCTTTGGCGTACTTTCCTTGAGAAACAAAAATTTCACCATCCCACTGCCATATTTCCAAAACAAGGAAATAATGAATAAGTCACATGTCCTTCATTTCAAACTCCCTTGAAATATCTTCCTTGCATGAGTGTATCAGCTGCTCATCACCAGTCAAAATTATATCATCAACATAAAGTACAATAATCAATAGCTTACCCTCAACCACAATCTGGTACAATTTTGCATCACCTTCACTTTTGGTGAAACCCGGTCCGGTGAAATAGTTTTCAATCCGAGTGTACCAAGCACAAGGTGCTTGCTTCAGCCCATATAATGCTTTCTTGAGTCGACAGACATGCGACTCACTATTGAAGATATCGAAAGCTTCTAGTTTCTCTATGTACACTTCTTCCTCAATAACTCCATTGAGAAACACAGTTTTCACATCCATATGATGAATGTGCCACCCCATCTGCATTGAGAGTGCAAGGATGGATCTAATGGAAGAGTACCTTGAAACTGGTGAAAAGGTCTCATCATAATCGATCCTCTCAATCTGTGAGAATCATCGGGCCACAAATATGGACTTGTACTTCTCTACACTCCCATAAGAAGCTTTCTTTACCTTGTAGATCCATCTAGATCGAACCATTGATTTACCGACCGGTCTTGGGACAATCTCCCATCCACTGTTCTTGACAATGGAGTCATAATCCTCCACCATTGCATCAACCCAAATTGGTTGTTACACTACCTCCTGAAAGGAAGATGGTTCTGTCACAATATATTTTCTCATAAGAGCCATGTATCCAGTAAACCTGTCTGGAGACTATCTCTATCTGTGTTGTGAATTAGGCGCTCCTACATTCTCTGCAGCATCAAGTTTCAATCTATCAGCTTCCGTGGTGCACCTTATACCATTTTTGATGGATAGTTGTGCATGAGTGTTTTCTGCCACTCCATGATCCTCTACATGTGGCTACTCCACATCTCAAGGCTCATCCTTTGGAACCAAGAGTTCCTCCTCTGCATGCAAATCCAACACCCTCTCAAGGGACAAACGCATGGCTTTCTCCTCATCAAACTTTATATCACGTCACACAACAATCATTCTGCTGTTTGGAAAATACACTTGATAGTTGTGGGTAGTATCAGTGTACCCCACAAAAATCCCAATATCAGTTGTTGGTTCCAACTTCTTCCTGGCGTCTTTGGTCACATGCACATAAACGGATGAGCCAAAAATCTTAAAATTTGAAACATCAAGTTTCTTACCAGTGAAAGCCTCTTCTGGTATACTCATGCCAAGTATCCTATGAGGACAACGGTTCTGCACAAATATCGTTGTGTTGCATGCCTCCACCCACCGATGTGATTTCATGTGCTCTGATACCATGTATAAATTATACAGACAATATGTATATCATGGATTCAATTTGATCTAACATTGTACTAAATCTAGATACTAAATCACTTCTACAAATCAATTGAGTAAATTAAAAACAATCGCCAATCACATGAAGCAAAGAAGAATCAATCAAACCACAACACATATAATTTACCGGGGAAAGATTTCTGCTCAAAACCCCTCTATCATATATTGTAAATTCCATAAGGAATCGTGAAATAATTACAATGCACTCTTCTCACAAGAGTCTCCTGCACTCTGCCTATCATCTCACACTGATCCAGACAAAATCGGGCCAACACTTAGCCAATTCTCACCCTGTCTTCAGCGTGCCTTTCTCACACAATTCCTAATGAATGCAATCCCTATTCTTTAGGAATTTCAGCCTTCCTCAACTGCACTGAGTATCATGGGCATGTTGTGGTCTTTTTATAACTGCACCTGGGTAGCCTGCTAATATCACAACTGATAGTTAACATCCATTTCACCTTTACCTCAACTGGGTCTCCACTGGAACTGACTTGTAGGTATCTAATAATAGTAAATTATCAATTGCATGCTAGATCACTAATTTTGAATTAAATATGATTTAATTCACTTGATATCTCACTAGTGCAACAAACATTTACAACTAGCACAACTGACTTTAACTCACTTAACTAAGTTAACTAATTACAACATGAATTAAACTAATGCACCACTGCACTTCAAACTCTGTTACAACTAGAATTACTCTGCATGCCTCACCAACTACCCTCAACTCGAAATTCCTAAGTTAACTGAGTTTAGCACACTCAGTTAACTATTACAAGTGATTTTGAGATTAGATTACATTTTATTGTCCATCTTAATTAAGGGATAACTAAAATAGAAATGCACTAACTTTAGCCCACACCAGTGTAGGTGCTGCTAAGACCTGTGGTCCCACACTAGTGTAGGTGCTGCTTAGACCTCCTCATCCCACACTAGTGTAGGTGCTGAAATTTATTTTTAAACTTCAACGCCACATGCATTCATGAATAACGCATCCCAAAAACAACATCATCAACTCCTAGATAGAAACACAATTGTAACATTGACTACCACCATGAATAAATAACAAGCACATGTAAATCCTTCATGAATGCATGAAAAACATATTCCATCCATCTAGTCCAAGTGTTGAACCATTTTCTGATACCACTTTGTGGTATCATATATGACCCAAAGAGAACAAAAATGAGACATCACCCAAGGAGAATGAAACCCTCTCTAATACCACTCTATGATGCCCTCCTCCCACATTTACCCAAGATACCCGGTCCACCGGGGTAAACATGTGATGAAGAGTTACTATGATATGATTCAACTCCCTAAGTGCAGTTAGGGAAGTGGAACCAACGACCAAAAACTTTATAGACCTTCCTCGGGTGGTATAGAACCTCCAAGAGCCACCCAACCTTTTTAGGTGACCAACCCCCGAGGATACTTAAATTTTCACTAATATAACACCCCAGCCACTCCCTTGACAAGCCATGCATACGAATTTAGGCATCCAATCACTCCAACATCAAGGGAAAGCCAACGACTATGGACTTTTTTCAGCTAGTTTTGTGCTAGCAACCCTAGATTATGTGCCACTTTTTCAAGGCTATGACTCAGGCCACTGCTCAGAACTTCATAAAAACTTCAAGAATCATAAATAACATTGAGACAAAGTTAATAATGCAAACATTTGATCAATAACCTGACTGGACCCTTACTAGCCATCACAGGCATTTTGTCAAACATGTCACAAATATGCATTCTACAAGACATAATAATAAATCTAAGCAAAGGGGTCTCATAATTATTTGAGAGTCACTAAGAAGCATTGATGCCTTATCACATTAGTTTCATTATCATCTATTAGGTCATATATTCAATTTTCAATCATTTACAAATCGAAACATGATGAGATCCATACATCATCACCGTCATAAAACATACTCATAACCAACATATAAACAACATAAATAAAAATGATACAACATCCATAAACATATGAACCAATACATTTTCACATAAAATACCAAGGAAAGGAACTCTAATTAATGAATGCATAAGCCAAACAGGTTTGGGACTAACACGTACCACTCGACCATATATTGACTAAACCAAAATTATCTTTCAGCCAATCACCCCCGTGCCATATTCCAAGCATAAATGTGGGAATCATAACCAAATCAACCAGGGCTTCCCGAGTCTAAACCACCTCACCCTAATCAATAGAACATGGCTTTACCACAATCCCCACCAGATCACTAGGCCCTAAACAAGCATGGATGCCACCAGATTTCTCCACCTATACCTTGAGGAATTTTCCTATCACCTAGTCTCTAGGCTTTACCGTATATCCCGCCATTCACTGGTCAAGGGTTCCTATGCCTAATCAAGACTCCAATCTCAGGATTTACCGCAATCCCCACTGAATCACTAGGCCTGATCGAGACTCCACCCTCCAAGATTTACCGCATTCCCCACTAGATCACTAGGCCTGACCGAGGGCACACACCTATAGGATTTACTATATAACCTGCCATTCACTAGTCGAGGATTCCTAGGCCCACTGAGGCACATAATATATGGTTTTACCATAACCCACAGTCCAGTTTAGGGGTTACTAGGCCATTGTCTTTACCACAATCCACTGTCTAATTCAGGGATCAAAGACCACCTCACTTAGTTTCGAATCCATCCAACAACCCAGCTCAACCAAAACATGAGAACCCCATCACACCATGGCTATCCTAAAATGAAAAGGCAAGGCTGAAGAAAATTTTCACAGCTAGAAAAACCCATGGCAATGACAGCAAGAGAACCAAGAACACATATGAAAAACCATGCATGCCAAAACTAGCAAGGAGATCATACATGCAACTCGATACCTGCAAATAATCTTGTTCTAGCCGCTTTATCCTACTCTTCCTTGCTTGATTTTTACTTCCTCTTTTCCTTCTTTTCTTTTATTGATCCAATGCTAAAGTGCTCCAAGAAAACTATAACTATAAGTGTCCAAGAGTGTGAGAGTGAGAGAACAGAGAGAGAGAGCTCCAAAACTGAACTAAGAAAAGTCTATGAACTCATCCTCGGAATATTTCTTATCAATGAGGCCTCTATTTTCTTCATTTTCCATTATTTTCCTTCATTTTCCTCCTCACATGAAACCTATGACCTTTCACCTTCCTTTTCTCCTAATTTCCATTATTTTCATAAATAAATGTCAATAAATGCCTCTTACCTTTCCAACACCTTTGTCGTTTCCTTTGTCAATTTCCTTTAGCCATAGTAAACCAAACGAACACCCTCACTAGAATGTTTTTTCCCAACATTCAACTTAGAATGTGTGTCCCATGACCTTGATTTTATATTTTTTTTACATGGCTTTTTTACCAGGGTTGTTACAACCCTCACCCCTTTGTTGGTTGTCACAACCAATGCTTCAAGTGAATTCAGTCTCCACTCATTCGGGATTTATACTCTGTGGCTGAAATGAGGAGGCAAATATCATAAAGCCAGAACAATACAGAGGATACCTCCAAAATCTCCAGCCTGAGAGATTCACATCCTATGCAAAGAACGAAGGTGTATCACCCTGTGGAGCTTGCAAATTTCTGAGATGGAAATGCATGAAAGGTTGAGTGTTAACTCCATACTTCTACTTTGATGAAGGTGTCGCGCATTTTTTCAAAATTCATAAGATTTTCGGGGCGAAGAACACCTCCAAGATTTTTCTTTATATCCCCATTCTAGAACACTATGAGGCAATTACCACCATATCTTGTGAGGCAAAGGCTCGATTGAGAGATCTCATCTATGGATGTGTTGGTTACATCTTCACCTTGCAGCAAGAGGTATCTCTAAACATGCATTCTTTATTGTTATTTTTTGTAGAAATGGTATTTGTGGGTATTTTGCCTCTCCAATAATAAAATTATATAGCTTGCGAGTTTGTAGGTCGAGCTGGCAATTTTCAATGTCGTACGGATCAGTATCTACCTCACTGAATTATCATTCATTACCATGAAATTGTAATTGGAAATTCTTGAAAAATGCTAATAATATAAATTGTATAGGATAACATGGGGCAGTGCAGTGGAGTGGAGTGTATGAAATTTGTGTAACAAAAACATTCAAGAATTGTTGGCAACAAAAGATAATTAGGGATTTGATGAGTGTTCTAATTTGAGGAATTCAATTTTATTGTTGATGTGTATTCATGGATTTCTTCTAATATTATCGAATTTTTCCACATATCTATGTTTTTTCTAACGAAAGATAGAATTATTAGCTCTTTTGCAGGAAATTTATTAAAAATTCTTCATGGTTTAATAATATTATTCCTGAAAAGGTAAAGGTAGAGGCACAAAAAAAACTCCTAATGATTTCTAAACCCATGTAGCCTAAACGAAACACAAACCAACCAAATCCATGGAGGAGAAATAAGGAAAATTATAATTTTCCTCTCGTACGGTCAAGCTTAAATTCAAACCCACCCAACTTAGATGTTTTTCACATGGTAACCCCATCATTTACATAATTAAACAAATTAACCACTTTAAAAATATGACTTTATAAAAATATGACTTTAAAAATGTATATTGAAGGCCCTGGAAGGTTAAAATGTATTAGTTTTTATCATTTTTGACCAAAACCAAAAATAATTTTGAGTCCAACAGTTTGTTTATGTCATAGAGTTATTAGGGTAAATTCTCTTTTAATAAGTCTTTTAACTACTTTGAGTATTTAAGATCATGGGTTTAGCTTGAGAAGTCTTATTTATTCACCATGATATCTTCTATCTTATACTTAAGGATAAAATTTCAGAGTCATCAGTTGTGTTATGGATTTTCCGTAATAGCTATTATCTTTAGAAAATCTGGTTTTACAAGCAAACCCAGTAAGTAGCTATTACCTGAAAATTTTGTACCAAGAGATAAAAGAGGCATTTATCAGGTGAAAAGATATTGCTCTTTAAATATTCAAGGTCAGCTAAAACAAGAGGTATTACCTTGATGAAAGGTAGCTATTTCCAATTGGAGGATTTATTAAAACGAGTTGGCTATCTATTTTTACTAGTAAGGCAATTATTATATTCAAAAAATATGGTTTTACAAGAAAACCTAGTAAGTAGCTATTACCTGAAAAATTCTTATAAGAAAATAAAGCAACAATTAATGTTGAGTTATGAACAACAATTGGTTAATAATTCGATGGAGTAAAAGGTTTGGTGAAAGGAGTTGGCAATAGAGTTTAAATCACTTCAATTTCATGTCACTCCCTCTCACCGATATTTAGGACATGTACAGCTCTGTCTTCGTTTACACTTGTGACATCTACAGAAAAACAGTTTTTTACCGAGTGCCAGTAGTCAGGGCTTTATAGAAGGTTGTTGTTCATTGTTTTAAAAAAATCAGATTATGTTGTTTTGAATGGTGGAGTGAAATAAAACACAAAGTTTCTACTTTAGAGTTTGATCGAATGTGCAAGTCAAAGGGGGTTATTGTTAAGTAAAATGCAAGAAATAACACATTGCTGGTGAAGGTTGCAGTTGAGATTCTGCTAGAGAAAAGTTGGAATTCATGTGTTAGTTATTACATATGATTACAAGAATACAACAAAATCCATATGTCATGATATTGTGAAAATGAACCAAGAAGAAAAATACTCAATAGAAAAATCAAGCACAGAAGAGGAGGTCAAACAAAAGGGTAACTAAATTTGAAGCTATCAGAATATTTGCCTCCATATTATACCTCTGATGAATGAATATACAGAGTCTTGAAAATTTGAAGGAGAATTTCATTTTTGGTTTATATTCAGTATTTTCGGATATAGCTACCTTTTACAGAAAATCTGGTTTTTACAAATAACCAAGTAAGTAGCTATTATTTTCGGATTGTGTATATAGAGAAGAAAATTTGCTTTTTGGTTCTATTCTCATAGGAATGACACTAAAGATGATGAATTGAATGAAATTCATGTGATGATGAGCTTTTTCCAGATGTCAAATAACTTCCAGTTGGTTATCCACTCCTATATTTTAGCAGATATGTATACAGGACTTCGCAGGTGTTCCTTTCAGTTGCTGGATTCCAACTTTTATGGAGACATTTTTTTGACAAGATACGAGGGCACTCAGCCACATTTACTCATCCAGCTTCAGCTCCATGATGCCACACTTTATCTTATTTCTATTTCAGTTTTCTCTTTAATTTTTTAGATGAAATCTATTATACGTAGAGAGTTGTATTAAATTCCTAAAAATAGATTTCCACTTTTATTGGAGGCTTTTGTGCAGAACTCATATTTTGTATAATATGGTGTAATTCAAAGAAAAAACGGTTCATTGATTGTATTTTACAGAGCATATTTTGTTACACATTTTGAATATATAATATCAGAAGCACTCTTGAGTAAACTTATGAAAGCTTGTTGTGTGTATTGTCTACTTGTCTTATGTGTTTTCATACCTGAATTCTTCATTTCCAGATTGTGATGTTAACTTTGTTCCATGTTTTCGTTAATATCATGATATATATATGCATGATTATATATTTTTTTCAGTCTCTCTTGGCAATATTTCTTAATAAGAAATGTGTGGTAATTTATTTATGAGCATTCCATGTAACATATTCTTAAGGTGTACAATGAGATTCTTATAAGATTTGTAAAAGATTTCTTTCATTGATGCACCATCAATCTGTATCTTGTGTTATTTCTTCATATAAACCATGTAATTCTATCCTATATACCCACTATCCTTTTGCATATTCTCCTAGCCAACAGATTACAAATTTACCCTTGCTACCACATTAAGCCTTAATACCCTCATATGTGTTAAATATAGTTATCTATTTGAAACCTTTTTAGTAGATGTATGATTCAATCACTTTCCAAAATCCAATCCAAATAATAAAATATCCCTTGAGATTAAGATGTGTTTGGTCAGGTACTTGTCACAATCCAAGTGTTGATTCCATTGCTAACATCTTTTGGTGCGTCTGTCGGGAGAAAAAGGCCTTGAAACGAAGTATTCTCCCGAGTATCTTGTTTTAAATTGTTGATGATCAATTATTGATGGTGAATAAGAATTGGTGACTTGAAGAATATTGTGATCTTTCACCTGGCGACTCCATGACAAAGAATCCAGAGGTGACTCCACTGTTTTTAGATCCAACACTCTCATGGAAGTGGTCCTCGCTAAAAGATATGCCTTCTGTAATTTTTCAAAGATAGATGGTTTTCATAATCCTTTGCTAGATAAAAGTGAATGGGAATTTTCTCTTCCAAGGTTTAGTGGACATGATTTGGAAGTACTCGCTGCGTTTTTATGGGATTTTCATGACTAGATTCATAGGCTGCATTTTTTTCATGAAGACGTAAAGATTAAGTTGTTTAGATATTCTTTGGAGGGTGAAGCCCTTGATTGGTGTAGAGATCGTCCTAAAAATAGCATCACTTGTTTGAAAGAGTTTCATGATTCTTCTAATTTGTTTTATAAGGATAGGTATCTAGTCAAATTTTTCGCTCCGGAATGTTGCTATTAGTTTGATAAGCAAGTTGAAATTGATGATGAACAACATGAATGTAAAGAAAACAAGCTTATACCAGAAGGTATTTAGCAACCCTTTTGTTCTCATGATTTTCTTCAATCTCCTGTCATTTAAGAAGAGGATAAACAACATATTATTGAGCAGCATGATGATATATTAGGTGAACATAGTGAAAACTTCATAAATCAACCTTTGTTTGATAAATATCCTAATGATGAAGAGATGGTTTTTATGTCACCTTGTCTTAAATTTTACAACAATGATCCAATCTATGACAGTTATGAATCTGAATCCAAGAAAGAAGATGATTCTCAGCTTATACCAATTGCCAAGGAATTATCAACTTTGTTGAGAATTGATGATAAGAAAAATAGTTATGAGCCTATGTTTGAAATGTATAAATCTGAGTTGCAGGGATATAGTGCCAAAGAAGCAATTTGTAAAAAAAATGAAGAACAAGCTCTTCATCAAAGCATTGTTCTATTAGAGGAAAGTATGTGTTAGCCTATCCTTGAACTCAAAGCTGTTTTGAGTAAGTCTCCTTATTGATTTGTTGATCCTATTGTTGATTATATGGAGTTCATTTTCTTCAAAGTCTCTCTTGTTATTAGTCTTGGAGTACTTCTCGTCCATAATAGCAAGTATGAGTCACATTTATATATTATGCTTCATACTTTTCAGCCTTTCAACAGTGGATGCGAAGACATGTCAAGAAATTAGTTGTTGAAAATTTTCTTTTGGAAATTTGTATACACTTGATCAAGTGAATTTTAGTTGATTAGAAGTAGGGATGTACATAAATAAGCTCGCCACTTGATTATTTGTTTCAATTTTAGATTACAGCTTGATTTAGTTTTCAGTTATGTTGAAATAAGTTGCAGAAGATCGAAATCTAGCCTATGAATCCATTACCCAATGGCTAAGCATGATGGTCTTTTTGAGTTAATGAGCAGAATTTTTGGTTGGAGAAATAAGGTCTGGACAGGGAACTAGAACTATGGTCCTTGAAGCCTCACAGGGAGGACCTCGTCCCCAATAAGAGCCATTGTTAGCACTGCAATTTTTCAAAAAAAATTCAAGGTCTGGTCATCATTGTAAGTTGTGTCTTTGATCCTCTCTTGTATCCTAACCTATGGTTGAAGGCCCTGGAAGGTTAAAATGTATTATTTTTTATCATTTTTAACCAAAACCCAAAATAATTTTGAGTCCAATAGTTTGTTTGTGTCATAGAGTTATTAGGGTAAACTCTCTTTTAATAAGTCTTTTAACTGCTTTGAGTATTTAAGGTCATGGGTTTAGCTTGAGAAGTCTTATTTATTCACCATGATATCTTCTATCCAAGGCTTAAGGAAAAAATTTTAGAGTCATCAGTTGTGTTAGGAATTTTCCGTAATAGCTATTATCTTCAGAAAATTTGGTTTTACAAGAAAACCCAGTAAGTAGCTATTACCTAAAAATTTTGTACAAGGAGATAAAAGAGGCATTTATCAGGTGAAAAGATATTGCTCTTTGAATATTGAAGGTAAGCTAAAACAAGAGATATTACCTTGATGAAAGGTGGCTATTTCCAATTGGAGGATTTATTAAAATGAGTTTCCTATCTATCTTTTCTAGTAAGGCAACTATTATATTCTAGAAAATCTGGTTTTACAAGCAAACCCAATAAGTAGCTATTACCTGAAAAATTCATACAAGGAGATAAAACAACAAAAATGTTGAGTTATGAACAAAAATTAGTTAATAATTCAATGGAGTGAAAGGTTTGGTAAAATGAGTTGGCATTAGAGCTTAAATCACTTCAGTTTCGTGTCACTTCCTCTCATCGATATTTAGAGCATGCAGAGCTCTGTCTCCATTTACACTTGTGACATCTACAAAAAAACATTTTCATCCTCCAACAAAACAATTTTTTACCAAGTGCTAGCAATCAGGGCTTTGTGGAAGGTTGTTGTTCCTTGTTTTACAGAAATCAGATTAGGTTGCTGTGAATGTTGGAGTGAAATAAAACACAAACTTGCTACTTTATAGTTTGATCTAATGTGCAAGTCAAAGGAGGTTATTGTTAAGTCAAATGCAGGAAATAACACATTGTTGGTGAAGGTTGCAGTTGAGAGTCTACTAGAGAAAAGTTGTAATTCATGTGTTATTTATTACAGATGATGACAAGAATACAACAGAATCCATATGTCATGAGATTGTGAAAATGAACCAAGAAGAAAAATACTCAGTAGAAAAATCAAGCACAGAAGAGGAGGTCAAACAAAAGGGTAACTAAAGCTGAAGCTATTAGAATCTTTTCCTCCATATTAGACCTCTGATGAATGAATATACAGAGCCTTGAAAATTTGAAGGAGAATTTCATTTTTGGTTTTATTCATTATTTTCGGATATAGCTACCTTTTACAGAAAATCTAGTTTTTACAAATAACCCAGTAAGTAGCTATTATTTTCGAATTTTGTATATGGAGAAGAAAAGTTTATGTTTGGTTCTATTCTCATAGGAATGACACTAAATATGATGAAGTGAATGTAATTCCTGTGATGATAAGCTTTTTCCAGGTTTCAGATAACTTCCAGTTGCTTATCCACTCCTACATTTTAGCAAATATGTATACAGGTGTTCACAGGTGTTCCTTTCAGTTGCTGGATTACACCTTTTATGGAGATAGTTTTTTGATAAGATACGAGGGCACTCAGCCACATTTTATTAGCCAGCTTCAGCTCCATGATGTCACACTTTATCTTATTTCTATTTTAGTTTTCTCTTTAATGTTTTAGATGAACTCTACTATACGTAGAGAGTTGTAATAAATTCCTAAAAACATATTTCCACTTTTATTGGAGGCTTCTGTACAGAACTCCTATTTTGTATAAATATGGTGTAATGCAAAGACATAAGGGTTCTTTGATTTTATTTTACAGAGCATATTGTGTTACACATTTTGAATATATAATATCAGAAGCACTCTTGAGGACTTATGAAAGGTTGTTGTGTGTATTGTCTACTTGTCTTATGTGTTTTCATACCTCCATTCTTCAGTTCTAAATTGTGATGTTAACTTTGTTCCATGTTTTTGTTAGTTTCATGATATATCTATGCATGATTATCTAAATTTGTCACTATTTCTTGGCAAGACTTCTTGATAAGAAATGTTTGTTAATTTGTTTATGAGCATTCCTTGTAACATATATCTTTAGGTGTACAATGAGATTCTTGTAAGACTTGTAAAAGCTTTCTTTAATTGATGCACCATCAATTAGTATCTTGTGTTATTTCTTCATATAAATAGTGGATTTCTATCCTATAGACCCACTTTCCTTTTGCATATTCTCTTATCCAACAGATTACCAATTTACCCTTTCTACCACATTAAGCCTTAATACCCTCATATGTGTTAAAGATAGTTATCTATTTGAAACCTTTTTAGCAGATGTAAGATTCAATCACTTTCCACAATATAATCCAGATCATAAAATATTCCTTGAGCTTAAGATGTGTCTGGTCAGGCACTTGTCACAATCCAATTGTTAATTCCAGCGCTAACACTCGGTAATGGATACTTATTCTTAATGCTCACTTTGTTCATTTTCTGAAAATCCACACACGACCAAAATGTTCCATATTTTTTCTTAACAAAGAGGACTGGAGCACCCCATGTTGATACATTGGGTCATATGTACCCGCTTTTTAAAAACTCCTCCAACTGCATATGCAACACTTTAATATTTGGAGTACTCATTATGTAAGGTGGTTTAGATAATGGAGCGGCTCCAAGTACCATATCAATGGAGAAATATATATCCCTCCTTGGAGGTAATCTTGGGATCTCAACAAATACATAAACATACTCTCTTATTATAGGATAATCCTCCAAAATAGCCTGATTATCTGTAGTGGGATCCTCTGGATGAGCTTCCAAGATCTGACATCCTTTTTTAAAATTGATCCTTATCTACAGAGTTGATATCTCTTTGATATATATTGGTATAGGAACTCCATAGACCTACCATTTCTATCCCTCATCATCAATATAGGTAAAAAAATTATCATAGAAAAACAAAACCATGTCATGCTTCTCCAGCCAATCCATGTAGTTTAGGCAATCATAAGATCCGAATGAAATTATATTCAACTTAGCCTTAGTACTCAGTCCATTCATATCAATTGGAAATTCTTTTACTAGTTTTGTAACTCTTCACTTTACTCTTGTATCTAATAAAACCAACCATGCCTTACTATGCTTGGTTCTCTCCAAATTAAATTTCTCTACCAATATCATATCAATATAACTATGATAAGCTCCTGAGTCAATTAAAATAGCAATATGTTGATTATGCATCTTCACTTCGATTTCAATCATGTGTGCTTAATGCTTAGCCTGATTGTTATCCAACATAGCATAGATCATGGGCATGCCTCTATGCACATCCTCCATTGTATCAGCTACTTGTATGTTATGCATCATCCTCTAACTCCCAACCTTATAAGGGAATTCTTTAAATCTAAGGTCTCTCTGAAAACCGCAACATTTGATGGGTTGGAATTGGAGTTTCTTGTACAAAAATTCACTGCCCATTGG
The DNA here is from genome assembly GCA_034641835.2 of Pinus albicaulis. Lineage (NCBI taxonomy): Eukaryota > Viridiplantae > Streptophyta > Pinopsida > Pinales > Pinaceae > Pinus > Pinus albicaulis. The sequence continues at coordinate 1,153,495,264 of CM076584.1, forward strand.
TTCATTGCAAACTAGATTTGATTGTTGTTTCAATTATGACCCATTCTTGAAAGGTGAGGGTTTAAACCCTTTCTTTTTTTCCTTGATGAGACCCTTCTTCTTACTATCCCATGTCTTGTGCATGATAGCATTATTCTTATTGTACTCGTAAAATTGCTCATCTTTCCACATGGTTACATCTTGTGTTTTCATCTCATCAAATTTAAGTCTGTCACCATAAAAATAAATGTAGCCCACTAATGTAAATTTCAATTTTAACTTCTCGTCCTTAATAAATCCTACTCATCTTAATAATTCCATGAAACTTTGGCCATATTCTTCCATAGTCAAGTTTCCCAATTTAAGCTCGAAAAAGTCTTACATGTTCCTTTCATAGTAGTGCTTAGATAAATATTTATTTTGAAAATATTCTATAAATTTACTCCATGTTAGTCTCTCATCCAAATACTTCACTTCCTTAAGATTTTCCCACCATAAGTTTCCCTTTCCTTTCATATGGTAGATACAAGTTTGTGCTTCCAAATTTGAATGGTAATTAAACCACTGCAAATACTTTAGCATCTCTAACAACCAAACCTTAACATTTTTTCCCTTATTATGTTCTTCGTTAAAAATGGGAGGCCTAACCTTCCCTAGCTCTCCCTGAAAATTGTCCCTGTCAGACTTCCTCTTCCTAGGAATTATCACCAATGACACACTAGGGTTGCTATTTGACTCAAAGGTAGTGTAAGCTCTCTTATGTTACATTATATTTGCATAAAAATGTTGTTGGTCAACATTCTTATCATGGCTTGAACTTATGGCACCCCTTTCAACAAACCTGGTCTCATCCTCTTGAGCCTTTCTAGACTTAGACTACTAGTCTAACTACTATTGAATTCTACTCACACACTGAAAATTTTGGGTGTTGAGTTGTTGCTTCTCTTTCACCAGTCTGTCATTATCAACTTTAAAACTAAGAAAATCCATATTTATTCTTCTCATAGTCTCCTCAAGGTCTCTATTCTCCATTCTACTTATCTCGTGTCCATTTGATTCAGTTCCACTAATCCCCACATTTCTATCCACTACCCTAACCTCTTTATTCAGGTCGTTAGAGCCTGAAATGTCCTTGACTCCACAACTCTCATAGTGTCGCCAATCCTTTTTGGCCTTGTGATATTTCTCAGAGAAATTATCTGAAATTCTCGCCCAAATCGAAATTATGCGTCCACCAACATGAAATTCTTCTTACTATTATCTTTTGTGTACTTCCCACATGTGAAATTATGACACATGAGCAAGAAGTTATGCTCCCCAGAAGTTTCCAATTGAAACCATGTTTCAACCCCTATATCTCTCTCCTTTATTTCCAAAAATTTCTTTCCTCCAAAACCATTTTTTGACCTATTATTTGTGTTATTCTTGAAATCTCCTTTCTTTTGACTATTTACGGGCCAATTTTTGACTCCCGAGTGAAAATGTATCGTCATGTAAAGTCTAGCCTCTCTTTTCCTCAATTCTTCCATTGTTTGACAAAGTTGAATTATCAATTTAACCTCCAAATAAAGCTTCATTATTCACTCATAAACAGACTTCGAAACCTTACCCTTGTAAGTACACCTTGGGCATCTTAAGTTTCAAGTTAATTCTCATGTTATTGTATCAATTATGAATATTTTCCCCTTCCTTCTTAGTTGTTATACACCCACTTCATCTTCATTGGGAAATAGATAGGCCCCCTTGGAACCTAGCCAACATTCACTGGCCAGTTCCCTGCCCACCACATGGGCCCTTCCAAGTGGCATGGGTGGCATGGCCTTCGCCAGTGTAAGGTCCACCCCCTCTCGGCCTTACCTTAAAATGTCCAATTTTCAAATGATATATATATATATATATATATATATATATATATATATATATATATATATCGATGTATTGAAGACTACCTGGCGACGGGGTGATCCAACGGCTGAGAACAATATCCCTCCCCCATATTTTCCCCTTCCTTCTTAGTTGTTATACACCCACTTCATCTTCATTGGGAAATAGATAGGCCCCCTTGGAACCTAGCCAACATTCATTGGCCAGTTCCCTGCCCACCACATGGGCCCTTCCAAGTGGCATGGGTGGCATGGCCTTCGCGAGTGTAGGGTCCACCCCCTCTCGGCCTTACCTTAAAATGTCCAATTTTCAAATGATATATATATATATATATATATATATATATATCGATTTATTGAAGACTACCTGGCGACGGGGTGATCCAACGGTTGAGAACAATATCCCTCCCCCCCCATGATGTAAGCAATAAAGGGGGGTGGGTTATGCTATCAAGGTTCCACCCTCTCCCCATCATGGTTCCATTCTGATGAAAAATTTCCTCGTCCACTGATGTCTTGTCATTTTATGCTCCTCCAAATTTTACCATCGCATGTCATAGTTCTGCCTCCATGACTTTGGGCCTACCTCAGTGTTTTCATGGCCCATCTTCATGATTTTCACAGGAGGTTTCCATGGATTGAGCCTTGACTTCCAATGCTCGTGGATCATGGCCCACGATGAGTTCCACCCAAAATTTTTCCAACAACGTAACGAACCTTTAGACCTCTGAAGTAGTTTGGGCCCACGAACTACCTTGTGACTTGTGATAGGTTTCTCCCATGGAACCGCTCAACATAATTTTCAAACCATGGATTAACATAACTGTACACCCCATTGTGGAATATTTCTTGACGTGATAGGCAAGGGCTCCTTCCTAGAAATTTTCCCCTGTTTTAATCATGGGGGATTCATTGGGGGATCAATACCATACGTGCATTCATATTGGGGGATATATATTGAGGGAAAAATAACATAATATATTGGGGATATATATAGGGCGTAAAATTTTTTTATGTCGGAAAATATAAGAAATGGAGCTCAAAGTTAATGAAAAATAAATAAAGGGGTATAAAAAATGTTAATGTAAAAATGCATACATACAATATCTAGTGAAAGTGGGGCTTTTTAAATTGGGAAGGTGTACTAGGTTTGTATTGGTAGGGGGTTAAATAATATGATTTTTAGAGGTATTTTCCAATATGTAGTCAAATTAATGGTATTTTTTGATATGCCACGAACGCAGATGATATGTTATAGGTTCATTTTTAGGTCCCTATATTACTAGTATAGTCCCTTATTATTGTTAGTGTAACCCCCTTATTGTTATTGTTGTACCCCTTTAACCCCAATATTGTTATTATTGTGCCCTTACATTATTATTGTTAGGTCGGCTAGAATTATATTGTGACCCCATGGACTCCTATATATTGAAGGAGGTTTTTGTCATTTGTATCATCCAAGAATTATCCATTTATGTAATGTATTGAAGGTTTTCCCCTCGAAGTGGCTGATTTCTAAGGCGTTGATCTCTCGTTTCTTCTATTTTTGGAGTTGGTTTCATAACATTTGGTACCAGAGCTTTGGATTCTAGGGTTTCGCTGCTCCAAACAGGTCATCATGGATTTTTTGCTATAATTTTTTTTATATGAAGTTTTAGGCGTTGAAATGTTTACAGAGCGAAGCTAAAATCCTGAGGAATGTCATGTACAAATTTCAGATCTTGGTTTGCAATATTTTCGAAGATATGATCTATGGAAGTTAGGATTTTTTGAGGCTCTCGAATTTCACCTAAAACAGGTCATCATGGAATTTGTGCTATAACTTTATTTCTATGAAGTTTCAAAAGATGAAATTTCTAAAGCGCCAATTTACAATCCTAAGGAACCTCCTGTAAAAATTTCGGATCTTGGTTTGCAATATTTTTGGAGATATCATCTGTGGAAGTTAGGGTTTGTTCAGGCTCCCGAATTTCATCTCAATGAGGTGACTGTGGGAAAATCGTCATAACGCTCTCTCTGAGCGTCGAATTGGGATATTTTAAAAATTCACCGCAAGAAAACGGACTTTGGTTTCCTTTGTATCAATTTCAGAGCCGAAGGAGAAAACTGTGACACGCGGCACGTCGTACAAGTTCTCTCTACTGAACTAGACCATAATTAGGCAATTGTGGGAGATTGGGCATAACTTTTTCTTGAAGAATACAATTCAGGTCAGAACTATGGAATTCTAAAGAAGATTCAGAGGTCTACTACAGGGTTGAATATCAGATATTAAATATCATAAATAACATAGATAATTCAGTTTCAATATCGAGCTCCTCAAAAGCAAGAAAAAGGTGTGTGTTTTTTTTCGAATTGCATAAGTCTTATCTGAAAAATCAGTTTAAAGTGATTCCAAGGGCATATTGAAGCATATATATCAATATTGGGTTCTAAAATGCCACCTAAAAATAATTCAACACCAATTAATCCTTCAGAAGGCTCTAATATGACTCATGAAGAGGAAGAAGCACAACATGACATATCAAAATTACAAGAGCAAGTGCACCAAATTTCGCTCTCGCAAAGAGCAACAAAAAATGAAGTGGAAGTTTTGAAGAAAGGCGTGGAAGCTAAGATGGATGGTTTGAAGAAAGGCATGGATGGTTTGAAGAATGGCATGGAAGCTAATATGGATGAATGGAAGCTAAGATCGATGAAAAATGAAAGACAATATGGAAGAAATGAAGAATGACCTAAAAGCAGACATGGAAGGTTTGATGACAAGGTTAATACAAGAAATGATTCCTAATGACGGAAATATAGTATAGGAAACTCATGATGAGAAGAAAATAAATGTTAATCATGTTTTCATAAACTTTAATGTTGGATTGAAGAACCACCATATTCCAAAGATGGATATGAGGAAGTTTGATGGCAAGGATCCCATAACATGGATACTACAAATGGAGCAATATTTTGATCTAAATAATGTGCAAAACACACAAAAGGTATGCATTGCAACTTTACATTTAGAACAAAATACATTTGTATGGTATCTATGGCTTTTCTCTCGTTAAAAAATTGTCACTTGGTCAATTTTTACGAAGGAAATGATAGCACTTTATGAGGATACAAAAAGCAAAATCTTCTTTAGCCAATTGATAAATCTCAAACAAAAGGGTTCAGTGGTTGAACACATTGAGGACTTCCAAAAATTGAATATAAGGGTAACTGATATTGCTGAGGAACACAGGATTGATGTCTTCATAGGGACTTTAAAGGATAACATCCAACATGAAGTTCGTGTTTGGGAACATGATTCATTAGAGCTTGGCATTCAAGTTGGAAAGAAAAATTGAATGTAAAATTAGGGCGACAAGGAAGCCTACCACTCACATCTATAAAGATGGAAGTTTTGCTACTCCTAGACTTCCACAAACTACAAGGTTGACACCACAACAATTGGAAGAAAAAAGAGCAAAAGGTCTTTGCTAAAGTTGTGATAGAAAATACACTAAAGCTCATAAGTGTGCTGAGAATAAATTATTTTACATAGATTGTGAAGAGGAGGAAGAAAATGAACAAGAAACTTCAAAAGAAGAGGATATACACCAGGAGCCAACCCTAGAAGAAGAAGAAATGAGTCCGACCATATCGTGTAATGAATTGGCAAGAATTACCACTCCTCAAACTCTCAAGATAGAAGGACATATCAAGAAGAAAAAGGTAATAGTGTTGATTGATTTGGGTAGTACCCATAATTTTATTCATTGCAAGGTAGCCAACGAATTGAATTGTTTCCTATACCCAGCACCAGAATGTCAAGTGATGGTTGCAAATGAAGGAACTATAAATTTCTCTGGAAAATGACATAATATTAAGCTAACCATTGGTGAATATGTATTGAATATTCCAATGTTTTCCATTCCAATGGGAGGTGTTGATGTTGTACTAGGAGTACAATGGTTACAATCATTGGGGATGGTAACTTTAAATTTTCAAGAACTTTTCTTGAAAATTTTTTTGGAAGGAAAGGAAATCGAATTACGAGGTATTGAAGGGAAGCCAGGAAAAATAATAAGCTCTAATGTCATGACAAAGCTTCTGAAGAAAGAACAACAAGGTGTAATTGCACAATTCTTCTCACTATAAGTTCCAACATAAAAATCATCTATTTCTCCATATCTCCAAAAAATGTTGGACAAACATTCCAAGGTGTTTGAAACTCCCAAAGGACTCCCACCTATTCGTGATCATGATCATGCTATTCATTTGATTCCAGGAAGTGTTACTCCAAACATCAGGCCTTACAGATATCCTTATGTCCAAAAGAGTGAAATTGAACATATGATTGCAGAAATGTTAGAGGCTGGTATAATTCAACCTAGTCAAAGTTCTTTCTCTACTCTAGTAGTATTGGTGCACAAGAAGGATGGATTATGGTGCATATGTCCGGATTATAGGGAGCTCAATAAGCTCACTATTAAAGATAAATTTCCCATTCCTTTGATTGATGAATTATTGGATGAATTACATGAAGAAATTTATTTTACCAAGTTGGATTTTTGTTCAGGATATCATCAAATTAGAATGAATACTGAAAATATTCCGAAAACATCATTTCGAACTCATGAGGATCATTATGAATTTTTGGTCATGCCTTTTAGCATTACCAATGCACCTTCTACATTTCAAGGGTTGATGAATTCCATTTTCAAACCCTTAGAAAATTTGTGCTAGTATTTTTTGATGACATACTAATCTACAGTAGGTATTGGAAGGATCATGTTCAACATGTTGACAGGGTGCTCAAACTATTGGAGGAGAAACAATTATATGAAAAAACATCGAAATTTTTCTTTAGAGTACAAGAGGTGGAATATTTGGGTCATATTGTATCTCACGAGGGTGTTAAGGTAGACCCTAACAGAATTAAATCCATTAAGGAATGGAAAGTCCCCACAACCATAAAGAAGTTGCGAGGATTTCTCGAGTTAAAAAGGTATTGTCGCAAGTTTGTTAAGAATTATGGGAGAATAGCAGCATCTCTAACAACATTATTGAAGAAAGATGCATTTTCATGGACTCCTGAAGCAACTAAGGCCTTTGAACATCTTAAAGAGGAAATGTGCCTAGCACCAGTCTTAGCTATGCCATACATCACAAAAACCTTTATTGTGGAATGTGCGATGCCTCGAGAAATGGAATTGGTGTTGTTTTAATGCAAGAAGGAAGACCCATTGATTTTGAAAGTTGTCCAATCAAAGGAAAGTATTTGCAGAAAGCTATTTATGAGAAGGAAATATTGGCAATACTACATGCACTAAAGAAATGGCGAGCTTACCTAATAGGAAGACACTTCAAGGTAAAAACTAAACATAATAGTCTTAAACACTTTTTGGAACAAAGACTATCTTCAAAAGAGAAATAAAAATGGATCACAAAGAAGTTGGGTTATGACTTTGAAATAATCTACAAAATAGGGAAGCTAAATATTGTTGCAGATGCACTCTCAAGAAAGGATGAAGAGGTGGAAGCATTGCTTTGTGTCATTTCTATTATCCAACCACATTGGATAACCGAAGCAAGGGATGAATGGAAGAAGGACGAAGAAGTGTGGACACTCATTCAAAAGTTGCAGCAAGATCCTAGTACATCAGATTCATTTAGCTGGAAAAATGATTCCTTATGGTACAAATATCACTTATATATTTGCAAGAATTCCCAACTAAAACAAAATATTCTTTTGGAATTGCACACTTCTCCTTTGGAAGGACACTCGGGATTTTTAAAATTTTACCACAGGGTGAAGAAAGAATTTTTTGGGATGGCCTTAAATCTGAAATTCAAAAGTTTGTGGTGGGATGTTTGGTTTGCCAGAAAAACAAAGTTGAGACAATTAAGACGTCGGGTCTTCTACAACCTTTATCCATTCTAAGTCAACGTTGGGAGGATATTTCAATGGACTTTATCACAGGTTTACCTAAGTCTGAAGGAAAGAGTTTCATCATGGTGGTAGTTGATAGACTTACCAAGTATGCACACTTTTGTGCATTATCTCATCCGTTTAAAGTAATTATAGTAGCTACAACATTTATAGAAACAATTCAAAAGCTACATGGAAACCCAAAGACTATTGTAAGTGACAGAGATCCCATTTTTACTGGAAATTTTTGGACGGAATTATTTTCTTGTTTGGGTACTCAACTAGCTCATAGCTCAGCTTATCATCCTCAATCCAATGGTCAAACTAAGATAGTGAATAAATGTGTGGAAGGATATCTTCGTTTCTTTTTATCTGATAAGAAAACACAATGGGTAAAGTGGTTACCTCTCACTGAATGGTGGTCTAACACTTCCTTCCATACTGCAGTAAAATTGACCTAATTTATGGCACTTTATGGATATCATCCACTGTCCATCACATCTTCTTTAAGAGAAAAATCTAAGGTTAAAGTAGTGGAAGACCACATCAAGCATCAACAAGAAAATCTTCAACTCTTAAAGGATAACCTAAATTTGGCACAAAATCAAATGAAACAACAGGCAGATCAACATCATAGCGAGAGAAGTTTTGATGTGGGAGACTGGGTATTTACAGCTACAACCATACAAAAAAATGTCCCTCAAGCAAGCTAAGAAGGATAATAAATTATCACCAAAGTACTATGTTCCTTACAAGGTGTTGCAAAATATTGATACTATGGCATACAAATTGGTGCTTCCTACTACTTCGCGAGTGCATCCAGTTTTCCATGTTTCATGCTTAAAGAAGGTTATAAGGGTAAAACTTCCAATTAAAACAATATTTCCATAACTTTATTAGGAAGGATAAATCATATTGGAACCTACAACAGTCACTGAAACAAGAACTCGACAGCTACGAAATTGATTAATTTCAGAGTATCTCATAAGATGGAAGAACTTACCCACTAAATATTCTACATGGGAGGATGATAATTTTATACATAAGCATCCAGAGCTACTCAAGTGTTGAGGACAACACTTTTTTTAAGGATAGGGGCATGTTAGGTCCTATATTACTAGTATAGTCCCTTATTGTTGTTAGTGTAACCCCCTTATTGTTATTGTTGTACCCCTGTAACCCCAATATTGTCATTATTGTGCCCTTACATTATTATTGTTAGGTCAGCTAGGATTGTATTGTTAGGTCTCTATATTACTAGTTTAGTCCCTTATTTTTATTAGTGTATCCCTCTTATTGTCATTGTTGTACCCCTGTAATTCCAATATTGTTATGATTGTGCCCTTACATTATTATTGTTAGGTCGGCTAGGATTATATCGTGGCCCCATCGAATCCTATATATAGAAGGAGATTTTGGTCATTTGTATCATACAAGAATTGTTCATTTATGTAATGTAATGGAGGTTTCCCCCTCAAAATGGTTGAATTCTAAGGTGTTGATCTCTCTTTCCTTCTATTTTTGGAGCTGGTTTAATAACATTTGGTATCAGAGCTTTGGATTCTAGGGTTTTTCTACTCCAAACAGGTCATCGTGGAATTTTCGCTATAACTTTTTTTCAATGAAGGTTTAGAAGCTAAAAGTTTTATAGAGCAAAGAAAAACTCCTGAGGAATGTCGTGTAGAAATTTCAGATCTTGGTTCGCAATATTTTAGGAGATATGATCTGCGGAAGTTAAGGTTTTTTCAAGCTCGTTAATTTCACCTAAAAAGGGTCACTGTGGCATTTGTGCTATAACTTTCTTTCCACGAAGGTTAAAAAGCTTCAATTTTGACAGAGCGAGTCTTAAATCCTGTGGAACCTCCTGTAAAAATTTCAAATATTAGTTCACAATATTTTCGAAGATATGATCTGTGGAAGTTAGGCTTTATTCAAGCTCCTGCATTTCATCTCAAAGAGGTGACCGTGGTAAAATCATCATAACTCTCTCTCTAAGCGTCAGATTGGAATTTTGTAAAACATGGCCGCAAGTACACGAACTTTAGTTTCCTTTGTATCAATTTCAGAGTCAAAGGAGGAAACAGTGACACGTGGAACACTGTACAAGTTCGCTCTACTGAACCAGTTCATAATTAAGTCATTGTGGGAGATTGGGTATAACTTTGTCTTGAAGAATCCAAATCAGGTCAAACCTATGGCATTCAAAAGAAGATTCAAATGGATACTACATAACCAAATTTCAGATATTTAATAGCTGAAATCATAGAGATAATTCAGTTTCAATATTGAGCTTCGCAAAAGCAAGAAAAAGGTGTGTATTTTTTTCGAATTACGTAAGTCTTGTTTGAAAAATCAATTTGAATTGATTCCAAGGGAATATTTTAGAATAGATATCAGTATTGGGTTCTAAAACCACCCCTAAAAAGAATTCAACACTAATTAAGCCTTCAGAAGGCTCTAATATGACTCATAAAGATGAAGAATTGCAGCATGACATGTCAAAATTACAAGAGCAAGTGCACTAAATTTCTCTCTTGCAAAGATCAACAAAAAACAAAATGGAAGTTTTGAAGAAAGAGTGGAAGCTAAGATGGATGGTTTGAAGAAAGGCATGGAAGTTAAGATGGATGGCATGGAAGCTGGTATGGAAGCTAGGATGGATGACATGGAATCTAAGATCGATGAAAAAATGAAAAATGACATGGAAAACATGAAGAATGATCTAAAAGCGGACATAGAAGATTTGACAAAGTTGATACAAGAAATGTTTCCTAATGGCGAAAAGATACTAGAGGAAACTCATGATGAGAAAAAAATAAATGTTAATCATGATTTCATAAACTCTAATGTTGGATGGAAGAACCACCATATTACAAAGATGGATATGAGTAAGTTTGATGGCAAGGATCCCATAACATGGATACTACATATGGAGCAATATTTTGATCTCAATAATGTGAAAAACACACAAAAGGTACGCATTGCAACTTTACATTTAGAACAAAATACATTTGTATGGTATCGATGGCTTTTCTCCCATAAAAAAATTGTCACTTGGTTAATTTTAAAGGAGGAAATGATAGCGCATTATGAGGATACAGAGAGCAAAACCTTCTTTAGCCAATTGATAAATCTCAAACAAAAGGGTTCAGTGGTGGAGCACATTGAGGACTTCCAAAAATTGGTTATAAGGGTAAATGATATTCCAAAGGAACACAAGATTGATGTCTTCGTAGGGAATTTAAAGGATAACATCCAACATGAGGTCCACATTTGGGAACCTGATTCATTGGAGAAGGCATTTAGGTTGGCAAGAAACGTTGAATGTAAAATTATGGTGATAAGGAAGCCTACCACTCACATCTACAAGGATGGAAGTGTTTCTACTCTTAGACTTCCACAACCTACAAGGTTTACACCACAACAATTGGAAGAAAAAAGAGAAAAATGGCTTTGCTATAGTTGTGATAGAAAATACACTAAAGGTCATAATTGTGCTGAGAAGAAATTATTTTACATAGATTTTTAAGAGGAAGAAGAAAATGAACAAGAATCTTCAAAAGAAGAGGAAGAAATGAGTCTGACCATATCATGTAATGCATTGGCAGGAATTACCACTCCTCAACCTCTGAAGATAGGACATATCAAGAAGAAAAAGGTAATAGTGTTGATTGATTTAGGTAGTACGCAGAATTTTATTCATTGTAAGGTAGCCAAGGAATTGAATTGTTTCCTATACCCAGCACCATAATGTCAAGTGATGATTGCAAATTGAGGAACTATAAATTTCTCTGAAAAATGCCATAATATCAAGCTAACTATGGGGGAATATGTATTGAATATTCCAATATTGTCCATTCCAATGGGAGGTGTTGATGTTGTACTAGGAGTACAATGGCTTTGGGGATGGTACCTTTTAATTTTCAAGAATTTTTCTTGAAATTTTTTTTAGAAGGAAAGGAAGTCAAATTACAGGGTATTGTAGGGAAGCCGGGAAAGATAATAAGCTCTAATGTCATGAAAAATCTTCTGAAGGAATAACAACGATGCGTAATTTCACAATTATGCTCACTAGAAGTTCCAACATCAAAATCATCTATTTCTGCAGATCTCCAAAAAGTATTGGACAATCATTCCAAGGTGTTTGAAACTCCCAAAGGACTCCCACATATTTGTGATCATTATTATGCTATTAATTTGATTCCAGGAAGTGTTCCTCCAAACATCAGGCTTTATATATATCCTTATGTCCAAAAGAGCGAAATTGAACGCATGATTGTAGAAATGTTGGAGGCTGGTATAATTCAACCTATTCAAAGTTCTTTCTCTGATCTAGTAGTATTGGTGCACAAGAAGGATAGATCATGGCGTATGTGTCCGGATTATAGGGAGCTCAATAAGCTCACCATTAAAGATAAATTTCCCATTCCTATGATTGATGAATTATTGGATGAATTACATGGAGAAAATTATTTTACCAAGTTGGATCTTCGTTCAAGATATCATCAAATTAGAATGAAGACTGAAGATATTCTAAAAATAGCATTTCGAACTCATGAGGGTCATTATGAATTTTTGGTCATGCCTTTTGGCCTTACCAATGCACCTTCTACATTTCAAGGGTTGATGAATTCCATTTTCAAACCCTTCGTTACAAAATGTGTGCTAGTATTTTTTAATGATATACTAATCTACAGCAGGTCTTGGAAGGATCATGTTCAACATGTTGATAGGGTGCTCAAACTATTACAGGAGAAAAAATTAAATGTAAAAAACATCCAAATGTTTCTTTGGAGTACAAGAGGTGGAATATATTGGTCATATTGTATCTCACAAGGGTGTGAAGGTAGACCCTAACAAAATTAAATCCATCAAGGAATGGAAAGTCCCCACAACCATAAAGCAGTTGCGAATATTTCTCCGGTTAACAGGGTATTATCGCAAGTTTGTTAAGAATTATGGGAGAATAGCAGCACCTCTAACAACATTATTGAAGAAAGATGCATTTTCATGGACTCCTGAAGCAAATAAGGCTTTTGAACATCTTAAATAGGCAATGTGCCTAGCACTGGTCTTGGCTACGCCAAACTTCACAAAAACCTTTATTGTGGAATGTGATGCCTTAAGAAATGGAATTGGTGTTGTTTTAATGCAAGAAGGAAGACCCATTTCTTTTGAAATTCGTCCAATAAAATGAAAGTATTTACGGAAAGCTATTTATGAGAAGGAAATGTTAGAAATACTACATGCACTAAAAAAATGGCAACCTTACCTAATAGGAAGACACTTCAAGGTAAAAACTAATCATGATAGCCTTACTACAAGGAAAAGACCCTCTATTGGAGGTTATAAAGGAAGTTTTTAGTGTTATAAAATTGGCCAAAATTGTCAAAAAAACATTTTCTACAACATTTTTTTATGGTTACGGAGGTTTTGGTGGAGCTTTTAACGGAAATTCAACACAACTAAAAAAAATGGGCAATCAGAGGTTATTACAGATGTTTTTTTCATCAGTGCGCTACTCTAACTTGAACACACCGGTGTATACACATAGAAGGCGCCCCGGGGCGGTCGAAGCAAAATTCACCAGGCTGTTAAGGTATAAAACCACACCAGGCGTAGTGTTGGTGATACAACGCATGTAGCGGTTCTAATTGGTCTTGGAATTTGTGTGGTGACCGTAGGTCGTATCAATGCACCAATGCGTAGACATATAGAAACACACCGGTGCGTAGTATCACAGAAAGGCACCGAGATTTATAATTGGTATCGGTATTCTTGCGTTGCCCATAGGTCGTACAAATGCATCGGTGCTTATAGACACTTAAACGCCCCGGTGTGCAGTATCACACAAACGCACCAAGATTTATAATTGGTATCGGTATTCGTGTCGTGCCTATAGTTCGTACAAATGCACCAATACTTATAGACACAAAAACGCCTCGGTGCATAGTATCACACAAACGCGCCGAGATTTATAATTGGTATCGGTATCTGTGCGATGCCCATAGGTCGTAAAATGGCACTGGTGCATATAGAGACATAAATACAGCGGCACGCCGTGCCGCACAAATGCCTCGATATTTTTAATTGGTTTTGGTATTTGTGCAGTGCCCATAGGTCGTAAAAACGCACCGGTGCACTTAGGAATACAAACGCACCGGTGTACAGTAACTGACATGCACCGATTTTCATTTTGTAGTTTTTAGAAACATTGACCTGTGACAGTGCAATTATTATGATAGTTTTAAATTAATTATTCATCAAAAGTCAACACATCTTATAACAATATTCATATTAATTAAATTTTTATTAATGCATTTGAATGTGATGTTTGGATTAATTTGTTATATCATATCATAATTATTGTGGTTTTTTAAAATTCATTATTCATCAAAAGTCGACACATATATATCTTATAACAATATTCATATTAGTGCATTTGAGAACGACAATGGAGAACACAATAGAATAAATTAAAACATATTTTATTATATATATGAATAAGACATTCTTTGTCATACAAAATGGGACAGTTATTGGTATCCCTTGAATTGTTGTCAGTGCTAGAGCTACTACCATGACTTGGGTTATTTTCAGGAATTTTTTGTTCACGGTGTTGATTGTTTTCTTCCTCTTCACCTTCCATCTAAAAACATAAAATAAATTGTAATGAGTGTATATACATTGGTGAGAATAATGAAAATTGCAATATTAAATAATATACATCAATGTAAATCGAAAATAAATTACGTACCAATGCAACAATTGACTCATAAACTATACACATTCTTTCAAAACCATGTAACATGCCATCTTTCAATATTTCATCTATTGGCACAGTTCCATACTTTCTTTCCTACAAGTTTTATACCCCATAACAAATCATATATTTAATGTAAAAGATTTATTTTTCTATTAATTATAGACGGAGCTAAGTAAAACAAGATCGATAGATGCTTACAAATTCCACAATTAAGCTCTGATATACCAACATATACGCACAACCCATATTTAACCCAATTTCAATCAATTCCTCTGATGGTTCTTCTTTGTATGTTAGCACCTGTTGGAAGACATGCAATGATGATTTTTGTAAAACAACTTTAAAAATACAAAAATGAAATCTAGTTAAGTTGTTATAAGGAAGTAACAATTACTCACAAACTTAGATATCAATCCTTCTCTTCCTTTTCGTCCTGTTTTATGTGCTGAATGGGTTCCATTTTATTTTTCTTTTATACAAGAAAATACTTGAAAATTAATATTTAATGCTAAATTGTTTATTTATTGTACCTAATGATCCAAAAAATTCAATGATTAAATATTACATTTGAAGCACGTTGTTGTTGAGATGGCTCCTCTCGCGATGCAATTTTGTCCATTTCTTTGACCATCTCCTTGTACACCTTTTTGGACATTCCTACTAGCATATTTATGATATCAGCTCGTTCATCTTTTGAGATTTTCATAATCTTCCTAAAAATGTAACATGACAATAAACTATTTAATTTTTATATTGATATATGAAAAGTAAGTATAACAAAAGTGATATTTATAAATAATTCTAGACAAACATTTAAAGGAATATTACTTTTTCATTGATTCTTTTTTGTTGTTGTACGTTTTTGCTATTAAAATTCTGACATGCCTCATTGACTAATTCTCTGGAAACTCTTCCTATATTTTAGATTAAATTTAGTTCTTCGAATCATTTTATTGGTTTTGTATTGTAAGTGGAAAGAACGTCTATACATTCGTTTCAATAGATCCCTCAAACTTTTGTAAAAGCTTTTCCCCCTTTCATTAACCTCCAGCACTACTCTAGATGAGCTAAGGAGCAATTCATTTTCATTTGCATGTTCTATTTTTTTCTTTTTTTAGAACAAAATTTTTTTTCTGAGTTGTTGGTCCCTGTAGAACATTAAAAAAAAGTGAATTAATAGACTGTTTGACACATGTTATCTAATAAATTTAATTATATTATTAATGAAAACTAAAAAAAGAAACTCATATTGGATCGATAGTATTTTTTCATTCACCTGATTCATCCTTTTGCAATTTTTCCATCAAGATTTTATGCTCTTCTGGTCCTAGATAAAAAATAATCTTATCTAGCTTCGTCATTTTGTGGCTTTGCATGATACACAGTAAAAAATACATATTAGTTAAACTTACATATAGTTCAAAAATAATATTTTTTGTAAAGAATTTACAAATAACTTGTCTTCTTTGCTTTTCTTGATGTGTTATCAAAATTTTTGTTACTTGATCTCTTGTCAGTCATTTATTTATCAATATCAAACCTGTACCATATCATTCATTAATATATTTATAAATGAATTTTCAACTTTTCAAGCAAAAAAAAATCTCAAGAAACCGGTGCGCCATTCATGGTGTACGCACCGACACCGGTGTGTGGGTGTCTTATAAATGCACCGCACAAAAAGTATAATAGAACATATGGTGCTCTATGTCAACAAGGTGCACCGGTGCGTTACATGTCAATTACCGCACTGATTAACCATGATAAAATAATAAAAATCGTCCAGTGTTAGTTTTTGTAGCATAAACTGGTGCCATATTTTACATATGGCGCACTAATTAAAAAAAATTGTTTTTTTAATTTTTTATCACATTACTTATGTGGTGCGCTTGTACAATACAGAGCACCAATGCGCTAGGTTACGTCGGGTGCACCGATGAAAAAAAAATTGTTTTTTTTAAATTCGCGCAAGGGGCGACATGGATTGGGATCTGACTATGCAAATCATCCCGTCGGTTGGATGTCTTAGGCCTATATTTAGCAGTACAAATCCTATAAATATAAATTGAAAAGCCCTAATTCTAAAATCACAGAAAGAGGGAGAAGAAAGGGCAGAAACAAAAAGAATGTAAGGTTTGTATTTTTTGAAAGTTTTTTTTTTTAATCGAAACAGAACGTTCACGGTGCGCCATAATGAAATAGCGCACCGGCTGCATATTTTACAAATGGCGCACTGAGAAAAAATATTTTTTTTTTCTTTTTTATCACAGTAATTGTGTGGTGCACTGGGATAATAGAGCGCACTGGTGCGCTCAGGTACACAGGGCGCACCAAACAAATTTTTTATTTTTATTTTTAATTTACGCAAGGGCCGACATGGATTGGGATCTGACTATGCAAGTCGTCCCATGGGTTGGATGTCTTAGGCTTATATTTAGCAATACAAACCCTATAAATATAAATTGAAAAGCCCTAATTCTGAAATCACAAAAACACAAAGAAGAAAGGGCAGAAACAAAAATAATGTAGGGTTTGTTTCTAAAATGGATCTTTTTTTTGCGAAACAGCATGTTCGCAATGTGCCATATGTTACATATGTCGCACTGATAAAAACATATTTTGTTTTTTTGTTTTTTATCACTATACTTTCATGGTACACTGGTATAACAGAGCGCACCGATGCACTATGTTACGCAGGGCGCACCGAGGAAATCTATTTTTTTTTTAATTCACGCAAGGGCCGACATGGATTAGGATCCGACTATGCAAGTCATCCCGTGGGTTGGATTTATTATGACTATAAAAACCCTATACATCTAAATTGAAAATCCCTAATTCTGAAATTACAGAAAGAGGGAGAAGAAAGAGCGAAAACAAAAAGAATCTATGGTTTTTGTTTCTAAAAATAGATTTTTTTTTAATTGTTTCTAAAAACTACATAAAAGGTAAAAAAAACAATAAACTTTGATTTTTTTCTTTTAATGCATAAAAAAACTGTAGAAAATTTTTAAAAAAAAAACAATAAAATTTGATTTTTTCTTTTACTGCAGAAAAAAAGTAAAATAAAACAATAAACTTTACTCACGTCGTTTGAAATTCTATGGTACAAGGTTTGAATCACCAGAGATTTGGAATTCTGATTGTCTGAATACTTCTGTTCGAACGTATTTCCCTGCTCCACAGTGCTCTGGTGCTCTGTTTTCTCCAGGTATGTATCCTACAAATCTCTAGCTGAAAATATTTGCAAAAATAGTGAAATAATGAAAAGTGTTTAGTATTTAAAGAAATGTTTTATGAAATTAGATTTTCAAAAATATTTTTCCATCCATTTTTCAATTTACCGCTTTTTTTCACTTAAAGAAAATAGGGTTGTGCCTTTTTTATTTGCGGTAATTCGTCGCCGGTGCATCCCTTAATCGAACCGCACCGGTGCGTCGGGTTATAAAATGGCACCGGTGTTCATTATCAAAAACGCACCGGTGCGGTTATCTGTACATTACGCACCTAAATTACATTTAGATTTGTGCACCAAAATTTATTATTGTTTTGCTCAAATGTAGGGAGAAAAAATCAAATATTATATGGAATGGACAATTATTCAAAATCCAGTTCGTTCCATAATATTTCTCAAAGTCCATCGCGGAGTTCTCCCTATCCATCTAGAGACGTAATATTTACTTCATATTTGTTTTATATTTTCACTATCTAATTGAATTTATGTTTTTTATCCATGCAGTCAATCATGCACAACTTGATTAAATTTATAATGTATACAAATTTGTAGGTCCATGCAGATTCAGCATCGAGTTCAGATACACAAAATATTCAAACTATTCCAAAACGTCGGAAGTTCTTATCAGGAGCTACATACTGCAAGGTTCATTTGGTAGATGAAAGTGGACAACCACTTCACCCTGCTAATTGTAACAAATTGCATCTTCTAGCCACAATCCCAACACAATGATGGTAATTATAATCATAATTGTTTGGTATATATATATTGATTAATATGTAATTATTTCAATGTCAAACCAATTTATAATCATGCAATATTGTCAACGTGGTTACTAATTGATATTATATATTTTGTACTAATCATGTTCAAATAAGTTTTTTTAAATTATTAGGATTCTAGTGATGATGAACAACCTAGCTACCATCTTCCATTGCATAGCATGAACATGTCAAATCAAGAGAAGATTGAATTAAGAGAAAAAATCGGAGAGGAATGATACCAAGAATGGTTGAATCAACCACTGATTCAATTCCCGCTACGTCCATATTCACCAATTAGGAATGACTACAGCAATAGTAGTTCTTCACAAGTTGGCAATGGAGGCAATCAAATAGAGGTTGGTATGGATGATTATTAAAGTGATACGGATGCCATAGAGACAATGTTGTTAGATTCATTCCAAAACGATGATCAGCTAGGGGATGATGCTCATATAGCTGACACCTTTTTCGAAAGCCTTAAATTTGCTTCCACCACCCCTCTCTTTGGACCTGGCGATCAGTCAAAGTCTACCCAGTTGGGGACAATGATGTTGTTGTACGACTTGAAAGAAAATTTTGGCTTGTCAAATGCATGTTTCTTGGAACTTTGAGGTAAGTTACCATAAAGTAATCCCTTATATAAATTTGAAACATCATCAGTACACTGCAATGAACATTACAAATGGTAAATTTTATGAACGTTAATAAATATATCGACATTAATGTAAATTTATTAATATATTTTTCCATGATCACCAACTACAGGTTATTCAAAGATAAGGTTCTTCCGAGTGATAATGTCTTGCCCGGTAGCTGCGAAGAGGCAAATAAATTGTTGAAAATGTTGGGTGTTGAGTACATATCATATCATGCATTTCCAAATGATAGTATTCTATATAGAGGAGAATATACATACAAATAGATGTGTCCGAAATGTGGGCATGACAGGTATGATAAATCAAAAAAGAAGGGTAAATCACGTACTGGTCCTCCTTTTAAGATATTGAGGCACATGCCTATAATCCCAAGGATTCAAAGGCTCTTTCGTTGCAAAGAATTAGCTATGTTGCAGGGATGGCATGCCTCACACAGAATTGAGTTGGGAGTTATGTGAATCCCAACTGATTTAATAGACATGAAGAAAATAGAGGATACATGGCCCAAAAAATTCAAGGATGAAGTACGAAGTCTACGACTTAGCATAGCCATGGATGGCGTCAACCCATATTCCCTCCAGAACACCAACTATTCTACTCAGCATAGCCATGGATGGCATCAACCCATATTCCCTCCAGAACACCAACTATTCTGTTTGGCCTGTAATAGTGATCAATAAAAATATCCCCCCATGGTTGTCAGTGAAGAATGAACATCTTATGTTGGCTCTCATAGTCCCTAGTAGAAGACAAGTGAAGAATATGGATGTCTACTTACAACCATTGGTAGATGAATTGAAGGAATTATGGGATGGGATAAATGTATACGATGTATCAAGACCCATCACAACAGAGAGGAGTTTTACGTTGTATGGCATATGTGCTTACACGACACATGATCATAATCCAGGCTTAGGAGTTTTTTCTGGTATATTACATGTTTAATTTATTGATTTGTTTATATACGTAACAGTATTATTTCACATATTAGTTATTTAATTCGTTGTAATATTTGTTCTAATCTTCATGATATTCTTTAACGTGCCATGCATATTAATTAATGTATACAAATATAATCTCGCAGGTCTTGTAACAAAATGGTATTGTGTATGTAAATGTTGTGGACCTTCTCTGAAAGCTAGATGTTCCAAGAACCTATGAAAGCCACTGTATGATTGCTCCAGGGTATTCCTACCAGAAGAACATCCTTACAGAATATAAGCATCTGCTTTCAATGGTAAATGAGAGAGAACCCAAAGGCCTCCAATAATGACACTAGATGAATGACTTAGAGCATATGAGAGAGAGAAGGAGAAGGAGTTCATAGAAATGTTTGATTCAAATGGGGAGCCTATGTTCGATGATCCAGATTTCTTCGACGCCTATGTTGAGAAATTTCCCATTGGGATGAAAAGGGAATCTATCTTTTATGATCTCCCATATTGGGAGCATCTTCAGATTTCCCACTTATTAGATCCCATGCATATATTTAAAAATGTTTCATCTTATTTATGGAGGCAAATATCATCGAAACAAACTGACACATTGGCTGCTAGGAAAGATCTTATTACTTTAAAAACTAAAAAGAAACATTGGCCAAGATGTTTAGAAAGTACTGGATCAGAGGCAAGCACTGGTCCCTCCAATTCATGGTTTTTCAAAGAAGGTGATGTCCCATGGATTTTAAAAAAAGATGATATATCTTTAGCAAATGAAGTTATAATAGATGTGAGGGTGCCAACTTTATACGAGTCTTCACTATGGCGCTGCTTCACTGTGGATGACCATTTGTCGGGGTTGAAATCGCATGACCATTTGAATCTTCTAAGAGTACATATAATGTCAAAAGCGTGATTTTATTATTTGTTATATTAATAAATTTTATCCCATGCGGGGATCATAAAACATAACTAATTTTGTATATTATTGCACGTGTTTATAACTTTGCAGTGTCATTATCCTTTGTTCCTGCGTGGGTGCGTGAAACATGAATTCCCTCAAGACTTAGGACGTGCCATATCTAAATTATCTGCATTTGTACATTGGATCACCTCAAAGGAGATTCATGTGGCTGGCATTCCACAGTGACGTCAAGAGATAGTTGAGATTGTTTGTATTTGTGAGAAATAACTGCCGATGAGTTTCATGGACTTACAGGTTCATCTTATAATCCACTTAGTAGATGAGGTTGAATTAGTTGGGGTGGTTTCTTGTCATTGGATGTTTTTCTTAGAGAGGTACATGAAGAAATTGAAAGGTTTTGTTTGACAAAGGGAAAAACCTGAGGGGTCTATGGCAGAGGGGTACATATCTTATGAGTCTTTCTATTATGCTAGTGAATACATCAAGAAGATCGAAAACAGACTAGGTGCGTTGATTTGGGGTGATGAAAGGGATGAAGACAAAAGAGAAGGGGAGTTGCTCCAAACAAGTGGAAAAAAGTGCTTGATAAAGAGTAAGCGACTAGTATTTTTCAAATTTACAAAAAGTAATAAATATTCATGTTGAACTTCGATATAATGTATATTTTGATCTCTAAGTACTATATAATGTTGGTTTGATTTCATCAGCGAATGCAGAAATTGAAACAATCAATAAATTTGTTCTTTACAATTATGAGGCGACACAACCGTGGGTCGCACTGTACGAACAAAAGAGGATAAAATGGGATAGTGACAGGAAATAATTCAGGCAGTTGAATCGTAGAAGTGTGCCTTATCCTGATCATTTAAAAGAAAATATGCCAACAATATGCCCAAACAGTTAGGTTTTTTACCAAGTCAGAATGAAATACAATGCTACTGGTCGTTACCCGCGTGCTGAAGAGGATGCGCTAAACGTAGGGATTGGGTGCAGCAACTCAGTAATTATATTTTTAATTTATATGTAAATTTGAAACTTATATTAAGACATCTACATTTCATATTTTAACTGTTGGATTATTTTAAGACACATGACACTATGATTTTTTTAACTTTTTTATAATAGGTGCATTTGTTCCCATCTATGTGGGCATATGGACACCATTTTCGCACAAAAAATGTTGATGCTGGAAACATCACACAAGACTGTGGAGTGGAAGTCGATTTCGATCAATCTAGTCGATCTAGCCACCGTGATCAAAACCTAGTATGAGGGACGTTAGGTTACGTCGGAAAGATACAAGAGATCATTGAATTTTATTTCTCTTCTTTCCAATGTGTTATTTTTAGGTGCAAGTGGTGGGACACCTTTGATCAGAATAATTTAAAGGAAGATCGCAATAGTAGGCTAATATGTATCAACTCTAGAAAGATGTGGCATGAAGCTAAGGAGCCCTATGTTTTCCCTAAACACTGCAACCAGGGGTTTTTTTTACCCAGATGTGTTGGATAGGGATTGGTGGTTCGTATTGACACATGACCCTAGATCAAAACACATTTTTGAGAACAATAGTGTTATCATGCCATGTGAGCTAGAAGATAATGAGGGTGATCATGAGAACCGAGAGTAATATGGTACATGTGTTATTTCATTAATATTTATACTTTTTAATATGAGTTTTTCAAAACATTATAATATGTATTTTGAATTAATTGGTAATTTGCATTGTGTTAATGTTAAAATCAATAATTCACTTGATAATTATTTGCAATTATGTTGATCTCAAAAACAATGGCGTACTGTACTCTTTTTTTTTAATCTAAGATCATAATAAAATAATGATAATTCTAAAGTATATGAATTTATTTGCATTATTTTCTAAACTTTATTATTTTACAATAAATCATATTATTCTAGATTTATTATTTTACAATTATTTAAAATTTACAAATTTACAAATTTAAAATTTTTAACAAATTCATTTCACATTACTACAATTAAAATTTTACAAATATTTTACATACAGTTACAATTACAATTTTACAATTTTACAATTTCACATACAATTACAATTACAATTTTAGAATTTTACATACAATTACAATTTTACAATTTCAATCAATTCACAGTAATACAATTAAAATTTTAAAAATATTTTAGATACAATTAGAATTAAAATTACAATTACAGTTTTACAATTTCACGTGCAATTACAATTACAACTACAATTTTAGAATTTTACATATATACAATTACAATTTTACAAATTAAAAAATTACAATTACCATTACAATTTTACAAATTTACATATATACCATTATAATTACAATTTTAGAATTTTACATACAATTAGAATTAAAAATATTACAATTTTACAATATCATGATCATTTAGTATTAAATTAATTAATAAACATCACATTCATGATAACCATCATACAAACATCATATTTGAATAAAAAACACATTCAAAATCGCTAGCATCATCATGATCATGATCATCTAACAAAACACAATTAACATTATATATTAACATGTTCATCACAACACAAACATCAAATATACATCTCATGACAATTAACTCATGCTATCATCACATACAAATTAAATTCACATATCTAACATGACCTAACAATATACACATCATGATTATCTTGACATGTAATTAAATTAGCGCAACATGACATAAAAATACATGGACCATATATATATATATATATATATATATATATATATATATATATATATATATATATAACTGAATAATGTTAAAAATATACAATTGTAATATAAATTTCATGGATCAACTGGTGGTAGTACAACATCAATATTAGTACTAGTGGAGGCCTACTCAGTCAATGGTGTAGCCTCGATGGTCGATGGTCCAGCCTACTCATGATCATGAGTACTAATGGATGCTGCAGCCTGCTCACTGGACGTGGCCGATGGTCCGGCCTCATCTCCATGATGACTGCTACTGGATGCTAGTGGAGGCTCATGCTCATCTGATGCGGTGCAAGGTGAACAATCATGAGATGAAGAGTCGCTGCTAGTGGATTGTCCATCACCTGCTATGTCATGACCACGCCTATAACGTTCAACAATCCTTGTCAGTCGTGTACAAGCTGTCATAACTCCTATGAAATTCTGCATTAGGTTGTACATGTCACGCGCCATGCCTCTCCACATCTGTAATAGCCTATCATCGGCCTCTATGTCTCTGTAATGAGTGGGCCTGATGCCCACCTCAATAATCAATGGACTGAGTTGGTCGCCCAACTCCATCCGATATCTAGCATCATGTTTGTTAGCAACCTATGATATAGGGGTCATAATTTTGATTTGGCTATTCATAATCTTGTAAATCTATACATGCTTTGCCTTCTGCAAGTTGTATTCACATATTTTGTAAAAAAATCAAAAAAATTTAAAAAAATCAAAAAGAGGGTAAAAAGTCCTAAAAGAATAATCAAAGGACTTAGAAAAAATTAAAGACCCCAAAAGAAAAATGAATAAAACATGAAAGTGAGCAAACATAAATTCCACTAATTTTTACTTTTTGACTATGGCAGAGTGTCAATAAATGTCATAGTCCATGATGAGTTAAACAATTTAATCTTAACTTCTCATTGTTTCAATTTCACTTGTTGCAGATAGAGAATAATGAGTTGTCATGCTGCTTAATCATGAAAATTCAGTAGTTAGGTAGAGAAATAAATGAATCCAACAGTTTAAACTAGATTCTTGGATGAAATAAGTGTAGAATTAGATAGTTTTACTTGCTTTCAGAAAAAATAATGCTGTGAAGCTTGCTAGCCTAAATGCACCTTACTACAAAGGAAAAAAAAAATGTTAGCATGGTAAGATGGGTAAGTAGAAGAAGGTGAAAATATCCCAATGTAAATATCATTCATCATAGGCTTCAAAATAACTAACTTCCCCTTCTCATAGTCATGAAACATTCTAAACTATCAGTCAGAAAGGCTCAAGGCATTTCCTTGACTTTTGTTGGGACCGGACCCAAGGCTCTATGACTGATCAGTTAAAAGTGTGAAATTCTATATTAATCCCTAAAATCACTACATTACCATTCATGCATTCATCCCTTTGAATAATCCTAAGTAAAGCACCATTTTTACTTAAAGGCATTATAATTCCCATTTTATTAACTTCCTACATCATTTGAAAACAATAAACCCTCAAAATAACATTATATTATAAGTTAAGTGATAAGATCAATCGCAAATTATCTTGTAAAATTCACTTTACTTGTTAAGATTATGTGTTTTGAGTATACTATTCCCTATTTTCATATTAATTCTAATTTATATATTAAATCCGTATATAACAACCTTTTCCTATTAAATAACTCCTTTTTATATAATAAACCCACTTATTTTAACTTAAGCCAAAGTTATTTATTCCCACATGTTTTAATAAAAGCCCCCCTTATAACCCCTTTGGCTTAGTTTATCTATATATAAATATCCCGCCCCCTATGGTAGTTAAGTCAACCCGATTTAATTCACCATATAATAAAATATATGAGAAAAATCTTAAAACATGTCTTATATGTGTTTTAAACAAAAATTCCCCGAAGTTTTATTCAAACTAATCTTCAATAGAAATAAACCATTTCCTTGCATATTTTCCCCCGACACCCTTAAACTAAGGTTAAATTCATAACTTAACCCCTTCCCCGCAATGTATATTCCATTTTATCAGTCCCTAACCTTGGTTAAAATCCTGATTAACCTTCACGATCACCTTTTCCATTGGAAAAGTCATGTTTTATAGATAAAATCCATCATAAACCCTTTTCCCATCGGATTCACTTTTGACCCTTTGATCCCCAAAATCTGTTTAAATCAAACGGTTATAAATCTACGCGATAGTTCAATACATTTTTATCTCTCCCCATCATGCTTGATATCAACCGTCTAATCTTCTTTTGTTTCCAAGATCTACGGCCCAAAGTGAACCCGATAACCGATCTTCCCCCGCACCTTCCCTTTTAATCCCGATCGTTCATTTCCCAAAGCCAAATCCAACGGTGACAATACATTTTCGCGCCCAAAAAGTAATCGATGGATGTTTTAGAAAAGTCACGCGAAATGGGTGGTTTTCCCAAACCACCCCGCATCGACGTGTCACAATCCTATTGTATCGCGTTCAAAAAGCAATTTACCGCTTACACCGTTTGATCCGCGCGAATACCACCTAGTGGTATTTCAAAACCACTCCCGCCCAAACTATGAGTTAATATAATTCGACTATGGTTTAGACTATGGTTAATTTAGAAAAACTCATAGTTTTCAATGAAATTTCACTTATTTGGCACTTTAAACCTATGAACCTTCCGCTAAGCCCATTTTTCATCGAACTATCAGCATTTGTGCGCCATTATACCCTGAGAGCTTGTGCATAGCCTTTTCATCATTTTGAAAACCTACCAGCGCTATTTTCGAGCCAATTACCCTACAATTCAACCAGGAAGTGCTACATTACCCTCTGAAAGACCAGCTTTGCAGAATTGAAGACTGAACGCGACTGCGAAACATCTTCAACCACGATTATACATGTTTCAAGGTATTTTTCATCAAAACTTATCCACTGAACTTCAATTTCTAAAGGAAAAACACCAAATTATTTGTTATTCTCTAAAAATATCCTGAATTTCCCATATTTAAATTGCAAAAAACATCCATAGTATAGGGGAAACTCTGTCAAATTTTCCCCATAATCCCTAATTGCCGTTTTTTGCAACTTTTATCCATATCCTGGTCTTTTCCATTGTTGTAATTGATCGTAACTTACTTTCTAATAATTAAAACCTTCTTTCAAATCCAAAATCCTGCTCAGAACCCTATTTACCAGAGAAGTTCTCCAAGAAGCCCTTGTTTCCAATAAAAGAGCTCAGTAAACAGTCTAAACTTGCTCTGCTCAATTAAAAATGACAAACAAACAAGTAACCCCTAAAGGAGGAGGTCCAAAGCCTCAAAAGAGACCCTCTGCTAAAACTCCTCTGCCTGAATCTTCCAAAATTGATAAACCTACCCTTGTACTCACTGTAGATTCAACAGAAGTTGTTAGGCCTGTTCAACCTCCTGTTATCTCACAAGAAAATAGACCTTTGGTTGACCTTGACTACAGAATAATGGACCCTTCATTAGAGTTCAATTTTCTTGATGTATATAACTGGATTTTTGGTAAATCAGTAGAGAAATATGACAAAGATATACTAGTTTGGGATTCCAATTTGCCAAAATATATTGTTCCTCAAACTCATCCATCCCCTGATTTTGTCAGATTGTGTCAATCCTTTTATCTTCTGGACCAAAGATGCATTGTGAATAAAGATAGAGAGGTCTTGTTTTACATCAATCAATAATCTATAAACTCTATGCTAAAATTGAACCTTGATCCCAATGCTGCTTCATTATCCATAGAGGAGTTAACTCAAAATTACCTAGAGCTTGATTTTGCTTCTAAATTCAAAGTCTTCCAGACTTTTTGTCCCAAGCAAGTTCATATCCCCAAGCTTAATCCTCCATTTGATACCTTTTATTTTCCAGATGAAACAAGGAAAATTGTCTCAATGCTATCATTCATACTAAGATACACCAGTGATGAATTCACTGATGTGGCTATCTTAGGTTTTTTTTCAACTCTAAGTCCTGGTCAGTCCCCTTCCATAGTGTACAATTTTTCTAAATTCATTGCAGAAAACATGAATTATCAGTTATCTAGATTGTCAAAAAAAGGAGTCTTCAGATACACATCATATCTACTTCACCTCTTTTTGTATTATCAAGCAGATAAATTTCCCATTGAATTTTAGAAAGTGGATCCAGAAGGAAATGTTCTTTCAGTTGTGTTTTGGTCATCAATCCTAATAAAATGGAACAGGGAATATAGCTTTTCAGATTTCAATGACATGTTTTTAGTGCCTGCTATGAATCTATTGAAAAAAGAGCAGACACCTAGAATCAATGAAGAGACAAAGAGAATTCTACAGCTATTTGAGAGCTGTAAAACAAGGGACTGGTATTTATACAAAAGTTACACAGAAATCAGAGTATATGGTGCACTCCTGGCTCCATATAAACTACCAAGATTTGTTACAACAAGGATATTTTCCTTCGAGTATTGTAGGCAGCTATTAAATGCAGATGAAATCAATTTCATAGCTTCCAAGAAAAAGACTCAGTTTAAGCTAAAAAATCAAATTGGGCCATTTATTGTAAATAACAGAGAAGCAGCCAATGAAATCAATGTCAAGTTGAAAGAGTATAAATTCTCACATAGTTTCATGTGTAATTATGATCCACAAGGTATTTTAAGCACAATAAGAGTGAAATGCAAGTTGTCTGTCTTCTTGCATGATTCCAAGCCCCATATTGAAAAGTATGCCAACAAACTTGAATGGGAGCCCAACACTCTATTTGATGATGATTCACAGGAAATGCAGGGAAACAGTGGCAAGGGTAAGCAAGTTGATCAAACACAGGTATTGACAGTGAATAAAGAATCTGACATTCTTCATAAGAGAAGCAGAAAGGAAGATAGTTTCACTGTTGAAACTATTCAAGACAAAAGATTCAGAATTCCTTATAATAAGAAAAGAAAATTGACCATTGAAGAAAGAGAAAAAGCCATCAATATTGAAGATAATAATGGTCATGAAACTGATGATGAAGCTACAAGGATAGTAACTGAAACTCTCAAAGAGCTTCAAAATGTTCAAATTGGAGCCCAACAGAAAGATACAGTTATGGTGGATACACAATCTAAATTTGATAAGCCATCTTCTTCTGAAGAACCTGACAATACAGAGTTAGACATTCAAATCAGGTTCAGGAAAATAAAATAAAAGAATGAAGAAATAAAAAATAAAGCATATTCCAAGTTCCTCAAAGAAAAGCCTGGGAATAAGGATAGGCTCCTTTCGGCTTTTGACTATTCCTTTAATAAATTGGTGATGTCATTTCTCAAGCCTATAGTGGTTGATCCTAAATCTATTGCAGACTATTCAAAAACAGATCTTGAGGTTAATGCAGATGCTATCCATGAATTGGACCAAATAGAATTTCATATAAGCAACACAGAGATGCTATATTCTAAGATAGTCAATAAGAGTATGAATTCTATCAGGCTTGAAAAAACATTGATAAATCTTCAAACTCAAATGAAATTGGATAAAGCCTCACTTTATACCAACAATTTGAAGATCAAAGCATTAGAAGACTTGGTGATTGAAGCAAGAGCTGATCCTGCTAACATGGAATTTGCAAAAGCTTTAATTAAACAGAAAAATGAAGACATAGCTGCCCTCAGAAAACAACTAAAATTGCCTCAAATTGAAAATTCTCAGGCAAAAGAAATTCTTCAGCAGAAAATAGAGAATGATGAATTGAAGCAAATTGTTCTTAAAATGACAGGTCAAATAAAAGAAATGGAAAGGAAAATAGAAGCTTTCATGCAAGAGAATGAAAAACTGAAGAAAGCTCAACAAGTTGTCATTCCTACAGTGATCCCAACTGTAAGCACAGATGTTCCATCCACGTTAGCAGAACACTTGGTGCCACAAGGAGTACTGGCCACTACAGTGCCAATAACCTCTCATGAAATCTACCTCTTCTTCCTCAACTTCACAGGTAAACACAATACAAGACAAAGATTCCATAATCGGATCCATAGAAGACATGCCAATTAAAGAGAAAGAAATACTTAGTTTGAAAGACACTACTAAAAATCTAGAAACTTCCAAAAGAGATGCCTTGATTACTTCCAAAGGGCATGAACAGAGGGCAGATCATGGAAAATTTTAGGGGCTAATATTCGTTGGTGGGCTAATTTTCCATGGTTTTTCCAAAAAAAAGATTCACCAATTTCCATTTTTTTATAAAAATGATTCGCCCAAATTTTACGATAAAAAATTATTTTACGTTCAAAATCGCCAACATTATATAGACAATATACATAATATCACTATAAATTTGAATAATTTTACAAATACATCAATAAAATTTTTATATTTTGCATGTTAGGGACTAGTGAGATTCGCCAATTTTTTAAACTTCAAGATAATTTTCCATCCTTAAAACTATCCCTGGGGCAGATAGACTGCAAGAACAAGTGAGAATTCTTCAAGCACAGGTGAATCTTATAGATCAGGTTGCATATATTAAAAATCATTTATGGACAAAAATCATTGAAGGCATTCACTCTCAATGGCCTTCAATTCAAATAATTTATGAGCAGAAAGAGTTACTACAGGCTGCTAATGCAGAAATTGATAAAACTAAGAAAGAGATTGAAAATAAGCCAGCTCAAGCAGTTCAACTCATAGCGTTTTTTAACAGCAAAAACAGGGAAGAGTTAGAAGAGTTGAAAATTGCTGACAGGACAGAAGCCATCCTTCAAATCAAGAAATTCTTGAAGAAGAGGAGCATAATGAATAACTTGGAAGATAGGTGTAAAGACATGAAATTGTCCATCTCAAGATTTTGGGCCAAATACAAAGTATTATCAGAATCAGGTTTGCCAGACATTCTTGCATTAAATGACAAATTGATGCCACAGAAAGATTATGATCAGAAAATCAGAACTCATGCTAAGGAACAAGCTAAACAACCATTGCCACAAGGATCACCAAGTGGAACAGTACTTCTTCAGTATTTTGAAAATATATTCTTTTTGGAAAATGAAATCAAGCATATGTTCACTATAAAGCCTAACTTCGCCAAATATACAGAAGCTGATGAAAGTTACAGGAAATTGAAGAATATGAAGATCCCCACTGTTGAACAGTGGCAAGAATTCACAGATCTGCTATGAGTTTCATAAGATAAAGGACATGAAAATTACTTATAAATTCATATTTTAATTTTACCTTATGGTGAAAAATCAGTGTCAAAGTGTATCAGTTAAATCAAATTGTTACTGCTTGTCAATTTTTATTACAGCAGTGAAACAGTCAAAATCAGAGATAAAGAGTATCAGATCAGGAGATAAAAAGGAAGAGTATTCTACAAGCCACCATCCACGTGAAGATGTACCTATTGCTAGAAAATACTCACAGCACATCAAAAATCAGTTTAGATAAGATAAAATTGTTCTATTTTCCCTTGTAAAAGAGGACAACTTGCAAACTGTTTTGCTGTTGTCCCTCTTCTTATGCTCTTTTTCCTAATTTTCTTTAAAACATTATCTCAATTTCTGAGATATTTTGTAAACAATTTTGCGTATAAATACTTCATAACTCGAAGTATTCAGGGTGGAATAAAATTTCTCAAGACAATTATAGTCATTTTGCTGGACATATTGAAGTTGGTGTGAGTCAATTAGCGAAGAAGCAGTCTGGAAACAAGTTTAGAGACATCATAACTAAGGATTCTCATGGTGACAAGATAAGTCTCGTATTTTTTCCTATTTTCATTGTTATTCTAAAAAGTTTACAAACATTCATTTGATGTGTTTCTATTATGCAATGATCAACTAAGGAGAAATTAAACAGACTTAGTGATAATAAGCTCTCTGTTTTAAACTAGTTGGCATTTTGATGTTTTTTTCTTGATAACCGGACCCTAGAATTCTTAATTTCTCTAGGTCCCAGTTTGATCCCCTCCTTCAAATACTCTTATCTGTAACATAAGGATTCTTAAGTGCCCTTTTGTTCAGATTTCACCCATTCCATCCTCAAAACCTATTCAAAGCCTTAGACGGTCATCTATCCTGTCCTTAGTACATTTGCATCTTTAAGTCTTATTTCCTAGCCTTGCTTGCCTAGAGAGTTGACTCCATTGCCCAATGTTCTGGTAGATTCCTCTGGTTCACCTTGAAATGCTTTTTATTCCTACCACATTTTAAAAATCAATCCTATTGCTCACTTATAGCTAGCCTAAAACCCTTTACCAAAACAAAGCTAAATATTTAGGAGAGATCCCTCTCCAGAGCTCAAGAAGGCTAGATCCTGAATTCCCAAAGCAGTTCTTGGTTGCCCTTGGTTTTCTTAACTACAAAAATCCTCATCCCACAACCTGAGAATTACTAGGGTGATAACATACTGGCGACCATACTGGGGAACTAACCACTCTCCAGTTTTAAGTTTAATCTTGAAGGAAGATCTTTAATTATATATTTTCTACTTTTAGATTGAGTTTAAAGGTTGTGGGTATTTTA
This sequence comes from Pinus albicaulis, assembly GCA_034641835.2. NCBI lineage: Eukaryota > Viridiplantae > Streptophyta > Pinopsida > Pinales > Pinaceae > Pinus > Pinus albicaulis. The sequence goes on from CM076584.1 coordinate 1,153,527,498, forward strand.
CCCAATAAACATTCTGGCTCCCAAGAAAGTCTACTATACTAGATCCAACCCTGATCCTAATCCTCCAGAGATGGTAGATAATCCAGACCAGATAGGAAAAAAGAAGAAAAAACAAATTGATATTTCTAAACTGAGATACCTCTGAGAAGAGCTGATTCTTTACCCAAAGAATTGGTAAGCTTATCAAACATTGATTTTGACTTAAATTTTGAGAAATATTTATTTAGAACAAAATCTAAATCAGATTTAAAAGAAATTGTTTTAGATCTAGTTTTTACTTCTTATGTGAGTGAAAAACATAAAATTATTTATGTTCCTAATAAATTATATCAAACTAAAAGTAAAAGTCTAGTTAAAAGGGTAAGTGTCACAAAAATCAAAGACATTGAAGAAGTTGTTAAGTTAGCTAAATTTTTGTCTAAATTTAAACCCCCAGTCTCTGAACTATATACAATAGTCTTTCCAGCTTCAGATTCTACTCTGTATGTTGCCACATCATTCACTGATTCTGCTGTCAGTTCACATCAAGATCCCATAAGCCCTGAGTTGCCTCTGTCCCAAAGAATCATATACTCATCATATCCACAATCCACTGCTAGTTCATCAACTAATCCATTCATCCCTGAGCTGCCCTTGCAGCCCAAAGTAGTATATCCATCATTTACCCAACCCATTACAACTATCATTATCCATACTACTTCTTTTTCATCCCCATTACCAAGCTCTTCAAGTACATCCATTGCAGTAACCAGCACTATCCCTATCACTACAACTGTACCTCCCAGTTCAGTTAAAATTCAAGCCATTGCAGCCCGATATGCTCCCTTGGTCTTACCTCAGAATCTCCATGAAATTCCCCAAAACTACCAAAAAGATATTCCATTGTTTGATAATCTTTCACAGATTACTGCACAGCAACACATTACTAGAATGAATGATTTCTAGGAAGTCTATGAGATAGATGAGTCTGATGTCCAAATGAGACTATTTTCTCAGAGTTTAATTGGAGAAGTAAAAACCTGGTTTAAAGGTTTAGGGGTTGGTAGTATAGTAGACCTAGATGCATTCCATAGAGCCTTTCTAAATAAATGGGAGAAAAAGAAGAACCCTTTGAAAATACTATCTGAGTTTGATGTTGTCAAGAGAGCCCCAAATGAAATTGTCCAAGATTTCTGCACAAGATATAACAGTGTTTACAATGCCATCCCTACAGACCTTAAACCTACCCCATATTCCGTGCTATTGAAATTCCCTGACTGTTTTGACGTAGACATGGCTTACGAACTTAGGGAAAGGGATGTAAATACTTTAGAACAAATGCAACAAAACGTTGTAGGTGTAGAAATCAACATCCTTACAAAGAAGGCCAGAATGAGAAATGAAATAAGGGTTACTATTAAACAAGAAGCATCTCACTTGGATAGTAAATTTAATTCCATTACTAAAGCACTAGAAAAATTAGTTGATAGACTGGATCAAATTGAAAAGAAACCACAATGGGACAATCAATCCCAGATCCAGAATCCCAATTATAGAAAAAACAGTAACCCTGGGAAAGGTAAGGAACCTTCCCCTGATCAAAATATAAGAACCCCATTTCAAGAAAACTTTGCAGAAAGTTCACAAAACAGTGTTGATGAGGAGGAATACATAAACATTGTTATGGGGATTGATGAAAAAAATACTATTTTCCTCACCCAGGAGGACCAGGAACTCTTTGAACTTCAATAGCTCAAAGTTGAATCTGGAGAATCCTATGATTATAAACAAGGTTATGATTTTGCAATAAATGAAATTCACAGTCAATACAACCTTAGGAGCAAGAAAACCAATGATCCTGCTATAAAGAGTAATTCTCCAAACCAACAAGAACAAAATAAAAAGAAGACTGATACTTCTAAATCAAAATTCTTGCAAATTCTTCCTAGATATAGCAAATAGAGTTCAAATCCAACCAGTCCTAAAAAGCAGCAAGGCCCAAAAATTGTAGATATTACTGACGTGGTGGCACAATCTTCTAAGGATGTTCCAAAAACTAATTCTCCCAAAGCCACCAATTCAACAACAGTCATTGAGCCAAGAAATAATCCTACTGACTTTAAAATATTAGATCCTAAACCTGATAAGACTAACAAGACTTCTGCTAACCCCCAAAATACCCCTGAAAAAGCAGTTAAGGATAGCAGAAACCAAGAAACTCAGACAGAAGACAAGAGAAAAGCTCAAAACAAAGGAAAAACAATAGAAACTCAAGAAAAGTCATCACAAACCATAGTTCCCAAAGAAGAAGTGATTCAAACCATTAGATCTCAGCCAACATTTAATATGTAGTCTGAAATATCCAAATTGAAAATAATTGTTCCCTTAGTAGAACTAACTAAAAATGATTTATATAGATCTATGATTTCTGATGTATTGAATGTGAATGAGAATGAAGATACAATTAACATGAATAAAGATAGGCCTGAATTGATTTTTGGTCCCAATGTTGATAGAAAGCATTCAGATGGGTCGGTACCCCCATTTTATTTAAGTCTTACTGTACATGACCAAATATTACATAATACTATGCTAGATACTGGAGCTTCCCACAATTTAATGCCTAAAGCTATAATGGAAACTCTTAATCTACACATAACCAGACCCTATAAGGACCTGTTCTCATTCGATTCATCCAAATTCCAATGTGTTGGTTTGATTAAAGATCTGTGTGTTAACCTAGTCCAGTATCTTGGTAAGAGTATAATCATGGATGTTGTAGTAGCTGACATCCCGCCAAAGTATGGCATGCTTCTTTCTCGCTCATGGGGAGCAAAGTTGCAAGGATCTCTACAACTGGATATGAGTTATGCTACTATCTTTGTATTTGGACAGCCTAAGAAGCTTTATAAAGAAACCTTGATGAAGTACATGATCAGTAGTGCAGACAGACCTACAAATTATCCAATTTATGCTACTCCCACTGATCTTGATTCTTTTATTCTTAGTAACTCTGATAAAAATGAAAATCCAACTGAACTCACTGATAAAAGACTTAAAATCATGGATGATTATATTGGTCATGAAGCTTTGTGGCATCTAGATTTTGATGGATCTGTTAATAAATTTGGAGTTGGAGTTGATGTTTGGATTACAAACATTGAAACAAGTCATTCTAAAGGGTATGCTTTTAGATTAAACTTCAAATGCACCAATAACATGGCTAAATATGAAGCTTTAATCTTAGGCCTGCAAATTATTAGAAAAAAGGGAGGAAAAATAATAATGGTTTTGGGTGATTCTGAATTAGTTATAAAACAAATCAATGCAGAGTATTCAGTTCACAACCCCAAACTTGCAAGATACAGAGAAACAGTATTGGAACTGCTTGAAGAATTGTTAGAAGGTAATTTTGCTGTCATCCCTCGAGATCAGAACATACAAGCCCATCGCTTAGCAACTTTTGCCAGCAGTTGTAAAATTCCTTTTTCACCATTGCAAAAATACACTACATAGATTAAATATAGGCCTATTGTTCTTCATAATGTGAAATATTGGCAAATTTTTTCAGAGGATCAGCAAATTTATCACTTTTTGAATAATGAACATGAATTTCAAAACTGTCAAATCGATAACGACTGTAACATAAATTCACCTTGTGATATATATTTAAATTTATGTCAGATAGATGATTTAGATAATTTAGATGTACATAAGTTTGAAAAGCCTACTTTTTTTACTCAAAATGACATTGATGAAATGGAAAAAATAGAAATAGAGGAATTAATTGAAGATGAAATAGATTTGATTGATTTAAAGAATAACATTTTACCCAGAGGTTTAACTCCTCTAGAAAATTTATTTGACTCTAATGATGTGCCCATAAGGCCAAAAATGGAGCCAGTTAAGTCTGACATAGAAGAGTACAACTTAGGGACAGATGATAAACCAAGAATAATCAAACTATCCAAATCCTTATCATCAGATGAAAGGGATAAATACATTGAACTTTTAAAAGAATTTCAAGATGTCTTTGCATGGAGCTATGAATACTTAAAAACTTACAACACAGACATTATTCAACATAAAATTCCTTTAAAAGAAAATCAAAAACCTTTTCAACAGAAGCTCAAAAGGATTAATCATGTTTTGTTACCCTTAATCGAAAAAGAAGTCAAAAGAATGTTTGATTCACAGATAATTGCACCAGTCAGATTTTCTGACTAGATATCTAATTTAGTGCCAACCAGAAAAAAGACAGGAGAAATTAGACTATGCATAGACTTTAGGAATCTTAATAAAGCATCCCTGAAGGATAACTACCCCTTGCCAAAAATGGACCATATTTTACAGAGGGTAGCAGATTCTTCCAGAATCTCTTTATTAGATGGTTTCTAGAGTTACAATAAGATTCTAGTTCACAAAGATGACCAAACCAAAACTGCTTTTACTACTCCATGGAGCACTTTCATGTATGTGAAAATTCCTTTTGGGTTAAAAAATGCAGGAGCTATATTTCAAAGGGCCATGGATATTGCCTTTGCCAAGGAGATCCATGAGTTTTTAGTCATTTATTTGGATGATATTATTTTGTTTTCTAAAACAAATAATGACCACTTGGATCATCTGAGACAGGTTTTTATTAAATGCAGAAAATATGGTATTTATCTTAATCCAAAAAATTCTATTTTTGGGCTAGAAGAAGGCAAATTGATAGGTCATATCATTTCAAAAGAAGGCATTAGAATAGACCCTGTAAGAATTGAAGAAATTCTAAACATTCAACCACCAAGAAACATTAAAGAACTCCAAGCATTCTTGGGAAAGATCAACTTTCTAAGAAGATTCATATCAAATATGGCTGAAATTATAAAATATCTCAATAACATGCTTAAAATGGAATCCTCAATTAAATGGACAATAAAGGCCAAACAATCTTTTGAATCTATCAAATAGACCCTAACTAAAGCACCAGTCCTTATCAGTTCAGATTACACAAAATATTTTATAATATTTTCCTTTGCATACAAACACACCATAGTTGCAATTCTTCTGCAGAAAAACGATCAAGGCTTTGAACAGCCCATTGCATTTTTTAGTAAAGCTCTCAGAGATGCACCACAAAATACAACATAATAGAAAAACAGGCTTTGGCTCTAGTTAAAGCTATAAAATATTTCAGAGTGTATATACTTCATTCACATATAATTGCATATGTCCCCAATGCAATAGTTAAAGACATTTTGACTCAAGATGGACCAGACAGCAGGAGAGGAAAGTGGATAGCCACAATCCTTGAGTATGTTCTGGAAATTAAACCAACTAAATTCATTAAAGGACAGGGTTTAGCCAGACTGATGGCTGAATCAAATTGCAATGCCTTAGATATTAATTTCATTGCACAAGTAGATGAACAGGAGGAGATGGCAACTCCATCAATCATTTAGGCCTATCAATACTCACCCTGGTACTTTGATATAATCTTTGTACTTACAAACTTACAAGCTCCTCCTAGACTGACTAAAACCAAGGAAAGATTTATCAAGCAAAAAGCAATGAGATTCTGTATCTTAAATAATGCATTGTATTGGAGAGAAAGTACAGGAATTTTACTTTATTTTTTATTGAAATCTGAGGCTAACAATATTCTTAAAGAATTTCATGAAGGTGATTGTGGTGGCCATCTATACTAGAAGAGCACAGCTGATAAAATACTCAGAGCTGGTTTTTACTGGCCATCTTTATTTTCATATGTTAAAAATTTTGTTACCTCTTTCCATCAATGCCAAATCTTTGAAGGTAAAAAGAAACTATTACCATTACCTATGAAACCAATATCCACTTAAAAACATTTCAACTATGGGGGTTAGACTTCATAGGTGAAATTCATCCTCCCTCTTCAAGTCAACATAAATGGATTCTAACTGCTATTGATTACTTTACTAAGTGGATTGAAGCAATTCCCACTAGGCAAGCTACAGACTCAGTTATTATCTCATTTATAGAAAGTAATATTTTGTCTAGATTTGGATGCCCACACAAAATTATCACAGACAATGCTGCTACTTTCAAATCTAAAAAGATGATTGCTTTCTACCATAAATACCATATTACCTTAGGTCATTCCACAGCATACTTCCCCCAAAGTAATGGTCTGGCCGAATCCTCAAATAAAAGTTTAGTCGACATCATCAAAAAACTACTCCAAGATAATAAAAAGACATGGAAAAAGAAGTTGATATATGCCCTTTGGACTGACAGGATTACTACAAAAAAGTCCATAGGAACTTCACCATATCAAATTGTTTATGGTATGGATGCAATTTTTCCTTCTTCCTTGGGTGTCCCAGTCGTGAAGATTATCCAAGAATCACAAGTAGAAACTAATGACATTCAAAGAAGAATCAATGAGTCCATACACCTTCAGCAAACCAGAGATGAAGTTTATGAAAAGTCACAAGTTTTACAGGACAAGATCAAAAATATTTTTGATAAGAGAGTTAAGGAAGATGACTTTTTCATAGGAGATCAAGTTTTAAGATGGGATGCAAGAAGAGAGGATAAGGGTAAACATGGGAAATTTGATTTTTTGTGGCAGGGACCCTTTATAATATATGGTTACAGAGGAAATAATTCCTTTTTCATCCAAAATTTAGATGGTACAGAGCTTCAAGAAGGACCGGTAAATGGAAGGATGTTGAAACATTACTATCCCTCACAAGTCACTTAACAGTTAGATTTATTTATTTCATCATTGTAAATATTCATAGTCAAAGTGTAGATTGGATTGGATATATTATCTACAAAGTTGAAGCCTGAAGAGAAATCCCTAAACTTTGCAGTATAAGATATCATAAATATGATTGTTGCAGAAAACAGAAGACATTTACAGGATCACCAAGGTCAATGGATAAGGTTACTGATCTCAGAGTTCTTGGCATTCCACAAGGAAAAGCCATCCCCAAGTGAAGCCGATGTTAGAAACCTATGATATAGGGGTCATAATTTTGATTTGACTATTGATAATATTGTAAATCTGTACATACTTTGCCTTCTGTAAGCTGTATTCACATGTTTTATAAAATAATTAAAAAATTAAAAAAAAAAATCAAAAAGAGGGTAAAAAGTCCTAAAAGAATAATCAAAGGACTTAGAAAAAATTAAAGACCCCAAAAGAAAAATGAATAAAACATGAAAGTGAGCAAGCATAAATGCCACTACTTTTTACTTTTTTACTATGGCAGAGTGTCAATAAATGCCATAGTCTATGATGAGTTAAACAGTTTAATCTTAGCTTCTCATTGTTTCAATTTCACTTGTTCTAGATAGAGAATAATGAGTTGTCATGCTGCTTAATCATGAAAATTTAGTAGTTAGGTAGAGAAATAAATGAATCCAACATTTTAAACTGGATTTATGGATGAAATAAGTGTATAATTAGATAGTTTTACTTGCTTTCAGAAAAAATAATGTTGTGAAGGTTGCTAGCCTAAATGCACCTTACTACAAAGGAAGAAAAAATGTTAGCATGGTAAGCTGGGTAGGTAGAAGAAGGTGAAAATATCCCAATGTAAATATCATTCATCATAGGCTTCAAAATAACTAACTTCCCCTTCTCATAGTCATGAAACATTCTAAACTATCAGTCAGAAAGGCTCAAGGAATTTCCTTGAATTTTGTTGGGACCGGACCCAAGGCTCTATGACTGATCAGTTAAAAGTGTGAATGTCTATATTAATCCCTAAAATCACTACATTACCATTCATGCATTCATCCCCTTGAATAATCCTAAGTAAAGCACCATTTTTACTTCATACATCATTTGAAAACAATAAACCCTCAAAATAACATTATATTATAAGTTAAGTGATAAGATCAATTGCAAATTATCTTGTAAAATTCACTTTACTTGTTAAGATTATGTGTTTTGAGTATACCATTCCCTATTTTCATATTAATTCTAATTTATATATTAAATCCGTATATAACAACCTTTTCCTATTAAATAACTCCTTTTTATATAATAAACCCACTTATTTTAACTTAAGCCAAAGTTATTTATTCCCACATGTTTTAATAAAAAACCCCCTTATAACCCCTTTGGCTAAGTTTATCTATATATAAATATTCCGCCCCCTATGGTAGTTAAATCAATCCGATTTAATTCACCATATAATAAAATATATGATAAAAATCTTAAAACATGTCTTATATGTGTTGTAAACAAAAATTCCCCGAAGTTTTATTCAAACTAAAATTCAATAGAAATAAACCATTTCCTTGTATATTTTCCCCCAACTCCCTTAAACTAAGGTTAAATTCATAACTTAACCCCTTCCCCGCAATGTATATTCCATTATATCAGTCCCTAACCTTGGTTAAAATCCTGATTAACCTTCCCGATCACCTTTTCCATTGGAAAAGTCATGTTTTATAGATAAAATCCATCATAAACCCTTTTCCCATCGGATTCACTTTCGACCCTCCGATCTCCAAAATCCGTTTAAATCAAACGGTTAGAAATCTACACGATAGTTCAATACATTTTTATCCCTCCCCATCGCGCTTGATATCAACCGTCTGATCTTCTTTTGTTTCCAAGATCTACGGCCCAAAGTGAACTCGATAACCGATCTTCCCCCGCACCTTCCCTTTTAATCTCGATCGTTCATTTCCCAAAGCCAAATCCGACGGCGACAATAAATTTTCGCACCCTAAAAGTAATCGATGGATTTTTTAGAAAATTCACGCGAAATGGGTGGTTTTCCCAAACCACCCTACATCTACGTGTCACAATCCTATTGTATCACTTTCAAAAAGTCATTTACTGCTTACAGCCTTTGAGCCGCGTGAATACCACCCAGTGGTATTTCGAAACCACTCCTGCCCAAATTATGAGTTAATATAATTCGACTACGGTTTAGACTATGGTTAATTTATAAAAACTCATAGTTTTCAATGAAATTCCACTTATTTGGCGCTTTAAACCTATGAACCTTCTACTAAGCCCATTTTTCATCGAAATACCAGCATTTGTGCGCCATTATACCCTAAGAGCTTGTGCATAGCCTTTTCATCGTTTTGAAAACCTACCAGCACTATTTTCGAGCCAATTACCCTGCAATTCAACTAGGAAGTGCTACATTACCCTCTAAAAGACCAGCTTTGCAGAATTGAAGACTGAACGCGACTGCGAAATGTCTTCAACCACGATTATACCTATTTCAAGGCATTTTTCATCAAAACTTATACACTGAACTTCAATTTCTAAAGGAAAAACACCAAATTATCTGTTATTCTCTAAAAATATCCTGAATTGCCCATATTTAAATTGCAAAAAACATCCATAGTACAGGGGAAACTCTGTCAAATTTTCCCCAGAATCCCTAATTGCAATTTTTTGCAAATTTTATCCATATCCTGGTCTTTTCCACTGCTCGAATTGATCGTAACTTACTTTCTGAGCATTAAAACCTTCTTTCAAATCCAAAATCCTGCTCAAAACCCTATTTACCAAATAAGTTCTCCAAGAAGCCCTTGTTTCCAACAAAAGGGCTCAGCAAACAGTCTAAACTTGCTCTGCTCAATTAAAAATGACAAACAAACAAGTAACCCCTAAAGCAAGAGGTCCAAAGCCTCAAAAGAAACCCTTTGCTAAAACTCCTCAGCCTGAATCTTCCAAAATTGATAAACCTACCCCTGTACTCACTGTAGATTCAACAGAAGTTATTAGGCCTGTTCAACCTCCTGTTATCTCACAAGAAAATAGCCCTTTGGTTGACCTTGACTACAGAATAATGGCCCTTCATTAGAGTTCAATTTTCTTGATGTATATAAATGGTGTTTTGGTAAATCAGTAGAGAAATATGACAAAGATATACCAGTCTGGGATTCCAATTTTCCAAAATATATTGTTCCCCAAACTCATCCATCCTCTGATTTTGTCATATTGTGTCAATCATTTTATCTTCAGGACCAAAGATGCATTGTGAATAAATACAGAGAGGTCTTGTTTTACATCAATCAAGAATCTATAAACTCTATGCTACAACTGAACCTTGATCCCAATGCTGCTTCATTATCCATATGGGAGTTAACTCAAAATTACCTAGAGCTTGATTTTGCTTCTAAATTCAAAGTCTTCCAAACTTTTTGTCCCAAGAAAGTTGATATCCCCAAGCTTAATCCTCCATTTGATACCTTTGATTTTCCAGATGAAACTAGGAAAATTGTCTCAATGCTATCATTCATACTAGGGTACACCAGTGATGAATTCACTAATGTCGCTATCTTAGGTTTTTTGTCAACTCTGAGTCCTGGTCAATCCCCTTCCATAGTGTTCAATTTTGCTAAATTCATTGTAGAAAACATGCGTTATCAGTTATCCAGATTTTCAGAAGAAGGAGTCTTCAGATACACATCATATCTACTTCACCTATTTTTGTATTATCAAGTAGATAAGTTTCCCATTGAATTTCAGAAAGTGAATCCAAAAGGAAATGTTCTTTCAGTTGTGTTTTGGTCATCAATTCTAAGAAAATGTAACAGGGAATATAGCTTTTCAGATTTCAATGACTTGTTTTTAGTGCCTGCTATGAATCTATTGAAAAAAGAGCAGACCCTTAGTATCAATGAAGAGACAATGAGAATTCTACATCTATCTAAGAGCTGTAAAACAAAGGACTGGTATTTATACAAAAGTTACACAGAAATCAGAGTATATGGTGCACTCCTGGCTCCATATAAACTACCAAGATTTGTTACAACAAGGATATTTTCCTTGGAGTATTTGAGGTAGCTATTAAAAGCAGATGAAATCAATTTCATAGCTTCCAGGAAAAAGACTCAGTTTAAGCTGAAAAATCGAATTGGGCCATTTATTGTAAATAACAGAGAAGCAGCCAATGAAATCAATGTCAAGTTGAAAGAGTATAAATTCCCATATAGTTTCATGTGGAATTATGATCCACAAGGTATTTTAAGCACAATGAGAGTGAAATGAAAGTTGCCTGTCTTCTTGCATGATTCCAAGCCCCATATTGAAATGTATGCCAACAAACTTGAATGGGAGCCCAACACTCTATTTGATGTTTATTCACAGGAAATGCAAAGAAACAGTGGCAAGGGTAACCAATTTGATCAAACATAGGTATTTACAGTGAATAAACAATCTGACATTCTTTATAAGAGAAGCAAAAAGGAAGATAGTTTCACTGTTGAAACTATTCAAGTTAAAAGATTCAAAATTCCTTATAATAAGAAAAACAAATTGACCATTGAAGAAAGAGACAAAGCCATCAATATTGAAGATAATAATGGTCATTAAACTGAGGATGAAGCTACAAGGATAGTAAGTGAAACTCTCAAAGAGCTTCAAAATGTTCAAATTGGAGCCGAACAGAAAGATACAATTATGGTGGATACACAATCTAAAGTTGATAAACCATCTTCTTCTAAAGAACCTGAAAATACAGAATCAGATATTCAAATTAGGTTTAGGCAAATAAAAGAAAAGAATGAAGAAATAAAAAATGAAGCATATTCCAAGTTCCTCAAAGAAAAGCCTGGGAATAAGGATAGGCTCCTTTCGGCTTTTGACTATTCCTCTAATAAATTGGTGATGTCATTTCTCAAGCCTACAGTGGCTGATCTTAAATCTATTGCAGACTATTCAAAAACAGATCTTGAGGTTGATGCAGATGCTATCTATGAATTGGACCAAATAGAATTTCATAGAAGCAACACAGAGATGCTATATTCTAAGATAGTCAATAAGACTATGAATTCTATCAGGCTTGAAAAAATATTGATAAATCTTCAAACTCAAATGAAATTGGATAAAGCCTCACTTTATGCCAACAATTTGAAGATAAAAGCATTAGAAGACTTGGTGATTGAAGCAAGAGTTGATCCTGCTAACTTGGAAGTTGCAAAAACTTTAATTAAACAGAAAAATGAAGACATAGCTGCCCTCAAGAAACAGTGAAAATTGCCTCAAATTGAAAATTCTCAGGCAAAAGAAATTCTTCAGTAGAAAACAGAGAATGATGAATTGAAAAAAATTGTTCTTAATATGACAGGTCAGATAAAATAAATGGAAATTCAAATAGAAGCTTTCATGCAAGAAAATGAAAAACTGAAGAAAGCTCAACAAGTTGTCATTCCTACAGTGATCCCAACTGTAAGCACAACTGTTCCATCCACATTAGCAGAACACTTGGCACCACAAGGAGTACTGGCCACTGCAGTGCAAATAACCTCTCATGAAATCTCTGCCTCTTCTTCCGCAACTTCACAGGTAAACACAATACAAGACAAAGCTACCATAATCAGAGCCATGGAAGACATGTCAATTAAAGAGAAAGAAATACTTAGTTTGAAAGGCACTATTAAAAATATGGAAACTTCCAAAAGAGATGCCTTGATTACTTCCAAAGGGCATGAACAGAGGGTAGATAGACTGCAAGAATAGGTGATAATTCTTCAAGCATAGGTGAATCTTACAGATCAGGTTGCATATATTAAAATTCAGTTATGGACAAAAATCATTGAAGGCATTCACTCTCAATGGCCTTCAATTCAAATAATTTATGAGCAGAAAGAGTTACTACAGGCTGCTAATGCAGAAATTGATAAAACTAAGAAAGAGATTGAAAAAAAGCCAGCTCAAGCAGTTCAACTCATAGCGTTTTTTAACAGCAAAAACAGGGAAGAGTTAGAACAGTTGAAAATTACTGACAGGACAGAAGCCATCCTTCAAATCAAGAAAGTCCTGAAGAAGAGGAACATAATGAATAACTTGGAAGATAGGTGTAAAGACATGAACTTGTCCATCTCAAGATTTTGGGCCAAATACAAAGTATTATCAGAAGTAGGTTTGCCAAACATTCATGCATTAAATGAAAAATTGATGCCACAGAAAGATTATGATCAGAAAATTAGAACTCATGCTAAGGAGCAAGCTAAACAACCATTGCCAAAAGGATCACCAAGTGGAAAAGTACTTCTTCAGTATTTTGAAAATCTATTCTTTTTGGAGAATGAAATCAAGCATATGTTCACTGTAAAGCCTAACTTTGCCAAATATACAAAAGCTGATGAAAGTTACAGGAAATTGAAGAATATGAAGATCCCCACTGCTGAACAGTGGCAAGAATTCACAGATCTGCTATGAGTTTCATAAGATAAAGGACAGGAAAATTACTTAGAAATTCATATTTTAATTTTACCTTATGCTGAAAAATCAGTGTCAAAGTGTATTAGTGAAATCAAATTGTTACTGCTGGTCAATTTTTATTACAGCAGTGAAATAGTCAAAATCAGAGATAAAGAGTATCAGATTAGGAGATAAAAAGGAAGATTATTCTACAAGCCACCATCCACGTGAATATGTACCTATTTCCAACAAATACTCACAGCACATCAAAAATCAGTTTAGATAAGCTAAAACTGTTCTATTTTCCCTTGTAAAAGAGGATAGCTTGCAAACTGTTTTGTTGTTGTCCCTCTTCTTATGCTCTTTTTCCTATTTTTCTTTAAAACATTATCTCAATTTCTGAGATATTTTGTAAACAATTTTTGTGTATAAATACTTCATAACTCGAAGTATTCAGGGTGGAATAAAATTTCTCAAGACAATTATAGTCATTTTGCTTTACATATTGAAGTTGGTGTGAGTCATTTATCGAAGCAGCAGTCTGCAAACAAGTTTAGAGACATCATAACTAAGGATTCTGGTGGTGACAAGATAAGTCTCGTATTTTTTCTTATTTTCAGTGTTATTCTAAAAAGTTTACAAACTTTCATTTGATGTGTTTCTATTCTGTAATGATCAACTAAGGAGAAATTAAACAGAATTAGTGATAATAAGCTCTATGTTTTAAACTAGTTGGCATTTTGATGTTTTCTGCTCGATAACCGGACCATAGAATTCTTAATTTCTCTAAGTCCCAATTTGATCCCCTCCTTCAAATCCTCTTATCTGTAACTTAAGGATTATTAAGTGCCCTTTTGTTCAGATTTCACCCATTCCATCCTCAAAACATATTCAAAGCCTTAGAAGGTCATCTATCTTTCCCTTAGTACATTTGCATCTTTAAGTCTTATTTCCTAGCCTTGCTTGCCTAGAGAGTTGACTCCATTGCCCAATGTTTTGGTAGATCCCTCTGGTTCACCTTGAAATACTTTTTATTCCTACCACATTTTAAAAATCAATCCTATTGCTCACTTATAGCTAGCCTAAAACCCTTTACCAAAACAAAGCTAAATCTTTAGGAGAGATCCCTCTCCGGAGCTTTGGAAGGCTAGATCCTGAATTCCCAAAGCGGTTCTTGGTTACCCCTGGTTTTCTTAACTACAAAAATCCTCATCCCACAACCTGAGAATTACTAGGGTGATAACAATGTTGACCGCGCCTAGCACCGGCCTCCTGATGATCCTCGGCATCTTCCATGCCCTAATCATCATCATCTAGATCCATACCTGGATCATGTGGTATTGGTGTCGTCATCTCCTCGCCATCAAAAGAGCCAATGTCTGCAAAATATATACAAGTACACAACAATAATTAGACAATTTCATTACACAATTTAATAAAAACAAGTTAAAGAACATGCTAGAATAACTTTAAATATATAAAACAATAATATTACCTCTATCATTTCGCAGCTCATCAGCTGTGAAGGATGTTGGCACACCCTCGCCAATACAAACCCGCATAAGTACAGGGGACCATAACGAAGGGATGCTCATCAACACTGGCTAGAAACTCTAGTCCATCTTGTGATATCCTCGCGAAAAACTCAGTGCCACACATCTTGGGCATCATCTGACCCCACATGTGCATACGTGCCTCAAATTTCATCCTACGAGGCTACCAAAGAAAAGTAGGCCTCGTCCCTGGAAACCTCTCAAAAAATAAACAAAAAATCTCTGAACTGCCGCAAAAAAATTCCAAACCACCTGACAAGTCGTGGCTCTTGTACTAAAGAATCAACATAATATAGAAGCAGGAAACTGATGCGTTGCCCGTCACTGGTGTTGTGCGAAATGGTCGAAATGATAAGTGAGAGACACTACACCTCCTCCCTACCAAATGCACCAATACGTAACTGACCACCAGCAACTCGAAACTCTGCAAGAGATAGTACATTTTCTCCAATGTATTTCTGTGAGTAAAATAACTGCCTCCCTGATACATAGCCAACTCGAACCTCTAGGAATGCTGGAAAATCCACCCCTCTCCTCGATAGCCCTGTAATGAATTATATATCCTCCTCAGTGGGCATGTACCACTGGTTGATACCAACCCGAAAAGCCTATTGTTGGGTATTCCACCTTCGGATAAGATGTCTCAAAAAAATATTATGGCCCTTTAGGGAAGTAGCCTCCTCATAGAAATTGAGGAGGCCTACCTGCCTTAGGAGCCCCTGCGTAGCTGTTGTAATAGGGCGAGGGTACGCATCTCTCTCCCTTTCTCATGCCGCCCACAAGTGAACCATGTTATACTGCTCCACCTGTTGTTGTTGTTGTTCCCCCTCTTCTCTCCTTTCACGTCTCTAAATGATTGACATATTAAACACAATTTTTTTATTAAATAAGACATGTGTTTAGAAATATACATATCTAAAAAAATTTTGAAAACAAAATAAGAAAATAGTCAGTGAACCTAAAACACAATCACGCACCGGTACCGGTGCATCTTTCTATGGAACGCACCAGCCTCGGTTCACCTAATAATATTAAGCGCCCCGATGACAATGCTCCAGAAGAATTTATAGCGCACTGTTGACTATGTACAGTGTCAGCAGGGTGGTGCACTGAAGAAACTCTACACCCCAAGGCGTATAGTTAAGTCAGCAGACCGACCTGCTGCCATCGTGACATAGTGAATGGTGCAGCCTTTTATAAGGCCGCACCATTGACCCAGGTAAAATACAGAAAGTCGTGCGCTAACAAAAATAGCTGCCCCGGGGCTACTATTTTAGTCAACACACCGCGTTGCATCTATTCAACTAGGTCAACGGTGCGGCTGGATAACAAACCACACCGCACTTTTTAAAAAAAAATTAAAATAACACGGTGCGCCTTCGGTACCGCCCCAGAACCGATGCGAATACCGTAAGCACTAGTTTACTAGGCCGCACCATTGACAATGTGGAATAGCGACAACCTGGTTCATTGATAAAATTACCAGCATCGAGGCGGAAAATTTAGTCAACGCACCGTGTTGCCACTATTCCACATTGTCAATGGTGCGGCTGGATAAATGACAGCACTGCAATTTTTTTTAAAAATTAAAATAACACAGTGCGCCTATCGGTACCACCCGGAACTGGTGCGGATACCATTAGCACCAGCTGCGGTGTGGCCTGTAAATTTACACATAGCACCACCAACCGGTGCGAGCCGAATGGCTCGAGCGCACCACGCGACCAAAAAAAAAAAAAAAAATCTCTTAAATGGTTAATTTTAAGGTTATTTGAAATTATAATCCGCTAGAAGGTTTAATTATGGAAAAACAAGAAAAATACATGTACATTTTCTCATCGAGGAGGCGTATTGGTTGTAGAATTTGCAAAATAAAATTTCTCCACCATTTTGCAAAATTCAAGCTAGAGATTGGTGGGCAATGCATAGCAGCAATGCGTGCAATGAGTGCAATGGGAGCACCGATGTCAGGGCGGCTCAGACAAGGATAAATTGCACCAATGCTCGAGAGCTCTGTAGCACTGAAAAAAGTGAAAAATGATGTTTTTTGGCCGTAATTTTTTTTATTTAACCCTGTTCTGGTGTGTGGGATTTTATAGGAACACCGGGGCATTTGCTTCAATCCAAACTAGGTGGTTTATGTTTTCGCATGCTTTTTATGAGGCACCAGTGCGGACGATCTGTAAAGCATCGGTAGGAAATAGTAATACAATGCACTAGAAGGGTGTGCATGGAGTGCACAGTGTCTGGTGTGCCAATGTTTTGGGCAGTTTTTGGCCTTAATTTTTTTTTTATTTAACCCCCTTCCGGTGTGTGGGATTCTATGGACATACCGGTGCATTTTTTTCATTCCGCATTGGGTGGTTTTTATTTTTGCGCGCTTTTTATCAGGCACCGATGTGAATGCTCTGTAATGCATCGGGGCTCTAGAGTAATAAAACGCATCAGGCAAGTGTGTACGGAGCACAGCGTGTCTGGTGTTCCAATGTTTTGTGCGCACCGGTGCTTTCTCGTGTTGAACGCACTGGTGCATTTTACTGTGATAAGCGCATCGTACGAAATACATCCGCAAACACCTCTACGCACCAACCTCCTCTAGTAACCTCCACTAGAAACGGATGTCTGGGGTATTTTTATAAGGGGTTCCTCAAAAACATCCACTAGTGGGTCTTTTCCATGTAGTGTTAATTAAATAGTTTTTGGAGCAAAGACTATCTTCAGAAGAGCAGCAAAAATGGGTGACAAAGATGTTGGGTTATGCCTTTGAAATAATCTACCAAAAATGGAAGCTAAATTTTTTTGCTGATGCACTCTCAAGAAAGAATGAAGAGGTGGAAGCATTAATTTGTGCAATTTCTATTATCCAACCAGATTGGATAACCGAAGCAAGGGATGAATGGAAGAAGGATGAAGGAGTGTTGACACTCATTCAAAAGTTGCAGCAAGATTCTATTACATCTAATACATTTAGTTGGAAAAATTATTCCTTATGGTACAAAGATCGCTTATATCTTTGTGAGAATTCGCAACTAAAACAAAAGATTCTTTTGGAATTGCACACTTATCCTTTAGGAGGACACTAAGGATTTTTAAAAACTTACCATAGGGGGAAAGAATTTTTTTAGGATGGCCTTAAATATGATATTCAAAAGTTTGTGGCGGAATGTTTGGTTTGCCAACAAAATAAATTTGAGACAATTAAGACCCTGGGTCTTCTACAACCTTTATCCATTCCAAGTCAACAATGGGAGGAGATTTCAATGGATGTTATCACAGGTTTACTTAGGTTTGAAGGAAAGAGTGTCATCATGGTGGTAGTTGATAGATTTACCAAGTATGCACACTTTTATGCATTATCTCATCCGTTTAAACCAATTACAGTTGCTACTACATTTATGGACATTATTCAACAGCTACATGGAACCCAAAGATTATTGTGATCGACAGAGATCCCATTTTTACTGGAAATTTTTGGACGAAGTTATTTTCTTGTTTGGGTACTCAACTAGCTCATAGCTCATCTTATCATCCTCAATCCAATGGTCAAACTGAGATAGTGAATCAATATTTTGAAGGATATCTTCGTTGTTTTGTATCTGATAAACAAACACAATGGTTCAAGTGGTTACCTCTCGCTGAATGGTGGTATAACACTTCCTTCCATACTGCAGCAAAAATGACCCCATTTGTGGCACTTTATGGATATCATCCACCATCCATCACATCAAATTTAAGAGAAAATTATAAGGTTCAAGCAGTAGAATATCACATCGAGCATCAACAAGAAGTTCTCTAACTCTTAAAGGGTAACCTAAATTTGGCACAAAATCGAATAAAACAACAGGCAGATCAACATCGCAGTGAGAGAAGTTTTGATGTAGGATACTGGGTATTTTTGCGGCTACAACCATACAAAAAAATTTCCCTCAAGCAAGCTAAGAAGGATAATAAATTATTTCCAAAGTACTATGGTCCTTACAAGGTGTTGCAGAAGATTGGTACTATGGCATGCAAATTGGAGCTTCCTAATTCTTCGCGAGTGCATCCAGTTTTCCATGTTTCATGCTTAAATAAGGTTATAGGTGTAAATCTTCTAGTTCAAACAATATTTCCAGAACTTGATGATAAAGGAAAAATCATATTGGAACCTGAAGCAGTCACAGAAACAAGAACTCGACGGCTACGAAATCGATCAATTTCAGAGTATCTCATCAAGTGGAAGAACTTACCCACTGAAGATTCTACATGGGAGGGTGAGAATTTTATACATAAGCACCCAAATCTACTCAAGCGTTGAGGACAACAATTTTTTGAAGGAGAGGGGCATGTTAGGTCCCTATATTACTAGTTTAGTCCCTTATTGTTATTAGTGTAGCCCCCTAATTGTTATTGTTGTACCCATGTAACCCCAATATTGTTATTATTGTGCCCTTACATTATTATTGTTAGGTCGGCTAGGATTATATTGTGGCCCCATGGACTCCTATATATAGAAGGAGGTTTTGGTCATTTGTATCATACAAGAATTGTTTATTTATGTAATGTTTTGGAGGTTTCCCCCTCGAAGTGGTTGAATTCTAAGGCATTGATCTCTCTTTTCTTCTATTTTTGGAGTTGGTTTCATAACATTGTTGTTAGTATAACCCCCTTATTATTATTGTTGTACCCCTGTAACCCCAATATTGTTATTATTGTTCCCTTACATTATTATTGTTAGGCCGGCTAGGATTTTATTGTGACCCCATGGACTCCTATATATAGAAAGAGGTTTTGGTCATTTGTACCATCCAAGAATTGTTCATTTATGCAATGTATTAGAGGTTTCCCCCTCGAAGTGGCTGATTTCTAACATGTTGATCTCTCTTTTCTTCTATTTTTGGAGATGGTTTCATAACATTCATTGAGTGAATCCCCTATGGTTTACGTGTGTATGTGTGTGTGTGTAACACCCTCTTCCCACATCTACCCAATTAACTGACCAACCAAGGTAAACATGCAATGATAGGCTACCAAAATGAGATTCAACTTCCTATATGACTTTGAGGAAGTGGAACCGATGGAAACATGACAAACATACCTTACATTGCATCATTGTTATACCCAGGAAGTAACCCAACCTTCCAAGGCCATGTTCCCTGAGGGGGAACTCATTTTTGACCCATTTTAGACTTAGCTGCGGGCATGTAAGGGCAAGGGAGTGGTTATAGACTCGTAGTTGCAGGCTTGCCTTATCAAGGTCGCAGTTAGGGCCCCAAAATTTCGATATTATGAATTCATCTTCGGCATTCGTGCCACATTTTTAGCCCTTGAGCCAAGGTCATTTTCCAGAACTTCCTATAATTTCAAGAGAAGATAAATAAAATTAAAAATATATATATATATATATGGATGCAATCACATCATCATGAACTCATCTGACCCCACCCAGCCATGATAGGAATTTTGTCAAACATGTCAAAAACATTGCATCTACAGGTATAAACAACAGATTTAAAAATATGCATCTAATACTTATCGGAGACTCACTAAGAAGAATTTCTCCCTTACATCATAAGCTGCAATACAAGCTATTAGACCATAGATACATTATTTATTCATTTACATGAAAAAACATAGATAGATCCATACATCATCATTGATAAAATACAAGCTTATAACCAACATAATAGCAACAGAAATACCATGGATATAACATCAATGAAATCCACATAATAACCATTACATTTGCATACCAAATACCAAAGGAATGAGCTTCTCATTAATGAGTGTAAAACTGACCAGATATGGGACTTCCACGTTCACAGAAATACCATGGATATAACATCAATGAAATCCACATAATAACCATTACATTTGCATACCAAATACCAAAGGAATGAGCTTCTCATTAATGAGTGTAAAACTGACCAGATATGGGACTTCCACGTTCCACCCGACCATAGATTGGTTGGGCCAAATATCTCTTTAGCCAATCACCCCCGTGCCATATTCCAAGCATGAATGTGGGACTCAAATAAAAAAACCAATTAGGGAATCTCAAGGTTAAACTTCCTCACCCTCATCAATCATAAAATAAGCTTTACCGTTATCTACACCCGATCACTAGGCCAACACATGCATGGATATCACCAGATTCTCTCTGCCTAGATCATGAGGAATTTTCCTCTCCTAGTCTCTAAGGCTTTACCATAACCCATAGTCTGAATCAAGGGTCACTATGCCCTAACTTGAGACATAATCCCCAGGAATTGCCACATTCCCAACGCAGGATTCCTAGGCTTGAATTGAAAGCAAACCACCTCCAGGCTTTATCGTAAATACCATTATTCACCAGTCAAGGATTCCTAGGCCTACCGAGACATCATACTATTTGGATATACCACAACCCACAGTCTGGTTCAAGGGTTACTAGGCCATGTGTTATATCAATTCATAGATCCACCCCACTCAGTTTTGAATCCATCCGATAATCTAGCTAAACCGAAACATGAGAAATCCACAACACCATGGTTATCTGGAAATGGAAAGGCTAGGATGAAAACATTGTCACACCTAACAAAACCCATGCCAAGACAACAAAGAACCACATGCAATACCATGCATGCCAAATCTAGCAAGGAAAATACACATGCAAATCGATACCTGCCAAGAATCTTGGTGTAGCTGCATGATTCCTGCTCCTCCTTGCTTGCTTCCTCCTTTTTCTCGTTTTCTTGCCTTTCTTGCTCCAAGAAACTCTAAGTGTCCAAGAGTGAGTGTGTGTGCGTGTGTGTGTGAGAGAGAGAGAGAGAGAATAATGAGAGAGCTCCATAAGTGTGAGCAAAAGCTTTCCAAATGATCCTTAGAAGCCTTTTTATTAATTAGGCCTCTATTTTCTTCATTTTCCATTATTTTCCTTCATTTTTCTCCTCACATGCAACCTGTGACCTTTCATCTCCCTTTTCTCCTAACTTTCATTATTTTCATAAAAAAATGTACAAAAAATTGTATTTTTCCTTTCCAAAGCCTTTGCCTTTGCCTTTGCAAATTTGCTTAGCCATAATAAAATGAAATGAACACCAACTAGGATGTTTTGGCCAACATTCATCTTGGAATACGTGTCCCATCAACCATGGTTATTATTTTTACTTTTATTACATGGAATTTTCACTAGGGTTGTTACAGAACCATCCCCCTTGGGGGAACACCATCCTCGATGTTCAATGGCCCTATAAACTAGCAAACTGCTAAAAACAAAACATACTACCTGAGCTTTATAACATAACTCGTTGTAGTATTTACAATGAATAACTTTCTCAAAAGAAAAAACCATCATGACAATCATATAGTGTACTGGAGCTTTATAACATAGCTCATTACAGTATTTACAATAATATACACATATACACATTTTATCAACTAGCAAATAAAGGGATACGGTGCCCGTATTAGCAACAAGGTAATGCAGAGGCTCACACCTCCACCCTTAAGTAGTACCAGGATTTACTTCCTTCCCAGGAAGTCCAGAATCCATTTTCATAGTCAAAGTTGCATCCAATGTCCATCGCTACAATCTTGCACTATTGTATCCTCAGTGAACAGTTACCAGCTCATTGTTCCAGGGAACACTCCCAATGTGCATCTTATTCCATCTGGCAATGCTAATGACCAAAACAAAACCATCCCCAACCTTCCCTTCTCTGATACATAGTCCCTAGGGAAATCTAGTTGTTAACACTAGAAAATCGTACAAGCAAAATACATTAGAAAATTTCAAGCAGAAGGTACAAATAAGGATTTAGAGGGAAGGAATACATTACAGGAGCTCAAAATTTTAACTTTTCCTAAGGTCAAGTAGGAAAATTTATTAAACTGCGCACAGAAATCACTGACCCCAGGCGATCTTTGCGGATTTTTCTTTGATAGCCACAAATATCATTGGAGTTATCCCTCAAAGACTCGTGAGGCCCTAAGTATGCGTAAATTCACCATCCGGGACCACTTGGCACACTTGAATAAGAATATTCTCACTCAAGCCAGCCAAGTATAGCTACCTTGGAGCCACCTTGAGGCTTTAGTGCAACACACAAAGGAATCATCCTCCCACTCTTGTGTCAACATCCTTCTTGTACCAAGAGAGGGAGGGAAAATTTGAAATTTGTCTATAAAAGACTACCATGGGAAGATAAATATGAGAACACATTGTTATGCTAGCCAAATTGTTTGAGAGAAAAATAGCTTGTGTTGTCCAAGCAACAAGAGGAATGGAAGGATTCAGTTGTTGGCCACCCAACACCTCAATCCAAGAGAAGAAGTTCACCAAGTGTCTGTCAATCTACCATTCGTTAAGGGGAGAGAGAGGCTTGTAGAAATCTTGAGGGGAAGCCTTACCCCCTTTTCTTGGATATTAGAGATCTAAATATCTAAGGATTCATTGCAAGTGATTTAGCATCCTATTCTCTTATACCACCAGCACCTAACAAAGGGAGAGAGTTCTCCATTTGAATTATTAGTGTGTTTGAATCGATTGAGCTTGTTATTATACATGATTATTTTGTTTTTATTTATTCATTGATGTAGCATGCTATGTTTCTTACTTAGTTTACTACATGTTATGTTTTTCCACTAATGATCTAACAAACCAATTGACATGTGACTTGCTTGTTGCGTCGAGAGGCGCATTCTACAGGCCAGTATGACCCCGATGTGTAAGTATGTCGGAAGCCAAAATAAAAACAAATTACAAATTAAAAATACAATCCAAATGATGTTGGCTTAAAGAATGACTTACACAACCATATAAATAAACAATTAAAAATAAATTTAAACAATATAAATTTAAAATATGAAGAGTTTTAAGAACACTAAAAAAAGAGATATGGTAAATAAATAAATTTCTACTTACTCGGGAGGTGTGGTAAATAAATAAAAATATAAATAACTAGAGGTATGGTAAATAAATAAAACCTCTTTATATTTACAAAAACGCAAAAAATTTAGGTGAATCCTATGGGCCAAATACCACATGACAATTTATTATTTATACCATGAGCTAAATACTATGGGCCAAATACCATGGGACAAATTATTATTAATACCATGGGCCAGATACTATATTTATAAAAGAGATATAAAAAGGTAAGGTAAATAAATAAACATATATCAAATAGAAGTAGAAATATACGTCTAATTATATATGAAGGCTATGGACCAAATTAATAATAATAACATGCAAAAAAACATTATTAACTGTAACATTAATATTAAAATATTATTATTATTATTATTATTATTAAATCCAATCTTCATATTAATATATTATAATATTATTATTAAATTTAATAACCTAATATTAATGTAATATTAAATTATATATATATATATATATATATAAACTCTAGATATATATGGGAGGGAAGAACAAAGAAATATGATAGAGGTGGAGAAATAGAGGGAATGACAAAGGAGAGATGGAAATAAACTAAAGAAGAGGGTAGAGGAGAAATGAAGAGAGAGAGGGGGAGAGGAGTGAGAGAGGTAGAGAAGGGTAAGAGAGGGAGAGGGAGACATAAATATGGAGGTGGGAGAGAGAGAGAATGAGAGAGAGAGGAAGAAGGAGAGGAGATTGGAGGGTAGAGAGAGAGAGAGGGGGTGGAAGAGAGAGGGAGGTATGAGAGACAAGGAGAGAGAGGAAGGATGAGAGGAGGAGAGAGGGAGAGAAGAAGAAATACATAGAGAGTGATAAGTGGAGAGAGAGGGAGTGACAAGGAGAGATGGAGAGAGAGTATGTATTTTTAGGGGTGAGATAAAAATACATAGAAAGAGTGATGGAGACAAGGGGGGAGAGAAGGATAGAGAATAATAAAGGGTGGGATATAGTAACCTAGTTGGAGAGAGAGATAGAGTGATGGGGGAAGAGAGAGGATTTCAGAGAGAGAGAGTGATGATTGAATGGAAAAGAGAGGGAGGGAAACACAAACACACACACACACACACAAATAGAGAGGCATGGGAGAAATGGAGAGAGATGAAGGACAAGGGAGAGGACTTGAGAGAGAGGAAGAGAGTGAGGGGGGAGTGAGAGGATTGTAGGGGAACGAGAGAGAGAGAGAGAGAGTGAGTGAGTGATGGGGGAAGATAGAGGGAGGTAGGAGAGAAAGGGAGAGAGAGAAGGAAAAGAGAGGCGTCTTGAGAGAGAGGAGGAGAGAGGGAGGGAAGAAGAAATACATAGAGAGTGACAAGTGGAG
The DNA here is from genome assembly GCA_034641835.2 of Pinus albicaulis. Lineage (NCBI taxonomy): Eukaryota > Viridiplantae > Streptophyta > Pinopsida > Pinales > Pinaceae > Pinus > Pinus albicaulis. Next base: position 1,153,552,412 of record CM076584.1, read on the forward strand.
AGATAGAGGGAGTAACAAGGGAGATATTGAGAGAGGGTGTGTATGTTTGGGGGTGAGATAAAGAGACAAATCAGGAGAGATGGAGAGAAGGGAAGAGAGCAGGAGAGAGAGAGACATATATTCACAAATTTGGAAGGTGAATATAGAGAGAGAGAGAGAGAGAGGTGGGAGTGAAAGGAAGAGAGAGAGTGGAGAGAGGTATGGAAAGAGAGATGGAGATGGAGGGGGAGAGAGAGGGAAGTAGAATAAATACATAGAGAGTGAAAGATAGAGAGGGAGAGGGGGAGTGATAAGGAATATGGATAGAGAGGGAGAGAGGATAGCAGGAGGGAAGAGATATAAAAGTGGGGGAGAGGGCGAGAAGGGGAAGAGAGAGAGAGGGAGGGAGAGCAGGAGGGGGTGATAGATAGATAGATTGGAGAAAGAGAGTGTATGTTTTGGGGTTGATATAGAGTGACAAAGGGAGATAGAGATATGGATGGACGGTGAAGAGAAAGAAGAGATAGATGGAGACAAGGAGGGAGGGACAAAGAGATTGATAAATATGGAGTGAAAGAGTGTGTGTGTTTGTGGGGCTGAGATAAAGAGACAAAGAAGGAGATATGGAGGGACATGTAGATATATATGGAGGGGGGAGAGAGGGAAGAATATTTATTGTAATAGATGCATTAATTTCAGTGTAGATGGTGATTTACAATCCTATTCAATTGCTTGAACTATATGCATTGATTTTAGTGGAGATTTTTATTTCTAATGATATTTGATTACTTGCACTAGCGATATTGATTTCAATGTAGATGATTTCTAATCCTATTTGATTAAGTGCAATAAATGCATTGATTTCAGTGTAGATGGTGATTTCTAATCTTATTTGATTGCTTGCACTAGATGCATTAATTTCAATGTAGATTTTGATTTCTAATTATATTTGATTGCTTACACTGAATGCATTGATTTCAATATATAAGATTTCTAATCCTATTTGATTGTTTTCACTAAATCCATTGATTTTAGTGTAGATGGTGGTTTATAATCATGTTTGATTGCTTGCACTAGATGCATTGATTTTAGTGTATATGTTGGTTTCTAATCCTATTTTCTTGCCTGCACTAGATGCATTGATTTGAGTGTAGATGGTAATTTCTAATCCTATTTGATTACTTGCATTAGATGTATTGATTTCAATGTAGATGTTGTTTTCTAATCATATTTGATTTTTTGCATTAGATGCATTGATTTTATTGTATATGTTGATTTCTGATTTGATGTATTTGGATCTATGATGGGACATTAATTTTAAATTCATTGGATTAATAGTGTGCATCTATTTTAGTGTAAGCACAAAAAAATATTGACAATGTAGATTTATTTTTGTGTTGTAGTAATTAAACCTAATAATATTGGAGAGCAAGAGAGACTAGTTATGGTGTTTATTACAACAACTCGAACTAAATATTTAAATGGTTTATGATTTCAACTGTCTTTTCCATATAATTGATATGAAAAGATGACAAAACTAACAAGGGTGACAATAAGAATAGTAGAAGAAAATAGTTTGAGATTGATCACAATGAAGGCTATTTGTAATTTACTACATTCTTATTATTCACATTTTCCATCATTCAATATTATTACATTGTCACTTTGCATTCAAAAATTTACTTCATCATTTTTCATCATTACAATTATTTTACAATATTCATCATCTCAATAAGTTGAGGTAACTAAGAAAATTTAAAATTAAAATTAATCGATAAATCTCAAACATATTTGGCATATTTAAAATGGTTATATTAATATTAGATGTATTTTGATATTATTGATCAAATTAATCATATGTTCCTCATATTATCGATAGATTTTCCTTGGCCACACACAAATGAAACCAACCTAGATCCATCTTAACTACGGATCTATTAAGCGCCGAGAGGGATCAAATATCTCGAGGTGCAAACCTTTCCTCAAGTTTTGCACTCAAAAAATAGGTTTTCACCTTTAGAGATTTGATCCCTCTCGACGCTTGATAGATTCGGAGTTAAGATTGATCTAGGCTGGTAGGAAAGCAACCTCCCTATTAAGAACAATGTATTTTGTCCGCCCATGCGTCGAATACACTACAACAGGAATGGTGACTCCTCTTCATTCTTTCTTTTAAGCTAGTGGTTGTTTTTGCAGGTCCTCTCTCCCATTGAGACTTGCTACAAAATCACTCATGCTTCCTCTCAGCACTTTTCAGTCACCCTTAGTGAGAAATTTGGCTCAGAGAAGGTAGATTTTTTTAGTCACTGTAATCCGCGCGCATTTAGCCCAAACAAACGCGTGAACTTCTCGCCTATGTGAATATAAGCCGCGCAGTGGCCAATGAGCCCATTTTTCATTTTTTTTCCTCAATTTTTTGTAGTTGTAAGGTGTTGGAAACCCATAAGAAATTTTCCATCATTGTGCTTTGGTATTTCATGACTGGTTAGGACACTTTTTGTTGGAGTTTAGCTTCGCAAATATTTTATTTTAATTTTAGTTTTTAGCATTGCAAATCACACATAATTGAAGTAAGGGAAAGTAAGTGGCCTTCAATCCACAAATGTTATTCGAAAAAATGATTTTCTGGTAAAAGATACCAAACACGTAGAATAATTAGCGGAAAAGTAAGTGTCCCATACATCCACACATCTTTAGCTAATTTCTTATTTTTCAATTTTTTGCATTAGGATTCGGGACCAGGACCAAAATATTGAAAAGAAGGAAAGTAATCTCTACCACCCTTGCACCTCTCCATGAGCCTGGGTATGCATATGAAATCTTTCTTAAGATAATTTTCCATGTCCCTATAATGAAAAACTTAGTCTAACTAGGCAAGGTGTAAGCGGCCCATAATCCGCACATTGTTTATTTTTTGCAAGGAAAAATCACACATAGCGTAATTAGAGAAGGATTGTAAAGTATCACCACATATCCATATCTCAAAACACTTGTGATTGTACACTCCAAAGCACCGTTGTCCATATCTCAGACCCTCTCCACGAGTGGCGGCAATGTCGCAAAGTTTTACTGGACTTGTTTTTCAAAACTCTCACAGCGGAGATATCAAAATATGTGGCGACACAAGGGCCTACCTTAGAGGAGGATTCCATTTGCAAAGCCCAACATCTCAAACTTATCTATACCCAATCAGGATACATTTACAATGCCCTACCTAACGCCCCACACCTGCAAATTTACAGAGAATTTCTAGGCACATCAAATACCGCAGATGACTTGATCAGGTCATTAACCCAAGGTCACATAGACAGAAGTATCCAGTACCCAGGTTACTCATATGATTCTACCTATAACATGATGCAACCTGGCTACAACCAAATTCAATCTGCACCTTTGCATAATATGAAAAATAGGGTCTCATCATACCATCAACAGCAGGGAGGATCATACCCTCGCTCGTAGGGGACCCAGTACTCAGCTAGTAATGCTGATGGAAGAGATCCCCCCTTACAACCATACACAAACCAAAGACAGGGAAACCAATATTCTCCTTTCCCTACACAAAATCCACCGCCAAAGAACAATCTGCCAGTGAACTTAGTCCAACCTTCTCAAGCTCAATAGTGCACGTCTTATGACCAGGAGAACCATAATAATCCTCCTAATGTTGCAAGAAATAAGCCTAAGAATAAACAAAAGGGAGACTATGGATAGTGGGGCAGCAACTAGAAATGCCCCCCACGATCTCAGTCTGGGGAAACCCCAACCAAAATCAAAACCATGAGCCAAAAAACAACTCCCAAGGGCATAAAAATAGGTCCAGTCTAAGGACAAAACATTCTTGTGCCATATGTGGTGAGTACGACCATTACACCCACCACTATCATGAGCTCCTTGACCTAAAAACCTTAACCGTGGACAAGGGGGACTTACACAAAAAACCGCTATAATGCAGGAGCCCTTCCCCCACCAAGGAGTGGTTAACACCCAACAACAACAACCACCCCAAAATGATACCAGGAACGGCAGCCACAAAATTTACATGACTGTCCAAGAAATGTTCTTCCAAACAAGGAATTGGAACTATGATGCCCCCTCGGACACTAACCCATCAAGTGCAAGCACGAGTGCACCTACTGCACCATTTACCATATCCATAATACCTATTGAGCCCCTTCAAAATATGGTTAAGGGGCCAAACAGGTGTGTAGGACACCACTCAAAAGTTTCCCATAACTACAGCATAGCGGATGATTTAGCATAATCACTCGCTACCATGACAACTTTAAAAGTACTAAAATCATGCCCAAAACAACGAAAAGCCTTACTTTCCGCATTATGTGCAATCGACCCTTATGATTCGTACCTAATTGCTTTTGACCAAGATAAAGCCACCCCTAGACTTTCTTCTCTGCTCGCCTTCCAGATATCAGTGTCGGTCTAAAATATCACCATACACCGATGTATCATTAACGAAAGTGCATCTACATGCATCATGTCAAAATCCATTTGGAAGAAGTTGGGATCACCTGAACTGAAACCATCCGACATCATTCTTAGATCATATGATGGTCGACCTTCATCTCTTATCGGTCTATATCAGAATGTCCATGTAAACTTTTCTAGAAAGAACATGCCACAAAAAAGGAACAGGCCACAAAAAATCAAGGGAAAGCATTGAGCACCAACCACGAGTGCACCATATGCGACCATTATGGGCATTACACCCATCACTTCCCAGAGATGCCATGATATAGGGATGCCCTGCAAGCCCTAGAGAAATCATACCAACAGGATCCCTCAAATCCACCCATGCAGATGGATGAGGGAAAACCTAGAACCATACTATACCTACGAGAGGAGCCTACATCCTGCTCATACATAGTCACCCCAACGGACCAAATACAACAAACGGAGGCCACTCAGCTGGCCCCAGTTTGCGCACTATGCAACGAGCCTAACCACTTAGTCACATAATGTCCCGAATTAAGGGCATTCACCCATTGGTACCAAATCCCTCATATTTCCCAAAGAAAATTAGCTAGGGATCGAAGACATACGCATAAAAATTTCCAGAGAAACCATCATGTGCACCGTAGTCCCCACATTCATCAGTTTTGTTCCATGTTGGATTTCATGCGACGATTCATCGCAAAAAATTCTGACTTAGCCAACTCGAACACCAAATCCACGAACAATACCACCATTCGAGGGACGGAAATAGGAAGGACCATATAATATGTGGCCAAGGAGAGGCAGCCACCTGAACGATCCCCCCCCCCCCCCCATTATCACCCTCCAGCTCCTATTCAACTTTGCGCACTCTATGATGAACACAATCACTTCATTGCTGACTATTCAACCCTGGAGTTGTTTTATATATGGTACTTTGTCCACCCCATATACTATGACGGCTTATGAGCAGTCCAGTATTTGTGTCAGGTGTGTTATGGTTACCAGCCGATTTGTTGTTGTCCTTATATCCCCTGATTTCATTCAACATTAAAAAATATATGTCGAGCCATAGTACGCCTCGCTGTAGCAGATGAATCAGATTCAGAATCCACGTAAATTTCGACAACGCAAGAAAACGTGATAAGCAGGTCCATTTTCTTCATGTCATCAAAAAAACAGCCAATAAAGGGACACATCGTCACCCCCAACCGCCCTCCATGGATAAGACCAACATGTGCATTATGCAACGCATGTAACCACTTGGTCACCCAATACCTATATCTATAATCACTCTGAAAATGGTATCCAATCAATCGAGTAGCCCAAATGGAAAGGAGTACCTAGGAAGGATAGTCTTGCATGGATTTTCAAGGAAACCATCAGACTCGCCACTATACTTACATATGCCAAGTATTCCCTTTGATAGACACCATATGCTCGTTAGATACCTAATACCCTAATATTATTGGTCTAGAGCCAAGACCGCCTAACCCCATGCAACCTGCCCCGAGGCAGCCTACCCCCCATCATTACCAAAACATTAGGAATGCTAGGACAACCCATCATCCTAGCAGGGCCCAAAACTAGCCAAGGACGGCATGCAGGCTATGCGATAGAATCGACCACCAAATCAATCAATGTAAGAAACTAAAGAACCTTACTAAAATCCTTCGCATGGTCACCCACATCCCACAAATCAATCTCTCCAATCAAGAGAAGATCACACACTTCTATTGTTGGATTTTCTCACAATTCCACCATAAGATGGATTGTGAGTACCTCCCAAGGCTAAGAGCGGCAAGGGAAGTGTTGAGTCTGAATTCCCCAAAGGAGCTAGACCATCCAAAACCAAAAACTTAGATATGGCAGAAGCGCAATCATCTCCAAGCATCCACTTCAGGGACAAAGAGTAGCGTTGGTTCTCATACCATCTACTCGATAACTACCATGACATCGTGCACCATTTTCACAAGTCACAATCACTAAACAGAATTTTTCCCCTTAATGAAAACATTTAGGCACCTCTGCACCCAACACAACTTCCAAATCCAGGAAAGTGCAAGTGCCCTTAGTACACCACATGAGGAACATAAGCTTGCTCTCATGCAAGCCACCACAATCGAAATTCCTCCACCATCCAACATCGATGACACACAACACCACATACGATTCATCTCATCATGCATGGGAACTATGACTCGTGTTGTCTGCTTATCTTTCATTGGTGTTGATACCGCTACAACAACAAAAGTAGTTGTACCATCGACGGTGCAAACTCAATCCGCATGGACCCTGTCAAATTCGTCTGGTTCCACAACATCAACTATGGAATCCTATTTGTGAATGTCGACCATCTCTATTAGGCTTGAACCAACTCCTAACGGCCTCACACAAATCAACTCCCTCTTAGATTCCTTGTTCCATTCAGACAAGGATATTCTAGAGGCCTTCATGGAACCAGATTGCCTGTGGGATGGAATGCATCACCGCTTGTTTTTTCTTCCAGAAAAAACATTTGGTCCTAACAACCCAGAAAACCAAGATATATACACTATTGAATCAAAATACTTTCTCTGGTATGGGAAATTTGACTGGTTTAAAAATCCCATCTTAGTTCCTGACGCGTTCGAAGAGGGGAACATGTCAAATATTTCACCAACTATCAAGGTGAATATCTCGAGAAAACCAGGAAAAATCGAAGAAATCTCACTGGGGGCAGCATGATCCCGAGATGAAGTAGTCTCTTACACAAACTTTTTGCAATAGTACATAGACATCTTCACATTGGATTATTTAGAAATGTCAGGGCTTAGCCCCATTATCATAGAGCACCATATTGACACCTGGCATGACATACCACCAATACATTAGAAACAACGTCAATTTCACCAATCTAAGGCATAAGCGATCAAGTGATAAATCGACAAGCTTCCCAAAGTCAGGTTTATAAACCAAATAGCTTACACATCATGGGTTTCCAACCCTGTTCCCATCATGAAAAAATGGAGCATCATCCGCGTCTGTACTGATTTCTGAGATTTGAAGAAAGCTTGTCCCAAGGACAACTACCCTACCATTTTCATCGACCAAGTCATTGATGCTTGTGCCGATCACAAGGCCTTGTCCTTCATGGATGGGTTCTCATGGTATAACAAAATTATAATTCAACATATCGATCGATACAAGACAACATTCACCACCCCTTGGGGCACGTTCGCATACCAAGTTATGCCATTCGGTCCTAAAAACACTAGAGCCACTTTCCAGCGAGACATGAACTATATCTTCCATGACCTAGCCCACCTTATCCTCGCTTACTTGGACCACCTCACCATTCGGTCCAAGAATCGCAATGATCATCTACAGGATTTACAATCGGTATTCCAAAGATGTCGACATTACAACCTATTCTTGAACCCTCTCAAGTGCATCTTCTGCGTTAAGCGGGTTGACTATTAGGATTTATAGTATCCCAACAAGGGATCAGAGTGGACCTCCTCAAGGTCTAGGCCATTAAAGGGGTGCCACCACCAAGAACCCTCAAGCAACTCCAAATCTTGTAGGGGAAATCCAGTTTCCTGAGATGCTTTGTCCCAAATTACGCCACTTATGCACAAGGATTCCTATGTGTTCTTCATCAGGATGTCCCATTTAAATGGGATGATCAAGCCCAACAATCATTTAAGGTGCTAAAATACGCATTGTCTTCAACCCTATTGATCAACGCACCAAATTATGACAAATATTACACCCTATATCTGTCAGCATCAAAAACTGCCTTAGCCGGGGTGTTAATTCAATACAGACTAGATGGTAAAGAACACATAATTTATTACGTGAGTAAGAACTTATCAGGCCCTGACTTAAGATATGAACCCGAAGAAAAAAACGTCCCTAGCCCTTATACATGTAGTCCAAAAGATTCGGCACTACATTATCTTTCGGAGTACAACAGTGGTCGCAGCTATCAACCCCATGAGATACCTGTTAAACCACCGTGTGATTAACCACAAATACACTCGTTGGATAGTCATACTGCAAGAGTTTTACCTACAGTTTAGCTCCCCCAAGAGAAAAAAAAAATTGATCTTATTTGAGTTCATCACTGACCTCCCAATTCAAACTAAAGGATCCCTATTCAATGACTCATTTCTTGACAAACATATATTTTAAGGATCCCTATTCAATGACTCATTTCTTGACAAACATATATTTTTAGTGACAACTGACGATCCTTGGTACAGTAATATCCTCTTATTTTTACGAACCCAAAATTTCAATCCAAATCTCATACATGACAACCGAAGGTGCATACGCCACCAGGTCCCCCGAGACCTTATAATGGGAGACAATATTTATCGACGAGGCATCGATACTATCCTACACTGATGCCTCACGCACGACCAAGTTGAGCAAGCCCTCAATGACTGTCATAGTGGATTTTGTGACGACCATCTCTCCGGGATGGCTACTGCCAAAAAATTCCTACGAGAAGGTCATTTCTGGCCCACCTTATTCTGCGATTCCATTACGGCAGTAAAAAGGTGTGAGTGATGCCAACTCTTCACCCACAAGGCAAGAGAACCTCCCTCTCCTCTGCACCCGGTCATCATCATAGATCCCTTTTGAAAATGGGGAATCAACTTTATGACTTACAAATTTGCATCGTCTAGCAACCACAATTACATCATTGTCATCGTCAACTATTTCACCAAATGGGCAGAATCCATGCCCACATACGACATGGCTTCTGTTCAATCATGTCATCGCACGGTTCAGTGTGCCTAAGGAGTTAGTTTCTGATCACAGAAAGCATTTCGAAAATGAAATATTCCAGGAGTTGTCTCACCACCTAGGGTTCACATACGAATTCACATCAATAAAGTGCTTAAAAAAATGTTACAATGTATGGTGGATAACCATAAGACAAACTGGCACCACATGGTTTTTTCAACCCTATGGGCATACCGCACGTCAGTAAAAAACTCAACAGGATTCACACACTTCTAACTGGTGTACGGGGTAGAAACTGTGATTCCCATCGAACGCGAAATCCCCATCTTACACATCGCCATCGAAATCCTCGATGATACCCAACCTTTAGAACAACGATTGTTACAATTAGAACTTGTCAATGAAAATCGACGAGAGTCACTCCAACATAATGAGGCACATAAAAAATAGGTAAAATCATCATTTGATCGTAACATAACCCCTTGTTCATTTACTGAGGGAGTGTTAGTCCTCCACTACAATGTCACGAAAAAGGCCCTTGCACCCAGGAAGTTAGAAACATTATGGAAAGGTCCCTACATCATAAAAAATTTCCTCCTCAAAGGGGAATACATTCTATCAAAGCCCGACGGTACATGCATAGCTAACCCCATCAATGGGCTCTACCTCAACAAATTTCACCCATAAGGGTAGGAGGTCTCAACCTTAGAGATAAGATGCAAGTAGCATAATCTATTTTTGTGATTATCACAATCATCAAAGACTTGTTCTAAAAAATACTCTGGTGTCACAAATGGATCGTCCCCCCATACACTATTTTGGATTCGCTATGGAGCCTCGTGACGGTCTCAAAAATCTAGCAGCAGCTGCATGGGCCATTTACTATCCTGACCGATCGTCATTCTTAACCAACAGAGTATGCATCATATTAGCCACCAATAATCAGGCATAATACGATGCAGTCATTGGGCTTATGAGCGATTCCTTCAACCAAGACATTCACCATCTACATATCTACCTTGATTCCCAACTAGTGGTTTCATAGTTAAACCAATATTTTGAAGTACGAGATTCTCAAATATTTAGGAAGTATTTGCATGCACGAAGATTAAGTCGTCATTTTGATCATATTACATTCACACATATACCAAGAAATCAAAACCAGACATTTGATCGCATAGCTAATCACATTCTAGACTGGAATGCATCTCATATAAACCATCATTCATAGAAAAGAAAAAAACATAAAAATAGATATCCATCATAGGTACACAACATCCATCAATAAAATAACCATAGACACGTCATCACAGCCGTAAAAATACATATCTCACATATATACCTCAAAAAATATGTGAGTCATGATATATAAGTCATGTCCTTGACCAGCATGTCAGTCAAAAATAGGTCTACATGTCATCAAAAAAGAGGGAAGCATCCTCATAATGGGAACTTTCCCTGAATACACAAAATCTCTAAGGTTGAGCCCTGATAGGTGGGTCCTCTAGACCCACAATATCACCCGGTGCCAGTACAGGTGCAGCATCCAAAATAGCAAGTGCCACATAGTGCAATGTCGGGCGATGCACCCTCTCTCGATCCATCAGCGCCTCGAGCCATATGTCATCCAAATCATCAAAAAAACCATGGGTCATCATACCCTATGTCAACCTCTCCAACCGACTCCATAAGTCGGATGAGTTTTTCGCATGTGCATCCACGGCCTGGACCCGAGCCTCAGTAGTAACTAGCTGCTCCTCGATCATCACCGCCTGAGCCTCAACCACCTCGGCACGATCAAGAAGGACAACATCCCCTATAGCGGCACCACTACTTCCCTCCCCTGAAGGGACAACACCACTGCCCTGCCCCCCAACCTGGGGCTGATCATCCCCACCTGGGCCCCTCCTCGGTGGTTGATGCCCCACCAAGCGGGCAAGAGGATGCCCATACGCCTCCAATCTGCAAGAGAAACAAGGATAGTTTCAGTGTCACCACAGCATACATATAAATATACACATCATAAAACACTCAAAAAATGCAGAAAAGCATCAAAGGTCGTACCTGCGGGACCCCACACATAGCCAGCAGGAAGACCCTGTTGAGTCCCAAATTTGCATCTTTTCCATACATTTTTCCATACCTTTTTCACTCACCTAAACCTCCAAAATTGTCAATATCATGTGCAAAAGAGCATCTAACATGGTTTTTAATTATATTTTTGTGTTTGCTATTTGATCTAGATTTTGTTCATTCAACTGCGGAATCTTGCCACTTTCCGCAGCTGCTGCAACTTTCCGCAGCTATTTTGTGAAACTCTATGCTACAGGTGTCTACAAGGGAAACGAGCCACATGGGCAGGTCAGGAATGACGTGGACATGGTTCGTGTCCTATTGGTTCAAGCAAACTCATCCAAAGAAGCCGTGGTCAAAGGCGTCCACATGGAAGTCAACCATGGAGTTTCATGTCGGCCGGACTCTGTTTCGTGTCACATGAAGATCCATACGGCCCTTTCTAAGCCTGCGGAGGATAAATCGACATCTGTACAGGGTTCTAGAGTCGAATTCAAGCATCCACCTCTCGTAGATTTACTTTCCAACACGGCCATGCTCCTATATCCGTGGACGTAGTGGTCTACGTGCTCTCCACTAGCATGAACTTTAGGAGACAGTTATAGTTTGTTGTTATATATAATGCGTTTGCATACGCATATGAAGTTAGCCGATATTAGTGAATGTAGTCTCTGTTATCTTTTGATTGGTCTGCTCTGTAGTGATTACGCTGCACTTGTGCCGTAACATTACCATTCTGTAATGACTGCTTTTTAATATGAGAAGACTCTGTTTTTCAACTTAATTCGTATTTGAGGACCTTTGCCAAGGCTTGAGTAGAGGGCCCCTGCTCAGCTAAGGTTTTGTGCATTAGTGTATATTTTTAATTTCATTTCATTGTGTCATAATCCATTCATATGTTCATATATTGCATTTGTTTCATTTCTGTTTATAAACTTCCATAATTTCCATTTCATTTCTGTCTTTCATGTTTTATGTTGATAATCACTGATCAGTGTTCTTGTTTCAGGTTATAGATAGGCAGCCCGGGCAGTCTCATAGCTTTTTGACTAGTGACATGGAACTAACATTGTTCTGCTGCTAATTTGCTTTTCATAGCTTTTGTTTAATTTCAGTATTGCTTATCTGCTTCAGTAGTTAAAATTTAGATATATTAAGCTGCTCATAGCATCTTCAGTTGCCTCCGAAAGCCACAGCTGGACTGATGGTGAGGGATTGTATTATGAAATGTGTAGTTTAGTATTAGTTTCTTTTCTGCAAATCTAGATATATTAAGCTGCTCATAGCATCTTTAGTTGCCTCCGAAAGCCACAGCTGGACTGATGGTGAGGGATTGTATTATGAAATGTGTAGTTTAGTATTAGTTTCTTTTCTGCAAATTTAGATATATCAAATCATGCATGACATCTTCAGTTGCCTCCGAAAGCCACAGCTGGACTGATGGTGAGGGATTGAATCATAAGTGTATGGTTTAGTATTAGTTTACTTTCTGCAAATTAAATATCAGTTACTCAAGTTGTTTATGATTACTTCCGAAAATCATAGCTGGACTAATGATGAAGGGTCATAAGATAAATTGATGTAATCTGATTTAGATTTATTTTGTTGCAATTTTGAATTTCCTTAAACATAGTTTCTTTTGTGTTTAGTCAGCAGCAAGAATAGTTTGATTTTCATGTTCACTAGTTTACTGTTTTGATTTATTAGATTAGCAGCATCTTTTCATTTCATCAGTACATTTTCATTTTCTTTCAAAGTCTTATCATTGTAAATTTCAAATTGCTTTTAAAGTTTCAAGTTGGTAAATCATTATAGGGGATATCACTTCCTTGAACAAATATAACCAAACTTGTTTTCATTTTAGAATTTCCATTTCAACTTAGAAAAACCAAAAACGACAAAAAGTTAAGAAATAGGTTATCTTGCACATATAGTGCGCCGCACTTCATCAGCTTACGATTCCCGGATTGACAAATTAAATGCAGCAATTTAGGACACACTAAATTGACCAAACATTTTGGCGCCGTTGCCGGGGAAGTGTAACTAGGTAGCCAATTTCCTAAAAAAAAAAACACAAAATCATAAAAGAAGGGAAAACTTGATAACTTCTTGAAGTATGCTCTCCTCTTGCACCTAGTGTGATCTGGAGGATCAGAAAAGAGAAGTTATTGGTTTAGTAATTTCTTAAGTATGCTCTCTTCTTGCACCTAGTGTGATCTGGAAGATCAGAAAAAGAATTATTAGCCCAACTTTTAAAAAAAAAATAAAAATAAAAAATGACATGCATAGAGCAAGAGATTCTAGGGGAAGGTTTATAGCTAAAGCCAAGAGTTCGATTTTCACAACTCCATCTTCTTCAAGGCATAGACCAGATTCACCACTATCTACCCCTAGCCTTAAGATTTTTGGAAGTCAAGGAACAACTGAATTAGAGGATTCTCCTATACCACCTACTAAAACCCACTTAGAAAACAAAGAGACTTTCTCTCATCCTCCCTTGGTAGAAGAACTAGAGGACTATAAGGATTCTAAAGAAACTATCATGGCAGAGGAAGTAATAAATAGAGGTGGAGGTAGAAGAGGAGGAAACAATGGAGATAACAATGGTGAAGGAAATAATGGTAGAAATAGGGAAGGAGACAATTTGTTTGGATTCCCTATAGTTGATGAGGAAACTCATGCAACAATGAAAAATATCTCACCATCTGTTCTTCCTAACTTTTATGGATTGCGAAGTGAGGATCCTGAAACATTTCTGTTTGAGTTTGAAGTTGTGTGCCGAACTTATGACTATATGGAAGACTCTCAAAAACTCAAACTGTTTCCTTCAACATTGAAGGGAGCTGCTTTGAAATGGTTCATGGGATTAACCACCCAATCTATTAGGACTTGGAATGATATGAAACAAACATTTTTGGATAGATACTTGGACTATTGTATGCCCACCAATCACAAGGATGAGGTATTCAAAATGATGCAAAAAGAAGATGAAAATTTGGAAGACTTATTTGAAAGATTTCAATACAACTTGAAAAGAGAAAAGATGAGCAACTTAGATGATGAAACCTTGAAAGCCCTCATATTAAAAGCCATTAGAGATGAATGGATAGATATTTTAAACATGATGGGGAAATGAGACATTTCTCAACTCCCACTTCGTGATATAACAAAACTATGTGTCCATCTCTCAAGAGGAAAATATAAAACATGAAAAGGGCCTAGGGATCCTTCTCTTATTAGGGCTAACAAATCTGAAACTGGATCAGTAAGTAGGGCAGAGATTGGTAACATGCTTGATGAGTTTAAAACTGATATCTTAGGGAGCCTTAGTGAACAACTAGACACCCTTAAAATCCAAAACAAGCAGAAAGCAGAAACAGATGCTTTAGCCATATTTTGTCCGAAATGTAGGAAGAAACATGCTTTAAGGGAATTTCCCTTGGATGCAAAAGTTGTAGAAACATGTATGATTTGCTCAGAGAATCATGAGATCAAGGATTGTCCTTCAATTCCTGGACTCAAAGCTATTTTTCAAGAAGACCCAAATTCAGTAGAATCTCTCTGTTTTGTTGCAAGAAGACCTTGGCAGGGACAACAAACTCAAGGGTTTAACAACCCTATGAATCTTCAAACCCCACCAAATTGGAATCTTTGGCAACAACCTTGGCCCCAACATCAAAATCCATATCAGCCATGGGTACAAGGGATGCAAAATCCTTATGGGAGATTTTCTCAATTTTATCAATATCCTCCATCTTTTCAAAATCAACAAGCTCCACAACTTCCAAGCCCAAATCCACAACTTTCATTGCCATTTCCACAACAACAACCTTCTCAACAAAATACAAATCCTCAACTCATGCTCCCATACCAACGGAAGACAAATCAACTTCCAGCTCAGCCATTGCCAAATCCTAACAATAAGAATCCTCAAACTACTTATATGGTAGAAGGACAACAATTTCCTACCTATATGATTGTTCCTCTCAACGATGTACAACTCAGATCTGGTAGAGTTTTAGAAAAACCTTCTATAGATATTCAAGAGCAAGATACCTCTGAGGAGGACTCTCTTCAAGTTAATAAGGGTTCCGAGGAAGAATCTCTTCAAAATTCAAGCATGCAAAAAGAAAAAGAAAAGTTAACACCCACAACTCCTATAGTTGAGCACCTGCATCTTCATCTACACCTCATTTTCCGGAAAGACTACAAATTGATAAGGGGGTGGAAAAACAAATCTTGTTGCCTAACTATGACTTTCTAGATGAATTGAAGAATGTTTGTATCAAGATTCCATTGCTACAAGCCATTCGAGAAATTCCTATTCTAGCAAAAACCATAAAGGAGTTGAGTTTCTAAAGACCAGGAAGGAAGCTAAAGGACACAAGAAGAATCCACCTGGTAGGAAAGATTGCAGACATTATGATGGGAAAAATTACCATGCAGAAGTATGTAGATCCAGGAAGTCCAATTGTCAAGACACATATAAATGGGATAGAAATTCCAAACATATTGATTGACTTAGGGGCTGCTATCAACATTATGAGTAGACAGACTATGGAACAGTTAAAACTTCCTAACCTTCTTTTTACACCTACTTTATTGCAACTTGCAGATCGATCGGTTATTAAACCAGATGGTGTATTAGAAGATATTTCAGTCTCCTTAGATTCTTGGGAATATCTAGTAGACTTTATGATTTTGACTCCCAAGAATAATCTAGGAGGACATCCAATTATCTTAGGAAGACCTTGGCTGGCCACAGCTGATGCTTTTATTAGTTGTAGATCTGGAGACATGTACATTTCTAATGGTAATTCAACAAATAAATTCAATTTGTATCCTCCAGCAAGAGCAATCACAGAAATAGGAGACAATGAATGGGTCGATGATGAGAACACTATACAACCTGTCTTTACCATTTCTGAAATTAGTGAGGATAGTCAAATTCTGAACACATTAGAAAATTTTGAGATAACTTCAGAATATGACCCCACACAATTTCAGTTGGAATCCGACATAGAATATTTATCATCAAGACAAATGTCTCTCTACTCTATGGAAGAGTTTGGTAATTCTGCTTTTGAGATTTTTCCAGAAAAGACATTGAATATCAACAAACATCTGGAGAAGTCACAACAAGAAGAACTAACTAGAATCTTGCAAAAACATTCTACTGCATTTGCATGGGAGTATACTGACATGAAGGGTATTGATCCTAAGACTTGCATCCATCATATCTATATTGAGGAAAACAGTAGACCAATCCGACAACCTCAAAGAAGGATGAATCCAAATCTTAGGGAGATAGTGAAAGAAGAGCTCCAAAAACTTCTCAATGTAAACTTCATTTATCCAATTTCAGATAGCCGATGGGTTTCTCCTTTGGTTATAGTACCTAAAAAGAATAGTAAATGGAGGGTATGCATTGATTACAGGGAATTGAACAAAGCAACTTTGAAGGATCACTTTCCTTTGCCTTTTATCGATCAGGTATTAGACACATTAGCAGGTAAAAAGTACTTTTCATTTTTGGATGGTTTTAGTGGCTATAATCAAATTCAGGTAGCACCCGAAGATCAAGATAAGACCACATTTACTTGTCCATGGGGAACTTTTGCCTACCGAGTGCTTCCTTTTGGGTTATGTAATGCACCAGCAACATTCCAAAGAGCAGTACTAGGAATTTTTTTCTGATCTAATCCATGATTGTGTAGAAGTTTATATGGATGATTTTACAGTTTATGGTAATTCATTTGAAGAGGCATTAGAAAATTTGGAAAAAGTTCTCATAAGATGTAAAGAAACAAACCTTTCATTAAGCCATGAAAAATGCTTTATGATGTTTACCGAAGGGATTGTTTTAGGACATCATATTTCAGGAGATGGGATTAAGGTTGATAGATCAAAAGTTGAAGTCATCTCCAAGTTACCTATTCCAAATTGTCAAAGAGATGTTAGAAGTTTTCTAGGATTTACTAGTTACTATAGAAGATTTATAGAAAACTTCACTAAAATAGCATCTCCACTCTTCAAGTTGCTTACAAAAGACTGTGAATTTAAATGGGATCCTGATTGTCAATCCGCTTTTGAAACTTTGAAAACAAGAATATCCGAAGCACCTATCTTGAGAGGACCAAATTGGAAACTTCCTTTCCATATTTCTACAGATGCTTCAGATACAGCTCTTGGAGCTGTGTTGGGTCAAAAGATTTAATTCCTTATGCCATTTATTACACCAGTAAAAATTTGACTCCCACAGAGTTGAATTATACTGTGACTGAAAAAGAGTTCTTAGCTGTTGTTCATGCAATTAATAAGTTTAGACATTACATAACAGGATATGAAACTTTTATTCATACTGACCATTCTGCAATTAGATATTTAATGAATAAACCTGTTACTAATGGCAGAGTGACAAGATGGCTCTTACTTTTGCAAGAATTCAATATTACTGTGTTGGATAGACCAGGAAAACAAAATAAAGTAGCTGATTTCTTGTCTAGGATTCAGAATACTAAAGAAGATTCTCCTGTAGAGGATAAGTTTCCTGATGAATACTTGTTTGCAGTAACTACTAAAACCCCTTGGTATGCAGATATTGCTAACTATTTGGTTACAGGGAAACTGCCTCCACATTTTTTTCCAAGTGAAAGAAGAAAGATTATTCAGGAGAGTTCAAAATATTCATGGATTTCTAACGAATTGTTTAAAACAGGGCCAGATCTTGTGATCAGAAGATGTGTCAGGGAAGATGAAATGCCCGATATTCTTAAGGCATGTCATGATGAACCATGCGGCGGACACTTTGCAGACAAAAGGACGGCCTATAAAATCCTCTCTTTAGGATATTATTGGCCTTCCCTCTTCAAAGATGCAAAACAATATGTCAAAAGGTGTGACAGCTGCCAAAGAGTAAGGAAACCTACCCTTTCAAATGAAATGCCATTGCAAACACAGGTACTCATTGAACCCTTTGAAAAATGGGCTTTAGATTTCATTGGACCTATTAATCCACCATCTAAGCAAAAGAAGTATATATTGGTTTGTACCGATTATGTTACTAAATGGGTAGAAGCCAAAGCATTAGTATCTGCTACTGAAAATTCAGTTGTTCATTTTCTTTATGAGGATATTTTTACTCGCTTTGGTGTTCCAAGAGAAATTGTGACAGATCAGGGAAGCCAATTCACATCCAATTTGGTGGAGAAATTGATGGAAGAATACAAAATCAAGCACAGAAGATCTACTCCTTACCATCCGCAAGCAAATGGTCAAGTGGAGTCCACAAACAAAGTTCTTGAAAATATCATCACCAAAACTGTTCATCTACATAGAAGAGATTGGGCAGAAAGGCTTCCAGAAGCCTTGTGGGCCTACAGGACTACATGGAGGAATACAACAGGACATTCTCCCTATGAACTTATTTATGGGAAAGAAGTCTTGCTCCCCATTGAGTTCCAAGTCAAGACCTTCAAGATAGCAGTTCAGTTGGGGATGGACTTATCAGAAGCCCAAAAGCATAGAATGGAGCAGTTGAATGAGCTAGATGAGATCAGACAAGAAGCAATTCTAAGAACCGATCTAGTTCAATATCAAAGAACTAAATGGCATGACAAATATATCAAAGAGAAGAAGTTTCAAGAAGGAGATTGGGCATTGTTATTTGACTCCAAGTTTAAAGATTTTCAAGGGAAATTTCAGACTCATTGGCTTGGGCCATATGAGATTGACAAGATCTTTAGCAATGGAGTTGTAAGAATCAAGACCATTGATGAGTTTCAAACTCCTCTTATTGTGAATGGCCATAGATTGAAATTTTATCATAAGCCACTCTCAAAAGAGGATTTTGTCAAAATGTTTCAAGAAAGTTCTGCAATCAGGCTGGTACAGAAGAATTCTTCTTCTCCACCAACCTAGTTCTTTTGTTCTTTTCAGTTTTAAAAAAAAAAAAAAATTAATGGTATAAGCCTGAAAACCAATCATCGATTGGCAGTCTTATGCAGAAAATATAGGGTGAAAATCAGGAACACCTGACACTCTATATTTTCCAAAAAAAAATCTCTCTTTCATTTCACAAGCTTTGTCACCACCCACTCCATTTCATTCCAATTCATTCCATTTCATTTCATTTCATTCCACTTCATTTCATTCCATTCCATCAATAAAAATCTTTTTCATGACCATTTCCATCTGGTCATTTGTCATTTGATCATTTCCATTCATCCAAGTAATAGATGTGTCAGTTTCCGCAGCTGACATCTGTTTCCGCAGCTGACTCCAGTTTCCGCAGCCAGAAGCAGATTCCGCAGCTACTACTCTGTTTTCAAAGAGAATGTACAGTCAGATGTTATTTTCATAATTATGAAATAAAATGCAGGAGAGAGGATCAATAGAGCATTCAAGACACCAATGGAGATCAATCAGTTGAAGACCAAAGGAAAAGGCAAAGATTCCAAAGGTATGAATAAAATTTATTTCAAATAGTATTGAAAAACACATTTTTATATAGTTTTGAACCATGAGCTCTATCCATTACGCGCAATGATTATATTGACAGTTCCGTAACCTTTCACGATCTCCATATTATCCTCTTGCATTCATTCACAAACGGTTTTATCATTGAAATTTCGATTTTCACTCATGTTCCAATATCCCACCGGAGATAATGAGACGTATTTGATTTGACCAAGGACTCTTACAGCCGCATAAATTCATAACCGTTGATTGAAACGTCTTCATATTTATTACACAGCCACCAAAATTCAAAACACTGCCGAATGTATTATACTTTGTTAATCTCTTTGTCGTGTCTCTGCCGTGTTACGAAACCCCACTTTGCTCATTTTCACTCCCGGATATTTACCCACTGTCTCATTCCATTTCGTTCCTTTTGCTCATTCTCACTTCCGGATATCTACCCACAGTCTCACTCCATTCCGTTTATGGTGCTCATTCCCATTTTATGATACATCCCCACAGCCATTGTGCTCGTTCCTGTGCATTCAACCATTCTATTTCCATTTGAAACCCTCACGAAGGCAAATTTGTGAAGAACAGAAAAGTGAAATGGGTAAATTGCTAAGAGCAGAGCTGGAAGGACCGAAGTTTATAGAGGGATATCTACAAGAAAAAGAGATATTGAAGAAAGCAAAATGGTTGCGTTTTATTCATAAATTCAGAGGTTATCACAAAGAAGTTACGAAAGCATTTGCAAGGTCGTTTGATGGCTCGGAAGCAGAGATTGAAGACCTCAAGTTTGCGGTCAATGAAGCATCTATAGCAACAGCCACGGAACTTCTTCAGGAGGGAGAGCGTTAGTTCAAAAATAAAAGCATCAGTGATGAGGCATGGAGAACAATCTTACGAAACCAAGGTATGGACATAACTGTTTTTAAAAGAGGAATTCTTGTGCATGCATTAAAAGAAGAATGGGCCACTTTACTGCTAATTGTTCAGAAATTCATTACATGTGAAGGCCGTTTTGGGTCCATGTATATGTACCATACCAGGCTATTGATGAATTTTCTAGAAAATCAAACTCTCAATCTCCCATATTTTCTATTCAATAGCTTGAAGAAAATGGCTGTGATTGTTCAAAAACACTTAGGAGATGTAGAGCCCCATCTATATCACCACGGCCTTATAAAAATTCTGATTG
Organism: Pinus albicaulis; assembly: GCA_034641835.2. Taxonomy (NCBI): domain Eukaryota; kingdom Viridiplantae; phylum Streptophyta; class Pinopsida; order Pinales; family Pinaceae; genus Pinus; species Pinus albicaulis. Next base: position 1,153,573,314 of record CM076584.1, read on the forward strand.
AAAAGGAGTTAAAGGAAAGAAAAGACACATGGGAACAATTTCTAGTTAGAAATTTCTTTGAGGAACCTCATGAAATTCCTGAAGGTAGTTCAACAAGAAGGAGTAGAAGAAAAAGAATAAATGTTGAAACCCAAATTACTCCTACTCAGGAAATTCCTGCAGCTAGCACAGCAAGAAGAAGTAGGAGGAAAAGAATAATTGATGAAATCCAAAATACTCCTACTACTACTATGGAAAGAACTAATAGGGAAGAGAGACTGGTAAAAAGGAAGAAGAAGGAAATCAAGGGTAAGAAGCCAATAACACCAAAAGGGAAAGAAACTATTGAGGCTGTACATAAAACTCCTTCTGAAGAAGAAGAAGATCATCAAATGCTATCTGAAAGATTAGTTTATCTTCAAAAACAGTCATCTATATCCAAGAAGGCAGAGAAAGGAAAACAAAAACAAAAGGGTAGTGTACCACAGCGTGTGAGGAGAAGCAGCAGACTAAAGGGGAAATTGAGAAAAACGCAAATTAAGGGTCCTCATTTCATTGATTTGGGTGAGGAGACATCTGAACAGTCCCCAACCGACCATAGTCCATCTCAGTCAGTTAGTGAACCTGGTTCATTTCATTCCCAATCAGACAATGAGCATACTCCATCCTATTCTCAGCAAAATATTGATGTAAGCCCTCCTCGGCCAGATTTTGAACATAACTCTCCTTCACAGCATTTTGGGGACAGCCCAATAAAAATGACACCTGAAATAGACCCCAAGCAGCAAGAAGTATATGACTATATAGAATCTTTGGAAAAGGCAGCCACAGGTCCAAGTACTTCTTCCATTCAGCCTCATACATTGCAGGATGATTTAGTTCAATCACTAAAACAGGAAATTTTTGAGCTAGAGCTTTTAAATAGGCACATCAAAAATGAAAATGAGACATTGAAAGAACAAGGAAAACTGGACAAGATCATCCATGATAATACTATGTTACATTTGGGAATATGGCAGAAGAAGAATAAGAAATTGAAAAGGAAATGCCAGAAATTGAGCAGAGCACTTGTAAATATCAAATTTAGGTGCTTAATGAAGAAACCCAGAATTTTGGCAGTACCAAGGAAGAAGAGGAGAGGATTGGATGTGCTGGCTGAAGTATCAAGGCACATGAACTGAAGAAAGAGTATCAAAATTTTGGTTGCATGAGGACATGCAACACCTTCACAGTGGGGGTATGTTGAGTCCCAAATTTTCATCTTTTTCATACATTTTTCCATACCTTTTTCACTCACCTAAACCTCCCAAATTTTCAATATCATGTGCAAAAGAGCATCTAACATGGTTTTTAATTATATTTTTGTGTTTGCTATTTGATCTAGATTTTGTTCATTCAGCTGCGGAATCTTGCCACTTTCCGCAGCTGCTGCAACTTTCCGCAGATATTTTGTGAAACTCTATGCTACAGGTGTCTACAAGGAAAACGAGCCACATGGGCAGGTCAGGAATGACGTGGACATGGTTCGTGTCCTATTGGTTCAAGAAAACTCATCCAAAGAAGCCGCGGTCAAAGGCGTCCACATGGAAGTCAACCATGGAGTTTCATGTCGGCCGGACTCTGTTTCGTGTCACATGAAGACCCATACGGCCGTTTCTAAGCCTGCGGAGGTTAAATCGACATCTGTACAGGGTTCTAGAGTCGAATTCAAGCATCCACCTCTCGTAGATATACTTTCCAACACGGCCATGCTCCTATATCCGTGGACGTAGTGGTCTACGTGCTCTCCACTAGCATGAACATTAGGAAACAGTTATAGTTTGTTGTTATATATATTGCGTTTGCATACGCATATGAAGTTAGTTGATGTTAGTGAATGTAATCTCTGTTATCTTTTAGTCTGCTCTATAGTGATTACGCTGCACTTGTGCCGTAACATTACCATTCTGTAATGAACTGCTTTTTAATATGAGAAGACTCTGTTTTTCAACTTAATTCGTATTTGAGGACCGTTACCAAGGCTGGTGTAGAGGGCCCCTGCTCAGCTAAGGTTTTGTGCATTAGTGTATAATTTTAATTTCATTCCATTGTGTCATAATCCATTCATATGTTCATACAGTGCATTTGTTTCATTTATGTTTATACACTTCCATAATTTCCATTTCATTTCTGTCTTTCATGTTTTATGTTGATAATCACTGATCAGTGTTCTTGTTTCAGGTTATAGATAGGCAGCCCGGGCATTTTCATAGCTTTTTAACTTATTACATGGAACTAACATTGTTCTGCTGCTAATTTGATTTTCATAGCTTTTGTTTAATTTCAGTATTGCTTATCTGCTTCAGTAGTTAAATTTAGATATACTAATCTGCTCATAGCATCTTCAGTTGCCTCCGAAAGCCACAGCTGGACTGATGGTGAGGGATTGTATTATGAAATGTGTAGTTTAGTATTAGTTTCTTTTCTGCAAATTTAGATATATTAAGTTGCTCATAGCATCTTCAGTTGCCTCCGAAAGCCACAGCTGGACTGATGGTGAGGGATTGCATTATGAAATGTGTAGTTTAATATTAGTTCCTTTTCTGCAAATTTAGATATATTAAATCATGCATGATATCTTCGGTTACCTCCGAAAGCCACAGCTGGACTGATGGTGAGGGATTGAATCATGAGTGTATGGTTTAGTATTATTTTACTTTCTGCAAATTAAATATCAGTTACTCAAATTGTTTATGATTACTTCCGAAAATCATAGCTGGACTAATGATGAAGGATCAGAAGATAAATTGATGTAATCTAATTTAGATTTATTTTGTTGCAATTTTGAATTTCCTTAAGCATAGTTTCTTTTATGTTTAGTTGGCAGCAAGAATAGTTTAGTTTTCATGCTCAATAGTTCATTGTTTTGATTTATTAGATTAGCAGCACCTTTTTATTTCAGCAGCACATTTTCATTTCCTTTCAAGTCTTGTCATTGTAAATTTCAAATTGTTTTTTTAAAGTTTCAAGTTGGTAAATCATTATAGGGGATATCACTTCCTTGAACAAACATAACCAAACTTGTTTTCATCCTAGAATTTCCATTTCACCTTAGAAAAACCAAAAACGACAAAAAGTTAAGAAATAGGTTATCTTGCACATATAGTGCGCCGCACTTCATCAGCTTATGATTCCCGGATTGACAAATTAAATGCAGCAATTTAGGACACACTAAATTGACCAAACAGACCCATATCCAAGTCCCCCCTGAAATCCATCGCTGAGTATGGATAATCCAAGAAAATCTGTGGGTTCACCTAGAACCACGCCTCAACGGTCGCATCCCAATAACGACCTTCCTCCCCTCCTCCACCATGAGCCATCACGAGTGCCCACCGCCGCATCTGAGGATCCCTATGAGGACCAATGGGCACAAGCACAAACGGTCGAATCATCACCACCCTCTCAAACATGATGCTGCATAAGATGCTTGCATATGTAAAAAACCTAGAAGATCCTCCCCGGACCTTCCCTAGCTACGATACCATGCCATCATACACATGGTGCGTCCAGTCGTAGAAGTGCTCGGCCCGGAGCTAATGCAAGACATCAATATGAGGTCTAGACGCCCTATTGTGTGATGAAGACCTTGTCAAGCGAATTATCATCGCTATGGTGAATTGATCAACTAGGTCAGCCACTAACTCAATGTGGATGCACCCTTGGGTAAGCAGTGCACCGCTGCAATGCTACTCAGCCCAGCATCGGATACTCACCCTCCAAGAGGGAGTGGGTGTGGTAGCACCTCACCCTGAGGCAGTAGGCCAGTCACAAAGTAAACCTTTGTCTCTGAATGGATAACGATGTCTCTACGCCGCAATACCATCACTCGTCATCTCCTATTCCAACAATGGACCACGAAATGGAGCAGACTATCCTGTGATCTCAGGAAGTCACTCTCCGGAAACTTTAGCAAACCCTACTGTTCCAAGAGCCTCCGTGCATTGGCATCTTGAGCCACAACAAAGTGCAGATTCAGCCAATCTCGCTCACACCACAACATCCTATTACGAAAGAAAAAACCAAAATCAGTGACCAAAAAATCAAAAAATTAAAAATTTTAAGTCTTTGTCCCATCATCGCACCCGTCTTCTACATAGGCATGATGACCACATGTCTGTATCGAGAAAATACGTGTGCTTCATCACGCAAAAGCACTGCCAAGCATGATAACCTCGCGAGAAAGTTTACTTCTCCGCGAGGTTCATGCAACTCTGCCTCGATCGCCTATGTGATTGAGGCAAAAAAGAGGTAGGTAATATGTACAAATCATATTTGTACGAACCACTCAGGAAAAAAATGAGAAAATTGAAAAGTGGGACATTCAGGGCCCTACTTGACACTGACGACGCGAATCTTGGGTACTCGGGTTAGCTGCAACGACAAGAAATACTCGACAGTAGGGGCTCAAGTCTGACCTCAAACTCTGAGACGACACAAATGAACTAAAATGAGCCATATTGACCTATATATCGCCCTTTTCTCATTATTTGACAATCCATAATGGGAGCTCAGAATGCCCAATTGCAAAATGGCAAGAAACACAGTGATTAGCACCTCATCACGTCAAAATTAGGCTTCACATATCCACGCTTAAGAAAAAATCATTTTTCAGTTACGGCAGGTATGCCCTCTCTTATCGCTTTCCATTTAATGTTATTTTATTTATGTTTGAATAGAAAAGATTATTTCACTTGGGTATTGGTTGCAGGTATTACAAGCACGAAAAATCATGCATTGCCCCAACCACTGAAGGTACAAGAGCAGGTACCATTCTATCCCTAACATGATAGGTTCCCCAAAAAAATCTTTGCATATCCTGACATCATTTCTCCACATAATTCAACCATAGGTTCCAGTCACCGAACCATGTTTATCATCACCTCACCTCGCACGTGATAAACATTCTAGTAGGTCGGTAGAACCTCACCTTCCATGGCATCCATCACTCAAGAAGACCATACATCAAAAATCTGGATCCATGGCCATAACATCCAAGTCTGGGAAGCACTTCATGTTTATTCATCTTGTTATCACACATAAATTTTAAATATTTTTTGATAGGGCCATTAACCTAGGTTTCATTTTGTCTCATAAGGTTGGTTCATCAAATTTATGAGAAATTCATGAAATAGTCTTTATCCTAAGTGTAAAACACTCCATTAGCCATATCATCTCAATCATAACTATCAAGTTCCACTTTAGGCTCACATGCATTATTTAAAATTGAGGTAGTGGCCACCTGCCTACTTTTTCATGGTTCTGCAGTGAATATAATAGAAAATAGGTAGATTTCGCTATGCAATCACCTGACCAGTCCATAGCGAATCTGCATGTTTTATAACTGAATACGTTGTGGAAACATGTTTTTCTGCACCAAAACAGAGGATGACGAGCTGTCAGTTTCCTAATGGTTTAGGATAAAGGTGAGGTCATGTAATCGGTTATCACGATCATACAAGCATGAAAAATCGTAAGTACCACCTGTTGGTTCCCCGTGTTTTGACAGTTTGGCAAATCAAAAGACAAGGCAACATCAGAACCAATCTTTAGAGTTCCAGGATCTAGTCCTCCTGTTCTCAGAGAGGGATCTCTCAATTATTTGTTTGCAAAGGTTTATCTTGTTTTCTTTGGTTATGGAATTTTAGACTAGTTATTACGTGCAGATGTTTGTTTGGTTGGGTTGAGTTGATACAGCAGAATATGAAAGGTCTAGGAAAGATAGACAGAAAGAGGAAATATTTGGTTCATTGGGCAATGGAGTCAAAATAATATCATGACAAACTCTTCAAGGGATATGGGATATCAAAGGGAAAATCTAACTTGGCCACAGGATCCTTTGTTTTGGAATGAGATGAACATTAATGATTTGGAAAAAGAAATTTAATTCTCAACAAAGGGAACTTGAGAAACATAACTTATCAATAAAGAGATATTTGATAGACATGGCTAACCATAAATTCTACAAACATTCTTTAAGCAAATAATGATTTCAAGACAACTTCTAAAATGAAATCTAAGATTCGGGGAACACCCTATTTCCTCAAAGATCTTATTTTAAAGGATTTAGAAAACATAAAAGATTCACCGATAATTGCATTCATAGAAGAGGGAACACCTAAATAACATCTGTGTTTGCAACTATAAAGACCTTCAAAACAACTGTTTAAGCAGGGGCAAAGGGTAAGATCAAAACCGACCTCTTTGGTTAACTTAAGACAATGGTACTTTGAAAGGAGATTTCAATAACGGCTTTCAAGTGATGGCAGACAAGCAGGGAGAACCATAACATGCTGAAACCAACTATTTGAGCTATCAAGGAAATAAACGAGCATGAAGACTAAAGAGAAAGTTTAAAGCCTCTAAAATACTTCAGCAGAAGAAAAAATAAAACAGTGAAGGGTGAATAGGTCTAAGGTGCTTCTAGGAGTCATGTCTTAGCCTAAAACTTTCAGCCTACTGTAGTAAGAAATTATGGAACATAATGAAAACAAGGGAAGAAACATTTAACAGTTCAGAGCACTTCACCAACAGCCAAGCTCATGGATCCAATGATAGAGCCTTCTCAGGAACAGACATGCAACGGCATCATCAAGACATCCAAGACTCCAAATTATTTTCAACTTCAACGGACTTGTATATTTATTTCATAGAGTTTCAATATTACAACTTGTGATCAAACAGCAACCAACCTTCTCATATTATGCAGAAGTACTTATAGGAATATGAGGAGGTGATAACTGACAAAAATATCTCGTGAACCATTAATACAGATTAAATGACTTCTCGGTCTCTTGAGGGGTTCGATGGAGAAGTGTACAGGTGGATCACTATATTAATGTTTTACAATTAATATCAAAGCTCGGTGGGAGCTTTATTTGACTTTGAGGCTCTATGTTCTGTCCGGAGCAACTCTACAGCTATTTTCTATTACACTCCTTTGGCAGAATTAACTTCTTGGCAGCGCTGGAGGCAGATATTTCCTGAATCAATAACTTCGGCCTCTGTTTTGAATGGTTTGAGGCGACAGGTGGCTCTTTGTAGTAGCTGAGGAATCAATTCGCCTCAGTTGAAGCGGTGGAAACCTTTATGTCTGATAAAACACTTTAGGTTTTCCTTAAACTGTGTTTTAGATTGGGGATTAGGCTTTTGATAACTGTCTTAGCCGTAATCCCCGTAAAAACTGTCTTCAATCTTCATCTGCTGTGCTCTATCTTCAAAACTGATACTCTTTAACTGTGTTTGAATTAAAACAGTGTCTTGTCGACGTGCAGACCCGCACTGGACTTTACGGCATCAATACTCATAGAGTACTGACGAAACATGGAATAGAGCCCCGTGGATGGCTTCTCTGTAATGAAACGAGGGCATGAGAATCGTCATTCCCAGCCCTTGGCATTTCTTCGTTATACAATGGAAAACCATTTAGAACACCTGCATCAAACACAAAACAATTAAGAAATCCTGCGAAAAAAATAGGTTTAAACTGCTTCAGATGGCGGGGGAGGAGCGTAGTCGTCGGATAAAAATATCTAACGGTGGAGATCGGCGCAAAACAGGAAAATGAGAGCGGGGAGAAGAAATAAGGCGGGGTGGTTTTGGACCGTCCGATCTGGACACGTGGACGGTCCTGATCTAATCGGAGGATCTCAATCGGGGGTGGCAGGCAAGTGCATGCGATGTAAATTTCCAATGCGATTAAGCGCTGGCCATTGATCTGCAGATCAAATCGATGGCGGAAGGTGAATCGGAGGGTTTTTGAAACGGGGCAAGACTTGTGATCGGAGGGAATAAGGACCGTTGGATCTTCGGGAGGATGGACGGCTCAGATTGGATCGGGGATCGGCAATCGGGAGTGTAACAAAAACGCATGCGATTTGAAACTTGCGATTGAGCGCTGTCCGTCCGATCCTCAGGGAGATGGACGGCCTAGATTTAATCGGAGGATCACGATCGGGGAGGGCAGAAAAGGGGATGTGATTGAAACACAACAATGCGATTGAGCATTGTCCGTCTGATCATCAGGGAGATGGACGGCCCAGATTTAATCGGAGGATCGCAATCGGGGAGGGCAGAAAAGGGGATGCGATTGAAACGCAGCGATGCGATTGAGCGCTGTCCGTCCGATCATCAGGGAGATGGACGGCCCAGATTTAATCGAAGGATCGCAATCGGGGAGGTCACACAACAACATGCGATTGAAACTTTGCGATTGAGCCCTTTGCGATTGGGCGATAGCCATCGGATCAGGTCTAGATCGACGGTCCAGATCCTTTGATTTCTTGCACCGGCGGGACCCTTATACTTTGCAAGAAACCCGAAAATTTCGATAAACACCAAGGTTTTGAGTGGATCGGGCAGAAAATATATATGATAGGCTGGCGCCCGATTGCGGGGCCATTGGGAGTATGGAGTACCATGGGCCCGGGGCTTTATATAACTAGGGCTAATCACAATCGGAACATTCGGGCCCGGTCTTTCAATCAACCCATTTGTAATTTCTCCGATCGCGATTGCGCGATTGGTCTTTTTGATCAACCCATTTTCATTTATCACGTGTTCTTAAGTTTTTAACTTAAAACTTCAAAAAGTGGGTTTTTGGGTTTACAAAGGAAAAAATTGATTAGAGAGGGATTTTTCAATGGTTTAGCACCCGATTGCGGGCCTATGGGTTAAACGAAATAACAATATGATCTGCGGTTTATGACAAAGGGGCTGATCGCAATTGGCATTTTGAAATGGCTCACAAACATGCACACTTGAATCTTTCTGATGCGATTAGCGTCGACAAGCTTTGGCGTTTGGTTTCGACGCATGGGCATGTGGGGGGAAGTGGTTTAGGACTTAGCCCAAGGGGCTTAGGTCCATAGCAATCAAACTTTGTTTTTTATGAAAAATTTCAAGGTTTTAAATGGATTTGAGGGTTTCGGCACAACTCAAAAATAAGTTTTAAACCATGTCAGGAATATTTTTACGGATGGAGGGAGAAACTTATGAAAAGTAGAGGAATAATATGGAGAAAAAAATGGGAAGAAAAATGATGGTTTCTTCAGCAGTTTATTATACAAAATCAGCAGAATTTTCTGAGTATAAAATGGGACAGCAAATGAGGATTTGGGACAGAGGCATGAGGCCTTAAAGAGACTTCAAGAGCCAACAATTTTTAGTGATAAAATTTGTTCCTTGGAGGCTCAAAAAAGATCTTAGCCACCTTTTGGTATAACAAAATATTATAGGTGGCTAACACCACCCATCATTACCTTTTCACCCCTCTCATTTGTCATCATTCCCTCCAAATTCGAATTTCATTTTTAAAACTCATCTCCAAAGCACCCCTCTGTCATCTTCCCTTCGAGATTTGCATGCAGCCACCAATTATCATCTTTGAAGAGTCTAGTCCTACAGCAAGTAGCTTTTTGTTCAATCTTTTTCCTTGTAGGTGTCATAGTTCAAGAAGGCAGCGTAGTTATAAAAGAAGATGGCTATGGAGAAGAAAATGAACAAAGGGGGCTCCTGTCTAAGATATGAACCCATGGACCTCAAGCTACTCAATGAAGACCCCAGTTTTGTGGAAGCATTCAGCAATTTTGGATGCCTGAAATTATGTCAAAAACTCTAAGGTTTTCTTGCTAATATATCAAAGGATTTTGCAGTAAATTTCACAGGCACAGCTTCGAAGTTGGGGGTTCTAAATTTTACAGTGTCACCTGAGACCATTTCTCAAGCCACAGAGATACCAAGAGAGGTTGAAGAGTGGTTCAAAGCCGCTAAATTCAATATGCAGAGTTGTGATGAATTTGTAAAACCATAACCCATTGGAGCTAACATGGCATCTGGGATTCCAAGAAGTTATATGAAGGAGAATTATTCCAAATTGTTGTTTGTGATTCAAAATTAATTTCCTTGTGAGGGGATATTTCATATGGTTTACCTGTACCATTTCAGGCTTTTATTGCACTTCACTAGTAAGCAGCCTCTTGATCTTAACTTTTTCTTGTTTAGGAGCTTAGGGAAAATGTCTGACAAGGTTCAGGCCAGGGCAGAAAGCAGTGAGACACCAATTTTCCACCATGGTTTGATTAAAATCCTAGTATTGGAGGAGTTGAAGAAATTAAACAAAGACTGGGCTACGTTTCTTTTCCTCATTGGTTATGAGGTTGATTCAGTGACACCCAAGAAAACCCCAAAGTCAAAATCTACTCCATCAAATAAAATTGATAAATTTGCAGCTGAGACAGAAGGTGGCCATGAAGTAGAGATAGAACCTATTATAGAGCCAATGGATATTCAAACATAACTTGTACAAGAGGCAGAAATTCCACAGCCTTCACCTACAAGAAACAAGCAAAAGATCAGCAAGCAAGGCCACAGAAGGATAACCAGAAGTCAAACAAGTGGAAAGGGAAACCTTGAAGAAATACTTCAAGCTATAGATATTGAGGAAACTCCAGTGGTCAAAGTTGAGTATATTGAAGGTGACAAGAATAAAAAGAAAGGTAAGACTGCTAAAATTCTTGATTTTGCAGGAGGAAATGCAGGTTTCATCTTTCATCGAAGGAAACCACTCACTAGGTTGCAACTTGCAAAGGGTGTCATGAAAAATAACAAGACAGGAGATTCTGACAAAGGAAATCATCCTATCACAGAATATATTATTTATTTATCTCCAGCAAAAAAGGAGGTTTTTGTGCAAAGGAAAGGTAAAGAGAAGATGGTAGAAAAAATTGAAGTGCAGGTACTAAAAGAGAAGTTAAGAGAGGCCAAAGAAGAGGTCATTGAGATCAAATTAGAGTTACAGGGAGAAAAGGTAGACAGAAAGCTGATGGAATGTTTCAAAGAAGAAGTAAATCACCAACTAAAACAATATGATTAATCCTTAACCAATGCCACGAAGCTACTGAAAAGGACACTTCCTTTGAGAAGGGTAACAAAGCACACCATAAACAAAAAATTATGGTTACAATCTGAAAGGAAGAAGCTCAAAATTCAAGTCAAATAGTTAGAGGATCAAATGGAGATGATACAGTCAGAACTGAATAAAAGAGGCCTTAAATCACAGTGATAAATGAACTTGAAGAGATTAAGCCTCCTACTGCTAAAGATGAAGTTCCCAAGGCTTGAGGAATAGACTTAATACCTTTTTGATATTTTTCCAGCACTCGGAAATCATCATTTCTAGTTATAAAAGTAAAAATTTTGAAGAAAAGGGAAAATTTTGAGTTTTCTGCAAATTAGGCAATTTTGTAGCGAATTCGGGGCTTGGAGCCCAGATTTTGCTACAAAATCCATGTAGGTGACTTTTTGCTAAAAATCACAGTTTTGGTTAAAATAAAAAGGGGATAAAGTTTGTATTTAGCCTATTTTGTCCAAAAAACATCTCCAATTCAAAAAAGAAGGCTAAAAATTGGCATAAATAGGTGAAGTGGATTTGCTACAAAATCACGCTACAAAGTTGCCTTATTTTCCCATGTTTCTACCACGAGCAACATTTGGTAGCAATTTGGTGTTTAGAAGGTTTATTGGAGGTCATCCAGCCACATGGACAGTTTAAAGAGTATCAGTGAAACATTCCAGCAAAATTTTGGTCTTCGTCAAAGTTGTCTTGTTCACGAGCTCAACATAAAGACAATCAGCAAATAGCATGACACCACTTTCCTTAAAAATAGGATGATTGTTTTCCTATTTTAATGGAAGAAGTAAGGTCTTAATCATGGTTAGTAACACTTAAGCACATAACAATCCTCGATGTAAATAGCCTATCTTTCCACTTAGTAAATGTAATAAATGAGATGAAGAGTCCTAATAGGTCTCTAAGTGATAAAGTCATTAGGTGTCTTTTTCATTCCCTAGTATACAGTTTCTTGTTAAGATAGGTGTCAACACAAGTAGTTCAATGATCTAGCCATGTGGACAAATCCAATGTAAGGTGACTAAAGCCTATTAATAGGCATAACTTCGAAGAATACAAGGTTGGAGGATGTTATTCTATAGTAATGCTATTGTAAAGTTTTTATGATCAATAATATACAGTGACTATGTTTTTCTTCTCCACCTAAGATTCATTTGGTGTTTCATGAGAATTTATCCTATGTTTCTTATTATTTTACTTTCAGTATCTTGATGTTTAATTACTCAAAATTCATTTAAATCATGCTCTGACTTCCTTTAAAAATTAAGCTATTGTAAATCTTTCTGTGTGTTTTCCTATCATTTAAACATTTACTTGCCTCAGCTTCCATAAGGAGAACCATTGTCATTGAATTTCGTAACACTGACTCCATAAGCCCAATGGTAGTAAACCTTATCCATTTTTCACCTGCAAACAAACACATTCAAGACACTATTACAGAGCTAGTCATCTGATTGGATCATATTTGAAAAAATCATAGTTACTTTTGAGAGAGCCCTATTAGGCTGAAAAGGCTAATTTTTAGTCAGAAGTTGGTTTGAAAGAGTTACTCTAGATTTTCTGGTGGAGCAGCCCATCTATACCAACTTAGTGATAACACATCCATCATACATTAAGTCAAGTTTTACTCATGTCATGATAAAATCCCTTTCCCGGACTACCATTCTCATAAGCAGATCGAATACACACCACCGCATCTAACACTTGGCCTACCACACCCCCATCAACATAGCCCATCTGCGACACTTTTCATCTACTTCACCGCCCTCGCATCGAGACCAACCAATGGGTCCCCCATCCTCAGCAAAAAACTATCTTCACACCACGGTGACGGATTATTTTCATGTTTATTGGGGCACCTATCTCTATGCTTGTGCATCCAAACCCATTATATATTCTTTTGGAAAGTGTACAAATATTTTTTTTAGAAGAGCACTCCCACCCATCCATCCACATTTCTCACCTAGCAGCAGTCCCTAATCACCCTTTTTTGGATCTTCACATTCTTTACCCAACCCCACCATGACATTCATAACAACCACATACCCACCTTGGTCATCCTACGGAGTCCAGGGATTTCCTCACCAAAAATTGTTATGACTACCGCCACTTGCATTTACAAGATCTGACCGTGGGACACTAAACTTCCATCATCAGTTACAACCATTTCTTGTTAGCATGCCTAATTTAACCTATCACACCCCACCTTGCTACATTAGAGATCCTGGTCCCTTGCATTAGTACTCCTCTCGTTCGGTTGAGGCTTCCTTCTTGTCGACTTCAACAACCATCTTCCAAGAAGGAGGTAGTACCTTGGATGGTTTCTCACCTCAATAGGGGCATCCTCAAATGGCACTATCAGATTCATCATTGCTCATTGCTTAATATATCCTCTTGACATTTTATTTCAACATAATCTTTCATGTCAAGATGGTATCGTACTTCACAACCATTGTACTCTTTTAGAATTTGTCGAAGACCCATGCCATAATAGGAATCTATTTCAGCAATACTTACACGGGAAGGTCAGTCAGAGACCCATGCTTACAATGATTATTTGTTCTAAACATGCCATACCAATATATGCATATGGTTGTTAGCCACCTATAAAATTTGTTATATCAAAAGGTGGCTAAATCATTTTTGGAGCCTTCAAGAAACAGGTTTTATTTCTTAAAAAAAAAATAAAAAAATGAAAATTATAAAAAATAAAAAATAAATGTTATCTCTTGAAGACTCATGAAGACATCATGCCCTTTGTTTAAATCTTCACTGTTGTTTCCCTTTAGAACTCAGAAATTATGTTGATTTTATGAAGAAAAGACTGCTACAAAATCCCATTTTTCCCCTCCTCCACTCAAAACTAACCTTCATTCTTACCCCTTTATTTCCCATGGAATTCCTCTATTTTCCTTTTTTCCCCTTTTCCCCTTCATAAGATCCATTTTGCAAAGTTTAAAACTCACTTTTGAACTTTTCCAAAACCCCCAAATCCATCAAAAACTGTGAAAATTTTCATAAAAAATAAGTGTTTTGACTATAGGCTTAAGCCCCTTTGGGCTAAGTCCTAACCACTTCCCCACCATATGCTTTGGTGATGGAACCAAGCGCTAAACCTTTTCGGCGCTTATCGCATCGGAGAAATTTGGAGCGCACAAGTCTATTTGTGTCATTAAAACCTCTGATGCGATTGGCCCCTTTATACATAACCCCCGATATTATTGCTGCTTTATATAACCACGAGGCCCGCAATCGGGCGCTTAAAATATTATGCAAACCATTCCCGATCACTTTTTACCTTTGTAAATACATAAAAATCCATTTTCCTAAGTTTCTAACTAAACGCGCCGATGCAATCTTTTTTATTAATAAACACCGTTGATCTTAAAACCCGATCAACGATCTGCGCATTTTCGCATCGGAGAAACTCTAATGGGTAGATTGAAAAGCATGCACCGTACTTTCGATGTCGATTGGCCCTTATACATATAAGCCTTGGGCCTATTGCTTTTCATATAAACCAATGGCCCCGCAGACAGGCGCCAAGAAATTTCATATATATAACCCGCCCCAAGCCATAAAACCTTTGTATTTCATTAATTTTTTTGTTTTCATATATTATAAGCGGTCCCTCTCATTCATTGATCGGAGCCTTTCTCTGCCGTTGATCTTGGACCAATTCGATGGCCCGTGCAATCTCGCATCGGCATTTTTCATTGGGCGCGTTAATATTATGCCACCCCCGATTGGTCATTCCCCGATCCATCCTCCACCATCGATCTGATCTGTAGATCGACGGCCCACAGTTAATCACTTCGGCGCCCCCTAGTTCCATTGCCCCGCCGATTGCCAAAGCCCCGATTTCATCTAGGCCATCCATGTGTCCAGATCGAACGGTCCAGATTGTGTCTCCCGACTTTGGTTAAAATTCACACGCCCTGCTTCACAATGTTTTTGGCCGAATCTCAGTCGTTGATCTCTGCAGATCAACGGCCCTTATTAACCCATTATATGCTTTTGTAATATTTCATTTAAAATCTCAAATTTAATCTGGCCTTACACTATCACCCTCCACTTTCACCAAAGGATTTCAACGAGAAATCTATGCCATTGATCTCGGGGTCGGAAACCCCATTTTCCATTTTGACATAGTTTTCTTCCGCCAAGGGATTTTTCTCCTTTTTTCCTTTATATTTCTTCACGTTTTCCACTTATCCTATTGTAAAGTGACCCTTTCACTTTATAATATTATTATTTTTCCCGACCGTTGATCTTTGCTAGATCAATGGCTCTGACTTAATTTTCACCACCGTTTCTCCCGAATCGCCTCCTTTTCGCCTCTACATCAAATCTTCGCCGTTAGATGAATTCATTCAATGGTCATGCTCCAAACCAAAGCCTCCAAAATCATTTTTTACCAAATACACAGGATTTCTTAATTATTTCTTGTTTTTATGCAAGTTTTCGAAGTTTTCAATTATTTTGAAAGAAAGGTGAAGGTCGGGGATGACGATCCCTCGAACCTTTATTAATTAAAGAAAATCCATCTGAAGGGTTCCATTTCACGTTCCATCAGTGCATCATGAGCACTATTGTCATAAGAACCCCTTGAATACCTGCACATCAACAAGACACAGTATGATTAAATCAAATCAAAGAGTATCAGTGTTGAAGACCTAACCACAGTATAATTGAAGATTATTTTCACAGTTTTGGTGGATTACGGCAAAGATCGAAAATCAAAAGCCTAATCCACTAAATTAACCATGTTTAAAGAAAATCAATAATATCTATCAGACAGAGGATGCCTCCACTACCACATAAGAGGCTAATTGATTCCTCTCAGCTACCTAATGCTACCTGTAGCCTCAAAGCATTTAACAGACGGCCGAGTAATGACCAGAACAGAGCATATCTGCCCCAATACAGCTGGATAGTTATTTCGAATCAAATAAGCTAATATAAACTATTAGCAGAGTTATTACAGAGATGACACAGAGCCTAAAAGTCAACAAAATCATCCCACCGAGCTTAATTCTTAAATGTAAAACAATTAATACAGAATGATTATCTATAAACTTCTCCATCGATCCCCTCAAAGGGCTGAGAAGTATCAATTTGTATTAATTGAACCTGGGAGATCTTTTATCCATCCCACCTCCTCATATCTTCTATAAATACTCCTGTAGAAGATGAAACAATGTTGGTTGCAAAATTTTGAAATACATTTGTCCTCGAAACTTCTATCTGTAAATAGTGTTCAAAGGCTCCTGCAGCTCTTTTTGTGATTAAATAAGTTAGGCTGAGAAGTGAAGATGATTGTTGAACTGAAACATTGGACTTGAAGATTGTAATTGGTTTGAAGCATCAATACAAGTTGATTTATGGGATCCTGTTCTATGTCAACGGTGATTTTATTTCTTATTGTAAATTTTTATTTTATTTTTGTTTTCGCTCTATCCATATTCTCTAATAAATAACAACAAGCATATAGTTACGATTTACTGTATATCAGTACCCTTCTCTGACTGATAAGCTTTATCTATATGTTTTCTTCCAAATTGTGTTGTTTGGGAATGATTTAATTCAGTTTGAGCAGTTAGGAATTCTGGCGTTCCCTTGTCCTACTGTCTAAGCTAAATGTTGTTCCTGAATGTTATTTTCATTTTATGTTAAGTACAGATGAACTAAGGAAGTGATGGTGAGCCCTGTCCTTTAGTTTTATCCCCAAAAACTATCTGAAAGTTTCTCTAAGAATGTGTTGAAAGCAGGCTAGGTTCAAAGTCCTTACCTAATCTTAGACTATTATTCGTTATCATATGTGTTTCCCCTTGTGTTTAATATGTTTTCTATTGAAAGTGCATCAAAAGCTGGCTACTTTCGAAGTACTTACCAAATCTTAGATTACTTTTATGTCTCTCTTAAGTGTATGCCGAAAGCGGGATAGTTTCAAAGTGCTTACTTGATCTTAGGCTGCTCTTTGTTCTTCATTTGTTTGGTTCCCCTTCTTGTTGTATCATTTCATTCCATAAAATCAACTTTAAAGAGATCCTTAGAAATAGATGACTTGCCCGATGGACCACTCTTGAACCTTGTTGTTTCAATTAAACCCTATTATGACTCCATAGCCCAATGGACTAAAAACCAGTGTTATATCTATCTAATCAGCCAAAGCTTGTTCTGATTGCTTGCAACTTCACACCTTTGAAACTCTTTCCATTTTAGAACTTTCCACTCAAATAATAATCATGCTCAACCATCCAAAACAAACAAAAACCCTCGAACTTCATAACTAGTCTAATATCATTACCCAAAAGCTTTCAAAGATAAATCCATCTTTGCACTTATTGGAGAGATCCCTCTCCGGATTCAGGAGGGCTAGATCCTAGAATCCCAAAGTGGTTGAAATAGTGTTGTCTCTGTAGTTTGTATTTTCCAATCTTGCAAATTGTAGATTCCTAACATTTATGGCGACTCCACTGGGGACGCTTCTGAGTTAAATGATTGTTTACGTACACATTAGGACTCAGGAAAATCCTTGATTCAAGAACATTGTGTAGTGAGTAAAAGTAGCCTTTTCCAAGCACTACCAAACAAATGGTAATCATGATAAAACTTGTTTGAATCAGTGGAAAACTAGGCAAACCCTAGGATTCTCATAAGATGTTTATCTAACCTTGAAGGATCAGCTAGCTTAGCCATAAGAATAAACTGTCTTTGTCTCATAACCATAGCTAAGTTTTGAAACAGATTTAGGACATTCTTAAAGACCAATAGGACTGAAAAATAACTCAGAAAAACCCAAAAATATTTTAGATTGGTATTCAATAAACATGGTGGTGGACTATAAAACCTTTTACCTCCAAAAGAGCTAAAACTAAAAACTTCCACTTGGAAAATCCACAATCATAAAATAGACCTTAAGACTCCACTGGGAAGAACCATTATCATCATAATGTCATTTAAACTCAGTAAGAGGATTTTAGGATTAAAATTTTCTTGTTTGAAAGATCAGTTAACCTTTTAAAGATTGTCATATTTGGTTAAAACTGTTCTTGTTTAGTTGGGTCTAAAAAACACATCATAGTGGCTCCTAGAAAGATTCATACTAGAGCCTACCCTGACCCAAACCCACCCGAGATAGTTGATAACCCAAAAAGTATCCTTAGGAAGTCTCCTACAATAAAATTTTCAATTGTTTTCAGATCACCCTTGAGAGCTAATTCAGTTCCTGAAAATATTTTAGCTCTAAAACAATCACAAGTTGACTTAGTAAATCCATTTAGAACTAGGTCACTTGATGCTATAATTCAGATAGACTCTGAGTCTTCACTTTCATCACTAGAACAAGTGAACATCTTGGTAGTAAAGAAACAACACCGCCTGATTTACATTTCCTTCACAATTTAGGTGTCTCTCATCCAAGATCAACTCAAAAATATATCGTTGGTACATCCACATCTGTTCACCAAACATCCGTTGTCCAAACCACTCCACTCCAACCCACTTTCCCTCTTATAAATCCACCCCCACCACATATCATGGTAGCATGGTATGCCCCCTTAGTCCTTCATGTACCCTTGGTCAATCTTCCACAGGACTATCAATCCAAAATACCATTGTATGATGCTAGTAATGCTACAACTGCATCACAACATGTGGATAAAATGAATGACTACTTTGACAGAAATGAATTTGATGATGATTCTATCAAACTCAGACTTTTTGCTCAGAGTTTAGGGGGAGAAGTAAGAAAATGGTTCAAAGGCTTAGTCCCCCACAGTATTAATGATCTCCAAGCCTTCCATTAAACATTATTAAACAAATGGGAAGAGAAGAAGAATCCTCTCCAAATAATTTTTGATTACAAGAACCTCCACAGAAACACTAGGGAAAGTGTACAAGCTTACTGCACTAGATTTAATAGTGTGTATAATGCACTTCCCCCAGATCTAAAACCTCCACAAGGCTCACCATTAAACAAGTTTCTTGAAGGGTTTGACCCTGAAAATGCCTATCAACTGAGAGAAAGAGACCCTTTAACCCTTGAATATATGCAAAAAGGGGCTCTTGCTATGGAAGTTAACTTAATGGAGAAAAGAGCAAGAATGAAGAATGAGAAGAGAGTATCCTTTAGAGAGGAATCCACACCTTCTACTTCCAGATCTAAGATAGAAAGAATGATGGAGGAGATGATGAAGAAAATGAGCATCCTTGAGAGAGCACAAGCAAGTCAAAACCAAACTGCTCCTCAAAACAAAAACCAGAACCAGAATCAGAATTTTAGAAGAAATCAACCCCAAAATAGGCCAAGGGAAGATGATCAACAGATCACTCCTCCCTTTCATCAAAACTACGTGAGTTAGGTTGAAGAAATGGATGAGCCAACAGAGGAAGATGATATCAACATGCTGGGAGTATATAATGATGACTTTGAGGTTCATTATGATAGAAAACAAGGTCTATACACACCTTACGATGACAAAAGAGATGAGGATGAAAGCTATTATCAAGACATGGAAAATGTTATCATAGAGTCTCAAAAAGAGTATGACCTTCGAAGTAAAACCAATCAAGAAGCTCCCAAAACTAAAACCTCAGACAACTCTTCACAAAACAGCATTGTAAACAAACCCAAAATTGTCAAACAAAAGGACAAAACAATGGCTGTAAATTCTGATAAAGGTAAAGACAAAGGCACTCAAAACAATACAAAACAGAGTGCATACCTTAGTAGTGTTAGTACCTCAGCTAATACTCCTATTAAAACAATTTTTTCAAATGTAAATAGAACAAATCAGCAAACATATTTTACTGACAGAGTGGCAGTTAACAAGGTTGAAACAAGCACTTTAAAGAATCAGATTCCTTTCAGCCTGGAGCAGGAAATTTCTAAAATCAAAATATATGTTCCCCTGACTGAGTTAGCTGCACAAAATGTATATAGAACCCAAATTTTGAAGGCTTTAAACATAGAGGATAATAATGACACAGTCAATCTCAACAATGACTAGCTAGAGCTCATTTTTGGTCCTAAGATTGAAGGTAGGTATCAAGAGGGATCTGTTCCTCCCTTTTATGTAAGTTTAAACGTTCATGACAAGATTTTGCATAACGCTATGCACGATTCAAAGGCCTCTCACAATTTAATGCCCAAAGCTGTAATGGAGAGCCTGGGTCTAGAAATCACCAGACCTTATAAAGACCTTTACTCCTTTGACTCGAGCAGAGTAAAATGTTTAGGGTTAATCAAAGATCTCTGCGTTAACTTAGCCCAGATCCCATCCAAATGTTTAGTAATGGACATTGTTGTGGCTGATGTTCCCCCAAAGTATGGAATGATGTTATCACGATCTTGGGGGGTTTAAGTTACAAGGGACTATAAAAATGGACATGACCTATGCGACCATCCTTGTTTTCAATCAGACCAGAAGACTTTACAGGGAGTCTCATATGCAGTACATGGTTACAAGCCAAGACAGACCACAAAATTCTCCTCTGTATTCTATAAATACAGGCCTTGATTCTTTTATCCTATTTAACGATGAAACATTCAGTGAACACGTCACTTTAACAGAATTATTGGCCGATAGAAAGGAGGAGGGAAACACCACAGAAGAGTCAAAAAAGTTTGCTACATTTGAAAACTTTAGCAAACCAAATACAGGTCTTGAGCTACAAGTCATGCTTCCATTGCTTTTAAACCTTGACAGTCAAGAAAGCAACCCTCAACGCAATGAAAAACCTAAGTTAAAACAAATTCAACTAAGTGTTGATATTCCACCACAATCCGAAATCATTTTAGTTGAAGAGGAAAGTAACCAAGATGAACCTGAAACTAGTCCTCTGTGGAGTATGAACTTTGACAGGTCATGCACTAGAAGTAATGCTAGTGCTGGTGTCTGGATTCGTAACACTGAAAAAAACCACACAGAGAGCATTTCCTATTGATTAAACTTCTAGTGTTCAAATAACATAGTGGAATATGAATTCCTTGTTTTAGGCTTACATCTGTTGAAAAGGTTAGGAGCTAAAAGAATCAAAGTGTATGGGGATTCTGAATTAATCATTAGGCAGGTCAACGGGGAATACAACGCTAATCACCCCAGAATTAGGGCCTATCGAAATGATGTCGTGGATCTTTTAAAAACTTTTAAGGAGTCTGAGTTAATTTTTGTCCCAAGAAAAAGAAATATAGCGGCCCACAGCTTAGCTTTTGCTGCTAGAACATGATTAACGTCATACGAAACCAAAGAATGCACAACTCGGATTAAATTCAGACCAGCCGTTCCTGATAATGAAAAATATTGGAAAGTGTTTGACGGAGATGAACAAATAGAAGACTTCATGCAATTCATAAATGAATTTGAACTACACAGTTTGGATTCAGATTATGAAACAGACTGCAATAGTGAAGAAAATTTTCTTGGTGAAGAAGAACCGTCTCCTGAGCTTGCTGATATAAATATGTTGTCAAGCAAACCTGAAAACAAAACAGAGGTGAGTGCAGAGTTAGAAACAGAGGACTTAGAAACCCTGCACTCTAAAGATCAGAGTTTGCCCAAGGGTCTGGCCCCTTTAGAAGAGTTGTTTGATTTTAACGATGTGGCCAAGAAGCCAAAATTGGAGCCTGTAGAGACTGAAGTGGAAGAGTGCAATATAGGCAGTGAACTAAAACCAGTGATGATCAAACTGTCTAAAACTTTACCAGCTCACATTAAACTCAAATACATAGATTTGTTTAAAGAATTTTCTGATGTTTTTGCGTGGAGTTACGAAGATCCGAAATCCTATGACACTGAAGTAATTCAGCACAAAATCCCTCTCAAGGAAAACCAAAAACCATTCAAACAGAAACTGTGCAGAATAAACCCTGTTCAACTGCCTTGGTTGAGAAGGAAATCAAGAAAATGTATGAAGCTGGTATTATTGTCCCTATTAGATATTCTGAATGGGTGTCTAACCTGGTGTCGGTTAGGAAGAAAACAGGAGAGATTAGGCTTTGTATAGACTTTAGAGACTTAATCAAAGCTTCTTTGAAGGACAACTACCCTTTACCTAAGATGGACCATATTTTACAAAGGGTAGTTGGTTAGAAAAGAATTTCTTTGCTTGATGGCTTTTCAGGGTACAATCAGATCTTAGTCCACCCTGATGATCAACTAAAGACAACGTTTACTACACCTTGGGGCACTTTCATGTATGTGAAAATGCCCTTTGGTCTAATGAATGCTGGAGCAACTTTTCAGAGAGCCATGGACATAGAATTCTCGGAAGAATTGGGCTACTTCATCATTATTTATTTGGATGATGTCACTGTTTTTTCAAAGACAGATGAAGAGCACTTAACACATTTAAGAACAGTTTTCGAGAGACGCAGAAAGTTTGGGATATCTTTAAACCCTAAGAAAACACTTTTTGGTCTTCAAAAAGGTAAACTTCTTGGGCACATTATTTCAGAAGAGGGTATTAAGATAGACCTAAAGAGGATTGAGGCTATATTGCAAATCTCTCATCCTTGAAACATCAAGGAACTGCAATCTTTCATTGGAAATATTAATTTCTTGAGAAGGTTCATCCCCAACTTGGTTGAGCTCCTAAGAAATATTACAAACGTGCTGAAGAAGGAGCAAGGGGTAAAGTGGACCTTGGAATCAAAAAATTCCTTTGAGGTGGTGAAATAAGCGTTAACCAAAACACCGGTTCTTATAAGTCCTGATTTTTCAAAAGATTTTTATATTTTTTAATTTGCATCAGAACATACAATAGTTGTTGTCCTTTTACAGAAAAATCCACAAGGACAAGAGCAGCCTATTGCATTCTTTAGCAAGGCTTTGAGGGATGCCCCTTTGAAGTATAACATTATGGAAAATCAAGCCTTTGATTTGGTTAAGGCTCTAAAAGACTTCAGAGTATACATCTTGCACTCACACATTATTGCCTTTTTCCCAAATTCAGTTGTGAAAGACATTCTAACACAGGACCCAGATGGTAAGAGAGGTAAGTGGATAGTTTATATTCTTGAATATGATTTAGAGATAAAGCCCACTAAACTCATTAAAGGCCAAGCTCTAGCTAGATTAATGGCTGAATCAAATTTTGAAGTTCTTGATATTAATATGATAAATGCTTTGGATGATCAAGAGGAAATCTCAACTCCCATTGTTGAAGATCATTTTATGAATTCCTCTTGGTATGTTGATATTCTTTATGTGTTGTTTAATTTGAACACTCCTCCCGGTTTGACAAAAACAAAGGCAAGGTTTCTAAAGTTAAAAGCTGTAAACTATTGCATTATAGAAAAATTTCTTTATTGGAAAAATGCAAGTGGGATATTGCTTAAATATTTTCCTGAGTATGATGCAGAGAAGGTTAAGCACGAGTTCCATGAGGGAGAATGTGGAGGCCATCCATACTGGAAGACAACAGCCAACAAAATCCTAAGGGCTGGTTACTATTGGCCCACTCTTTTTCTTGATGTGCACAAGATCATCATCGCCTACCATAAATGCCAACTTTTTGAAGGCAAAAGGAAGCTGCTACCCTTACCTCTACATCCAATCACTGTTGAAGCTCCTTTTCAGCAGTGGGGACTTGACTTCATAGGAGAGATCCATCCACCATCCTCTGCCCAGCATAGATGGATTCTCACTGCCACAGACTACTTCACCAAATGGATAGAAGCCATCCCTTGTAGGCAAGCAATGATTTTGTCATTATAAAATTTATAGAGACTAATATTCTCTATAGATTTGGTTTTCCTACCAAGATCATCACTGATAATGCAGCAGCATTTGGATCAAAAAATATGGTTGAGTTATGTCACAAATATTAGATTACATTGGGTCATTCCACGGCCTATTACCCTCAAGGTAATGGACTTGCAGAATCCTCAAACAAAATTTTGGTGAACATAATCAAGAAGTTGTTGGAGGACAACAAGAAGTCTTGGCACACAAAGCTTGTTCATGCACTTTGGGCTGACAGATTGACATTGAAGAAATCTATTGGTATGTCACCCTACTAGCTTGTGTATGGTACTGATGCAATTTTTCCTACCAGCCTTGGTGTACCAGTTATGAAGTTGATTCAATAAGTTCAATCTGAAGACAATGACATGATCAGAAGGATTAATCAAACAATTCATCTTCAGCAAACCAGAGAGGAGGTTTATAACAAAGCATTACAAAAGCAAGACAGCATCAAAAAGTTTTTTGACTGAAGAACAAAGGCCAGCAATTTCAATGTTGGGGACAAAGTTTTAAAGTGGGACTCAAGGAGAGAAGACAAGGGCAAGCATGGGAAATTTGACAACTTATGGCTTGGCCCTTATCTCATTCATTCTGCTGCTGGTAATAATGCTTATTTTTTGCAAGATTTGAATGGGGCAGAACTGTTTGGGGGTCTTGTAAATGGCAGGATGCTCAAACATTACTTCTCTTAAACCATGTCGTGTTTTGAAGCCTTTTTATCTTTTTTCTCATTATAAATATTTCACCCACCATTGCATTCAAAGTTAGAAAAATCAAAAATACAAAAACAATGAAAGAAAGAAAAGAGGGCAGATTGTAAAAACAATAAAGGTACATCTCCATACCAAAAAGAGAAACAAATTTGAAAGTGTGAAAGCTTAAAAGCCACTACTGAAAAACAAACTTCTAATTATTCATACATCCTAATCTTGACTAATTAGTTTCAAATTGATTGCTGATAGGATAGAGAATTTGATTTGCCAAACAGTTTAATCTTGGCTTATCAGTTGGGTAGATTAGGCCAGAAATTAAAGGTTCAAACAAGCTCAAAAACTGAACCAGAGAACTAGGAAGAAAAAGCTCAAACAGAAGTAAAAACAGAGCTGAAAAAAGATGAAGGAAGTACTTTGAATTTTTAGATCTTAAGCCTTCCATTTTGATTTAATTTTCTGTGAAATAATATCTATGTGCAGCTTGTTTTTTATGCCATAGATCAGCAACAAGTTAGATTGTTCAATCCTGACTTGTATCCTTTTAAATTTCTGTTTTAGAAATTAGAAAATAAAAGTATGTTAGACTGTTTAATCCTAACAGATTAGTAGTTTAGGTAGAGAAGCATACGGACTCAACTGTTTAATCTGAGTTCATGGAGAAATAAGGAGTAGAATTTGATTAATTTCATGCTTTCAAAAGAATAAAATGTTGTGAAAAGAGTTTGCCAATCCAAGTGCACTCTAAAGAAGAAAAAATGTTAGATCAGTAGGATTTGGTAGGTAGAAAGCTTGTGTTGATGAAGATCCATTATTTTTTCATGACTGCTAACATTTTCAGAGCAAAAGAAGATCATCCAAATGAAGAAAAGGCAGCCCAACGGATAAGGCACTGATCAGCCTCCCAGAGAATGCAAGTTTGAATTTCTTGATGCCTTCAAGAAGGCACCATCCCCAAGTGGAGCCACTGTTAGCCACCTATAAAATTTGTTATATCAAAAGGTGGCTAAATCATTTTTGGAGCCTTCAAGAAACAAGTTATATATATATATATATATATATATATATATATATATATATATATATATATATATATATTATCTCTTGAAGACTCATGAAGACATCATGACCTTTGTTTAAATCTTCACTGCTGTTTTCCTTTAGAACTCAGAAATTTTGTTGATTTCATGAAGAAAAGACTGCTGCAAAATCTAATTTTTCCCATCCTCCACTCAAAACTAACATTCATTTTTACCCCTTTATTTCCCATGGAATTCCTCTATTTCCCTTTTTTCCCCTTTTCCCCTTCATAAGATCCATTTTACAAAGTTTAAAACTCACTTTGTGAACTTTGCTGAAACCCCCAAATCCATTAAAAACTGTGAAAAAACTCATAAAAAATAAGTGTTTTGACTATAGGCTTAAGCCCCTTTGGGCTAAGTCCTAACCACTTCCCCACCATATGCCTTGGTGATGGAACCAAGCGCTAAACCTTTTCGGCGCTTATCGCATTAGAGAAATTTGGAGCGTGCAAGTCTATTTGTGTCATTAAAACCTCTGATGCGATTGGCCCCTTTATACATAACCCCTGATCTTATTGCTGCTTTATATAACCAAGAGGCCCGCAATTGGGCACTTAACATATTATACTAACCATTCTCCATCACTTTTTCACTTTGTAAATACATAAAACTCTTTTTTCCTAAGTTTCTAACTAAACGTACCGATGCAATCTTTTTTATTAATAAACATCGTTGATCTTAAAACCCGATCAACGATCCGCGCATTATCGCATCAGAGAAATTATAATGGGTAGATTGAAAAGCCCGCACCGTGCTTCCAATTTCGATTGGCCCTTATACATATAAGCCCTGGGCCTATTGCTTTTCATATAAACCAACGGCCTCGCAGACGGGCGCCAAGCCATTTCATATATATAACCTGCCCCAAGCCATAAAACCTTTGTATTTCGTTAAATTTTTTGTTTTCATATATTATAAGGGGTCCTGCTCATTCATTAGTCAGAGCCTTTCTCCGCCGTTGATCTTGGACCAATCCGATGGTCCGCGCAATCTCGTCTCGGTATTTTTCATTGGGTGCATTAATATTATGCCAACCCCGATTGGTCATTCCCCGATCCATCCTCCATCATCGATCTGATCTGCAGATCTACGACCCACAGTTAATCGCTTCGGCGCCCCCCAATTCCATTTCCCCGTCGATTGCCAAAGCCCCGATTGCATCTAGGCTGTCCACGTGTCCAGATCGGATGGTCCAGATTTTGTCTCTCGATTTTGGATAAAATTCACACACCCCACTTCACAATGCTTTTGGCCGAATCTCAGCCGTTGATCTCTGCAGATCAACGGCCCTTATTAACCCATTCTCCGCCTTTGTATTATTTCATTTAAAATATTAGATTTAATCTGGCTTTTCACTATCGCCCTCCGCTTTCACCAAAGTATTTCAACGAGAAATCCTCGTCGTTGATCCCGGGGTCCAATATGATCCAACAGTCTACAATCGTTCGGAAACCCCATTTTCCATTTTGACACAGTTTTCTTCCGCCAAGGGATTTTTCTCCTTTTTTCCTTTGTATTTCTTCATGTTTTCCGCTTATCCTATTGTAAAGTGACCCTTTCGCTTTATAATATTATTATTGCTCCCGACCGTTGGTCTTTGCTAGATCAACGGATCTGACTTAATTTTCACCACCGTTTCTCCTGAATCGCCTCATTTTCACCTCTGCATCAAATCTTCGTCATTGGATGCATTCATCCAACGGTCACGCTCCAAACCAAAGCCTCCAAAATCATTTTTTACCAAATACGCAGGATTTCTTAATTATTTCTTGGTTTTATGCAGGTTTTCGAAGTTTTCAATTATTTTGAAAGAAAGGTGAAGGTCGGGCATGATGATCCCTCGAACCTTTATTAATTAAAGAAAATCCATCTGAAGGGTTCCATATCACGTTCCATCAGTGCATCATGAGCACTGTTTTCATAATAACCCTTTGAATACCTGCACATCAACAAGACACGGTATGATTAAATCAAATCAAAGAGTATCAGTGTTGAAGACCTAACCACAACAGAATTGAATATCATTTTCACAATTTTGGTGGATTACGGCGAAGATCAAAAATAAAAAGCCTAATCCACTAAATTAACCATGTTTAAAGAAAATCAATAATATCTATCAGACAGAGGATGCCTCCACTGCCACATAAGAGGCTAATTGATTCCTCTCAACTACCTAATGCCACATGTAGCCTCAAGTCATTTAACAGACGGCCGAGTAATGACTAGAAAAGAGCATATCTGCCCCAATATGGCTAGATAGTTATTTCGAATCAAAGAAGCTAATATAAACTATCAATAGAGTTATTACAGATATGACACAAAGCCTAAAAGTCAACAAAATCATCCCACTGAGCTTAATTCTTAAATGTAAAACAATTAATACAAAGGGAATATCTGTAAACTTCTCCATCGAGCCCTTCAAAGGCCGAGAAGTATCAATCTGTATTAATTGAACCTGGGAGATATTTTATCCATCCCACCTCCTCATACCTTCCATAAATACTCCTGTAGAAGATGAAACAATGTTGGTTGCAAAACTTTGAAATACACTTGTGCTCGAAAATTCTATCTGTAAATAGTGTTCAAAGGCTCCTGAAGCTCTGTTTGTGATTAAATAAGTTAGGCTGAGAAGTGAAGATGATTTCTGAACTGAAACATTGGACTTGAAGATTGTAACTGGTTTGAAGCATCAATACAAGTTGATTTATGGGATCCTGGTCTATGTCAACGGTGATGTTATTTCTTATTGTAAATTGTTATTTTATTTCTGTTTTCGCTCTGTCCATCTTCTGTGATGAATAACAGCAAGCATAGAGTTAGGATTTACTGTATATCAGTACCCTTCTTGGACTGATAAGCTTTATCTATATGTTTTCTTCCAAATTGTGTTGTTTGGGAATGATTTAATTCAGTTTGAGCAGTCAGGAATGCTGGCGTTCCCTCATCCTACTGTCTAAGCTAAATGTTGTTCCTGAATGTTATTTTCAGTTTATGTTAAGTAGAGATGAACTAAGGAAGTGATGGTGAGCCTTGTCCTTTAGTTTTATCCCCAAAAACTATCTGAAATTTTCTCTAAGAATGTGTTGAAAGCAGACCAGGTTCAAATTACTTACCTGATCTTAGACTATTCTTCGTTATCATATGTGTTTCCCCTTGTGTTTAATATGTTTTCTATTGAAAGTGCATCAAAAT
The DNA here is from genome assembly GCA_034641835.2 of Pinus albicaulis. Taxonomy (NCBI): domain Eukaryota; kingdom Viridiplantae; phylum Streptophyta; class Pinopsida; order Pinales; family Pinaceae; genus Pinus; species Pinus albicaulis. Next base: position 1,153,601,977 of record CM076584.1, read on the forward strand.
CTGGCTTGTTTCGAAGTACTTACCATATCTTAGATTTCTTTTATGTCTCTCTTAAGTGTATGTCGAAAGCGGGATAGTTTCAAAGTGCTTACTTGATCTTAGGCTGCTCTTTGTTCTTCATTTGTTTGGTTCCCCTTCTTGTTGTATCATTTCATTCCATAAAATCAACTTTAAAGAGATCCTTAGACATAGATGACTTGACCCATGGACCACTCTTGAACCCTATTATTTCAATTAAACCCTATTATGACTCCATAGCCCAATGGACTAAAAACTAGCGTTATATCTATCTAATCAGCCAAAGCTTATTCTGATTGCTTGCAACTTCACACCTTTGAAACTCTTTCCATTATAGAACTTTCCACTCAAATAATAATCATGCTCAACCATCCAAAACAAACGAAAACCCTCGAACTTCATAACTAGCCTAATATCATTACCTAAAAGATTTCAAAGATAAATCCATCTTTGCACTTATTGGAGAGATCCCTCTCTGGATTCAGGAGGGCTAGATCCTAGAATCCCAAAGTGGTTGAAATATTATTTTCTCTGCAGTTTGTATTTTCCAATCTTGCAAATTACAGATTCCTAGCAACGGGCACCACATTCGACCTTTTGTCAAAGAAAAATTCCCCTGAGGGCATCAGTAGTCGTTGTCATCAACCAACAGCAAGTCATTACCACACAAGTGACATAGACAAAACCTCTATCTTCTAGATAAGATTAACTAGTCAAAACATCATGAGCATGGGACATGCCCGCCTCATAGAAATATTGTATTTATTTTATCTCTTGTAGGTTTCCAACAAATCGCAGCACCTATTTTACTCATGGAAAGGGGTCTCCAACTTCATTTTTCATACAAGTTACTCTCTCTCTCTCTCAAACGGATTAGACAGAAAAAGAAACTATAATGTATTTCAGTTATACAGTTCTTCCTAGAACTCATACATTAGGGGGCAACTGTTAACACTGGAAAATCGTACAAGCAAAAGACACTAGAAAATGTCAAGAAAAAGGTACAAATAAGGATTTACAGGGAAGGAATACATTACAGGAGCTGAAAATTTTAACTTTTCCTAAGGTCAAGCAAGAAAATTTATTAAATTGTGCACAAAAATCACTGACCCCAGGCGATATTTGAGGTTGTTTCTTCAATTTTCATGAAGATCTTCGCGGTTATCCCTCAAAGAGTTGTGCGGTCTTGAGTATGTGGAAATTCACCATCTAGGACCACTTGGCACACTTGAAGAAGAAGATTCCCATTCAAGACAGCCAAGTACAGCTGCCTTGGAGCCACCTTGAGGCTTTAGTGCAGCACTCAAAGGAATCATCCTCACACTCTTGTGTCAACATCCTTCTTGTACCAAGAGGAGGGAAAATTTGAAATTTGTCTATAAAATACTACCATGGGAAGAGAAACATGAGAACACATTGTTATGTTAGCCAAATTTCTTGAGAGAAAACCAACTTGTGTTGTCCCAGCAGCAAGAGGATTGGAAGGATTCAGTTGTTAGCCACCCAACACCTCAATCCAAGAGAAGAATTTCACCAAGTGTCTGTCAATCTACCATCAGTTAAGGGGAGAGAGAGGGTTGCTGAAAGATTGAGGGGAAGAGACCCCTTTGTCTTGTATATTAGAGCTCCATAGCTCTAAGGATCCATTACAAGTGATTTAACATCCTATTCTCTTATACCACCAGCACCGAATAAAGGGAGAGAGTTCTCCATTTGAATTATTAGTGTGTTTGACTTGATTGAGCTTGATATTGTACATGATTTTATTTTATTTTCTTCATTGACGTAGCATGCTACGTTTCTTACATAGTTTAATACATGTTATTTTGTTCCACTAACGATATAAAAAACCAATCGACCTGTGACTTTCTTGTAGGGAAGTAGAGTCCCTATTAATAACAGTGTATTTCCTCTGCTTGTGCCTCAAATATGCTACAACACTGGTAATCCCCTTTTGTGAAGTCACTCACCTTCCAATTTCCCTGGCATCCCCTATCCTAGGCGATCCATCCCTTAGCAAGTCTTACTCGTATCGAAAGATATAAAAACCAAGCATATACATGCCTCAACCATCATACCGATCATAGCATGCTCATGGAAATCAATGGACACTATTGGGTACCAGTGTCCCACAATGGCCCTATTCCTGAATTACTTTACCAACATATTGTTGCATGTTTCAATTCCTTTTGATGATGTTACTAGTTCTTGCAGTCGATTTTCAACCATCCCAAATTGGGCATTGCTTGCTTTCCTGTACCAAGCACATAATTTTCATTAGATTCAAAATAAATTTAAATAACTTCAAATCGTACCTCATTGGTATCCCGTCAATAAGGTACACTTGCAATCCTGTTTACTTCCTGACACAACAAGTCAAAATGATTGTTTGATCAAATCATCATGTATAAACATATCACATCTTCTTAGCTCAAAACACAACCATCATAGGTCGACATCATGAATCAATGAAATGATCATAAACCATAATCATAAATCACATGTAACCATCATAAGTTAGAATCATAAATCACATGCATAATAAAACTGAAATCAAATATCGATTCTTATCCTTTATCGACCCTTACTTCTACCTTTGTTCTTTCTATACACTCACCATATCGGATTCCACACCCAGTGTCTTTGATTCTCTTCAATCATGTACACATACACACAATGTACGACATGTACATCCACACACGATGTACAACACCACACAATACAACACAATACATACACTTACATCTAATGTACAACACAACACAATACACATACATTCGGTGTCGTCAAAACACAACATGTACACCTATATCCGGTGTACAACACAACAAAACACACACACATACATTTGGTGTACAACACAATACAATACATACACATAAATCTTGTGTACAAAAAGACACAACACATACACCTACACCTAGTGTACAATACAACATAATACATATGCTTACAACGACATACAACACATACACATAAACCCGGTGTATAATACAAGACAATACCTATACATATACATCGTAAAACACAATGAATACATGTGTCACAATATCACGACTACACCATGCACATACATAATACCGCATGCCCTCAACACAACATGTACGACATGCACAAAATACCACATGTATACCAGTACCATATGCACAACATGTACACAGTACCAATTGTACACAACACTACCTACACAACGTGTGCACAACATCACATGTACATGACACCACCTACACAATGTTTACACAAAGACAAATGTACACCACACCACCTGTACAATTTGTACACAATACAACATGTACAGAACACCACATGCACGACATGTATATGACACATGTACACAACACCACATGTACGACATGTACACGGCACCACCCACACACAACACCATATGTACAACATGTACACAGCACCACGCACACAACACCATATGTACAATCATGCACACAAAAAGATATGTAAAACACGCACAGAACACCATATGTACATAGCACTGCATATACGACATGTACATAGCACTATACGTACACAACACCGCATATACAACATGCATGCAACACATCATATCCAACACGCGCACAATATAATATCAACACAAAGACCGCATATACAACATGTACATAGCACCATCTATACCAAGCACTGCATATGAAATATACACACAACAATAGCACTGCACATCCATAGACCACACATGGACCCCACAAAGAAACTATGCTTCTCCGTGTTTATCTTAGCATGCAGCATATAACACTACTTTCACTTCATTGACATACCCCTCAACATTACCTGTCCATAACATAATAATATAGATAGTATAATCACATAATATCAAATCATACCCACATGATACTTACCTCATAGTTCTATCAAGGTTACTCTTCCCACTTGATTCTTCATAGGACCAAGAACCTCTTCATGTCATTCACCTACATAAGAAATCATTCATCCACAAGAATGATCCTTGATAACCCTATAATACACTGGCACACACACACACACACACATATATATAATCATTAACATAAAACAATAATGATCGTGTCAGAAAACAACATACATTCACACATATATATACATATAGACCATCAACATAAAACCGTCAAGATCCATGACAACCCTGTCAATCAACAACATACATACATGCATATATACATATATAGACATTATCATAATTATGATCACAACATAATTACCATATATCATAGGGTTTAGGTTGAGATAACTTCGTTTATTCGTGCACAACATGCACAACTTTGAGAACAATGGTTCCTAACATAGCCAAGGCATCTAATACCTCATTCATTCTACCTTTTCTGTTGCCTTTGGCATGTTTGTACTACCACCATCCATTTACCACAATCGACCCAACCAATCCAAACGACTGTCATAGCCTTAACTTCCGTTGCGCTTACTCATGCACCGAGCTTCATCCGCATCTTACATTACCTGTTGGGTACCACAAATCTCTCCTTGTGATCCATTAAATTTCCTCTTTCCCAACCAATTCCTGAGACTCTCAAAACATAAAGGAAAGCACAAGAAGCAAAAGAAGAAAACCGTGGAAAACCAATAACAATACAACACCACAACAAAGTGGCATGGCCCTGCACTAGATGCAATCAAGACCGCAAATCCATCGCAACAAACCACAAAATACCAAAAGAACAAAACTAGCCAAAACCACCATGACTCAATCCCAATGGGTCCCCAGTGCTCCCGAAGGAAAACTCAACCTAATCCTTCTTCAATATTTCATGACAGTTTCTTTTTCCATTCAATCCCTACATCATGCTACCATACACATAATTTTAAGTACATAAATAAACATAACATCATATCAGTTACTTTACCTTGTTGTGCCAAGCACGCTAACCTGTAACTAAACACACATGCTAGCCACATGTTCCAAAGATCAAGACAACATATTTATCAATTTGAAATCAATTTTTACCAAGACTAAAAACCATGTCATAATCCACAATCAACTCACAGTCATTAGTCATAATACATGATGTTACAACTATCACCTACTTACTCTCAAGTATATACCAATTGTCTTAACGCATAAGTGTTATTACAATTGTCTTAAAGAAAGATCATTACTTCATGCAATCTTATAGAAACATGCTCATATCATGTGATTAATCAAACATTCAACAATAAATAGATTACATAATAAGCGCCAATGCTCAAACACCAAATAGATGACATAATCAAGCATTCAAGTACAAAGTAGACGACATAAGAAAACCATACCTTTATGCATCTCAAGGCTAGCTATCTTGTTTGCACAATCAATCTAGTTAGCACGATATACTTTACAACACATCAACTCAAACCTAAATAAGATCATGATATCCATAATAGTAACTAACTAACATGTTAACATCATAAACTCATAAGTAATTGTCATTCATGCATAACAATCACATAGGCACATTTAATCTAGATTAATACAACACATTGTCACAAATAAGTCGACTCATACCTAAATGTCATAACCCTAACCATCTGCTTAGGCCAATTCAAATTAGCATGATACATATGATATCAAGATCTTAATGCAATAACCATAATCATCAATTTAACTAACATATAACAACAACAAGTTATATATTATCCTCATCAACAACATTTAACCTAATCATCAAGCTAACTTAACAAATTAACCTATATCATACTCATCAACAATATTTAACATAACTAACATAAAACAAAAATAGCAATACATACCACCACAAGTTGCTATCATTCATGGCTATCTGACACATGTACATATAACCGCATTAATCAACAAGCATCTATCATGTATGTAACCATAACATCAATAGAATGAAAAGCATATACATAACCATGATAATGCATATGACTACACTGATCAACTAGAATTTATCACATATGTAACCATAATAACAATAGAATTAAAAACATAAAAGTAACCCTAATTCTTATAGCAACCATGAATCACGTACCTGCATACCAAACATACAACATTGTGTGACGATTTGCTCTTACTCCAAAGTCCATTGTTGCAACTTCACTTTAATGGTCTCCATCTCTTGCTCTATCTTAGCCAACACAACATCATAACATAAAAATATCATCATGATGACCTAATTGCATACAATGACCTTAGGCTTAACAACTGTTAGTATGAACCTTAATCGCAAGTGTACGAAAAAATACCACTTTAACTGTGCATAACAAACAGCCCTAACAGCAAAGATGGTTGCCAATATCTTTAGATCTGCAATGAGATGACCAAGATAAATGCTGCAAAAATCTAGATCTATGCATTAAAATAGATTAAGCAGTAAATAAAAACAATATTTGCTCCATGCATCCAATAGACAAGACAAGAATATGTTGAATGAATTTTGTATTAATGGCACCTGGGAAGAAAACATAGAAGGATGTTACCAATTCTCCTCAATTGGATGGGTTCTTGTAAGTCCTCAACACTTCAGATCTAAAATTCCTCTCTCTTGATGGTGTATAAAGCCCAGACAAAAATTGAACTCAAAGGGAGCTCACAAGCAAAAAGATAGAAAAATATGACAATGATGGTGGATCAAAGTTAGACCAAAAGTGTAGATCCAGAGTGATCTTTAGGCAACAAAAGTTAGTGAGTGAATGGAAAAACCCTTCTATTTATAAGAAAATGTTGAGTTAGTCTAGATATTGGTGCATAATTAAAATATTATTAACCAAATCAAGATCCAACTTTTATGGAATATTTTATTATATTTGTTGGAGGGAAAAATAATTTGACTTGGGTCAAATCCATTTATTTGTAAATAATAAATAAATAAATGATTTATTTATTATTTTAAGGATGTAGATGAGTAATAATCAAATAAAAAATGATTTATTTAATTATTTAAGAGTGATTTAGTAAAATTTAACAAGGAATATTATTTAAATAAGGTTTAAATAATTATTCCTAGAAAATAATAAGATAAATAATAATTTATCTAATTAATTTTCCTGTTTTGGGTTAAATAAGACCACAAATATTAATTAAATTGTTGTTTAACTAATTATTCCTTGAGGAAAATCAAACAAATGTGGATTTATTTAATATTTCCTCATGGGGTTTCCTGTTTAGACCATAAACAACTTAATAAAGGTGGTTTACTAAGTTATTTTTCATAGTGAAAGAAATTTTACTTAGGGTAAAATTGGTCTTACACGGTGTACTTAGGTCCATCTAATAGTAACAGGTTAGATGACCAAAAAATGGTGTAACAGATTTCCCCCCAGTGTGCGAGCATTAGGAGCTAATCATATGACCGAAGTACATTGTAAGAACTCAATCACTAGACACCGAAGGGGAAATCAAAGAGACAGAAATATAAGGTAGACCGAAGTGCTAAAGGACTAGACCCTGAGAAGGCAGGACTTATAGGTGTGACAAGTATCTTTTATGAGTGAGTACATGTGCTATAGGCGGCAGGGGAGGCATACCTATGCCCGCCGAGACAAAGTACAAAGAATAATGCGTCCAGTAAACAAGGGACTGGACAATATAGTACATGTTGGCATAAACATGAGCCAGGCAAAAACATAATAATGAATCCCACATACATATTGTGCTTGGGATAACAGCCAGTACTTATACAATAATATCTGAGTACATGAGATACAAATACAACCCAAATGCCCTTGTAAACAGGAAAGGGCTCTAAAAATCTGACTGATACATGCAAACAAAAAGGCGTTGCAAGCGGTTGAGGTTGACATCATCAAATATATGGAGATGCATCAAAGGCTGTAATGAATAGGTCATCCAGGCATGTGGGGGGCTACAGCCTGTAGGGCCACCCCTTCATGAGGGCTGAAAACATCTCACACACACCCGGGAATCGTCGGTATCATCTTCTGCATCATTGAACCATTAAGTATACGGATCTTGATCACGCTGAAAGGAGCTGGAGCTGAGAAACAATCAATTCAAAGGGCAATAAGGAGTACCTTTGCCTGATCCGAGGCACTGAACAGGAGTGGAATCTGGAACCAAGGTACACCACCCTTTAGACATGTCTTTTGGAATGAATGATCTAATGTCGACAGAAGGAGGTCCACCATAGGTGAGGCAATAAGTAATCCTCAAAAAAGGCACAAGAGAAAATAGTAGAGCGACTAACAGACTGACACCAGGGATGATGACAAAATGGGGGGTACTGAGTAGCATGCGGAAGAATTCCCTTGTTAGAGCATAAAGGGCATGGATGACCTGGCAGCGACTAACACAATATCATGAGGCCTAGGGGATAGTAGGACTAAAGGCAATAATGTGCGACACGAGAGAGGAACCATGCAATGAAGGATGGAGGACTATAGCGGGATACAAAGGGACTCAGGATAGACTCCATGAATGTGATGATGACTCAACTCGGACACTTTAAATAAGGGTGACTCGATGATGATGCCACACAGAAAAGGTCAATGGGGACCTAAAAACATGAGTACATGATGGTTACTCATGACGAAAATCGACACGAGCATGGACAAGTATGAAGGCAAAGTGGTGCCCCAAGTACAAGTGTTGCAAGTGAAGAAATTCGATTTTGAGGAATGGTGAAGTGACCCTTCTTGGACGAAATGTGTCTTGGTGAAGTATCAAATCACAAAAAATAGCAGATACCCATTTGAGGGCTCGGTGAGAGCTTTCCAACGGTATAGACAGTTTGTCAAACTAAGCTACAGTTTCGCCGCAGCAGGCGAAAGAAAAAAATAGGGGTTTCTCTTTTAATAAGGCCTTTTCCCTCCAAATTCACTCATTTGCATATGGAACTATGGTGAATGTAGAGAGGAGAGAAGGCCCTAAATCTTGCGACGATCGTAGGGGACAAACCGACCATTGGAATCAAGATTCGTCAGTTGCAGGTAAGAGGCCTAACTCTACTCTTTCATTTCAGTGGATCAAAATTTTAGTTGAGGCACCCAGAGCTCATGAACAGGTCAGGTCACACTTTCTAGGGTCTGTTTTGTGACCTGGGTAGTAGGTACTGGGCATAAAACGGCGACCTGTCCTAGGAAATGACCTAAAAAGTGCGACCTGTCAGAGAAGGGGGTTTCAGTGATGTTTTTGGCTGAGATATGGGATTTTTATGGTTGAGGGGCATAGGTGCCCCCAGGCATGTAGTGGTCATGCCAAAATGTATTTAGAAAAAATGGGAATCTAAACACATTTTAATGATGTGGTGCGCCATTTGTTTTTGGTATGGTTATGTAGTTCGAGAAAGGGAATGGAGGATTACCAATCTCTTTGGGTACTGCATATATGAAGAAAATGGACTAAGTTTCTGGGTTGGCATATATGGTGTCACTATCCCAAAGAGAGGATTTGGAGATAATGAACTGGTGCTCTCCTAGAAAATCCACAGGTTGGTCAACAATAATGTCAAGGGGATTGGGTTGTTGATGTAAGATGAAGGAATGATGTGGGGTATCATCCCTAGAGTGATCTGAAGTGATATGGGACTCTAGAGTTTCTTTTAAATGGGGAAGAATAAGGGTACTAGAGTTGACACGACCAGATACACTAAGAGAGTTGTGGATAATTACTTCTCCTAGTCTCTCAAATATGGGTGCCCCCTTACCCAAAAATTGGGTGTCAATGTAATGGCCACAAGGTGTATGTGGTTCGAATGCATGGGTTCGATGTAAGGGGGGATAGATAAAGTCATGGGTGGTGACTACTTCCATAATGTTGTCATCGTAATAGAAGATGGGATGACTGGTGAAAGAAAGACCACCTGACGCGGCGAAGCTACCTGACTCATCATCATGAGAAGAGAGGTTCACATGTGCATCGTCACAGGGGGTGACGGAAGAACAAGTAGATAAGGGATCCAGTGATGTTGAGCTCAGGGTGATCGCTGAAGGGAGATCGAATGAAACAGAAGGGGAAGTCTCAGAGGGAGCTTCCACCGTGGATCTCATGGATGATGACAAGTAGTGAAAAGTGGCTAAACACTCTGTCATTTCGACATCCAGAGGGGGAATTTCTATGGGAGTTGATGTGTCCTCTGGTTCTGCTGAAGCAAAACGTGCAAATAAGGGAGCAGTGGACTTGTTGCGCTTGGCTTCGAATTGGCAAACTGCCGCTAGAGAGGTGCGGAAGTCCTCAAAGCGGGGACAGAGGTGGGTATAATGGCCATGGATATCACAAAAAGCACAGGGGTGGTTGGTGTGAATAGTCTTAGGGTTCCTGGCTGCAGCCGAGGAAGGAACAGAGGTTTCCAGGACCGTAGACTCAAGGAACGCGACATTAACCATGGGCTTGAGATGAGGCAACTCCGGACAAATATGGGTGGCATGACCAACAACATCACACAAAGCACACTAGATGGTACACTTTGGAGGGCGAGGAGGGGCAGGGTTTATCAGGGCAGCCTTGTCTTTTGATGCCTTCTTGCGAGCTTTTCCCTTCTTACCTGAAGTGGTCGCAATAGGATAAGGTTCCTGTTGAGGTGGTTGAGGTACTGTAGCAGCGGGAGAAGCCATAGGGACCGATTAAACTGGGGTCAAAGCAAGATAAGGTTTGGATTGACCAGGCGGGGTAGCGGCTGGGGGATCAAGGTACCAGATGGGAATCCCCAGGGTCAAGTTAGGAAGAGATAAGGTGGCCATGACAGGTACCGAGAACACTCCAGGAGGGGGAGCTAGGAACAGTATCTGACCGGAGGAGTAATGGGCAGGAGGGATGGCTCCGAGATGGTTAAGGCCTGGAGGAATTGTTCCAAGAGGGTAGAGAGGCTCATGGATACCAGCTTTAGGTGAAGGTCCAGGAGGAGGAGGTCCAGAAGGCTGAATCGAAGGGCTAGGAGTAGGCTGCGGAGGGGAGGCTACTGACTAGCTGAAGCAGGCCGCTTGAGGGAAGCACGAGACGATTGCATCATGCAAACATTCAATGAGCTGGGATCAGAGACAGGAGGAGGAAAACCAAGGAAATTACCAAGCAAAGAGGAGTCTTTGTAGACTCCGGGTGAGACACTAGTCAAGGGATCAATGGTTTTCTTATTGGCCACCGAAGATATGATGGTCTCAGGGGAGGTATGAGACTTCGATTCATAATATTTCAACTAGTCAATGGTGACTATATTTCCATTATGGGGAAAGGAAATCTTGCGATGGACCGCATATGGTATAGCAGACATCGCATAGGTGTAGCTACGACCCAATATAATGTTGTAATATAAGGGGGTGTCAATGACTTCAACGTCAACGCAAACTGTGTTGCCCACAAGAGTAATAAGATAATTGTGTAACAGGCCAATGGGATGGGAGGTGTGGCCATCCCATGCTCGGAGAGTGATTATGGAAGGGGCCAACTCAAGCGATCCGAGTTGCTTCAAAACTGAAGTGGAAATCACATAGGTGGATGCCCCCTCATCAATGATACAACGGGAAACATTAGCATTCTAGATCTTCACTGGGATTTTAAAGGTGACAGAAGTAGGAAGAGGAGGATGTTCTGACCGGTCAACATCGAAGATGATCAATCGATCATCTAAAGGATCTACAGCACCCATGGCAGATAGTAGAGCTTTTCGTTGTGAAGGGCACGACTGGAGGAGTTCCAGCGTTGAAATGGAAGCAGGAGATTGTGCCAAATCATCTACTATACTATACAAATGGACAGCTTTTCCAGAAGCAGTGTTTCAGCGTAATGGTCCCTTAGAGATATTGGTATGAACCTCTGCCTTAGGGCGAGGGATCTGCAAAGTACCATTAGGTGTCGAAAGAGGCTCTATAGAACCTAAAGAAGGGGGCTCGGGGACATACGTAGCAGGAGGCTTGTTGTACTGACGGCACCGAGTCTGAATGTTGATTTCTACGGTTATAGGTTGGTCAAAGTTAATCATGAGAATCTCGTAATCGAAGGTACCATATGGAGGAGGTTGAGTGGCTTCCTGACCTTCGGGTGGTTGGGTAGCCACGAATCCTTGTTGAGGGAAAGGATTAGTAAACACAACCGGCTGACTAGGTGTAGCATTGGGAGGGACGGAAGGGGAGGCTTGGTGTCCTCGCAATGTTGCTTGAGAATCCCACATCTGCCTCATCTATGGTAAAAGAGGACAATCGTGCGTGTAATGACCATAAACACAGTTATCACACATAAATTTTTATTTTTTTGATTAGGGTCACTCATCTAGGTTTCATCTGTCTCATAAGGTTGCTCCATGAAATTAGTGAAAAATTCATGAAATAAGTCTTTATCCTAAGTCCAAAACACCTCATGGATCATGCCATCTCAGTCATATCTATCAATTTTCACTTTAGGTTCACATGCATTGGTTTAAAATTCATTTTTAAGTCACATGTCTGATTTTTCCTGATTCCGTAGCAAATTTGTAAAATTTATAACTGAGAACATTGCAGAATTATGTTTTTTCTGCAAAAATGAATGGGATGATGATCTATCAAGTATTTAGTGGTTTAGGGTAAAGGTAAGGTCATACAATTGATTTTCATAATCATCCAAGCATGTAAAAGCATAAATAGCACTCATCATTGCTTTCCACTCCTTCATTTTGTCACCTTTCTCTCCACATTTGAATTTCATTCCTTAAACAAGTTACCCAAGCTCCTCTCTGTCATTTACTTTTCAACCTTTGCATGTATCAGTCAGTTTTCACCTTTGAAAAGTTAGCTTTGTGACAAACATCTTGCTGTCCAAATTGTGTTTTACAGCTATCACATTTTTAAGAGGGCAGTTTGGGTTATAAAAGCAAATTGCCATGAAGAGGAAAGCATAAAAACGAGGCTATGTGTTTTTATAGGAGCCTATGGAGTTTTAACTAATTATGGACGACCTCATCTTCACACAAGCTTTCATCTAGACATGTTACATGTATTTCTGCCGGGAGCTACAAGGGGATTTTTGTGTTTCTTGGACTGTTTGAAGCTGTTGGTTTCAAGAGGAAGTTTCAGGCAAATGAAGATGAGTTTCAAAAATCTGAAGGTATTTTTTTGTAATAACATAACAAGGAACAAAATATTCTTTCGATTTTTTCCTAGGTGCTACCAATTTGGAGATTCGAAGTTTCCTTTGGGACCTATTTTTAGAATTATGAATTTTTCCTGTTTTATACATGATTTTATAATGCAGATTCTGGGCAACTGAAGATGGTTTTCAAGAAACCGAGAGCGGTTTTTCTTACAAACATTCTTATCTACAAAAAACTCCTCCATTTTTGTAACAGATATCAGGGATCGAGAGATAGGATCTCATGAGTGCGGCCTTCTTTTTCAGGAAAAACAAAGTCATTTTTATTGGTTGATGAAGTGGCTGAAGGTGAAAAGTTTGTTTCTTGAGGAGGGTAAGAGGTATTTTTAACAAAATTTTCCTTATCAGGCTTCATACTATCATCTCACATAGCAATGGACCTTTTCTAGGCCTAAAATAAAAATTATGTGAAGTTTGTGGGCAATTAGGCAATTCCGCAGCGTGTGCCAGGCATGAAGCCCAGGTTTTGCTGCAGAATTTCTGAAGAATTATTTTTGGTTTAAGGCATTTAAAATGATAGGGATGAAGAGTTTTGAAGGCCGTGTTTAATTCTTTTTTACTACTTAACATCCTTCAATGGTTGATAATAGCAGAAGATTACCACATATCACCCTTTTTGTTTGTGCTACGAAAGGAGCTCTAAAACTCTGTTTTGACAGAAAGCTTAATTTTGGTGGCTTATTTTGGAAGAAGAAGAAAGGTAAACAGATATTTAAATATTTTCTCCATGATAATGACAAAGAGTATCATGGAAATTGTCTACTCAACTTACTGTTCCTAAATTGATGTCATAAATTGTCAACCAGGGCTAGTAAACTGTTGAAGTGAAGTGCACTATATGTGCCTAGGTATCTTCTTCCTACTTTGTTGTGTTTAGTGTTTTTCTAGTGTTTTTGGTTTTTTTGTGTTTTTGTGCTAAGAGGAAAAGAACTAAATGGTTGGCAAAGAGAAATTATTGGTCACACTAAAACATAGCAAGATCTACTCTAAACTATGTATGGCACTTAAGAATAGAAAATCCTAATTCACCAATTGCAAATCTTGACAAGGAAAGTAACTCATAACATTAACTCAGTCCAATTCATTTCATTAGAGGTATGTTGGAACAAATTTAAAAAAGGATAAGTTTGATGCAATGAGGTTCTTTTAAGTAAACAACAACTTACAATATCACAGAGAAAATATCATCCATAGTTAGAAATTTGTTGCAACACGTTGAGAAAAGATTATCTGCAACATAGTAAGGAACCCTATGCTAATTCAACTTATGACACTAAAATCAACCCATTCTGCAACTCAAAATGTTACTATTAAGCCTCGTTCAAGGGTTAGAGATCTCTTGGAATAGCTTTGGAAAAAGGTTGTTTGTAAAATTATGAGAAATTGCAAAATAGTCAAGACCTCAAAATGATATTACTAATTATTGTCCATATGATAATAATGTGTTAGAAGAGACTAATAACAAGAGAAGTTTGTAAATAATGAAGGCCTTTAAGTCAAATTTAACAGAACTAGAATACAACTAGCTAATAAAACTTGAAATGCAATGAACAGAACTGAACTAATGCGCAATTAGCCTTCGAAATACTACAGCTCTATCTCATTCAGTGTTAGTGATATTTTGGAACAATTCATGAGAACAAGATTGACTGCACTATTCGATGTAAGTAAACATAAGACATGAAGTTCAGAAGATTGCTTAAATTAAGAATGAAACAGAGCTAAAGTTACTTATCTAAAAAAATATGCACAAAGCCTTTCGGATAGTAGGGGCCCTCTACCATCGGATTGGCACACGAATCTCCTCAAGATTGCTTCATATCATGCATTAAATTTGTACTTCTTTCATTAAAGGAAAATGCTTCAAAAATAGAGTATTACAGTCTTGGACAACTTAACGACAAAACATCAACTAGCTAACTGTCTCTCGGTTTACCGAGTTATTCTTATAAACAAAATATATAACTGTCATTGAGAAGAAATAGGGATAAGTGTCTTTTTCAATTAAAATCAAATTAGAACTCTTGTTGAGGCCTCTTTGCTGAAGACATCTGTAGAGTCCTTGTCCTGGTAGAAGTCTACTTCTTAGTTTTGGTTTCCTCCACGTGCATAACCACGTGTAGATTTTTGCTCAGACTTGATAGAGGGCAAGGAATGATGTAGGTAAGTTCTGGAATTCAACCATATGTGTTTTTCCTTTAAGTGACACCTGTAACCTGTGTGAACATAAGGATAGCTTCGGAATATGCGACTAGCTACAGAATGGCTGCATTATGTAGCTAAGTCTAGTCAAAAATCACTACGACAACAAAACCATAAAAGTATAGCAAGTCAGTTATTGTATGCATTCTTAAAGTGACTTTAATCAATCCTATTGATCTTTTAAGCCTATAACTGATAAAGGGCAAAGGAAATGAAGTGAAATTTGGTGAAAGGAAAGGACATCTTTGGGGCTGAACAAAAATGACAAAGAGTATTAAATCAATGATTTTCTTAATGGGAATATTCTGTTAAGGATACAGTTTGAAGACATCAGTTCACTGTATTGCCATATCATCAAACTGACAACTCCTTAATAGTAGGCAAAGCAGCTTCACGAAGACAGTTAGAGTATTAATGTCTTTTTTATGGCCAACATGGTTAAAAGACATGATTCCTTTCGAGGATGATTTGGATCATCTTTAGTTTAAATGTAATAAATAGATGTTTGAGTAATAGTAGGACTCTAACTCCTAATTCGAAAGGTGTCAGTCCTAGTTTTAAAAATATAGTTAGTAGTTAGATTTGGTGTCAGTAGTAGAGTTTAATAATCTATCCACTTGGCAGATTAAATGTAAAGGCTAAATGCCTATAATTAGTGAAGACTTCAATGTATCGAGGGTTGGAAAATGTTATCAAAGAACTACTTTTGTAAAGCTCTGGATTGACTGATATATACAGAAGTAGTTTAACTTTTTTGGACCTGATATTCTTTGTATATTTCAATGAGTTTATATCTTATCTTCGAAATGTTTCCCTTTCATAGTTTTAATGCTTATTACTCAGAATTCATGGTTAGTCATGCTCTGACTTCCTTTAAGTGTTGAACTTGTTAGCCACCAATAAAATTTGTCATATCAAATGGTGGCTAAAACATTTTTGGAGCCTTCAAGGAACAAGTTTTATTGCAAAAAAGTGTTATCTCTTCAAGACTCATGAAGACATCATGCCCTTGGTTCAATCTTCACTGTTGTTTCCTTTTCCAAACTTAGAAATTCTGTTGTTTTCCATGAAGATAAGACTGCTGCAAAACACCATTTTTCCCTTCCCTCCACCTCAAAATTAACCTTCATTTTGCCTCCTCTTTTCCTCATAAACTTCCTCTATTTTCCCTTTTTTTCCATTTCCACCTTCATAAAATCCATATTATAGAGTTTAAAACTCCTTTTTAAACTCTGTCGAAACCCCCAAATCCATCAAAAAACTCTGAAAATTTCATAAAAAACACACTTTTTGTACTAAAGGTTTAAGCCCCTTTGGGCTAAGTCTTAACCACTTCCCCACATGTGCCCTAGTGCTGGAACCAAGCGCTAAGCCCTTTCGATGCTTATCGCATCGGAAAATTCAGAGCGCACAAGTCTTTTTGCCATGTTAAAAGTTCCGATGCGATTAAGCCCTTTGTTCATAACCCCCGATCATATTATTGTTTCATGTAACCCGTGGGCCTGCAATCGGGCGCTAAAACATTGAAATAATCCATTCCCGATTACCTTTTTCCTTTGTAAATTCAATAAACCCACTTTTTCCTAAGTTTGGTCTAAACGCGCCCAAACAGTGTTTTTTAATGTAAAATGGGTAGATTGAAAAGCCCACATCAAAATTTCCAATGCTATTAAAGCCCATTGTATAAACTCCGCTCCCTCGCTTTGCTCCATAGAAGCTTACGCCCGGGACCAAGAGTTTAAGTCCCAAAGCACCAATCACATCGCAAAATTCCAAATGGGTAGATTGAAAGACCGAGCCCGACCTTCCGATGCGATTGGCCCTTATATGTATAAGCCACGGGCCTTTCGCATTCCATATAATCAAAGGCCCCACAAACGGGTTCCAAGCCAGCCTCATATATATAACCCGCCCGACAGCCAAAAACCTTTATATTTCATTAATTTTTGGGTTTTCATATATTATAAAGGGGTTTTCCACCAACACATGTCTCAAATAATATTTGTTGTTGATCTTAAGCCGATGAACGGCCCGCGCATTATCGCATCGCAATTTTTTTTGGGTGCATTTGTTTCTCCCGTCCGATTGGAAATTCCCCGATCAGTCGTCAGCCGTTGATCTCCTCTCCGCCTTCCTTTGATCCAACGGCCCACATTCACTCTGATTATTAACCTTTCCCTGTCTTTGAACCCCTCCAATTTATTTCCCACCATCGATCTGATCTGCAGATCGACGGTCAGCGCTCGATTGCATCGACGGTCAGCGCTCGATTGCATCGACGTTGTGCAAATTCTTCCCCCCGTTGATCGAATACCTCCGATTGCATCTGGACCATCCACGTGTCCAGATCGGACAGTTCAGATCGCATTTCTTGACTTTGGTTAAAAATATGCAGCCCCGCTCATAATATCTTTCGGTCAATCCTAGTCGTTGATCTCTACAGATCAACGGTCCTACTGCAACCTTTCTCCGCCTGTATATTTTTCATTTTGAACCCCAGATTTAATCTCCACCATCGATCCCCTGATCGGAAAGCCCATAATAAATCTGCCCTCCCTGCTATCTGCTCGCGCATCTATTCCATATCGCACTTGTTCTCCACCGTCAGATCTGAGGCCCCAGATCTGACGGCCCACATTTCATATTGCGTAGCTTTTAGCGCGAAGGTTATTTTCCCAAGGGCTGCACGATATTGGTGGTTTTGAAAAGCCATGTGTCAAGCGGGAATGCATATCGCGTTCAAAAAGGCAAAACTGCCTCCCCGCCCTTTTCTCACGCACAAACAGTGGTTTTACCTCCCGAAACCACCTTCCCCATTTCTATTGTGTTTTATCGCATGCGCCTTCCACCATTTATCTCTGCATATCAACAGCCCAGATTTAATCTGGCCTCACACTATCACCCTCCACCCTCGCCAAAGGTTTTCAATGCAAATCTCCATCGTTGATCTCATTGGGCGGATCTCATCCAACGGCACATGATCATCCTGAACCCCACTTTCAATTTTTGTGCATTTTTACCTCCGCCAAAGGAAATTTCACCTATTTCCTTTGTTTTTCTTCTGATTTTCCATAAAGTGACTCATTCCCTTTGTGTATTCACAACTGATCCCCACCATTGATCTTTTCTAGATCGGCAGATCTGATTTAAATTCTTCCCCCACTCTCCTTTGGACCTCCTCTAACAGATCTCCGCCGTTGGATGTTGCCATCCAACAGCCACGCTCCTTCCCCATAGCCTTTGAAGTAGTTTTCCCAAAAAACGCAGGATTTCTTAATTATTTTTGTATTTTGCAGGTATTGAATGGTTTTTCCATTGTACTGAAGACAAGCTAAAGGCCGGGGATGACGATTCCCGTCCCTTTGATTCATAATAAGGAAACCATTCACAAGGTTCGAATCCATGTTTCATCAATGCTTCATGGGCATTGATGCCATATGAGCCCTGTGCGGCCCTGCACATCAACAAGACACGATGTGATTTAATCAAGTTAAAAGAGTATCAATGTCGAAGACAAAACACAGTAGAACAGAGGATTGAAGACAGTTTGGGGAATTACAGCTAAGATTGATTATCAAAAGCCTAATCCTCCAAATTAAAACATGATTAAAGAAAAATCAAAATATCTATCAGACAGAAAGGCCTCCACCGCCACAACAGACGCCAATTGATTCCTCTCAGCTACCACAAAGCCACCTATCGCCTCAAAGCATTCAAACAAAGGCCGAATTTATTGATCAGAAAGAAGATATTTGCCTCAGCGCAGCCAAACAATTAATTCTGCCAAAGGAACTTAATGCAAAAAAATATCAGCAGAGTTATTACATCCTGAAACAGAGCCTTAAAGTCAACAAAAGCTCCCACCGAGCTTAAAATCTTAAATGTAAAAAAATTAATACACACACATATCTGTAAATTTCTCTATCAAACCCCTCAAAGGCTGAGAAGTCTTAAAGACTGTATTAATTGACCCAGGAGATATTTTATCAGATCCCACCTCCTCATTCCTTCCATAAATACTTCTGTAGAAGATGAGAAAATGTTGGTTGCAGAACTTTGAAATATACTTGTGCTCGAAACTTCTGATTGTAAATAGTGTTCAAATTCTCTTGAAGCTCTACTTGTGATAGAATAGTTAGGCTGAGAAGTGAAGCTTATTGCTAACCTGAAACACTGGACTTAAAGTTGTAGCTGGTTTGAAGCATCAATACAAGCTGATTTATGGGATCCTGGTCTATGTCGACGGTGATGTTTTTCTTATTGTAAATCGTTATCTTATTTATGTTTCCACTTCGTTCATATTCTCTGATAAAGAACAGCAAGCATAGAGTTAGGATTTACTGTATATCAGTACCCTTCTCTAACTAATAAGCTTTATCTGAATGTAATCTTCCAATTTGCGTTATTTGGGAATGATTTAATTCAGTTTGAGTAGTTAGGAATGTTGGCATTCCCTCGTCCTATTGTCTTAGCTAATTGTTATTCTTGAAAGTTATTTTCAGTTTATGTTAAGTAGAGATGAACTAAGGAAGATATGGTGAGCCATGTTCCTAGTTTTATCCCCAAAGACTATCTGAAAGTTTCCCTAAGAGTGTGTTGAAAGCTAGCTAGTTTTGAAGTACTTACCAGATCTTAGACCATTCTTTGTTATCATTTGTGTTTCCCTTGTGTTTAAATATTTTCTATTGAAAGTGTATCAAAGGCTGGCTAGTTTCAAAGTACTTACCAGATCCTGGATTGCTTTTATGTCTTTCTTAAGTGTATGTCAAAAGCTGGCTAGTTTCAAAGTACTTACCAGATCTTGGGCTGCTCTTTGTTCTTCATTTGTTTAATTCCCCTTCTTGTTGTATCATTTAATTCCATAAATCAACTTTAAAGAGATCCTTAGACATATATGACTTGTCCCATAGACCACTATTGAACTTGGTTGTTTCAATTAAAACCCTATTATGACTCCATAGCCCAATGAACTAAAACCAGCAAAACATCCATCTTTTTGGCCGAAGCTTGATCTATTTTCTTGCAAATTCACACCTTTGAAACTCTTTCCATTTAGGACTTTCCACTCAAATAATAATCATGCTCAACCATCCAAAACAAACAAAAACCCTCGAACTTCATAACTAGCCTAATATCAATACCCAAAACCTTAAAGATAAATCCATCTTTACACTTATTGGAGAGATCCCTCTCCGGATTCAGGAGGGCTAGATCCTAGAATCCCAAAGTGGTTGAAATGATGTTTATCCCTGCTGTCGAACTTTTCCAATCTTGCTGATTACAGGGAGCTAACAGAACTATGGTCAAATGAGTTTTTTAGGTCCTATCTTTGGAAGGTTTTCTTCAATGTTTTTAATTCTTATTACTCAAAATTCATGGTTATTCATGCTCTGACTGCCTTTAAGTGTTAAGCTTTGATGAATCCCTTTTAATACTTTCCTTTTCACTACCTTGATGTATCATTACTCATAATTCATGTAACACATGCTCTGACTTCCTTTGAACCTCAAGTTATTGGGATTTTCCTAAATGTGACACTAGAATTTCATTGAAGTATATATAAGCCTCAATTTATATAAGAAGATCTATTGTTATCTTTATCCCTGTCACTGACTCCATAGCCCAATGGTAGCAAGCCTCCATCTTTTCAACCTGTAAACATACAAAATCAAAACACATAGAGTTAGCCATCTATATATATTATTATTCCATATCATTAATCCTTGAGAGAGCCCTCTTAGGCTGAGGAGGCTTAGCCTCACTCAAAATATTGGTTTGAAATAGTTACACTGAAGTTGTCTGATCAGTAGCCAATCAAGTATGATTTTGGTGATAACAAACACCACAACAAGAACAAGGCATGTTCGTGTGAACAGGCATGTCCTACTTGGGCTGAGTGCCCTGTTGCTGGTTAGCAGTGTTAGGTGCATTATTTTGAGGATTAGGTCCAGGATTACCAGGAGAAGATTGATTTTGAGTACCTTTCCTCTTCTTTTTGGAAGGAGGAGGATTAGTCGTGCTCTATTGTGCATACACCTACCCCTGAGGGGGCGATGGCTGCTGTTGCGGGGGTTGAGAAGGCAAGGAAGGCGGAGGTTCTAATGTTGGAGGAGCTAGAGCACTAGGCTGCGGATACGGATAATAAGGAGGTTGGGCAAAAGGAGGAGGCATGTCGTACCCTAGATACATGCTACCGGGAGGGGGAAAAGTGCAGGAGGTGCTGCCCCCCCTGAGGAAAACCATAGCCCATGGGAGGCTGAGCATATGGATGAGAGAGAGCTCCAATGATACTGTCGGCGGCATGAGATTCCCCCAGTGCGTTGGCACCACCAAGTCTAGGAAGATTAGGTAGAATGGTATAAAAATAACCCGACTGAGCGTAGATCAGGTCATATTTTAATGCAATTTGGAGAGCGGCTTCTTTGGTTTGAGGGAAATGCGATGCGACATCCTTACCGATAACAGGCAAGAGAGATCTAAGGAACCAGTCCATGTAGACACGGTCTTCGAAGGTAGGGGCTCGACATAGGCTCTTTCTTCTCCGTTATTCCTAGACATGATCGAATAGGCAGGTCGCAGACGATTGAAGGAAAGAAGTTAAAATTTTGGTACCAGTGTCATAATGAAGGGGAAGCTGGAAATAAGACAGAAAATCCCAGGCAAGAGTCACAAAGGTGGTATGAGAGGATGAGGCCTGATTAACATACCACTTAGAAGCTTCACCAATAAGCATACGTTGGAACAACCGAAGATGGACAAAGTCATCGGTAATGGAGTTAGACGAACACCACATGTGGAAAGGTCAAACATGATTTGTAGGATCTTCTCCAACAAGGCCTTCAAACTTCGGGATGTCATAAGGGAGCTTGGTCGGCATAGCAGGCCAACTAGCATCATGGTGTATAGGGTCATTGATCAACTGGTTAAAATCGGGAAGATTGAGGCCTGCCATATAGGGGAGCAAGGGAGCAGTCAGGGTAGCTCCTATTATGGTCCCACTAGTAGTATTCCCAGCATTAGGGCCGGGGCTATCACCAGCATTAGGTCCTGAACCAGACATGGTGAAGGTGACAGGGGGAAAAACCATAAGGGGAACCCAGTGAACCAAAAGAGGAGTCTAAGTGCGAACTCGGTGGAGGACTAACTTGAATCCTACGCGGAGGAGTAAATCTTCCTACCGGAAACTGAGGATGAAGACCAAGAAGTCTCCAGGATAAATGCCTTGGTGGTGCAATGGTGACGGCACAAACACAGCACAAATGGAAGAGAGACCAACAAGGGTGGAGAGGTGTAGGATCAACTGATTACAATGTCGAAACAAGGGCAGAGAGGTGCAGGATCAATTGATTTCAATTTTTTAAAATATTTGCTTGGCGGTGTTAACCAAGCTCTTCTTCACTTTGGGTGTGTGTGTAAAGTGTGTAAATTTTAATTTTTAAACCCAAATGTTTATAGAGAAAAAGGAAAAGTGTGATGTATAGCTATAAATAAACCTGCAGATAACAGTATATGAAACTAAAATAATAGAAAATAAACAACTAATAATGCAATAATATAAACCCAAGGAGGTGGGCCTCTCAACAAGTAGTCTTTAGGTGGGCAAAATTCTATTCAAAACACACCAAAATAGGCAATAGATCTAAGGTTGGGAGGGACGGGGATCTAAAGGTCAAATCTGTTGGAAATAGGTGTAGACAAACAACAAAAAATCAGAGGAAAAATTGATGTAAATGAGGTGGCAAAAGGCTATATCTACAGGGAAGCGGAGGGGACCCTAGACGAAAACCCAAACAAAACTAAAAGGAGGTGATTTGGATGGATAAATAGCTAATTTGAAGTGGATCTGAAGGTAAGGTATCAGATCTGAAAAATGGTTGAACACTCTGAAAATTTGAGACAACCTACAACAGCTAAAACTCTTCCACAAAGTGTGGAGGGTTCTGAAGCCCTAGAGGGCTAGGTTCCCACTTATATGAGTAAAACGGAACAATTATAGGTCCAAAACGGGCGGAAATGGAGGTCAGACAACCCTAAACAAAGGCCAAGACAAACCCAAAAAACTTTCAGAAAAACTCCCGCAAAAATTCCAAGTCACAGTTTTTAACCTGATTTCTGCAGAGGTCACAGTTTTTGGTCTTTTTTCTGTGCCCTAGAGGTTCAGGTCATAGGTTTTGGCCCAAAAAGTACGACCTGCACTTCCGGCACTCTCGGGAGTGGGTTTCAGCAGAATGTTATCAACCTAGGTGTGACAGTGGATGCATATGGTTAAGTTTGAAACGTTATCAAACCAATGCAAACACTTAAAACAGTATATCAAACCAATGCAAACTTAACCATATGCATCCACTTGACATGTATAACCAATCATGAATTACCAATGCATGTTCAACATATGACATCACACAAGAAAGCATACACAGATAACACCACAGCATGACAAAAATGTAACCCTAGCATAAGCAAACAATGCATGTACAATATATAACAATATGTACGCAAGCGTGCACGAACAATACACAAGCATGAGAAATACATAACCACTCATACACTCATGCCAACATGTTGACAACAAAACCATCAACACTTCAATGGTGACACCACTACCACCATGGAGAAAAAAACATGGATGCAACAAGAACATAGATACCACAAGCATGCTAAACACATATGAAATCAACATAAATGCATGATTAACACACCACCCATCTAGTCTAAGAGTTGAACCATGCTCTGATACCACTTTGTAACACCCTCTTCCCACATATACCCAAGTAATAGTCCAACCAGGGTAAACATGCGACGAGAGGCTAATAATATGAGATTAAACCTCCTAGATGACTTTGAGGAAGTGGAACTGATGGAAACAAGAAAAATAGACCTTGCAATGCATCATTAACATCCCAGGGAGGTAACCCAACCTTCCAGGGCCCTGCTCCCTGAGGGGGAACTCATTTTTGACCCATTTGAGGCTTAGTCGCCAGCATGTAAGGGCAAGGGAGTGGTTATAGACCCTTAGTCGTGGGCTTGCCTTGTCAAGGCCCCAAAAGGTCAATATTTTTCCTGCAGCTTCAGGATTCGTGCCACATTTTCAGCCCCTTAGCCCAGGTCACTGCCCAGAACTTCTTGTAACTTCTGGAGAGGATAAATAACATTAAAAAAAATATATGGAAGCAATCACATCGTCGAGAACTCATCTGACCCCACTTAGCCATGACAATAATTTCGTCAAACATGTCACAAACATTGCATCTACAGGTATAAAAAACAAATTTAAATATCGGGGTCTAATACTGTCAAACCTATAAAAACACTATCACACCTAGAAAAACCCATGCCAAGACAACAAAGAACCACATACAATACCATGCATGTCAAATCTAGCAAGGGAAATACACATGCAAATCGATACCTATCAAGAATCATGTTGTAGTTGCTAGATTCCTGCTCCTCCTTGCATGCTTCCTCCATTTTCCTGCTTTCTTGCTTTTCTTGCTCTAATGCAAAAATTCTCCAAGAAACTCTAACTGTCCAAGATTGAGAGGGAGAGAGAGAGAGAGAATTATGAGAGATCTCCATAAGTGTGAGAAAAATCTTTCCAAATGATCCTCATAATCCTTTTTATTAATGAGGCCTCTATTTTCTTCATTTTCCATTATTTTCCTTCATTTTCCTCCTCACATGCAACCTGTGACCTTTCATCTCCCTTTTCTCCTGATTTCCATTATTTTCATAAATAAATGTGGCAAAAATGTCATTTTGCCTCTCCAAATCCTTTTCCTTTGCCTTTTCCAATTTCCTTAGCCATAATAAACCGAAATTAACACCCACTAGGATGGTTTTCCCAACATTCAGCTTGGAATGTGTGTCCCATCAACCGTGGTTATTATTTTTTACTTTTATTATTTGGATTTTTCACCAGGGCTAGAGTGTTCGAGTGTTTCCTGCTAAACATTCTGTGGATAGTTAGTGTTCCACTCACTCAACCAATATAGTAACAACCCTGGTGAAAAATCCAAGTAATAAAAGTAAAAATAATAACCACGATTGATGGGACACACATTCCAAGTTGAATGTTGGGCAAACCATCCTAGTGGGTTTTCATATCGATTTATTATGGCTAAGGAAATTGGCAAAGGCAAGATAATAGCCTACACAAAAATTCAACCCTTTGTGGCTAAAATTGACAATTGTTTCTTAAATTTATTTTGTGATTACATCGATTTAATATTTTTGAGTCCTTACTAGGCACCTATGCTCTTTTTTAAGAAGAATTTTAATCATTCCCATCACTATGAATTTCGTCAAACAGTTAGTGGAAAACTTGCAATTTTTCAATCTGCCCACGAATTTGGCCCAATCAAGTCCAATGTTGAAAACTTAGTATTGATACCACCTTATAATGTCTTCAACCCCCTACTAGGAAATGCTACTACAACCACACTACTTAAATTTGTCCAAAATCATCACAGAAGCGAGAAACCCTAACCCTGCCATGATTGGTCATGTACGTAGTAGTTCCTAGTTAGCATGAATGCAATGTTAAAATAATGTTAATGCAATGTTTAACACATAGAAGTTACATAAACATAATTGCACAACAGAATTAGAGATGTTTAATAAAAAATCTAGTCACATAGTTGCACAACAGAAATACATTTTAATAACATAAAGCATAGAACCTTGAAACTAGGGTTTTAACAAAAACTTGTAAAACAATGTATACACATGAACACTAATTTTGTAAATAAAACCAATTGGCTATGTGCTCTCCACATTCAACCCAACCATAGATTGTGTGGTTCATAAATCTCAACCACAACTCACCCCCGAATCGGGGTTACAACTCTACAAGTAACAATGAAAACCAAATAACGAACACATATTATCACACAAGGTATCAATCCAACAAATAATGCTCCAACCACAAGCTCCCACTCTCTCAAACCTACAGCCATGTGGCACACCCCTTCTTTGCGCTATATCAGTTTCTTTGCGCTCTATCAGTCTCAACCCCGGGCTTGCATGAGCTTGTGCTATTCTCTAGGCACCTTTCCAGCGATAAACTGAAATAGCTTCTAGCCAGTCCAATACCTAATCACAGAGCTCACCATTCAGTTGTGAAACTAGCTCCAAAAATAGAAGAAAAGAGATATCAATGCCTTAGAAATAAGCCACTTCGATGGGGAAACCCCCAATACATTACATGAATGAACAATTATTGGATGATACAAATTAAAAAACCTCCTTTCTATATATGAGAGTCCATGGGGCCACAATGTAATCCTAGCCGACCTAACAATAATAATTTAAGGGCATAATAATAACAATTTTGGGGTTACAGGGGTACAATAATAACAATAAGGGGGTTACACTAACAACAATAAGGGACTATACTAGTAATATAGGGACCTAACATGACCCTCTCCTTCAAAAAAGTGTTGTCCTCAACACTTGAGTAGCTCTAGGTGCTTCTGTATAAAATTCCCATCCTCCCCTGTAGAATCTTCAGTGGGTAAGTTCTTCCACTTGATGAGATACTCTGAAATTGATCGATTCTGTAGCTGTCAAGTTCTTGTTTCCATGACCGCTTCAGGTTCCAATATGATTTTTCCTTCCTCATCAAGTTCTGGAAATATTTCTTGAACTAGAAGATTTTCACCTATAACCTTCTTTAATCATGATACATGGAAAACTGAATGAAATCGTGAAAAAGCAAGAAGCTCCAAGTTGTATGCCGTAGTACCAATATTTTGCAACACCTTGTAAGGACCATAGTACTTTGGTGATAATTTATTATCCTTCTTAGCTTACTTGAGGGACATTTGTTTGTATGGTTGTAACCGTAAAAATACCCAGTCTCCTACATCAAAACTTCTCTCACTGTGATGTTGATTTGTCTGTTGTTTCATTCGATTTTGTGTCAAATTCAAGTTTTCCTTTAAGAGTTGGAGAACTTCTTGTTGATGCTCAATGTGATCTTCCACTGCTTGAACCTTTGAATTTTCTCTTAAATATGATGTGATGGATGGTGGATAATATCCATAAAGTGCCATAAATGGGGTCATTTTTGCTGCAATATGGAAGGAAGTGTTATACCACCATTCAGTGAGAGGTAACTACTTGACCCATTGTGTTTGTTTATCAGATACAAAACAACAAAGATATCTTTCCAAACATTTATTTACTATCTCAGTTTGACCATCGGATTGAGGATGATAAGATGAGCTATGAGCTAATTGAATACCTAAACAAGAAAATAACTCCGTCCAAAAATTTCTAGTAAAAATGGGATCTTTGTCGCTCACAATAACCCTTGGGTTTCCATGTAGCTTTTGAATTGTGTACATAAATGTAGTAGCAATTTTACTTGCTTTAAATGGAAGAGATAATGCACAAAAGTGTGCATACTTGGTAAGTCTATCAATTACCACCATGATGACACTCTTTCCTTTAGACTTAGGTAAACCTGTGATAAAATCCATGGAAATCTCCTCCCAACGTTGACTTGGGATGGATAAAGGTTGTAGAAGACCCGGAGTCTTAATTGTCTCAAATTTATTCTGCTGGCAAACCAAACATTCCGCCACAATATTTTGAATATAAGATTTAAGGCCATCCCAAAAAAGTTCTTTCTTCACCTTGTGGTAAGTTTTTAAAAATCCTGAGTGTCCTCCTAAAGGAGAAGTGTGCAATTCCAAAAGAATATTTTGTTTTAGTTGGGAATTCTTACAAAGATATAAGCGATCTTTGTACCATAAGGAATCATTTTTCCAACTAAATGTATCGGATGTACTAGGATCTTGCTGCAACTTTTGAATGAGTGTCCATACATCTTTGTCCTTCTTCCATTCATCTCTTGCTTCAGTTATCCAATCTGGTTGGATAATAGAAATGGCACAAAGCAATGCTTCCACCTCTTCATTCTTTCTTGAGAGTGCATCTGCAACAACATTTAGCTTCCCTTTTTGTATATTATTTCAAAGTCATAACCCAACATCTTTGTGACCCATTTTTGCTGCTCTTCTGAAGATAGTCTTTGTTCCAAAAAGTGTTTAAGACTATCATGATCAGTTTTTACCTTGAAGTGTCTTCCCATTGGGTAAGTTCGCCATTTCTTTAGTGCATGCAGTATTGCTAACATTTCCTTCTCATAAATAGGTTTCTGTAAATACTTTCCTTTGATTGGACGACTTTCACAAGCAATGGGTCTTCCTTCCTGCATTAAAACTGCACCAATTCCATTTCCTGAGGCATCACATTCCACAATAAAGGTTTTTGTGAAGTCTGGTGTAGCTAAGACCGGTGCTAGGCACATTGCCTCTTTAAGACGTTCAAAGGCCTTAGTTGTTTCAGGAGTCCATGAAAATGCATCTTTCTTCAATAATGTTGTTAGAGGTGCTGCTATTCTCCCATAATTCTTAACAAATTTGCGATAATACCCTGTTAACCCGAGAAATCCTCGCAACTGCTTTATGGTTGTGGGGACTTTCCATTCCTTAATGGCTTTAATTTTGTTAGGGTCTACCTTAACACCCTCGTGAGATACAATATGACCCAGATATTCCACCTCTTGTGGAAATCTAGGAGTAGCAACACTTCCATCTTTATAGAAGTGAGTGGTAGGCTTCCTTGTTGCCATAATTTTACATTCAATTTGTCTTGCCAACCTGAATGTATTCTCTAATGAATCAGGTTCCAAAACGTGAACTTCATGTTGGATGTTATCCTTTAAAGTACCTATGAAGAGATCAATCTTGTGTTCCTCTGGAATATCAGTTACCCTTATATTCAATTTTTGGAAGTCCTCAATGTGCTCCCCCACTAAACCCTTTTGTTTGAAATTTATCAATTGGCTAAAGAAGGTGTTGCTCTTTGTATCCTCATAATGTGCTATCATTTCCTCCGTAAAAATTGACCAAGTGACAATTTTTTTACGGGAGCAAAGCCATCGATACCATACAAATGTATTTTGTTCTAAATGTAAAGTTGTAATGCATACCTTTTGTGTGTTTTGCACGTTATGGAGATCAAAATATTGCTCCATCTGTAGTATCCATGTTACAGGATCCTTTCCATCAAACTTCCTCATATCAATTTTTGGAATATGGTGGTTCTTCCCGCCAACATTAGATTTTATGAAATCATGATTAACATTTATTTTGTTCTCATCATGAGTTTCCTCTACTATCTTTTCACCATTAGGAAATATTTCTTGTATCAACTTTGTCAAACCTTCCATGTCTGCTTTTAGATCATTCTTCATGTTTTCTATCTTAGCTTCCATGTCATCCATCTTAGATTCCATGCCATCCATCTTAGCTTCCATGCCATTCTTCAAACCATCCATCTTAGATACCACGACTTTCTTTAAACCATACATCTTAGTTTCCACACATTTCTTCCAAACTTCCATGTCATTTTTTGTTGCTCTTTGCGAGAGCAAAATTTGTTGCACTTGCTCTTGTAATTTTGATATGTCATGTTGTCATTCTTCGTCTTCATGAGTCATAGTAGAGCCTTCTAAAGGCTTAATGGGTGTTGAATTGGTTTTAGGGGCCATTTTAGAATCCAATACTGATATCTATTCTACAATATGCCCTTGGAATCAATTCAACTTGATTCTTCAAACAAGACTTATGCAATTCGGAAAATAAATAAATAAATAAATACACACCTTTTACTTGCTTTTGAGGAGCTCGATATTGAAATTGACTTATCTCTATACTTGCAGATCCTCAATATCTGAAATTCGGCCCTGTAATAGTACTGTAAAGCTTCTTTCAAATACCATAGGTCCGACTTGATTTGGATTCTTCAAGACAAAGTTATGTCCAATCTCCCACAATGACCTAATTATGGACTAGTTCAGTAGAGAAAACTCGTACGACTTGCCATGTGTCACTGTTTGCTCCTTTGGCTCTGAAATTTATAGATAGGAAACTAAATTTCGTGTACTTCCGGTCACTTTTTACATAATTCCAATCCGATGCTCAGAGAGAGAGTTAGGAATATTTTCCCACGATCACCTCTTTGAGATGAAATTTGAGAGCTTGAAAAAGACCTAACTTCCACACATCATATCTCTGAAAATATTGCGAACAAAGCTCTGAAATTTTGTGATGATGTTCCTCGGGATTTCGGCTTCATGCTCTAAACATTTTCGCTTTTGAACCTTCGTAGAAAAAAAGTTATAGCGAAAATTCCACGATGACCTTTTTAAGTGAAATTCAGGAACCTGCAAAAATCCCTGACTTCCACAGATCATATCTCTGAAAATATTACGAACCCAGCTCTAAAAATTTTCGATGATGTTCCTCAGGATTTCAGCTTCGCACTCTAAAAATTTCAGCTTCTGAACCTTCGTAGAAAAAAATTTATAGCGAAAATGCCACGATGACATGTTTGGAGCAGCGAAACCCTAGAATCCAAAACTCTGATACCAAATGTTGTGAAACCAGCTCCAAAAATAGAAGAAAAGAGATATCGAAGCCTTATAAATAAGCCACTTCGAGGGGGCAACCTCCAATACATTACATGAATGAACAATTCTTGGATTATACAAATTACAAAACCTCCTTTCTATATATAGGAGTCCATGGGGTCACAATGTAATCCTAGTGGGGCCACAATGTAATCCTAGCCGACCTAACAATAATAATTTAAGGGCACAATAATAAAAATATGGGGGTTACAGAAGTACAATAATAGTAATAAGGGGGTTACACTAACAATAATAAGGGACTATACTAGTAATATAGGGGCCTAACAAAATACATTTTAATAACATAGAACTTTGAAACTAGGGTTTTAACAAAAACTTGTAAAACAATGTATGCGCATGAACACTTATTTTGTAAAGAAAACCAATTGCCTGTGGGCTTTCCACATTCAACCCAACCATAGATTGTGTGGTTCATAAATCTCAACCACCATTCACCCCCAAGTCGGGGTTACAACTCCATAAGTAACAATGAAAACCAAATAACAAACACATATTATCACACAAGGTATCAATCCAACAAATAATGCTCCAACCACAAGCTCCCACTCTCTCAAACCTACTCCCATGTGGCACACCCTTCTTTGCGCTCTATCAGTCTCAACCCCAAGCTTGCATGAGCTTGTGTTATTCTCTAGGCACATTTCCAGCCATAAACTGAAATAGCTTCTAGCCAGTCCAATACCTAATCACAGAGCTCACCAGTCAGTTGCACAAAATTGAACTCACCTGAATAATGGATAATGGATGTCTCCCCCAATGAATGAATGTATGGGTGAATCATAGATTAGTCAATAATATCCATTGCCCCTTTCTCAAGAAAACCTATACTTTTTATAACTACATTGTGTCTCTTTTCCATGTTGCACACCGTAAGACCACATGGGCTCTATGTGTCCTTTTTCACCATACACCTATCACATCACCTTGTTGCCTACCACCATGGAGTTGTATTCCCCCCCATACTCTTTACTGTGGAGTGGGCTCTACGACCAAATTATTTTATTATTAAAATATGTACAACAATTTACATCATATTTACAATCTTGGCCCTCCGGCCTCTTAGCCAAAACAACATATACAATTGGGCACACTATCCCCAAATCTATAAACATAAATACATAGGGATGCATGCCCGCAAAATAACTCCGACTCACCAGCCTAATAGTCACATACATTCGGCTCACCAGCCTAAATATCATTGCTCATATATTTACATTGTCATAGACGGGCATGGGTTTTACACATCTAGTTTATCATAGTAATACTAAGCATATGTATAATAAATACAATTTGCAAGACATGTTATTGATAGAAGAGTAACTCTTAAAAAAGGCCATATTCAAGAAAATTGCTCAGAAATCTTTATAAAACCAAGATTGTTAAAGAAACTACAATGGTGTTTGGCATTTCTTAGCTTACAAAAAAGGTGAAGATGAATCCAGTTTGCACAAAATATCAAGTAAATTGTTGTGAAGACAAAGATTGTTAGAATAATCACAATCATTAAAAATATTTTTTTTGCGAAAAAACAAAATTTGCTCTCTTTATATATATAGGTTCTTGTTGTAAGCCTATTGTGAAAATTGTGTAATCTTGTTTTCCAATAATAATGCTAATACTTTTATCGGTGGATGTTTTCTTAACAGGTTGTTAAGGTTTTACCGTGTAAAAATTGCCTGGTTTAAATGTTTCTTTATTATTTTATTCTCGATGCCCTCATCTCGCTCTATTTCCTTGCTTACTAAAACTTTGAGAGCAACAAACTACCTTATAGCAACATGATATTGTGATTAGAAGGATGCAAACCAACTACCTTATAGTAACATGATATTGTGGTTAGAAGGATGCAAAGCATTGTTCCTCAAAAAGTATAAACCCCGACCCACCATTAATCCTACGAGTAGGGAAAAGGATTGTGCTTTCCCACATGAATTAATACATCCCATCACTGTGTTTAATATGATCATAGTCTAAAGAAACAACAGGCAAAGAGTTACCGAGAGGATGTTTGGGGAATTTCGTAGTTAATTGTTGTGTTGAGGTGCCAATTCTCATTTCTACGATTATTTTAAAGTTAACTTATAATGTGGTTTTTTCATACATTGCTTTAGTATGATGATTTATATTTATTTTTATCCATCATTTAAATATCATGTATTATATGTGATTTTATCCATAAAATATGGTTTAACAAAGTAATTTTATAAATGTACATGTTTTATATTACTTTGGAAAGATAAAACATATTCAATCATTTGCATTCCCTTTGTCAAACTAGACAATAGTTTGGTGCAATTATGTATAGTCATTAATTTTGTATTTCGAAGGTTTTACAAATCATCTTGAAACATTTTTGAAAATTACTTAAGTAGCTTAGTCAAACCTAATAACTATAATTTATTTTGAAGAGGAACAATGGATTTCAACTTTCAACATGACAAGTCACACTAAAGAACCTTATAAACAATCAAACAACTTTGAACCCACTTTCAAATAAAAATTTGGGAGGATTCTAACATTTTAACCAATAACAATATACAAGGCATGCATTTTTGAAGAAATTCATAATCATTCAACAAATAAGAACGACAAAAATCTCTCATTAGCACCCCAACACTTAAGTCTTTCCATTCAAATTCAAGTATAAATGTGCCAAACACATTAGAGCCATGGTAACCACATATTTGAGATTTCCATATCCAACCACGAAATAGATCCACTTTGTAATCAAACTAATAAAGAAACCAATTTTATGAAACTAAAATACATACCAACACTAAAGAAACTATATAAAAACTCTTGAAATAAATTTTTAAAAAAATAATAATAATAATAATAATAATAAAATTATATTTCAGCTAAATAAACAACAAAAATGAGTTCTATTATTTCTTAAGAAACTAAAAAAACTTTCAATCTAATCTTTGAGTCTCAATACTATAAGGGCACTCCATGCTTATCTTAGAGTCTCAACATTATGAAGCATGTTGTACTTATCTTGAAGTCGCACCTTGGAATTTTAGTATTGTGAGTGCAACATAGTTTAATATATATCTTGAAATTTCAACCAATAAGATTAATGATTTTTTTTAATTTTTTCAATAATAATTACAATTACTTACATTACATAAAAATACTAAAATTATTTTCACTGTATATATAAATTCAATATCCAAAAAAACCATAAACCATAAAAACTAAATTTGAGAGCGTTCTTAACTCAAACTTTAAATCTGGTAAATCTCTACAGAATTCCGAGTAAATTAGACCAAAAACTGCCAAAATGTATAACAGATCAACCATATATATATATATATAAGAATGAATAAAACTACTCTCCGAATTCCTTCGTGATCCAGGATTATCCTCTGCCCGTACCGACTGCCCCACTGCCCCGGATTTCCTTCTGATGCCCAACATAACATATTTCTGGATTTCTTGTATTCTGGAGAATCTCGATCTTTGGTTTTCCTTGGTGAACTCGTCCTTTCCTTTGTTATCACATCTTTTAACCAGATTTTCTCCTCCACTTCCAGCCGTTATGTCTCTCTGCTATACCTTTTTCCAGTATTGTTTCCGTTAGGAGCCCTCTAGATTGCACTGCAAGTTTCTTCGGCTACAGCGGCTCATTTCGAAATAGGACTGTAAATGGAGCACCACCCCTGCCAACGAGTCCGATTGCCCCCCATTCCACGAGCTCTACGAGCACATCGGCCGCTGCAACCGTGCCCCGCAGAACGATCCGTTGCAGAGCTTTATTTCTGGACAACCAGACTTTCCAGCATATCTACTTGGGGGTGGCCATCCATACTCGTCTAAGGAAGGGTTTGGTCACAAATGTCCCAGGTGTTCAATATTTTCTCTGTGGCGCATAGAAAACATTTCAAAGGACCTCGTAACCCTTTTTTAAAAGATGTGCTGCTGCCAGGATTTTGCCATGAACAAGTGTCTAACGTAAAGCTTTTATCGTAGGAAGACAATCCACATCCCATATTGTTTTCCAGATTTCAGACTTGTGTAATTGTACCTGCTGTGCAGTTTTTATTTGATACCCGTTTTTCACAATGCAGTTACCTGTTTGTTCTCCCCATTCTCTTTTGTACTGGATTGATCCGCTTTCAGAGCTGAGCCACTAATTTTTGTAAAAGTAAAATTAGTAATAGTATAGATTATTGATCATTTAAATTTTTCAGACAAACTTGTGGTTTCAGCCAATCCCTGTTTGATTTTGGGTATTTTCCATTTTAGGTATTTTCCACTGAAAAAAGTATCTTTGAAGTAAGTTATATAATAGTGAACGAGCTTGATTAACTTTGAAATTGCCCCTGGATTAAACCAATAAAACCCCTATTGCTGCATTATTTTTTAGATTTCAGGATTATATGTTTCCAATCCCCAAACCTAGGTTGTAAATTTTGAAATATTTCAAAAATTTAATATTCGTAAGTTGTCATATTCGAAAATCCGCAAGGTTTGTTTTAGGATGGGAATTCGAAAGTCCTGCAAATGGTGTGAAGAATAGGAGCAGTATTCCAGCTATAAACAATAAAAAACTATACAGATCTGCTAGCTGCTGTACAGTCTCCTTTTTATCGGCGGATTGATCCTTGTATTTCCGTGGACACAGTACTTTAGAGTCCTCTTTGTCAATGTATGCTTGTGCTCCCAAATATAAGAGGGCAAACCTTGGATCTGCTTTCATCAGGCCTCTCCTATTACCTCCTTTGGTTCCTTACTCTGCATCCAGAGAGGATTAAACCTGATGATAGCGGACCATAGTTCTGAGTTTGCTGGAGAGATATATATATATGAGTTTGTGATCCAATACTCCGAATGGGACTATTTTTGATGTGATCTCCAGATTTTCCAACAGCAGCTCCTTATTTACAGGGAACCAATCTAGTCTTGCTGCTATGTGCCTGATCCTATCCTTCTATTTGTCCAGAAGTATTTTCCTTTTTGGGGTTTAACATCCATGGGATCACACTCTTGCATCGGATCTTACAATGTCTCTAGGAAAGGGTTCCTAACTGCACTTGCCCCTCTTTCCTCATCTGCACCTAACACTAAATTGAAATACCCCGCCAAGACACAGCCCTCAACTGTGATTGCATCCTTCATTTCCTTAATGGATTGCCAGCAGTCCATTTTTTCCCTATCGTTCATTGGCAAATATATATTGTATATTTTGAAATGGTTCCCACTGTCTATATTCTCCAGATCTGTATAGATCCAGAGCTGCGTGGTTTTTGATCGACTTAGTTTGAACTTGTCCTGTTTCCGTTGTGTGCATATTCCTCTAGATGTTTCTCTGGACCTTACCGCTAATACGGTACTTTCTTTCCGATATTTGTTTCCTGCTTTAAGAGCTTCGCATTCTGCTAATTTAGTCTCCTGGATCAGTAGTATGGATGTCTCCTCTTCTTTGATTGAATCTTACATCATGTTTGAGTTTACTGCCTATAACTCTGTTTTAAGCCCTGTTCTTTGCATCCTCTTTCTCCGTGGTTAGTCCTGTTGTCTACATTGATGGCAAAGGCACTAGAGCCATGAAATAGTGCAGAGATTCATGGTACAGAGATGCAGTGATAAATGTGAAAATATGCAGTCAATATGAAGAGTTTTATCTAGGGTAATTCAGTTACTGCAACTCACATAGGGATTTTTTTTTCCAATAAATTTTGGAAATGATTGTTTTTCGACTTTCTTTACAGCAGTTACCATAAAAGTTTTCCCAGAAGTGTCTGAGAAATTATATCCAACATTCATCCAATTAAATAAACTTTAAATGTTAGCCATTTTGCGACATATGCCAAAACAATGAATGTAAATTATAAAACAAAAATTGGAAAATGATTCACTATGTTAATAGAGTATCAGTTTCTTAATTTCAATTTCACAATTTGGCTTTCGAATCATTAGTCATTGATTGATCTTTGTTTTGCAGAACAACCTTTTCTTATGAATGAAGAAAACGAGAGAAAATATTTAAGTTTGAAATAACCAGTGGATTGAAAATTATTGCAGGTACGGAAATCCATGGTTTGAATGCTGCAACACTTCAACATTGTCCAGTATTTAATACATTCAATTGAATGAAATGAACAAGAAGAATACATATGAACAACAGAGAACCTATTATGCTCCCGAATATCATGGATTTTATGAAATGATTAAATGTAAAAAATAATGAATGAATAATAAATTAAGGACTAGGGTAAGGGGACAATTCGCGTCCCATTGTATTCCTTGCAGAAGGAGATGAAGAAATTGCTGCCTAAATACCGATGCAGAGGATCTCAAACGCGGCATCGGCGCGAGATGCAGGAAGTTGCCGAGCGCCAGAGGTAGCCATCAGTCCTCCTCCAGAAGAAGCGCCCTCGCCTTCATTTTTAGGCTTCCAAGTGTTATTGTTGGAAGTTGGATGATAATACATGCGCGATGTCTGAGGGCAGTGAGATTGAAATCTGGTAACAATCCTTATACCCGCATCGAACATTTCCATGTATTTAGCCATGGGGACAATAAATTAACTGTGCTGCTCCTATAACAAACAAGGCGTAAGAAATCACCAGAGGGATCTCAACACAAGAGAAGCGCAGCAGCAGATTTAGGCTTCCACCGCCACCAAGAGGAGGAGGAGGAAGACGACTTAGGGGACATGCGAATAGAAACAGAGTGACAGAATGAGGAGAGGCGTGGAGAGAAGTTGAATTTATATAATTGTGAAGAGATGTCTTTCAGAAAGTGGTCGGAAGGAAGGATTTCTCCGCGTTCCGCGTTCCGCGTTCCGCGTTCATGTAGTTGGTTCAGCGCCTGGCCGTCCATATGACCGTCGGAGACTCGGACCCCACGAGGCTGTTGCTGCTTTTATTTCCAAACGTCAGGAATTAGTCCGCAGCCCACCAACGAAGTAGACAAAGTTCCAACTGGTTAACCAAGGAACTCGTGACACGGAGGTTCGATATTTTGGGGTGTCCATTTCACAAACGGAGGCATCGCGCATTTCTCGTCGATTGTAATGTTGGAAACGTTGTCCACGTTTTCCATAAACTCTGTTTTTCACATAAATTGATTTTATTGTTTGCCTCATATTTTTAACGCCTTAACGCCTTAATTGATTTCATTGTTTAAATATGAAGGCATGAAATGATTAGTGGAGACTCCATGATTCTCAACCAAGCCTTGAAGTTTGGGACACTCCTTTGTGATTTATTGAGGATAGCAAGACTTGTACACTACGCAACTTTTCGGATCCATTAGTGATAGGAAGTCTCTCTAAGGTCAAGGAAATATTTTAATGCCTTTGTTGAAAAGATAGTAAATGTTGGTATCTGACGGGAGCATCATGGGTGGTTCACATAGGGTAGTTGATATTTTCTCTAAATTTGATCACCTTTAGGTCTCAAGAGTTTGAGAAATATGTTAATAGTGTCAACCCTTTTTCTTTTGCAAGTCACTTAATTATTTGATCAGGTTTCCTCACCTTAATTAATGTTTCCCACTTCAATCAATGTTCAATGATTTTTTTGGGTTGGGTAGGTATGCATTTCACTTAATTTTTGGTGGAGACTTAGAGGTTATTGTTGACAAGGAAAAATGTACCACTAATAGTCATTGGTGCAAAGTTTCAATTAGACTTCACACCGTTTGGAATAGGAGTCTTATTCGGTATGTGGGCACCACCACTGCCATGTGTGTTTCCTCTTGGCTTTCAAATGAAAAGAGGTTGACATGAGGATAAGTATGAAATTGTAAGATCTCAAGAAATGAAATAATCAATAGAGCTGGAATATTTTTAGTGATCTAAATGAGATACTGATGAGCCAAACATAGAACACAAGGGATCTAAAGAATGCAACCTTTATTTATGTTACTAATTGAAGAAAATCGTACATGCCCCATACAATAAATTTCAAAGCCCCTGCAATGGCATGCATGAATACTTATTAAAAGAGAAGACAAATGCACTGAAGCACAATCATGGACCCTGGATGGATCCACCGGACAAAATAGGTCCCACAGGGTTTTCATCTCCGGGATCAAACTGGAACTGGCCACGCCAAGTTCTCAAGATAAACATAATAAGATAGATAAATCTGAATGAATCCAAATGCCTAGCTTCTATCCACTTTTATAGGCTTGATGGACTTTCTAGAGACCTTATTTTATTATATTCCCTCGAAAACCGAAGGCAAATACCACGAGCTGATACCATGGGAAAATACCACGGTAAATACCATGGACCGATTCTGTCCATTTTGACCAGATCAAGAAAGGGAATATTACAAATCCTCCCTCACAAAGATTGCTTTCTCTCAAGCAATTCACTGCTTTCCAAAACAAAAGCATTGATGCCAAGATCCCATACAACCCAGTGTGTCATTCCAGACCCCCATGTTAAATGATCTTGAATGGATCCTTCAATACCTAGATCCCAAACAATCCTCTGGCCAATCCTGGCTCCAATGGATTCTCCTAGATCCCAATGCCACCTAAGTCCTAGGACCTGTGGGTTATGGTACCATCTCAACCCTCCATCACTGCCCATGCCAAAGGGCTCAAGCTGCAATATGCCCTTGATTGTGGGTATCCTCCTAGGAATCAACCCATCAGTAGAGTACCAACTCATAATCTCTCGCCAATCCATGCCTTGGGAAGGATGAATATCTGCAAATATACTATGTTAATGTTACTCGACGCTCAATTCATGCTGCTCCACTCAGTCACCCATAATGATGCATTTGGAGAACTCTGCCTTGCTCTTCCCAATGTATAAAGGTGGGTTGGTAGTGTTGCAAGCCCTATCTATGTACTCTTGTAGATGGCTACTCTAGAACTCCCAACTATAGTCCTCTTGTTGCCTTGTGAGGGACTTGAGTCGTTCCTCAACACTAGACAACTTGGTCATTGATTTGGAAAATACCCCTATGAGCTCCTTAATTTTCCTATTTGCTTGTAAGATAGTGTCTCAAACTGTCCAGACTCTCTGCTTCAACATCATAAGATCTATCTTGAAATGCATGATCCTTTCCCAAAATTCCTCCACTAGCAATTCTCGTGCCCTGTTGAATGTCTTTGTATCTGTCTCCACCAAATTCCCCACAACCACAACTTCAACTTGAACCTTTGACTGACCTTCCAGAAATGGCTCATCCATCATACTATATTTGTCATGTTTCCCTACATGTTCATGCTCATCATGTTGGTTTATTACTACTGGCTCCTTATTTGATTCTCCTTGAATTTCTTCTTCTTGGCCTTGTCCACATGTGGGGATACGTTTTCGACCCTCTCTGGTTGTCAAACATGGATGTATTGGTGGACTGTTATCTACACCTTATTCCCCATGTTGTCGACAATTCTTGTCTACCCTAGAGACAACCTAGAGTTGCCATAGACCAGTGCCTAGGACATCTTATCATAGCAAGGGAGCATGAAATATAGCTTGGGTGTCAATCCAAATGCTCTCCTGCTATCTCTTGTTAAACAAGGAAATTAGTTTAAATGGAACCAAACTCTCTCAGAAGTTGATACAAAGATAAGAATAATGTAGGAACAGCATGCAAAGCTCCAATACAAACGCATCAGACAGTTAAGAGACAGCTTACTGCAAAGAGGGCCAGTTCAAATAATATGCC
The DNA here is from genome assembly GCA_034641835.2 of Pinus albicaulis. Lineage (NCBI taxonomy): Eukaryota > Viridiplantae > Streptophyta > Pinopsida > Pinales > Pinaceae > Pinus > Pinus albicaulis. The sequence goes on from CM076584.1 coordinate 1,153,642,355, forward strand.
ATAGAAATCAAATATCAGAAAGTGGATGCAGTGAAGAAACATGAAGAAGATACTAGTTAGCATGAGGCTGATACCCAGACACACAACAAAACCACATATGGGCTTATCCAACTAAGAATCCATACATGACAATGGCGTTTTAAAAGCACCCTCCTCAAGTAACTAATATAGCAGAAAATATGGATGAAATGAACATGGAACAATATATCATGACTAGGCCTATTTAAAGTGCTTGACTAATCCAAGTATGGGCATCAACTAGGATGAATCCTTACTTAAGACCAGTGAGCCACTCGCATTCTAGAACATGATACAAGAAGATAAATAGCATGAAATGAGATATTATATTAACACATGAGAAAAGATTACATACTGTGGGATACCAAAGACCAGAATCCTCATTACAGTTATAACTCCTCCTCACTGAAACCCTACGGGCTCTGAGCCTTCATACAGAAACTTTACAAGATGTATACAAAAGCCTTTCACTGCACAGTTTGCTGATAGAAATCTGGAACCCTTACAATGTCTTTCTTCCTCCTCTTTATAAGAGAAACAGAAAGCTCTAGAGAATGGTGGTTGGTAATATACATTTAATGATCTAATTTAAAACAAATTTGTAAGAAAGACCCGCCTATGCTGCTTGGCGGTATTGAACTAGTGTAAGTACTCTGCTACTGTTTATGAAATAAACGCTGAAGATGAAAGTCTCCTTATAATCAAGACATAAAGAATTAAATATACAAATGTTCTGTACTTGGCTGGAGGAGGAAAATCTGCTACAATAAAACCTTGAGGTTGCTTGTTTTTGTGCATGGTACTTTCGGCCCTCTAACCTTGAATTAAAATGCCAGATCTTTAATGCAGGGCGAGGCATTTCTCGATCTTTCACTGATTTTCGTAGGCTGCCCCATTAATATTTCTTGCTGTGTAATCTTTCCCTCTACAGGCGTATTTAGGGTTCAATGGATTTTATCTATATTTCCATTAATGAGGTCATGTCAAAACAACTACCCTCGGCTTCCCTCCTAAATTTCTTCCTTGGAAACTGTCGAGGGCGGTGCTCTTAACTTCTGTGAACAAAGTAGTGAATCATGATGATTTTTCTACCGCGGAAAAACCTGCAAAACCACAAACCCGTTAAGGAAAACCAGACAAGGATGGAGATGAAGACGATGGTGACGTCGAAAACATGGCCATATGGCAAGCACATGCAGGGTGGCGGAGAAAATACAGTGGAGATATTGATAAACAGACGGAATGCAGGTTTTTCACGTAAAACACAACGTATGAACGAAAATTGATGAATAAGAATGCAATATATACATATACAGATGGCGGGGATGATAATACAATGGGTACGCGGGGTGATGACACATAGGCGTACACAAAGCTAGAAGGAACAAATGACGTGGAGGAGGACGGAGTCAAACGGGAGAATGCGAGTGATTATGGGCCACACGATCACTGAATGAGATCGACGGTTCTAAGTGCGTCGTGGAGCAACAAAATGGTGGACCAGGGGCATAATGAGCATGGGTTAAAACGCGTGCAGCTCTGGAGCATAACCACCGTTAGATGAGGGTTGACAGATCCGACAGCGTTGATGAATTCCGCTACCCGTCTTTGCTCTGATCTTTAATGCGCGAAATGGGCGGTTTTAGTCATCGTACACTTGGACACTTGTCAATCGGCGTATGGAATCGCTGGGCCTTCGAGGAAAACTGCCAGCCTGGGGTAAGCAGTGCGGAATGAAACCACCGGTTTCTGAGCGGGTGCAGGGACCACCACGGTAAGCAAACTCCGCTCCGTCGATTTGTTTCTGATCGGACGGCCACGGGTGCTCCCGAAACTTTGAGCAATTAGCTCCTTTCTGCTTGGCGCCCGGTCTTGCGCCCGAGTCACATGGGGGGATGAAACAAAGGGGGCTAAGGCTGAGGGGCTAGGCCCGATAATATTTCTGAATATGGATTTTAGCCTTTATGTAGTGTATTTTGCGGGCGGAAAGGGGGACGATGTGTAGGATATGGGGGTTTTTGGCCACGGTAGCAAGTTTGAAAGGTTTATATGGGGCGATAGGCCAAAAATTTGAATGGAGGGGTTGACATGCACAACATCGGCTCCATCTGGGGACGGCATGTTCATCCTTGGACATGTCGAGAACCTGCAGACCATCTGATCATGCTCTAAGTGGATTCTGCTCTTTAGCACCTCTAGTTTTCACTTCATAATTAATCGGCACCCACACATTATTAAAATAATGATGAAACAAAAATAAAACTAATGTACAATATAATACACCAGGCTGTCTTCGCCTCCTGGGTCCCATACTTTGCTTTGCTGGTATCCATTAGTTACATTATTCTTCAACTGTACCCCTCTATGTTTCCATATTTTGTTCTGCAATTTGCCTCCTGCTATGCTTTCACATTATGTTCTTGTTTTTCCATTGCCAAATTTTCTTTGCTTTCTTGCTTCTATCTGCTGTTTCTGAGGCACCTTCATCATCAGTCTTTTGATGTTGTCAATTTCTATGCCCAACCTTTCTTTTGTCTGGAACTTACCTTGCCCACTGTTGTCTTTAATATGGCTCTTGAAAGCCTGATCGCCTTCTTTTTGTATTTTGAAAGGCAGTGGGATCTCTTCTTTTTGTTCCACAATAGAAGCTTTGAAAAAATTTCTCTCTGCTGGCAACATGCTGCTAGAAAGGACCCTTGATCCTTCTTCAAATGTTTGCAGGAAATGCACATAAGGATCATGAAATAATACCTGGTTAAGAGTATCTGGCAGGCAGGCTTCAACCAGGATTTTATCTCCTTTCACTGGATCGAGAAGAAGACTCTCTTGAGAGAGAGAATCTCCTTCATCTCCTTCATTCTCTAAACTGGAGGACTCATCGTATATTGGAGCTGAGTCCTTTTGGAGCTCTGGTATATTCTGCTCTGCTCTGCTAAGCTCTGTGAAAAGATCCATGAATTCTTGAGCAGGGGCTTCTTTCTGAGGTGGCTCTTCTTCTTGATCTTGATTTCGGGTCCTCTTCCTTGAAGATCTGAGATCATATTTTACATTGAATTGTGCTTGCATGAAATCAACAAATTTTTTACAATAATGATCAATCTCTGCTTCTTCTTCTTCTTGCAATGGGCATTCTATATCATCATTGTTTGAAAAGGCAAGATTTGAATCTTCTAGTTCATAAGCAGCATCTTCAGTGGAGTCATCTGCTAGACCTTCCAGGTACAAAGGATGTGGTACCTGATCTTGCTGCTCCTTTGCTTCCCTTGGCAATATTTGCAATGGTGGTCTCTTATACTGGGGATTGTATCCTCTGTTTGGAGCATTATAGAAATTCTTGGGAGCTGCATTTTTAGCCTCCAACTCAAGCTTGACCATCTTCTTAACCATCTTACTTATTTCATCCATATTATCTGCATCCTTATCTTGATTAGAGGTGGAAACCTCTTCTTTTCCTCTCCTCCTAGTTTCCTGTTCAGCTTTTCCTTTTAATTTTCCAATGGAGGCAAAGTTTGCTTCTAATTCAAGAGCATCTAACTGAGCATCATCTAGAGTGGCAGGTTTTCTTTCCCTCAAAGAGAAGCCAAAATCTGAATCAAAGGCTGCTATGAAAACTACTTTAGCAGCAGTCTGGTGAGGCTTCATCTCAGGAGGCAGACTCAGATATAACTTATTAAATCTTTTGATAAACTCTGACACCCCTTCATTATGTTTCTTCTTTAGAGTATTGAACTCAGTGAGACACATTCCATGATCTTTCTTTTCTCCCCATTTCCTGAGAAAAACCTCTTCCATTCTTTCCCAGGTATCTACAGAACGGTCTGCTAATGTCTTAAACCATTTTCTGGCTTCACCATCCAAAGATGGCACAAACAATATTAAGACCACATCTAAATGTTCAACATTAAGGTTCTCTGCAAAGAAGCAGAAAGTCTCAAGATGTTTCTGAGCATCAATTTCATTTTCTCCATTAAATCTAGGCAGAATCTTCAAATAATCCTGTGGCATATCATTAAGCACTTGTGGCAAGGCTAAGGGAGCATATTTTTTCAATAGGAAAGCAGGAACATTAGCCATTGAAGGAGGTGGGGGTTGTGCAACGGTCTGATGTACAAATGGAGGAAGAGGAGGAGGAAGTGGAGTATGTATAACAATGGGAATGAATCACACAGAAGCCTGAGGTGTAGATGGGAATAGTTCACGGTTAACAGCAACTACTTATGTGACTTCTTTAACTTCTTCAGCCTCAGGGGTAAGATGAGGGTTATCTTTGGTTCTAGCACTTCCCCTGGGTGGGCTATCTGAGTAATATTCAGGATTTTCTTCAGTAAAGTCAGGATTTTCTACTGGAATTTCTTGAGAAGAAGAGGATGGATGATCTTCTACAGAATATTCAGGGACTTCAGCACGGGCTTATTGTCTTTCTTTCCAACTTCTTCTATGAATAATCTTCTCTGGGTCAGATACAGAGGATGTCTTTAACTTAGAGGAATCTGACCTCAAATGTGGCTTTCGAGGAGCCAGGACTACCAATAGATTTATCAAATAAAGAACAGTGGAGTCGCCAAGGTGAGAGATATACAACTCTTCAACTCTCTGTGCTCACTTGATTAGAGAGTGAATATGATTTGTCGAGGCCCAGGGAAACTGATATTCTCAAATTCGTCCCCGGCAACGGCGCCAGAAAGATGTTGTCGACAATTATTGTCTACCCTAGAGACAGCCTAGAGTTGCTATAGACCAGTGCCTAGGACATCTTAACATAGCAAGGAGCTCATAATATAGCTTGGGTTGTCAATCCAAAAGCTCTCTTACTATCTCTTGCAAAACAAGGAAATTAGTTTAAATGGAACCAAAATCTCTCAGAAGCTGATACAAAGATAAGAATAATGTAGGAACAACATGCAAAACTCCAATACAAAAGCATCAGACAGTTAAGAGACAACTTACTACAAAGAGGGCCAGTTCAAATAGTATGCCACATAAATCAAATATCAGAAAGTGGATGCAGTGAGGAAAACATGAAGGAGATACTAGTTAACATGAGGCTGATACCCAGATACACAACAGAACCACATATCAACTTATCCAACTAAGAATCCATACATGACAATGGCATTTTAAAATCACCCTCCTCAAGTAACTAATATAGAAAAAAATATGAATGACATGAACATGGAACAGTATATCACGACTAGGCCTATTTAAAGCGCTTGACTAATCCAAGTATGGGCACCAACTAGGATGAATCCTTACTTAAGATCAGTGAGCCACTCGCATTCTAGAACATGATACAAGAAGATAAATGCAATGAAATGAGATATTATATTAACACATAAGAAAAGATTACATACTGTGGGATACCAAAGACTAGAATCCTCATTACAGTTACAACTCCTCCTCACTGAGACCCGACGGGCTCTGAGCCTTCATACAGAAACTTTACAAGATGTATACAAAGCCTTTCACTGCACAGTTTGCTAATAGAAATCTGGAACCCTTACCATGTCTTTCTTCCTCATTTTTATAAGAGAAACAGAAAGCTCTAGAGAATGAGGTAGGTGATATACATTTAATGATCTAATTTAAAACAAATTTGTAAGAAAAACCCGCCTATGCTGCTTGGCGGTGTTGAACTAGTGTAAGTACTCTGCTACTGTTTATGAAATAAATGTTGAAGATGAAAGTCTCCTTATAATCAAGACATAAAGAATAAAATATACAAATGTTCTGTACTTGGCTGGAGGAGGAAAATCTGCTATAATAAAACCTTGAGGTTGCTTGTTTTTGTGCATGGTACTTTCAGCCCTCTAACCTTGAATTAAAATGCCAGATCTTTAATGCAGGGCGAGGCATTTCTCGATCTTTCACTGATTTTCGTAGGCTGCCCCATTAATATTTCTTGCTGTGTAATATTTCCCTCTACAGGCGTATTTAGGGTTCAATGGATTTTATCTATATTTCCATTAATGAGGTCATGTCAAAACAACTACCCTCGGCTTCCCTCCTAAATTTCTTCCTTGGAAACTGTCGAGGGCGGTGCTCTTAACTTCTGTGAACAAAGCAGTGAATCATGATGATTTTTCTACTGCGGCAAACCTGCAAAACCACAAACCCGTTAAGGAAAACCAGACAGGGATGGAGATGAAGACGATGGTGACGTCGAAAACATGGCCATATGGCAAGCACATGCAGGGTGGCAGAGAAAATACAGTGGAGATATTGATAAATAGATGGAATGCAGGTTTTTCACGTAAAACACAACGTATGAACGAAAATTGATGAATAAGAATGCAATATATACATATACAGATGGCGGGGATGATAATACAATGGGTACGCGGGGTGATGACACATAGGTGTACACAAAGCTAGAAGGAACAAATGACGTGGCGGAGGACGAAGTCAAACGGGAGAATGCGAGTGATTATGGGCCACACGATCACTGAATGAGATCGACGGTTCTAAGTGCGTCGTGGAGCAAAAAAATGGTGGACCAAGGGCGTAATGAGCATGGGTTAAAACGCGTGCAACTCTGGAGCATAACCACCGTTAGATGAGGGCTGACAGATCCGACGACGTTGATGAATTCCGCTACCCGTCTTTGTTCTGATCTTTAATGCGCGAAATGGGCAGTTTTAGTCATCGTACACTTGGACACTTGTCAATCGGAGTATGGAATCGTTGGGCCTTTGAGGAAAACTGCCAGCCTGGGGTAAGCCGTGCGGAATGAAACCACCGGTTTCTGAGCGGGTGCGGGGACCACCACGGTAAGCAAACTCCGCTTCGTCGATTTGCTTCTGATCGGACGGCCACGGGTGCCCCCGAAACTTTGAGCGATTAGCTCCTTTCCGCTTGGCACCCGGTCTTGCGCCCGAGTCACATGGGGGGATGAAACAAAGGGGGCTAAGGCTGAGGGGCTAGGCCCGATAATATTTCCGAATATGGATTTTAGCCTTTATGTAGTGTATTTTGCGGGCGGCAAGGGGGACGATGTGTAGGATATGGGGGTTTTTGGCCATGGTAGCAGGTTTGAAAGGTTTATATGGGGCGGTAGGCCAAAAATTTGAATGGAGGGGTTGACATGCATAACACCCCATACTCTTTATGGATGTTCTCCTAGATATATATGGACTCAACTACCACATCATCAGGAGGAATTACCTCCTTCCTTTCCCCATGTACTTTGTCAAACTGATTGATTGTCATTGGCTTGTATTGCAAGCTTCTCTGAAAACCATGGTGTTGTTTTTCATGATTTGTACTTGACTCCTCAGATCCTTCATAGGACGTTCTCTCTTGAAAACTGGTGAACCCAACTATGGATGAATCCCCATGACTTGAAGAAGTCTCTAACTGTTCCGCCCTTGTTGCCTCCTTATCACATACACATGAATGGTTAAGGACCAAAGGTCCCTTGCAGATAAAGCATAGTCCTCTCCTCCTTAGTTCATTCTTGCTGCAAAATTTGTTCTTGCTTCCTCCATCAATCCTTCTCAACTCCTTCCTAGTCAAAAACCTTCTAAGCAATTTTATGTTTTTCCTAACCAAGTTCTCGACTAGATCATAGGCAGCTGGGGATACCTTTGGTTTCTTCCTCCAAATGGTCAACAATTTGGACCTTAGTATCTTGCAGATGTTAGCATCTCCTTCTAAGAATGGAGACATAATATTTTTCATACTTGTTTTGACAAAGTCTAAATGAGTTGATGTAATGTTGGTGCAAAAGCTTTGTAGTAACTGAAATATTAAGTTATTGCATTCCAAATTCAGCATAGGGGTGCCAAAGCTTAACTCCGCCATGAGTTTTGAAATTAGGCAACACTTCTAAAAGGTAGGAAGCATGATGTTATTCAAACCCTGAAGGACTTCTACTATCAACTGCAATATATCCCTCATGATATCATTATTGTAAGGAAGTAGTGGTGACGTTAAGGCTATGACCCTGCAAAGACAATAAGTAATTGTGACCTTGACCTCTTCACTAGGATGCTCCTAGACTCTGGGTTGTATTAATGTAAGTATGGATGGCTTGAGAGCCCTGCTGAGTTTCTTCCATTCTGGTTACCCACCGTGGATAGACAGGTGTCTAATTCATTCAACTTATGAAGGTTTATGATTGAATTTATTTGTTGTAATTCAAAGCAAAGTATGAAGAGCTTAGCTCCTCTTCCTTGTCCTCCCTTCACTTCCCATGGTTGCTTCTACTACAAAATGACATAGACCCTTTCTGAGGATGGTATGTTGTTTTGACCATCATTTTGGTCTATAAAGGTATTTCTATGTAAAGGACCATATATCCTCACTAGTTCATCAAGAATTTTTTGGATGTTTTCCAAAGTCTTTTTAAGACGATCCATGTTCTCCCATACCAAGGTAAGAAAATATGCAAGATTACACTTAATTCTTTATAGGAAGATTATATCAGCACAATAATCCCCAACAACTGTCCCTACAAATGGCTCCACACATTGGGCATGTGTTTCTATGATATTTTCCCAACAATGATCAATGCCAACACACACTTTACACTCTCTCTCTTTTTAAATTCAAATAATTATCTAATTATAACCCTTATATCTCCCATAATCTTTATATCTCCAAATTTTACAATTAATTTATGCGGTTGAGAAGCCTTGGCTATTGGATGCCCATCTATTCAAAGCATTGTGATGGTCTACATGAGATGCATGGCTCTCCTTCATCTGCAATCACGAGTTTATTATGCGATCTTCCCAATTGATACTCCTATGCTCATGCACAACTGACTGCTCGACCGTCGATTTGAACTCATTTCTCAAGTTATTGTGCACTTGTTCGTTCAGCCTTTCTCCTGCGCTTTCATCCTTGATGGGATGGCATGCACCCTGATGTGGCTTGAAATACAGGGCTCTGTGTTTGGTCCCAAATCTAATTTTTGTTTGAGATGGTCGCTTAGTCTTCAACCTTCAACACGATGCCTATATGGCGGCTTGGCCTTCCTCGATATTTGGCGTTGATGTGTGATCCTTCCGACCCATGCTCTTCCTCCACGATACCATGGGTGGTTCCTTATAATATAGATGGTCACGCAAGGATATGGCCTCTCTATTTGGCACCTTTAATTCAGTAAATTGGTCTATGGCCCAATTATTAAAGAGGGCGTTCTTGCAACATTTGACCCAAAGTATTCAATATATTGGAGCTTTCCTTACAAACCACGGTAGCTATCGCCCTCAACCACTCAGTGGATAGGGTTGCAGGAAATAACGTTGATTTCTCGGCCACACTTTCTACATTCCTCGCTAGGGAGTCCTGAATCCTTCGCTTGGTGGAATGGCGATCTTCATTCAGTCCAATTGCTTTGCGACCTCTGTTTTTTCGGATAGCTCGCCCTTCTTCTACGCTTGTGCCAGATCTCGTCTCGATGATGGATCAATCCACAAAATTCGACAGTCAATCCCTGCGTTACATGCCCAGCTCCCTCTCTGTGCTGCACCGAGTTCGTTCCGGTGCCTTGGTCGACCTGTTCTCCCTCTGTAAAATTATTAGAGCACAAATATGGATCTAGTTGAAGAATAATTGCACAAACTTGCCAAGTTGAAAAAGAAAAACAATTAGAATTGAGAGTGAAATTGATTCATCAATATTTAAAGAAATTAAGTTAAGCTTAGTTGTACATGCAATAACTATGGATAGTTAAAGCTAACTGAAGCTAAGTGTGCTTTATGTTTTGCTAATGTGCACATGCACCACATGTAAGCACTAGAATTAACTAACTAAGCCACGTGCACATCGCATGTAAGCACTCGAGTTAACTAGCTAAAAAAAGTGCACATTACATGCAATCTCTAGAGTTGAACTAAAGCTAATCTAGGTGCATGTACACCAACACCCCCCGTTAAGCATAACTTAGGTGAGTGTGATGCAAAATGAATGAGTCCCAGCAACATGGCCATTTTAGGTACCCATATAAAATGCATAAAAAGAGGAAAGAGGGAAAACCCAGTGGGAAGAAAACCCCCCCTCAAAATATAATGCAAAAGTAGAGAAAAGACAACTGCTAGGTAGTCGTGTCCTTCACCCTGAGACGATCTCGCAAAAATCGAAACTTTTTCTCAGTGAAAGTCTTGGTGAACTCGGACAGTACTGAAGACCGATGATCTCATCATGGATCTAGAGGAATAAGCTTCATTTTTGGAAGTAGAGGTATCAACTCCCATCTTTGGATCAAGGACTGAATTTCCTTATAGATGGTTGCATGCCAATATGGGTTCCCTACAACTTCGTCATGCATTTGACGATCAAATTCATGTACCCTATATGCATGCATGAGAATGGTTGTCTCTAGGGATGCATGCATGTGAATGTGTGGCCTTCGAGATGCCTTTGTGGATGCGAACATGTGCATACATGGTGCTATAAATGCCTCCTTAGATGCATGCATGGGAATGCATGGCTCTGCCACTAAGAGTGAATGTGGGGCATCATTAAATTGAGATCGCGTCAAATCTGCATCAATAGCAGAGGAATCAAAGTCCTCTTTTATGATTTTGAAAGTAGTGTCTTCATCATTAGCAGAGGAATATATTTCCTCATGTGCTATGTCTTCATTATTGGATAAGATAAAATTATCATCTGCAACAGGTCCATTAACAATAGAAGAAGCAAAATATTCTTGTTCAACATTGCCTTGAGAATATTTCTCCACATTTTTGGAGTCTTCACCACTTTCATGACTACTATAATAAGTCGATCTCTTTGCCTCCAAATGGTTTTCTTCTAGATCATTTTCATCACCATATAATCCTTTCAATGTAGTCCATATTTCATGTGGTGATTCAATATTTATGATCTCATAAAGTATATCACGAGACACAGATAGACACAATCTTCCATAAGCCATGTCAGATTTGTTAAGCCAATCTGACTTCTCATCCTCTAACATTGGTTATGTTTCAAATCCCATGACTATTTAGTACAAGCCTTTGCTCCTAAGATGAAGCAAAATCATTGACTTCCATTCATGGTAATTGTATGGAGTCAGAATCGTTGAAGATGAGAACTCCATTGCGGCAAATTCTCTAATATTTGGATCTGAAAATCAAATCTTTGAACAATTTCCAATTCTATGCTCTTCAAACCTGCAAAAAAGTTGTTCATGCAACTTCTCCAAACCCTTGTAGCTCTGATACCATGTAAAATTATTAGAGCACAAATATGGATCTGGTTGAAGAATAATTGCACAAACTTGCCAAGTTGAAAAAGAAAAACAATTAGAATTGAGAATGAAATTGATTCATCAATATTAGGTTGATAATCAATATATAAAGCAATTAAGTTAAGCTTAGTTGTACATGCAATAACTATGGATAGCTAAAGCTAACTAAAGCTAAGTGTACTTTATGTTTTGCTAATGTGCACATGCAACACATGTAAGCACTAGAATTAACTAACTAAGCCAAGTGCACATCGCATGTAAGCACTCGAGTTAACTAGCTAAAAATAAGTGCACATTGAATGCAATCTCTAGAGTTGAACTAAAGCTAATCTAGGTGCATGTACACCAACACCCTCACTGCTCCATTTGATATAGTGGCTCGTCGCCTGATCAATGCACCCGCGACCTATTCATCCACTGCCCAATGATTGGTGACCCAAGCCTGCCAGATCGATGTGCCTGTGACCCTTTGGCTCTTTATTCCTCCATCTTTCCCATGCCCTTATAAATTCAATTCAAAACTCATTTGTACTCATTGATATTAACTTCAACTTGTTCACAAATCGGGCCAACTTGTTATCACAACTCCTATCTTCAAAATCATAAAGGCCTAGTGAGTTAATGGCATCCACAGGCAGTGAAGATGACAACGCTTATCGCTATCCCACGAGTTTTAGAAAATAGGGACATTACTAAAATCATGGCTCTAAGCACCATCTCTCTGCGTCCAAGTTATAGTAATGGCCATTTTTCTAGTATCTTCTTCTTTCGTTGCAAGATTTGTCTCCCAACCTCTACTCAAGGACCAAAACTGCACAACTACAACCGACGATTTCGACCAGGATTACTATATCACATGGGGTAACCAACTAGTAAATTTTTTGGACAGTCGTCGCTTGGTGGAGCTTTGTACAGACCAATCTTCAGGTTCAGGCTTCACTTCCAAGAACAAATATTTGTTTGGATATTTCAGTACACGAACCAAATCAGTACCAGGTGATTCATTCGGGATAGTAACTACACCCAACATGCCATGATCAAAGTACTGAGCGACAAAGGAAGAATGCAGGAAATACAAGCCACGATCGAGGATATCAAGTCTAGTAAGTATCGCAAGGTCTCTGCTAGCGATGGAATGTTCGGGCTAAAAACCTTGAAGGAGTCCCACAAAATCTAGACCGAAATGAAACAAATATATGAAAATTTGTGGTTGGTTATAGACCCTCAGTACTCTTACGAGTGAGGCTTTATGGCCTTCGAGCCACTATACTTGTTGCATGCACTACTTATAAACAATCCCACACAACCCCACAACCTTATAATGATGCATAACCAGGGTTGATTCGAGTAGTCTCAGCACCGTCAGTGACCTACTAGAAAAATCGGATCAACCCTTAAGGTTAGATGTCAACTGAGGATATTAGATCTCAGCCTCCCAATGATCAGATCACACCCAGATCTAATGCCTTTATGCAACGAATGTATATGGCCTCTTGGCCCATCTCCTGAAATAAAATAATAACCCACGAATAATGCAGAAACTCCGGTTTTAATCAACTGAAAAATAAAACCAACTAGGGTGAGACAAAACACCACTGAAGATGGAAATGTCGGATAGGGTGAGAACAAATCTCACCAAAGTTCCTTGCACAGAACCCTCATGCTGGCAGGATGCCTAACTCTGATACCACTATAAGATCCCAAACAATGAAATAATCAACAGATCTGGAATTTTTTTATGTTCTAAATGAGATACTTACCAGTCAAACATAAAACACAAGGAATCTAAAGAATGCAAGCTTTATTTATGTTACTAACTGAAGAAAAGTGTACATGCCCATACAATAAATCTCAAAGCCCCTGCAATGGCATGTGCGAATACTTATCAAAAGAGAAGACAAATGCATTGAAGCACAATCGTGGACCCTGGATGGATCCACCAGAAAAAATAACACCCACCGAGTTGGATCAAACTAGAACTGACTAGGCTAAGTTCTCAAGACAAACACAATAAGATAGATAAACCTGAATGAATCCAAATGCCTAACTCGTGTCCCCTTTTATAGGCTTGATGGACTTTCTAGAGACCTTATTTTATTATTTTCCATCGAAAACCAAAGACAAATACCATGGGTTGAAACCATGTGAAAATACCACAGTAAATACCATGAACATATTCCATCCATTTTGACCATATCAAGAAAAGGAATATTACATAAATACCCAAATAATGAGGGTGAAATCAACCCACAATTGGTACACCTGTAGTACAATATACAATAATATAATAGAAAAACAATGAGCAAAAGTATATCTTAAGAGGAGTTAGTGAGCTAAAACCATCTAAGATAAACATGAATAAGATAATACTAGAAGTTAGTTGTGGAATCACTTCACAACATATTACTAGTGTTAGCATGGAATGGAAAAATAAAGATTCAATCAAACACATGAGCAATAAGGTACGAATTAGTTCATTAACATATAACCCATATGAAAGCACACATGCACACACATTAGAAGTATTAAATAGCCATTACAAATACCATGAAAGTGCAGGGGAATCGATGGAAAAAGTGAAGAGTTTCTTATTGAAAATGTTTCAAATAAAAATACATGTACAACAGGTCCATCAATGTCCAACAATTGAAAGTGGGTTGCTCGTATCGTCTCTAAGATAAGCTCCTAGCCTCACCACAACTCAACCTAAAATATGCCAAGAGCAAGAGAGCTCAAAACTACCTAAGTAAAAACAACAATCTAAATGCTAAAAGACTCAAGTGCTAAACCCCCTCTCCCCACTCCCTCAAGAGGAGTGAGGATACCCTTATACAAATGGCTAGGTGACTCTTCAATTACCTCATGACCTGGTCACTATTGACTCTTACATGAATTTTAGCATTTACTACTTTAATAAATATGACATAAAATGTTTACAATATAATAAGAGAAAAATGATGTAATTTCCAAGTATGCTTTGATTTAAACATCCACGGTGCCTTGGAAAACATGGAATGTTGTTGGAGGTTATGGATAGCCATTGTTAGTGCTATTATTGTTGGTAATAAATTCCTCAAAAGATGCATCCTCTAGCCGCTAATATCAACACAAGACAAATCTAAAGATGGCAATGAGGATAGTTCTGATAGTAGGCTATTCTTGAGGTTTAACGAATATAAATCTACTCAAAACATTCCCATAATAATTCCCACATCCAACATGAATTTTGTTGGGGAATGTGCATTACCATTGGCTCATTCTACCTTTCCATTCTGAAAATTAATTTCATTTCAACCACTAAAAAATTATTCATATTTTGTTACAACAATAGAAGCCTTGGCATACTCCAACTCTTCATCCTTGTTTCCATCTCCATCTACCCCTCTCGAAGAAGTGATGACATGTTCTGAGCCAAGTGGCCCACTCAAAACTTTGTGGCCATGTACAGGGTCATGGTAAGCATCTTCTATAACGTCGAGTTCTTTATTTGATTGAGACCTTCTCTCCTTGGCATATTCAATATCATCCAGTTTGGAGTATTGGGAATTGACACACTCCTGCCAAATTGCATTGTCATCCTCAATAACATCAAATTTCTCTTCTAAACCATTTCAAGATTAAAGTGAAAGAGAAGATAATAGAGGGCCTGGATGGATCAACATAGCAAATTCTTCATCCTTCTTAGATCACTCCACCTTAAGATAACTAAGAGTGATAGGAGTATCATTATATGATGTCATTCTTGAGAACTCCTCACTCCCTCTTGTTGGTTTCAATTTCTCTGGTTGTTCCTTTATGGAAATGATTGCATCATCATCTTGAATCAAAGCAGCCTAAGCCTTCAAATCCTCCAGATTAAAATTCCAAGCACTAGTACCTTGGATGCATTCACTATGTGATCTCTCTTCTTTCTCTTCATAAGCCATTTATTTTGTGCCACTGTTCATTTCTCTTAGCTTCAATATCTTACAACCAGGGTTGCGAGACAGCCTCCCCCACCCCCTCGAACTTGCACCCAATTTTTACTCCCCTCGAGAGCGCATAGGGAACGGCCTCAGGAGCACAATCTCAAAATATCACCCATTGGGAGTGAATTTCAGGAGCGTGCCCTCAAGGCCCAAAAAATGCTCCCTAGTTTTCAGGGAGCGATCACTTTCAATCGCTACTCCCTTTGAAATTTCACTCCCGGCCAAAAATTAGTCGTGCAACCGCGGGCAGAGAAGGTTGGTCGGCGGCGGCGAGGGGGGGGAAGGGAGGGAAATAGACCGGGGGGAGGGGGAGGGGGAGAGATAAAAATCCCTCCCTCCCCCTCATTATCATCACTTGTGACATTTTGAACAAGAGAGAACGTGGAGAGGAGAGTTTGGAGCTTGGAGAGAGCAATAGAGAGCTTGGAGCTTGGAGAGAGGGAGGAGATTAAGGAGCTTGCAAGTGATATTAAAGCTTGGGATTGAAGGCCAAATAGGTAGGATATACAGTCTAATCTAGATCTTTTATTTTATATATATATATATTATGTTGAATTTTTGCAAGATTAAAATGTTTTATTCTCTCTTTCCCATTCCCATTTGGCATTCCTCCATTTTTTTACAAGCTAAAAACTTGAAACATCATGGTTATATGGCTTGGAATTTTCTTGTTGTTGGTTTATTTTTTTGTTATTATGGTGTTGGAGAGTAGAAGAAAGAGGGTTTTTCAAGAAGAGGAGGATGAAAAAGTGGGTTATAGTGGATTTGATGAAAATCCTAGAGAGAAGTGCCTTAGTGAAGAGGAAGGGGATAATGGAGATGATGAGGTCACACCAACTAAAATTGACCAAACACCATTGTGGAAATATGTTTCTAGGCCTGAAGTAGGGAAAGGGGGTGGAACCATTAATTTTTTTTGCCACCATTGCAATAAACAATACATAAATTCATGTACCTGTGCCAGAAGGCACCTTTTTGGGAAAATACCATGGGATGGAGATAAAAAAATAGGAATCAAAACTTGTGTAAGTGTGTCAGAAATAGATAGAGCCAAATACATAAGGGAAGAGGAGGAAGCCCAATACAAATGTAAAAGATCAAAGGGTTTCCTAGAACCTAATCCGCCATCACATCATCCACAAAGAATTCCATCAACTTCCATCAACTTCCACACCTGGCACAAGAACAAATATCTCTTTAAGGCGTAGAACCATATCATATTTCCTTGAAGAATGGTTTAGGAATGATGTGGATTCAAAAAGTTTCCAGTTTCTCTATGCATGTGGGGTACCATTAAATGTTCTTCACTCACCTTATTGGCATGAAATGGTTTCTGCCATTAATGATGCCCCCAAAGGATACAAGAGCTCTGCATATGACAAGGCTAGAACCGTGGGACTTGATAATGAAAAAGCAAAAATAACTCATTCTTTGAGTAGAATAACAAATTCTTGGAATGAGCATGGGGTGTCCATTGTATTTGATGGATGGACAAATGTAAAAGGCAAGCCATTGATAAGTGTTATTGTTGTGTCCGTTAGTGGTGCAATCTTCTTTTTATCATATGATTACTTAGAAAAGTTCAAGACTAACATCAAAATTGCAGAACCATTACTTGAAACAATTGAACGTAATGGGCAATACAATGTTTCCCATGTCATCACTAATAATGCTGCTAATTGTAAGGCATCAGGAGCAATTATTGAGGATAAATATCCCAACATATTTTGTTTTGGGTGTTTGGTTCACACAATGAACCTTTTGATTCATGATATAATTAAAAACAAGCAACCTAAATACAAATGGATTGGTGATTTGTACAAGAGAGGCAAAAAAATGATAAGATTTATTACAAATCATAGCAACACCCATGGGCTTTTCCACAGTCACTCAAGATTGGAGCTCTTGAAGATTGCAAAGACTAGATTTTCTAGTTATTACCTCACCTTCATGCACCTTTTGAAGGTAAGAGATTCATTGGCTATCATGGTATCAAATCCACACTGGTAGGTATGAAAGAACATGGTAGCAACAATAGTTGATAGGAAAGGTTTTGAATAGGTGGAGGAGACTGCTCTTGATGGTCTGTTTTGGGCACGTGTGAGGGAAATTTTGAATTTCACCAAGCCCATTTATAGCATGATTCTCTTTGCAGATACAGATAAACCAGTGATTGGGGAGATGTATGAGCAAATGGATAGCATGTTGGGGCAAATAAAAGATTTTGTTAAGGAAAATGATCTCGATTCCCAACTTGTATTCAATGATTCACAATTGTGTATGTGTGCGGTGGAATAAACTTAATGTTCCACTACATGCCTTGACATATATCCTTATGTCAAAATATTACTCTCCATCTTGGTTGGGCCAACCTGCACCTAGGGGTGGGCTTAGGATCAAACCCCTTACAGATCCAGAGGTACAAGAGGGATATATGAAAGCATTAGACAAGTTGGTCCCTGAAAGGGAGGAGTGTGCTAATCTGTGTCTTGAATTAGGTAGATACTTCAATTGCACTGGTATGTTTGGTTCTTTGCATGCAATGGAATATAGAGAAAGATTTGATGCTCTCACATGGTGGGAAACATATGGCAGCATGGGAATTTTGCCAAAATTGGCAAAACTTTTCTCTCAAAGGTTGTAAATACTTCTTCTGCAGAGAGGTGTTGGAGCACCTACAACTTCATCCATAATGTGAGAAGTAACATACTCAAATAAAACCAAGCAAAAAGGTTGGTTTATGTGCACTACAACTTGAGGTTGTTGAGTCATTATTGTGATCGGTTTTATGATGATCTATCATATAAAATTTGGGACAGCAATCCAAAGGACGATAATTTGGAGGATAGAACTATACATCTAGAAGAATTTGAAGCAAAAATTTTGAGAGATGAGGATGAATCAACAACAGTCATGCCACCACCACACCCACCATCCAGTAGCAGTTCCAGTTCCAGTGTTCAAGTTCCAGCTATTGTTCCTTTGTTGACGCCGCCTCCACCTACATCCTCACGTGGAGGGCATGTGCCTCCAAGTTCTGGTTGTGCTACTATGCGGGAGGAGACTGCTAGAAGACCACCATTACTACGATCTACTAAAAAATTAGACATTTCTCATGGGCGTGGCAAGGGGCCAGCCGCCAGGAAATATATAAAATAGATTTACTAGTCTTTTCTAGTGTCTAATAGTTTTTAATTTTTAAAACTCTTGAAACTTGACTCTTTCATATTTATTATGATATTTTTTGTAAACAATATATAACAATTTCAGTTTGAAGTTTGAAACTTTGAAGTTGGCAGTTATAATTTTATAACTCATTATGAATTTTGAATATGATGCTTCATGAAAGTTGAAAGTTGTTTCATTTCGTTTCAATTTATAACATTTCATTTCATGTTAGATATTATTTGTTGTAATGGTTACACTTAGCTTACAAGTACAACTTTGGTTATCAATGAAATAATAATGATAAATGTTATATATTGAATTTTGAAAACTTGAATCTTTAAGATTGATGAATCATGAGACTCAAGAGTCAATATGTTGTATGTTTCTAACTTGTGGATGTGGTTGATGAATATTATAAGTTCTAGATGATTGATGTTATATGGTTCAATCTATGTTTTTATGTTTGTTATATCTAATTCATCATTTTACATGCTTTTGTTGACATATATGCATCAATATATATATATATATATATATATATATATATATATATATATATATATATATATATATATGTATATATATATATATATATTCTCCCTGGATTCACTCTCGGATCGGGAGCTTCTGAAAATGTCACTCTCGTTCCCGCTCCTACTCCCAAGTAACCCTGCTTACAACATTCACCAAGAGGAGGTAAGCCATCCTAATTTATTCGAGCCACAGTCATTTGAACAAGCATGCTTGAAGAAGTGATGTTTCAATAGCTTTTTTGTTGATGATCACTTTTTAGGATCTTTTACCAAGCACATAACTACCATTTCCTTGAAATACTTGGAGAATCTCATCCCCTTAATAGTCAATACTTGTGGGTGTATTCTACAAGGTAATAAGCAAGACCTAGAAAATCTCATCCCTTTAATAGTCAAGACATATGGGTGTATTCTACAAGGTAATAAGCAAGACCTTCATTGGAGGATATTTGGAAAATGGAGCATGATCGTGAGCATGCTCTAATGTGTTTATCCCAAAGGAACATATATTAGCTTTGAATTCAGATCCATGAAGTTGTTCCATAAATTTAGGTGCCATATAGCATGGAGTCCCCACAAAAGTGTTTGTGGAGCGTTGCTTATTGCTAGATTCAAACATGCAAGTAGAAACACCAAACTCTATTAAATTAACTGCATCGCTTGCATCAACTAAGATGTTTTTATCCTTAACATCTCGATGTATATGTCCATGACTATGTAGATACTCTAATGCCTTCAAAAATTCTCACAAAAATGTTGCAATGATTGGCTCTTTGAAGTTTGAACCTATCTGGCTAGGCAGATTTTATTATATGAAGACTAGATCCCTCAAACATGTAATTACAACCCAAAGAATATAATCTACTATGCCTTCAAAACATTGGGATGGTCAATCAAGATCATTTTTTATGCTTCTCGACGAATGTCATCCAACTTACTTCCAATATATATGATCCTTTGTTTTCCTTTGGCTGGTCAGTGGTCACCTCACGTTGTGGCAAACTAACAATTCATGTACTCAATTCCCTGCGTTGTAGTGCATCATTACTTAATTATTTGCGATATGTATCACATATTTACTCCATTTACTGTGATATATCACATCCTTGCCCAATTCTTAGCAACATGGTCGCAGTCTACCTTGCTAATTAGCAATCAAGTCATGTTTCCTTACCTTGTATGCGATTGAGCGCAATTGGCTTTTCTTATTAGCCATCAAGTCACATCTCATATGGATACTTGGAAATCATTCACTAGGAATTCTCATTGTTTGCATTATGGTCACAATTTTCTTCTCTAATTTTTTATAAGCCCTTTTGTCATTGTTTGCTTCCTTAGAATTATTAATAAGCTCCTCATGGAGACTTGATTAATTTATTTGGCCACCATGAACCACTGAGGTAAGATCAGTATTTTGAATTATAGACAATCTATTAGCCACAACTATGGTGGTGCGTCCCGGGGAAGCTTGCTCGAAGGCATGTTGAATGATATTCTCGGATTATGCATCCAATGCACTCATTGCTTCATCAAGCAGAAGGATTGGGGGATTCCTTATCAGAGCTATGGCAATGGTTATTCATTTTTTTTTACCTCTAGACATCTGATAGTGCCATCCCAATAAAACCAGGATTGAAGCTTCCATTTGGGAATAGAACAATAGCTAGAGAATAGGAGCAAAGAACGGTTGCACTTAACATCTCTAGATACATAATCAACCATTCAGAAACTTTAGAAGAAGGGGCTAATATTTTTATCAATGAGGTCTAATTTCTTTTTCAAAAATTGAACCTCAACCTTGAAAGCCCTAATGGTCATTGTTCCTGCTATGGAATTGCCAAAATGATTTGTAATAGGTGATTTCGTTGTACCATTTAGTCTTATCATTTCTTTGGCAGAAGCAAAATAGTATTTATGGAGTTGGAGGGTCAAACAAATCATTGGAATGGCTACAAATAAAAATTTCCATGTTACAACGACCACAACTCCAAGACTGCTATAAGTATTCATGGTAGATGACATGGCGAAGGAAAAAGTGAAAGGAATGTCTACATCGAGAATGCTGAAATCTGAAGAAAATCTGCTCAAAACTCTTCCCAATGGAGTTGCATCAAAGAATGCCATTGGTGCTTAGAAAAAAGAAGTTAGAAGCTCAGAAAGGAAGGACTTTGATGCCTCAAGTCCCAAAATAACACAAAATAGTGATCGAAGGAATAAGAAGAATATAGATGTGAACCCAATGGCTAAATACACTATTATTAAACTTAATATGCTGACTTGAGGAATTTTCACCTTTGCAGCCATCCAAGTATTTCCTGAAATCTACCCAGTCAGAAATATAATATGACCAAAAACATCATAAGAACAATACAAGAAACCTTTATTTTGTTTCAAGTAGTCAATATATGGCTTCAAACCAATGTCCCCAACTTCCTTATTTTCCCTTTTAACATGATTAATATGCTTGTGTACCAAGATAGGAATGCCCGGATTGCAAATGAAATTCCAGTGCGACCAATGGCCAAACCTTTGGCTAGCCCATGTTTATATCTTTACTGCATCATTTAAATAATCTTCATACTTTTCCATAGTTTGTTGCTCTCCTACAAAAAAAAATACATCATTCTGATAAATGGCAATGATTTCTCTGCAATATTGTCTACTCCTTGGAATTTTGTTTGCATTCTATGAGCAAGTCCCATCAATGTTTTTCCATACAACAATCCTAGGATCACATGTAATACAAGAAGAGGGAAGGTTGCCAATTCTAATCTCCAAGACAAGTAGAATGAAGCCACACAACTAGAAACAATTGCTGTTGTATTCATCAGCGAGTTTGGAACTTTTTCATTGAGGGCATCCTGAATAACAAAAGTATCCTTGGAAATACTTGTAGTTGTTACAACCTCTGATATATTTCTCCCTTGCTTGTCAAAGATTCCAACCTCTCTTGCCTTAGCACAACGTCCAAATATTTTGTGTGAATACGAAACTCCATCTCTTTGTTTTCCTTATTTCGACAGCTTCCAACAATTTAAAGCCTTCTTACAATTTTCACATATAAATGACCTGGTGCTTCCATGTTTACTCTTTTAATGGAAATGGGAAAAGACTATAGTTGAATACCATGAGAAACTAAGATTAAATTATGTAATTCCTCTGGTCCCTCAAGTGGAAACACCTCTCTATAACCAAAAATATGCTAGGGAACTTTCCCACAAGTGCCTTTGCCTATTTAGGATTTAAGCCAGAATTTAGGAGATAGGCCATAGAAGGATAAAGATGTCCACCGTTTTCCAATCAAGTGGGTTTCGTTATATTCTTAGGTGTGGATCTACTTGTTCATATCATCTCTGGCATGCCATCTAAAACTTTTCATTTGATAATGAAGGTAAAGTCGCTTTTAAGAATTAATTCTATCAAATGTGTTGGATGTGGAACAATTAATTCCATCTGAGCAGCTTGCTATCCAGGTAACCAAAACATCATTAATTAAACCAGAGATTGAACAAGCATGTTTTCAAAGGATCCATGATCGCTATATTTAGTAATACCTTTATTACATAAATTTGACATTGATGGGGTTATTACTTGATTGGGCCATGACAGATATTCATTCTAGGATTTTTAGGATTTAAGATGATTAAATTTTAAGTGTAGAGGTTGAAAATTATGGAGAGTGTGGGGAGGGTGTTGTAATGGCTACAACAATTGTTTATCTATGTCACCATCTTTTCACATAATTTAATAGGTGGTTAGAAATTTTATTTCTACTTTTTAATGAATGAAATGTTGTCGAGGATTTACTTGATATTAAATTAACATTGATCCATCTAAACTCTGGATCTATCAAGTGTTAATAGGGATTCATTCTCTCAAGATGCAAACATATTTTTGAGTACAAAATTTGAGGAAATGTTTGCACCTCCAAAGAATTGATTCCTTTTAGCTTTTCATAGATGTGAAGTTAAGATGGATTTATAGTATTTCTTAATATTATTATTTATATTTATATAAATTTCACTTCTCTCTATATAGAATTATTCTTATTTTTAATTTTATTAAAATCTCGATAACACTTATAATTACTCATTTAATATAAATTGTATAATTTATTTTTTTAATGTGATATGTATAATATTTAAAATATATATAGATAAATAGATACATATCTTTAAAAAAAAATTAATTGTAAATATTGAACTTTTATATGCTTATAAGTTAAATTTAAATATGAAGTTCTGAAATGTAATAGTTATGAATATGAATCATTATTGTGTAGGCACTCTCTAACCTAATATGGAACAGATATTGTAATTTCATGAGGCTCTCTCTAAACATTTTGACTTGGTCAAATTATACAAAAATTAAAATTAAAATTAAAACTAAATAAAAAAATAAAATTAATAATGCAACACTAAAAAAAAAATAACTTCATGGTATGGACTAATGTTATTCATGTGGAATATAGCCTATTTAAAGGGGGAAATTAAACTAGCCTAGATCCATCTTAACTTCGGATCTACCAAGTGCCGAGATTTCAGAGATTTGATCTCTCTCGGCGCCTGCCAGATCTTGAGTTAAGATGGATCTAGCTTTAATTTACATGGTCAAATGGATATATATAAGGCATAGTCTAATTAATAAACGAAAATCTAACTAATAGATAAAATGGCTTTTTGTGAGAACCTCACTATACAATTTCTAGCGCGATTGGTATTTTTTCGGTGTTTAAAATACACTTTTGAATGCATAATTGGATTCAACACCCCGAAAAACCCCTAGATCACTCGATATTTTCAAATTAACCAATTTAAACTTATGTTTTTTAAAAATATGTACTGGATTTAAACAAAATCTATTATTTTTATTACTTTTTACTTTTTATTATTTTTTAATTGAGATAACATTATGCTTTCTTATTTATTATTTGATTTAATGTTTCAATTTACAGACACTACGTTATCTCTACCATATTGAGCCAACGTTTAAATGTTTACATTCATTTACAATCACTACGACATCTCCCCCATATTGATCCAACATTTAAAAGTTTACACTCATTTATGGACACTACAACATTTCCCCCATAATGGGTTGTAGAGTGCCTTTCGACACAATTAGAAATATTCTTGTGAAAAAATAATGTTTGAAGAGGCTTTACAAGGAAGAGAGGATTAATATAAATAAACAAGGAAACAAGAAGGTATAGGTGTTCATTAGCGTTGGACAATGTTTATCATACATCGCTAGTTGACTACATATTTTGACCAAGAACGATTGGTTCCAAGGCTTGTATGTATTTTCATCAAGAAATGTGTTATGTTCCACATGTCATGGAAAATGTTTGTGAAATGACCCAAAAAATTTGGGCTTCACTTGGCATCAAGAAATTGAGAAGAGTTAAAGAAGATTGGACCTAGTAGATTCCTAATAAAGCATTCTCAAATTAATTTAGGGCATTAAGGACCCAAAATGAATAATCCTAGTTAAATGTGGGCTAGATTAGGGAGTTAGAGTCCATGTTAGTTCCCCAAAAACAAAAATTCAACTGAGCACCCCAGGAGATCTAGAAAACTCAATCCAACTATAAAAGCCAAGAGATAAGAAGAGGCGTGGTAGAATACCCTATTTAATCAATAGATATCCCAAAAGAGATTGTGCATCTAGGCTAAGGTTGTTGGGGTACATTAGACACAAGACCTCATATATACATCATTTGCCACATTTTCTATTTTTAGCAAGGGTACCACCTAGGATGACATGTGGCGTTAACGAGACACTAGTTGGAGGATGAAATGGTTATTTCCACTCCATAAATTCGTACAACCTCATGCATAGGGCTTCTTAGAGTGAGTATGAATTTCCTCCCTAATTTGTATCACCTAACAACTGATTTTCTCTCTCCTTCCCTTGTTAATTGGGTTTTAGACCTATTTTTTAATTTAATTAGTTAGTTTGCATGTGAGATTTATTAATAAATTCTAACTATACTTACTTCCAATTCACCCCATTTTAGGATGTATTACCAATTTTTGGTCTCCCAATGTAATTTTGACTTACTTGCCAATTAAAGCAAGTGCATTTGAGTTATACTGCGTTCATGCATATGGAACCCAAACCTAATTCGAATTGGTTGACCTCCTCAAGAGTCTATATATTGTATTTATGTTTGGAAATAATATATCATCATATTTTATGAGTAATATGAATTGTCTCCTTGGTTCATTATTAATTTTTTTAGTAATTTCATTCTCACTTCTTTCTCATTTTACAAATAGTTAGTTCAACATTTTTCCACAGTTAAATCTGATAGTTTTACTTAAAATCTAACAAAAATATAATTACTTAAAAGAAACTAAACCAATATAAAAAAACCTTTGATATAAAAAAAAAAAAAATAACTAATTTATCATTAAATGATTCACATATGAAAACAACATAAACATAATATTTTTGAGTAAAATTTATGTAAATAATAAAATATAAAGTCAATAAATTACATGATAGATAAGCTCTATTAAGAAAAAAAAATCAAGGACCAAATAGTAATGTTGCAATATGAAGCAATAATCTTTTACATGATTAAAAAAAAGAAAAAGAATAAACTTACAAGAATAACATTTGTACTTTGAGACACTTAATCAATTATATAAGTAAATAATAGTCCTTATTTTACAAAGAATGAGCCAATATCACCAAACTCAAAATGAGAAATCGATTTGAGATGATTAGATAATTATGTAATTAAATAATTTGCTTCCTATATTATAAAGGATGAACCAATATCATCAAACTCAAAGATAAATTAAGTTAATGAATATTGACACAACAATATTACAATGATAATTGATATTTATTTTTATTTTTGATATGTATTTTTACCCTACATTTAAATATCTTATAGTATATATGTTTTATTTATAAAATATGGTTTAACTAAGTAGTATTGTAAATGTAAACGTTTTATATTATTTTAGAAAAATAAAACATATTTAATTATGTGCATTTTCATTATCAAACTAGTCAATGGTGTAATTATGTATAGTTATTGTTTATATTATTTCAAAGATTTTACAAATCATTTTGAAACATTGCCAAAAAGATTATAAATAATTTGGTCAAATCTGTTAATTATAATTTATTTTGAAGAAGAATAATCGATCTTAACTTATAACATGATGAGTTGCATTGAAAGACCTTATAAACAATAAAACAAGTTTGAACCCGCTTTTAAATAAAAAATTGGGAGGAATCTAACATTTTAACCAATAAATATATGGGGGGAGGCATTTTTAAGTAAGAATGACAAAATTCTCTAGTTATCACCTCAACACTTGAAAGTCTTGAACAAGTTTCATTCATTCAAGTATGAATATACCGAAAACATCAGAGTAATGGTAACCACATATTTGTCTTTTCCATATCCAACCACGAAATTGATTTATTTTGTAATAAAACTAATAAATGGACCCATTTTATAAAAACTTAGATCTATACCAACACTAAAGAAACTACATAAAAACTCTTAAAATAGAAAATTTCTATTTCACCTAGGCAAACAAGAAAAGTTAGCTTTATTATTTTTATTGGACAATTAAAAAAAAATTCAATTTGATTACTATGTCCCCATAGGCGAGTGTTTTATATAGCATACCAATATCCCATGGGTGTGAACATGCAATGTGAGTCTCAACCTTAAAGTTATAGCCTTCAATGTTAAGGATTTAGATGTAAATGTGCACATTGCAAAATTGCATCATATAAGTGGAGATGGACATCAATATTTTCTAACATGTCCAAAGACCCATTGTAGACAAGTCTAGACTTATCTTGGAACCTCATCCATATGTGGATAATTCTTGCATTCTAACAACCATAAAGATATTTTGTGCTTATCTTAGAGTCTTTGTACTATAAGGACATTCTACACTTATCTTCTAGTCTCATCTTAAAGTTTTAGTATTATAGATATAGCATAGTCAGATATTTATCTTGAAATTTCAACCAAGATCATGGACTTCTTTTATTATTTCAAATCATACATTAGAGGAAACTTTAGCCTAAAAGTGCATATGAAATTTTCACGTAATTTCCATACCATAATATGTAAACCTATCAAAATCCTTTAAACTTTAAAAAAGGTACATGTTAGGTCCCTATAATACTAGTGTATCCCTTATTTTTATTGTTAGTGTAGCCCCCTTATTGTTCTTTTTGTGCTCATGTAGTCACCATATTGTTATTATTGTGCCCCATATAAGTCTACTATTGTTATTGTTGTGTCCTTACATTATGTTGACTTAGATTATATTGTGACCCCTTAGAATTCTATATATATAAAGGAGGTTTTTTCATTTGAATCATCCAAGAATTGTTCATCTGTGTAATGTAAAGGAGGTTTCCCCCTCAGAGAGGATATTTTTTAAGCCTTTGATCTACTATTTCTATATTTGTGTGATCTGGTTGCATAACATTTGGTATCAGAGCTTTGGATTTTAGGGTTTTGCTTATTCAAATAGGACATCCTGGAATTTTCGCTACAACTTTTTTTCTACAAAAGCTTCAGAAGTTGAATTGCAACCATGTGGAGCCTAAATATTGTTGAACCTCATGTATGAATTTCAGATCTTGGTTCACTACATTTTCTGAGATGTGATCCAAGGAAGTTAGGGTTTTTGCAAGCTCCATAATTTCATCTCTAACAGTTGAACTAAGAAAAATCATCATAACTTTTGTTTCATGCATCGGATTTGAATTATGTAAAAAGAATTTGAAGGTGCACAGACTATAGTTTATCATAGAAATTTTAGAGCCAAATATTGAAACGGTGACACGTGGCATCTCATACAACTTCACTCTACTAAACCAATCCATAATTAGGTCACCGTGGGATATTTGACATAACTCTATATTGAAGACTCCAATATTGGTCTAACTAATGGAATTGGAAATAATATTCATAGTGCTACAACATACCGAACTTCATACCTTGGATATCCGAAATTATAGAGTTACAACCATTGCAAGATCGAGCTCCTAAAAGAAAGAAACATTTGTGTTTTTTTTTTTTAATTGCATAACTTTTGTTTGAAAAACCAGTTTGAAATTATTCCAATGGCATATTAAAGTATATATATCAGTATTAGGTTCTAAAATTCCTCCCAAAAAAATTAGTTCTACACCCATTAATCTTTTAGAAAGCTCTACTATGATGCATGAAGAGGAATAATTGCAACATGATATATCGAAGTTAAGGGACAAAATGCAACAAATTTCGCTCTCACAAAGAGAAATCAAAGATGACATGGATGGTTTAAAAGTAAACATGAAGGTTTTTAAAGTAGACATGGATGCGATGAATGTAAAGTTGGAAGGGTTGACAAAGTTGTTGCAAGAAAGCCTTCCCAGTGGTGACAAGATAATCCATGAAAATCATGATGAGGACAAAGGAAATATGAATCATGATCTTAGAGACTCCAATGTGGGGTTTAAGAACCACCACATTCCAAAGATAGATATGAGGAATTTTGATGGCAAGGATCCGATAACATGGATACTACAAATGGAGTAATATTTTGATATCCATAATGTGAAACACACACAAAAGGTATGCATTGCAACTTTATATTTAGAACCCAATCATTTTGTATGGTATCGATGGTTTTGTTCTTGTAAACCACTTGTCACTTGGTCAATTTTTATGGAGGAAATGATAGCATATTATGAGGATACAAAAACCAACACCTTCTTTATCCAATTGATAAATTTCAACAAAAGGGTTCAATGGTAGAGCACATTAAAGACTTCCAAAAATCGAATATAACGGTAAATGATATTCCAGAGGAGCGTAGGATTGATGTCTTTATAGGGACTTTAAAGGATAACATCCAACATGAGATTCTCCTTTGGGAACTTGATTCGCTGGAGAAGGCATTCAGGTTGGAAAGAAAAATTATGGCAACAAGGAAGCCTACCACTCACAACCATAAATATGGAAGTGTTGTTGCTCCTAGCCTTCCACAACAATTGGAATAAAAATAGCAAAAGGGATTTTCTACAGTTGTGATAGAAAATACACTAAAGGTCATAAGTGTGTTGAGAAGAAATTATTTTACATAGATTGGGAAGAGGAGGAAGAAAAGGAACAAGAAACTTCAAAAGAAGAGGATATACACCAAGAACCAACCCTAGAGAAAGAAGAAATGAATCTGACCATATCTTGTAATACATTGGGAGGAATTACCACTCCTCAAAATCTCAAGATATAAGGACATATCAAGAAGAAAAATGTAAGAGTTTTGATTGATTTGGGTAGTACCCATAATTTTATTCATTGTAAGATAGCCAAGGAATTGAATTGCTTCCTATACCCAACACCAGAGTGTCAAGTGATGGTTGAAAATGAAGGAACTATAAATTTCTTTGGTAAGTGCCATAATATCAAGCTAACCATGAGGGAATATGTGTTGAATAGTCTCATGCTTTCCATTCCAATGTGTGGTGTTGATGTTGTACTAGGAGTCCAATAGTTACAATATTTGGGTACGATAGCTTTTAATTTTATGTAATATCACAAACAACAAAATAATCAACATATCTGGAACATATAGGTGTTCTAGTTAAAAATAATTACAATCAAACATTGAACACAACGGGATATGGAAATGCATCCTTTATTTATATTATTAACTGAAGAAACGAATACATGTCCGTACAAAAATATTTGAGCCCCTGCAGTGGCATGCCCAAATTCTCATTGAAAGAGAAAACAAAGACTGAAGCACAATCGTGGAACTAGGATGGATCCACCAGATAAAATAAGACCCATGGGGTTTTCATCCTTGGTATCAAATTGGAACTGACCACGCCAAGTTCTCAATAAAAACACATTAAGATAAATAAACCTGAATGATCCCCAATGCCTAGCTTCTATCTCCTTTTATAGGCTTGATGGACTCTCTAGAAACCTTATTTTATTATTTTCCCTCGAAAACCGAAGGTTAATACCATGGGTTGATACCATGGAAAATACCACGATAAATACCATGGGTAGATTTCGTCCATTTTGACCATATCAAGAAAGGGAATATTAAAAACCTTCCCGCCCAAAGATTGCTTGCCCAAGTAAGAAATTCACTACTATCCACAAAAGAAGCATTGATAATAGGATCCCATACAACCCAGTGTGCTATTCCATACCTCCATGATAAAATATCCTAAATGGATCCTTTGATACCTGGATCCAAAAAAATCCTCAGACCAATCCTTCCTTCGATAGATTCATCTGGATCCCAAACAATCCTCCTGCTAATCCTAGCCCCAATGGATTCTCCTGGACCGCAATGCCACCTAAGTCCTTTGATCCGGACTTATGTAGGAACGCAATAAGATACACAAATACACATAAACGCAGAGATGCAGCAGAAATAATACGTCATTTCATTAATATCACATAAATGAAATATGCTTACAGACAGAATGAAAATGAACTAGATAGGGCGCTGGTAGCTTATCTCTAAGAAGAGATGTGGTGGCTACAAGCCTATGAATTGTGTTACAATAATGCTCAAAGGTCTATTTATTATTGAGAAACAATGGAAAACCATAAACATCCAAAAACCTAAACCTAGGAGATGAAACGCTAGAGATGGACCCTATTG
Source organism: Pinus albicaulis (assembly GCA_034641835.2). Taxonomy (NCBI): domain Eukaryota; kingdom Viridiplantae; phylum Streptophyta; class Pinopsida; order Pinales; family Pinaceae; genus Pinus; species Pinus albicaulis. The sequence goes on from CM076584.1 coordinate 1,153,672,902, forward strand.
GGGTAAATTAGTACATCAATTTCACGAGGTCGTAACTTTGGCATATGATTTATGTTTGATGCACATGATACCTCGTTAGAAAGATTTATTCGAGGAATAAAACTAATACCAACAAATATTAAGTCAAAGATAAATATTTTCCTAAAGGTGATTTAAAAAAAAAAAAAAAAACGTCGTTTAGACCTTCAAAACGGCTTCAGAAGTTCAGGACTAGAAAAACTGCCAAAAATACTAAATTGTGCTACAATTAAGGAAATTGAAAAATTGAAAGAAAAAATGGTGGGGGCCAAGTGGAATAGGAGGGTGGCCACCAATATCCAACTAGATAATTCCTCCCCCCTTAGGAAGCAATGGCCCCCATTTCATTGAGTTCCTCCATGTAATATTCCCAATTTTCCATTAGTTAATTGGAATATTAGAGCTCTTAATTTTCTTAATTAAGTAAGTAAATAAGATGGTGGAGGGACCCACAAACCCCATAAATGAATTAAATCCACTTTTGATGTGTGTATGTGGATAAATTTGAGTTAGATCTACATTGTAGAATAGTGGAGCAGCGTCTTAAATGAAGGAAGAGTGGAGATCATGCCACATTAATGATAGATCATGGAGATCATGGAGAAAGTCAAATGAGATTATGGTGCATTAAAAGTAAGATCATAGAGCACTAATGATGAGATAGTGGAGGAATTTGTGCATATAATGCACACATGGTGGAGAGAGTGGGAATTAAATGTTGATATGGTGGAGAACATGGAGAGACAACTTAGTCTTCATGGAGGCTAGTAGCCACATGTGCAGCGCAGTTATGACATGGGCCAGGGCTATGAAAGTATCACAAACAATATATGGGAGGTGAAGGCAGAAATAGAAGGCAGGCTTTAGATTATTATTTCTGATCTGTTTAGATCTGGATTTGTCTTGGAAATTTCTATGCACGCTTTCGTTGTTTAGCTAAGTCTGTAGTGTTGTTTAGCACACGGGTGTTTCTGAGTTAGAATCCCACCATTACCCATGGGGGACTTCAAGTGCCTACTCTGGGAAGGTTTCTTTGAGATTTCATACATCATCGAGCATTGGTGCCACATTCAATCACTCTCATATGCACATTCAGTCTCAGGAATTACGCATTCTTGCTTGAGGTTTTGAGAGGTGGAGGTTGTTTCTAGCATTTCAGTTAGGAAAATGGTGGAGGATTCATCCTTTCATCTTGGGCTTCAAAATCAGTCTTCCAGGAGCAACATATTCATATCCAACATTCAGGCCAACATTACATACCTCCATGCAGTAGCAATTCTCCAAGGGATTACGCAATCCAGTCTTGTAGATCTATTGGAGGAGGGAAGTTTCCAGTAATTCGGCTGGAAATCCTGTGAGGGACCATTCCTTCACCTTGAGCATATTGTTTCCATAATTATTGAGCTTTATTGTAGCATCTAGAATTAGGCTATAGAACCTCCCTCTCTAACAGCACAGTTTTCTTCAGCTGTTGTGTATTCAACAACTACATCTATTGGAGGAGGTTGGAGGAGACGGATCTTGAGCTTCTAGCTTAAGGATTTGAAGGAGGGATCAACCCTCTATGCATTAATTTGGTTGTATCTTATTGCAGCCATCATATCTTTAGCTCATGCAATAGATCTACATACTTAACAGTCATATAGTTGTAGGGCCTAAGAGGGTGATTTTCCAAGATTGTTAGATCTGGAAATCCTTTCTGGGTTATCTTGGGTATTCATCATAGAGCCCAGATTTGAAATCCCGACATTAGCTGAGTTCTGAAACTGCCAAATCTACACTTCTATATTTTTCCGACAATTGTAATCTCAGAATTTGCAGCAGGGACAGTGCAGTATTCCTTCCAGCAATCCAGCAATTACACAATCCCTCTTGTGGAAGCACTTCAGGGTCATTATAGGCCATATATTTGGCTTGAGTGTCTCATATTTTGAGCACTGTTGTACTTGTATTCCACCTCCCATATAATAAAATGGCTCAACTATTTTGTACATTTGTATGGTGTCTTTAGATTATTTGTTTACATTGTTGCAGTTCTTATACTGTGTTTTTGTATTATTGCATTATCCCTTTTAGGATATTAAAGTGGTATTAGAGCATGATCTTTGGCTCATCTTGTGGGCACTTCATCTTTTGCATCAAAAGAAGAAGCATATAGTAGAGATCTACAATGAAGGAGGATTGCAGTTTTTCCGCTCTTCTCTTTAAATTTATGCAAGATCTCTCCAAGGAAGTCAATCAAATGAAGAGAGAAAGGAAAAAGGAGGATCCAAGAAGAGTTTATAAATAGGAAGGTCCAAGCACTTCCTATCAGTAGTAGAAACAACTGGAGAAGCAAAGAACTCCACACTCTACTAGATCCACTTTATTTGATAAGGAAGGTGAATGGTGTGAATATGAAGGAGACTTGGGGAATGAGACCTTAAGTAAATATTTTTCAAAGTACAAATCACAACCTAGAGCACTGAAGGAGAATCTATCTCTCCAACAGGTTTTGCAACTCAAAGAAGAAAGGAGATCTCGTAGCAACAATAGAAGAAAGAGGCATAGATTCTTCTTGCCTACATTTGATGGATCATCCACAAGCACATTGAGGGCTTCGATGGAAGAGTTAGCTACATTATTTCAGATATAATCAATAGCAGAAAGAAAGGTTGTTGAGATTGCAGCGTTGCACCTTGAAGGTGAAGCTAAGGATTGGTGGTTCAATCATTTTTCACATGCCAAAGTGATTGTTTATGCAGATTTCATGCAAATATTGTAGAAGAATTTTGGTAGAAAGAAGCCGAAGACATCTCACATATAGACACTTTCCATCATTGTAGAGATAGTTCAAGAAGAGCCCAAGGAAGATGTCCTCATTATCACTTCAGAAGAGGAGCCTCTACCACCACCACCAGCTGTAGATGTACTTACATCAGGAGGAGGAACACTTGCATCTTTGCAACATGTTCTTGATCTCTTGACATTGGGAGCCCCATGCATGATTCATGAGATGCATGAGGAGGAGGCAGATACCAGCATTGGTACAGTAGATGAGATGCAGCCATCATTATTACCAGCAGTTGGAGAGGCCATTGCACCGGTTGGAGCGACTCTTGTAGATGTGCAAGATGTTCCCGAGATTCAATTTATCCAAGGTTTGCAAATATTTACATCTCATATTATTTCAGTACCTCATATTGAGATTTGTGAGACCATGCCATCAAATCCATTGCATAACCAAGGATTATAACACCTTGCTGATTTGGAGCAACAAATTATCACTGCACAGAGGATCCTTGATTTGATCAAGGAGAAGATGCATATCTATCCCAGTTTATCATGGCTGAGCTACACCCAACACTTTGTGTTGAAGTGTGGAGTTTCAGAAGATGGGAGGAGCTCATTCCTATTAAGTACAATGTCGGACTATGAGTTCATCATTATGTATGGTCAGGAGACAATAGATGTATCACCATGCAGATCTACAACGTTGTCACTGAGCAGCAGTGATGAAATAAGGGCCCCATTATTCTTGGAGCATCCCGAGGAAAACTTCACTCATGAAGCACTGGAGGGAAAAATGATAGATGGTAGACATCTTATGATGTAGATCATTCCCCATTATCAAGATGGAGTTTCCTTGATGAGCACCTCACAACTCAAAAAGGAATTACTACCTACATCATGTATGGAGCCTTATGGATTCTATTGGGCCATTGATGAGAGGATCTCGTTGAGAGACCTTAGAGGAGGTGCACTTCAACATTTCATGGAGTGAAAATATTATCAGTTGGAGGAGATTGGTATTCTACCTTGGGTGGATACCAAAATTGAGCATAGTATGATTCATCATCCACATTGGGTTGAATGGATACAGATGAGGAGCAAGGGGTTGCCAACCTTCTTACAGATATATGATACAGAGTAGAAAGAAGCATGGTTGCGTTGGTTGATTTTGGGTGAGTATGGTTACTACCCAACAACTCACATTTGTGTGGTTCATGCCATGGATGTCACTGATGTTATGCAACAATAGGAGGCATGGCTACGTTGGTTATTCCTGAGAGAGTTTGGCCATCACATGATGTATCTTATGTCCTTGTATTTAATTTTGTTTGGGATATGTCTCATGTCCATAAATGCACTTTTGTTTGGGATATATCTTATGTTCATGTATGTACTTGGGTTTCGGACATGGCATAACTCTCACATGATGTGGCAACAGGGAGCTTGTTTGTATTTTTCTGATGTGACATTCCACATGCCATTCAGTATGTTGTTACTCCATGACTTGTATCATGATGATGTAAGGTGGAAGAAAGAATCCTTGTTGCTTTGGTTACTATTGGGAGAGTATGGGTTGTTTTCTCCCTATATATTGCATGATATTGATGGAGGATGGCAACAGGAGGCCTTACTGCGTTGGCTTCTGTTGGGGGATTATGGTTAGTGTACTTTGTATAATGATGATGTGATAGGGAAGCAAGAGGCATTGTTGCGGTGGCTTCTTTTGAGAGAGTATGTCTCTCATACTTATATCGATGTCGATTTGGCATGGCAGCAAGAGGCATTGTTGCAGTGGCTTCTATTGAGAGATTATGGCTCTCTTACTTGGTTTCATGATGATTTGGCATGGCAGCAAAAGGCTTTGTTGCAGTGGTTGTTATTGCGAGAGTATGTCTTGACATTGTACATGTTCATCCATATGTCTCTACTTCTTATTTTGCACATTGTTTGGATGATGCTTGGATCCAACAAGGCCAACAGGGTTAAGGACGGGAGCATGGAGAGATGTAATCTACTCTATGTAGCATGGGATGGAGAGATAGTTTATGATGGGGGAATTTCCACTTTGGGAAGATACCACTTCACTTTATGTATCTCATGCATAGAGGAGGATCTTGGACAACATATGGTTTCCACTTGGAGACACAGTGATGAGGAGAGACATCTAACTTTTCAGTTGGAGGCCATTCTAGACATTCTAGAGACACAACTTTGGAGATGGGCATGCATGAAAAATTGTAGTATATGGGGAGGCCTTTCATATGAGGATGTCATTTAGAGGGAGATGGATTGTTGTAGCATCCACTTTTGCAGTTGCTTGAGGACAAGCAACATTTTGGCGGGGAGGACTGTAATATTCTCAATTTTCCATCAGTTAATTGGAATATTAGAGTTCTTAATTTTCTTAATTAAGTAAATAAGAGGGTGAAGGGACCCACAAACCCCATAGATGAATAAAATCCACTTTTGATGTGTGTATGTGGATAAATTTGAGTTAGATAAGCATTATAGAGTAGTGAAGCAACTTCTTAAATGAATGAAGAGTGGAGATCATGCCACATTAATGATAGATCATGGAGATCATGGAGGAAGTCAAATTAGATAATGGTGCATTAAAAGTAAGATCATAGAGCACTAATGATGAGATAGTGGAGTAACTTGTGCATCTAATTCACACATGGTAGAGAGAGTGGGAATTAAATGCAAAGATGGTGGAGAACATGGAGAGACAACGCAGTCTTCATGGAGGCTACGGGCCACATGTGCAGCGCAGTTATGAGGTGGGCCAGGGCCATGGAAGGCTCACAAACCACATAAGGGAGATGAAGGCAGAAATAGAAGGCATGATTTAGATTATTATTTCTAATCTATTTAGATTTGGATTTGTCTTTGGACACTTATATGCACACTTCAAATGTTTAGTTAAGTCTGCAGTGTTGTTTAGCACACGGGTGTTTCCAAGCAGAAATCCCACCCTTACCCACGGGGGACTTTGAGTACCTACTCTGGAAAGGTTTCTTTGATCTTTCATACATCATCAGGCATTGGTGCCATATTCAGCCACACTCATATGCACATTTAGTCTCAGGAATTACGCATTCCTGCTTGAGGGTTTGAGAGGTGGAGGTTGTCTCTAGCATTTTAGCTAAGAAACCGGTGGAGGATTCATCCTTTCACCTTAGGCTTCAAGATCAATATTCCAGGAGCAGCATATTCATATCCAACATTTAGGCCAACATTACACACCTCCATGCAGCAGCAATTCCCCAAGGGATTGCGTAGTCCAGTCTTGTAGATATATTGGAGGAGGGAAGTTTCCAGTATTTTAACTAGAAATCCTGTGAGGGACCATTCCTTCACCTTGAGCATATTGTTTCCATCATTGTTGAGCTTTATTGCAACATCTGGCATCAAGCTATAGAGCCTCCCTCTCTGACAACGCAGTTTTCTTCAGCTATTGTGTATTCAGCAACTGCATCTATTGGAGGAGGTTGGAGGAGACAGATCTTGAGCTTCTAGCTTAAGGATCTTAAGGAGGGATCAACCCTCTATGCGTTGAGTTGGTTGTGCCTTATTGCAGACCTCATATCTTCAGCTCATGCACTAGATCTGCATACCCAACAGTCATATAGTTACAGGGCCTAAGAGGGTGATTTTCCAAGATTTTCAGATCTGGAAATCCTCTCTAGGTTATCTTGGGTATTCATCATAGATCCTGGATTTGAAATCCCAGCATCATTTGAGCTCCGGAACTGCTAGATATACACTTCTATATTTTACCGGCAGTTGTAGTCCCGACATTTGCAGCAAGGAAAATGCAGTATTCCTTCTAGCAGTCCAACAGTTACGCGGTCCCTCTTGTGGGAGCACTTCAGGGTCATTCTAGGCCATCTCTTTGGCTTGAGTGTCTCATATTTTGAGCACTGTTGTACTTGTATTCCACCTCCTATATAATAAAATGGATCAACTATTATGTACATTTGTATGGCATTTTATATATTTTGTTTACATTGTTGCAGTTCTTATATAGTGTTTTTGTATTAATGCATTCTCCCTTTTGGGATATTACACTCCATGAGATGAGGAAACTTCTATTGAACTTGGTCCCTAGTGAGCCACTTGCCTTGGTGAAGGAGTTGGCCTGATTTGACAACTCGATATAGCTGGATCCTCTGTTGGAAGATGTTCTTGATCTTTGTTTCCTTGATTCAATCATTTTTGTCTTGTTCCATGCAATCTCGGTTTAACTCTATTGGTGTGAGTTGTTCTGCCATGTCATATGTGTCCATTAGAGGTGGAAAGTAGGGTCGAAGGTAGTCCACATTGAACACTCGTTGCAGACTAAGGAATGGTGGAATACTGAGCTCGAAGGCATTGTCCCCTACAACCTTGGTGATGGTGTATGGCCCATATCGAAGTGGGCGAAGCTTGCAGTGGGGTCCAGTGAGGTGCTCCTTCTGCAAATGTAGCCACACTTTGACACCCACATGGAAGTTGTGTGGCACCCAATGTTGATCATGTCATTGTTTGTAATTAGAATTGGCTTTGTCCAATATGTCATGAACCTCTTGGTGGATGTGATGAATGCACTCAATGAAGGTGTTCGCCTTGTCAACTTCAGACTGGACATGAGACAAATCAGCCTGAGTAGCTGCAAATGGCATGGCTATGTCAATGAGACATAGTTGATGGAATCCCAAGCTCACCTGAAAGGGTTTTTGGTTAGTTGAGCTATGGAGGGACTGGTTATAGTTGTGTTGTACATAGGGGATGCTATCATCCCATGTGTGTGGATTCTTTGAGTTGTACATGCACAAAATGTGTACGATCATCTTGTTGACGACCTCTGTCTGGCCATCAATTTGGGGATGGAAAGTTGTGGAGTTGGTGAGCTTGGTGTCCAACATTGACCAGAGGTTGGACCAAAATGTACTGAGGAACCTTCTATCCAGATCTGAGATGATAGACTGAGGGATCCCAAAGTATACCCACACTCATTCAAAGAATATTTTAGCAGTGGCTTCTATTGTGATATTCTTATTGTAGGCCGCCATAATGGCCATCTTTGAGAATTTGTCAATGACCATGAAAGCACAGTCATTGTCATGCTTAGTAGAAGGAAGTTCCGACATGTAATTTATGGAGATGGGTTCCAAAGGTTGACTAGGGGTAGGAAATGGAGTATAGAGGCCTTGATTCTTGATGGTTGATTTGGAAATGGCACAGGAAGTGCGAGATCCGTTGTACTTCTCAACATCTCGTCAAAGGTTTGGCCAATAGAAATACTTCTGCAGTATTGCCATTGTTTTATTGACCCTGAAATTCCCAACGACCCGACTATAGTGCGCTTCCCCAATCATCTTGGCACGTTCACTTGAAGGTACACAAAGGTGTCCCAGGTGACATAGCAGTGCATCCTGGAGGTGAAAATTTGGAACTTGGTTACCCTCCAAGAGCGTCTTGTATGTGTGGATGAATTCTAGATCTCTCTTATAGAGAAATAGTGAATCGGAATTCTCGTTCCCACAAGAGTTGAGCATGGTGGTTAGCGCCACGATCGGTGGTCGGCTGAGGCAGTATGCAACATTATTGGTGTTTCCATTCTTGTACTTGATGTTCAAATGAAATTTTTGCAGATATGTCGACCACTTCTGATGGTGATCGTTATGCAACTTCCCTTGTGTTTGTATGAACTGTAGGGGTCGATGATTTGTTTGGATGACCATTTCCTTCCCCAAAATTTAATGCTTCCATTGTCGGAAAGCGTGCACAATGGAATACATCTCTTTTTCATAAGTGGGATACTTCCAGACTATGTCAGATAGTGTCTCACTTTGATATGCCATTGGATATCCATGTTGAGTAAGAATTGCCCCAATAGCATAGTCAAAGGAATCTATCTCGATCTCAAATGGTTGTTGCAACTAAGGTAATGTGAGCACTAGGGCAGAGAAGAGGTGATGTTTCAACTCTATGAACACCTTCTCTTGAGATTCAAACCAAAAGAATTTTTCTTTCGCTCCTCCCTTGGTGACTTGACTCAAGGGCCAAGTGATATGAGAGAATCCTAGCACAAAACTGCGGTAGAAATTAGCAAGACCCAGAAAGTTGCAGAGCTTTGTTAGAATGGTTGGGCTTGGCCAATCTCGAATGACTTGGATCTTTGATGGGTCCTCATGCACGCCCCTCTCATAAATAATGTATCCCAGATACTGAACCCGGGTCATGCCAAAAGTTCACTTCTCCAAATTGGAACACAACTTGTGTTGCCACAGTGTTTGGAGGACTTGTTAGGTGTGGTGGAGGTGCTCTTCCCAACTCTGGCTGAAGATCAGGATGTCTTACAAGTACACTACTATAAATGAGTTGGTGAAAGGCCGCAAGATGTCATCCATCAGCCTCATGAATGTTGTGGGATAATTCGTTAACCCGAAAGGCATGACCAGCCATTCGATCAGGCCATCCTTGACTTTGAAGGCAGTCTTCCACACATCTGAGGGTTCAATTGGTACCTGATGATACCCAGACTTCAAGTCGATATTGCTGAAATATTTTTGCCCCTTGAGTTGGTCCAGAAGGTCATCAATCCGTGGGATCGGGTACCTATTCCGAGCAATGATCTTGTTCAGCACCCGATAATCAATACAGAGTCTCCAAGTCCCATCCTTCTTCTGCACCAACATGATCGGGCTCCCATAGAGCGATGAACTCGACCCGATGTGAAATTTCTATAGAAACTCCTGAATTTATCTCTTGATTTCATCGTTCTCCATAAAAAAGCGTTAATAGATTGGTCCATAGGGTAGCAACACACCTGGGGTCAGATTGATGGGTGCTTGACCTGACAGTGCAGAGGCACCCCTACGAATGAGGTGAAGGTTTCCCCATACTCCTCCATGACCTTGTCCATTTGTTGTTGTCATGTGGAGGAGCCCTATCTGGAGGCCGTGGCCATAGTCTTCTTCTTGCCCTGAGGGCGGATCATCGAGAAAAAACAAAATCCTAGTTTTGGAAATGAGCTTACTACATTGTTTTGCAGTAACTAAAGAGATGGTGTTAGGCGATGCTACCTCCGGTATCCCGTACAACTTATTTACCAAAGTAACAATAACAACGCGAGGTCGGGACTCATACACATCATGTCGCTTCCACAAGTATGGTTGGCCTAATAATACATCACAAACATCAAGAAGGGAAATGTCACATAATACCTCATTCGTGAAGGGCTTGATGTTGTAGGGAAGGTGACACTATTGGCTGACGCGGAGATCCCGTCCTTGGTGAAGCCAGCCGACAGTGTACGGTTGTGGGTGTGTTGTAGTCGACAAGTCTAGATGCTTCACAACCTCTGCTGAAATGAGGTTCTTTTGGCTCCCGCTATCGACAATGAACTGCATTGGAGAACCCTTTACCCACATCTGGGAATGGAAGAGGAACTCCTCCTCCTCTGTATCTTCTGGTCCCTCCTTCTGTATCTTCTGGTTCCTCATTCTAGATCTTCGTTGTGGCAATGCTAGCATTGGACTCTGCATCAATAATCTGCTTCTCTTTTTCACTCCCCTTTTCAGGCTCTAATTCAAAGTCTATGCATGCATCTAATTCGAAAACCTTCAACTCAGCCACCAGTGAATGTTTGGCCCGACACTCACTTATGTTGTGAGTGGAGCTCTTATGGAACTCACACCACTTTTCCATGTCCTTCTTTGGCTTTAATATGTTTTTATTTTCTTGTGGCTTTGGCAGGTTATCCTGAGCTGCCCCGCCTTGGATTTCACCTTCCCTTGCTTTTGATTCACAGATCCAAAGTTTCATTTCTTTTGTTTGAAATTCTACTAAATCTTGGAAGCATACCATTATGCTGCACCAAGCGAGGAGATGTTGAGGAACTCCATTTCCTCCTGAATGTATCTGTGCAGAAAATTGTGATGCTTAAGCACCAAATGTTTCTCTGAATCTTTGATACCCAATTTTTTGTGCAATGTGTGGAAAAAATTCGTCAGCTCATGCACATATTAATCCCTTTGTTGTCATAGTGCAGTCCATTGTATGTACTTGTCCACATACCCCATGAGAAAATATTTTTCCTTGATAGTGTCTCAGAAAGAATTCCAAGTGGGTGCGGTCGAAAATAGAGAAGGTTCCCTCCCGTCCTTTTTCTCACACTAGAAAATTTGGCGGAAATTCCGACGGCCAATTCGTCACTATTCCGACACATATTTTTCGCAAGAGCGACAGTTCGAGGGCGGACAAACTGTGGTTTTTCATGCTGTCGCAATTCCGACGCACGTAAAAAGTGTCGCACTATCGAAACTTCTTCCGTCGCTTCCGAACAAGCGTCACTCTTCCGACATTTGTAAACTGTCGCACTTCCGATGAAATGTGGTTTGACGTTTGGAACGTCGCTCTTCCGACGCTTGTAAACGGTCGCAATTCCGACCCAACGTGGTCCGACGTTTTGGACGTCGCTCTTCCGACGTTTTGGACGTCGCTCTTCCGACGTTTGTAAGATGTCGCAATGCCGACGATATGTGGTCCGGCGTTTTGAACGTCACTCTTCCGACGTTTTTAATCTGTCGCAATTCCGACGAAATGTGGTCCGACGTTTTTATACAGTCTCTCTTCCAACGTTTCTAGGTTTTCGCAGTTCCGACATCTACAAGGCGTCGGTAGACCAATGGAGGGTTCAATTTAAAAAATAAAAAAAAATTAAAACTTTAAAAGACGAGAAACGTTGTTTTGAATATATTATATGAAGTAAAACAGTCCATGAAGTCATTACATTTTCACATCTGAAGATTGGAACCCAAATATCCATCCAGAAAAGTGGAAGTCCCACCCCAGACAATGATAGAAAAATACCCCATGTCACATACGGGGACATGATATAAAACCCAGTAACGGTCCACATGGAGATTATCGACAATCTGAGAAAGCATCCAAATATGCCCGAGGCATCTATAAGAAAGTGAAATAGCAGTATGTAGAATAGTAAAGCAACAGATAGAGTACCGACGTCCATTGTTTCAAATACAAATTAAAGTACCCAAAATCCTTGAACAAAGAAAAACGCTAATCATGTGAGGAGTGTGATATGTCCAAAATATAAAAAGACCATCAGACCATATCAATAAACCGACATCGCTAGTTTTGAAGGCAGAGTGATAAACATTAATCATTTTTTTTTCACAAGAGAAAAAATGTTGTTTTGAATATATTATATGAAGTAAAACAGTCCATGAAGTCATTACATTTTCACATCCGAAGATTGGAACCCAAATATCCATCCAGAAAAGTGGAAGTCCCACCCCAGACAGTGATAGAAAAATACCCCATGTCACATACAGGGACTTGATATAAAACCCAGTAACGGTCCACATGGAGATTATCGACAATCTGAGAAAGCCTCCAAATATGCCCGAGGCATCTATAAGAAAGTGAAATAGCAGTATGTAGAATAGTAAAGCAACAGATAGAGTACCGACGTCCATTGTTCCAAATACAAGTTAAAGTACCCAAAATCCTTGAGCAGAGAAAAACGCTAATCATGTGAGGAGTGTGATATGTCCAAAATATAAAAAGACCATCAGACCATATCAATAAACCAGCAACATAGACCAGCATCGCTAGTTTTGAAGGCAGAGTGATAAACATTAATCATTTTTTTTCACAAGAGAAAAAACGTTGTTTTGAATATATTATATGAAGTAAAACAATCCATGAAGTTATTACATTTTCACATCTGAAGATTGGAACCCAAATATCCATCCAGAAAAGTGGAAGTCCCACCCCAGACGGTGATAGAAAAATACCCCATGTCACATACAGGGACTTGATATAAAACCCAGTAACGGTCCACATGGAGATTATCGACAATCTGAGAAAGCATCCAAATATGCTCGAGGCATCTATAAGAAAGTGAAATAGCGGTATGTAGAATAGTAAAGCAACAGATAGAGTACCGACGTCCATTGTTCCAAATACAAATTAAAGTACCCAAAATCCTGCAACAGAGAAAAACGCTAATCATGTGAGAAGTGTGATATGTCCAAAATATAAAAAGACCATCAGACCATATCAATAAACCAGCAACATAGACCAGCATCGCTAGTTTTGAAGGCAGAGTGATAAACATTAATCGTTTTTTTTTTTCACAAGAGAAAAAACGTTGTTTTGAATATATTATATGAAGTAAAACAGTCCATGAAGTCATTACATTTTCACATCTGAAGATTGGAACCCAATATCCATCCAGAAAAGTGGAAGTCCCACCCCAGACAGTGATAGAAAAATACCCCATGTCACATACAGGGACTTGATATAAAACCCAGTAACTGTCCACATGGAGATTATCGACAATCTGAGAAAGCATCCAAATATGCCCGAAGCATCTATAAGAAAGTGAAATAGCAGTATGTAGAATAGTAAAGCAACAGATAGAGTACCGACGTCCATTGTTCCAAATACAAATTAAAGTACCCAAAATCCTTGAACAGAGAAAAACGCTAATCATGTGAGGAGTGTGATATGTCCAAAATATAAAAATACCATCAGACCATATCAATAAACCAGCAACATAGACCGGCATCGCTAGTTTTGAAGGCAGAGTGATAAACATTAATCATTTTTTTTTCACAAGAGAAAAAACGTTGTTTTGAATATATTATATGAAGTAAAGCAGTCCATGAAGTCATTACATTTTCACATCTGAAGATTGGAACCCAAATATCCATCCAGAAAAGTGGAAGTCCCACCCCAGACAATGATAGAAAAATACCCCATGTCACATACAGGGACATGATATAAAATCCAATAACGGTCCACATGGAGATTATCGACAATCTGAGAAAGCATTCAAATATGCCCGAGGCATCTATAAGAAAGTGAAATAGTAGTATGTAGAACAGTAAAGCAACAGATAGAGTACCGACGTCCATTGTTCCAAATACAAATTAAAGTACCCAAAATCCTTGAACAGATCAAGAAAAACGCTAATCATGTGAGAATTCAAAGTAAAGTTAATCTATTAACATTGCGAATAAAATTACACCGAAGTCAAAAACATTGCCTGGCCATACTCATGGCAAATTTGTCATCAAAAAATCAAAAAATTAAGAAGACTACCCTCATACGGGGAAACTAGTCTTGAACGTTTAATTTATAGAATTCAAAAATATTACAAAGGTCTAGCACAGTAAAATAAACTAAAAGCAGCCCAATTAAGTGGGCCTGCTAATCAAGAAAAACAAATTAACCAAACTACTCCTCCGGTGGTTCCTCCACGATTCGGCACCATCCTTCGGAAGGTCCAGGATCGCTAGGTGCTACCTCCACATGCATGCCACGGCTCCCCTCCTGAAGGCCCGAATGCTGGCCAGCTTTTTCCGAGCTCAGACCCGCCGGATGGGTGCATTCTTCCTCCGTTTGGGCCTCCTCGCGGAAGACCACAGTGACTAAAGCCGTGATTCGGGGGTGGTTGAGAGAGAAATTAAAGGAAAATTGCGCAGTGCGCGTCGTGGGAGAAGGTGAACTAGCGGTGGGGAAGCCAGGAGCAGGGGAATCGATACGGTGGCCAGATCCTACAAGCCGATCCCGCCCACTCCTAGTATTTGGATATCGACCTAAGTAATAATCACTGGACTGGCCGGAAGTCGACTCTGTTGAGGGGCTGGAGGGAGCGCGCCGGGGTTGACCTCTAGTGCTCCCCCTGCGGCAACGCATCCTATGACGCATGCGACGCATGGGTGCAATCTCAGGTGCCGTGTGCACAAGAGGAGACGAAGAAGCAGAATTTCAATTAACAAAGGAAGACAGACAAAGACAGAACCGAGAGAAATGTAAATATGCAGCAAGGTCTAGGCAGCAGTTCAACTAGCCACTTCTCCTTATCGTCACAGTTAGCAGGCAGTGTAATCCAGCAACCGCCTTGTATGAAAAACCATGGCTAAACGCCATTTTGTCGACCCGTCTGCAATGCAATCATAGGACGCCCGTCATAATTAATCTCTGATCATTAATAATGAGAGCCGAAGGCCGGATCAAATTGGAGCGTGCGGAATCGCTAAGAGGAGTGGAGGTCCGATCTTGAACAGTGTTAAAAATTAATTAATGCGGATTTGATGTGAAAACTTAATTGAACGGCGTTAAATGTTAATGCGATTGATATGAAATTGCCATATCCATGTCCCATCACCTTAAACGCCATCGAATGCACCCGCAGCCGGGAGCAGGGCAAGTTTTTATTGAGGACACGTGGCAGAAATTGATTGGAGCGGATCTTTGTTTGGGCCGCTCGCGCAGTGGAAATCCAGACCCGTAAAATATTAGGGCGAATTTGATAAGAAATTCACGTCACAAAATTGGCCGACGTCAGCAGGCTATTTTGGAACGCGAATTTGGTTTGAATTATGGTTTATCGCCGTTTGAAGTCCGGCGGGCTCGACTTAAGAACAATTTTGTTTAATCCCATCTTATAAAATTTGTGTTGGTTTTCTTTGATAATACACATATTTATAATAAATCATGGGAATACCACACTAGTAAACATGTGGAAAAGTTATATAAATTATTGAGAACAATCATTTTTATGTAAAATATCAAGGCGAGGTGTGTGAGGGCCGGGGGTCGTGAAAAGCATTCAAATATAAAATCCCGCTTAATAAAGAGACAAGATTGTTGTTCTTTCGGAACCTGACCCGAGGATTGGACATGAGTTAACAAACAAAAGGATAGCGGAACCAGACTTGCACCCGTGGTCAAGCCCTGTACCAAAACCACGAGCGGAATCACAAAAGCGGGTTGCCCTTATCGCACCGCTTTTGCGGAGTAGGCGGTATTTCCTATTCGCGAGCGATTCCATAGGGAAAGCGACACGTGGCGAAGTGACCCCCGGAAAACCACCGTTTAACCCGTCCCGCGCCATCGCATGTTAAAGCCTGACGTTGGAAGCCGAGTGAAATTGCCAAGAGTCGTTGATTTGGAGAAGGGCCATCGGACGGTGGTCGCACGTTGAACTTGCCCAGAGGTTAACTAAGGTGTGCGGAGGATAGCCAAGTACGATACGAGTGTTTGATTGGTTATTGATATATATAGGTGGGGCCGGAGTATAATGAAATTGTTTAATTAAACGATTGGCGGATAATTAGCATAAGTCTGGAGAGTGATTGTTGTAAGGCTGGGTGGTGAAATATAGAGCTGAAAGTTCATTACAAGTTATTTATTTAAAAATAAACGTGGAGTATAAATACAAAGTGTTGAAAGTTAAACATTGGTTATAAGGATTGGAGATAATATAAAGTCGGGAATATAAATTAAAGTCCAACCATTGTGGATAGTATTTATTTATCAAATTCTACGAATTTGATAAATAAACCCGAAGAAAGAAGAAGTCAATTAAGACTCAGGCTGGAGGAAAAGAACGAGGTACACCAAGGGGAAATGCTGATAGAGCGATTGTAGACACACCAACTCTCCTTGGGGGTCCAATTTTAGTTTTGTTGCGTCACATGATGATCTCTCTTCTCTGGCATTTACTTGTATTGAAGATCACTATTCTAGGAATAAGGAGTTATTTTCTCCAAAAATAACCCTAGCCAAACATTGACAATGCATCAAGGATATCTTTCTATGCTTCATAAGCACATTTGTTCTACTTCTAAATCATGTCTTGGAAGTGGTTGTTGTGCTGGAAATTATTCACCAATTGGTTTCATACCAAAGTATTTTTCACATTTTCAGCATCCAATACATGAAAAAGATAATGGTTTAAAACAACATAAATATTTGAAATTTTGCAAGAATTGTTTGGCACACTTTGAATATGAATTTTGAAGTCAAGTGCATGATGTTGTATAGGATCAAGTGTCATTTTGAATACCAAATGTTTCACAAGAAACTTCTCAACATGCTACCCTGCAGTAAGGATTAAATGACAATATTGCATCAACTATTTCCATAATAAAAGTGCACCTCTACCATAAGACTAAACAACTAAAAATGTTGTAGATCTAACAAGACCACACAATCAAATGTATTCCACAAGGCCAATACTGTATGAAAAATGAAAAGGAGTTTGCAACCAAAAATACCTTAGGCAACTAATTCAATTAGATACACCAAACCATCAGCAAAAAGGAAAACCAGCCTACTCAAAAGGCAAGCGTTTACCTCCTTTGACAAAATTTTGAGTTCCCAAACAAGGGCCTTTATTGTCTTGTCAATGCCCCTAGTAATTTGAATGGGGTTTGCACCTGCTGCAACAACCTAAACAAAAAGGTTTCATTTCAAATTATTTTCCACAAATTTAAGATACAACCATTGTCACTTTTGTATTTCCTAACAAGCTCATAAATTTTGACAAAAGAACCAAAATTTTTTAATACCTGATAGCAATTTTTTCACTCAAAAACTATCTTAGACTCAATAAGCCCAACCCAAAAATAAAAAACCAAACACCATAAGACCCTACAAAAATGAATAGATGATCTTAATCCAGTACTATCGACAAAAATTTACCTTTACACCCTCACTTATTAAACCCTGTGCTGTTGAATTTTAACTTCAATTGCTGCAGCAGAAGGATGGATGCAGCAGCAACATTTTTTTTTGGAGGTTGCTTGCATGCCATCCAGAAATTTAATTCAGCATTTAAAATTCCTGCAATTTTTTTTTGTAGATGGCCGCAGCCATATTTCTGTACAGGATTGTATTTAAACACAACAACCAGCATTAACTCAATTCACCAACCAGAAATTAAACAAACAAAAATTTACCCGACAATTTTGTAAATTCAAAAGGAGGACACGTGGAGCATTAATATTGGATCGCATGAAATTGAAGGGAATCTGAAAACCTGAAAACCGGACCCAAATTTTTTATAGGGCACATTGGATTGAGAATTCGAGTTAAAATTAGGCAGACGTCAGCATCCCATTTTGGAACGCGAATTTGGTTTGAAATTCAATCTATTTAGACTTTTGAAGTCCGATGGAAAGGGTTCTTTAATGTTTTGATAGTTTAATTTTATGTATGCTTTAATATATACATATGTTTTAAACATATGTTATATATATATCATATGCGAAATGAAAAGTGGGCCATAGAATTTAGTTTTAATTTTATTTTTTTTAAAAGAGGGTTTATTATAATATGTTTTATATGTTATGGCATATAAAAATAAAAAGGACAAAAAAGCTTGGTAGTTTTTTTTATAGACAGTACGTAAATTTTTTATTACACAGTAGTGTGTAAAAAGTGAAAGACTGAGTGTAAATTTTTAAGTGTGTATGCACAGCAGTGCGAAAGTGAAAAACACAGCAGAGTGTTTTAGAGACAGAGTATGTTTGTTTTGAACAGACAGTGAGTTGGTTTTATGCACTGCGTTTTGTAGCAGTCATAATTTTGTAATCCCTCTCAGCGAGGAAGTAGTGTAATAGTTTTTTTTTGAGTTATTGAAGGGAATAGAAGTTTGTTTTCAAAGTATTGAAACTCTGTCTCCTGTCAAAGAAATTTTTATTTTCTCTGTTTTAGAGGAAGGGAGATTTATTCTCCATTCATTGTTTTGGAATTTTTCAATATTCCAACATGTGCAAGAACAACAAATGTTGTGGTTCCATCCCTAGCTAAATCATTTGTCTTTGCCGCAGCTTGCCTTACCAACTTGGCCCCAATATTTTCAACTGGGTCCTCTAATTCAACCAATAAAAAGGCCAAAACCATAGCATTGAGATACATTTTATTACACCGTCAATAACAATAAAATTTGACTCAGCCATAACCCTTTCCTTTTATTGTTGTGAAAAGCTTTATGCATTACTCTAATGTGGCTAGTCCATAGGCCAAGTAGACCACCGGGTAACAAATATGTTTCCTTTCACCTTTGAGTTTTCAAATTATGCCTACCAAATCTAAGACATTTAAGAGGGGGAACTAATACAACGTTAAAAAAGAAAACCAGAGCACACATCTACAAATTACCTCCTTAGCTACTGTCACACCATCATTAACTATTTTCGGAGAACCATGCTTGCTCTCCAAGACAACATTTTTCCCTTCGCCCCAAGGGTGACTCCAACAAGATCAGCAAGTTTGTTCACACCGCCCGCAAGACAAATTGACAATGCTTTCAGTAAGTGTGCAATTGAATGCCAGACCATATGCCAAAACAACCCTCCATGAAAAATTAAAATAACACATTAAAATCGAATATAAGTGGACAAGGAAAGATCCACCGTAGTGAAGTTTCACATGCAGGTGACCTTCCTTTAAACATAATTTTTTCTCTGACCTGCAATTTTTTTGTCACCGAGCCATCCTTGTTGAAGTACAACTCCTTTTCCATAGCTCTTGTATTAACTACCTTCTCTCTGTCGCGTAATCTCAGAGTCCCTCTTCTGCTTGAGCGATTAAAGGAAATGGGTGAAAAAACCGAAAGAGAAGACAATTGTCTGCCATAATTATCAAACATTGCACCCAACTTCTTCCCCTTTCCATTGTTACCCAATGAGGTAGATGTGGCAATTGTTGTCATACCGCCCAAAGCAAAGGCCATCTTCTCTTATGCTGAATATAGAATTACAAGATCTTCATATTAGTATGAACCTTAAAAAACATGACTCCCATTGCTAAAAACCACTTTTAAGTTGTAACAGGAAAAATAAACAACTATCGCAACTTTTGGCAACTTCTGGAGCATTAAGAGAGAAACAACCAAAGAGAAATACAACCACAATCCTCATTTTAATGAGACCGGACTATATATTTGCATTAAGATAATAAAAATAAATCACGACTATATTAAGGCCAGCACAAAACAATCTTTAACCAGTGTCTCTCGCGGCCTTCAGGTTGCCATGCTAGAGGTTGCATATTTTTAATTTAAATTCTCGACCTCTCGTGCCCATCTATGAATGCATCCAATGGGATATCTACATCAAATGCTCCTTTATATCCCCAAAAACAAATTCCCTACTACAAGAGCACCAGTATTGATGGATCACCCCACACCATCTCACCCACTAGAAACGGTGAAAAAGGAAACCCAAGAAAACTTCTGAAA
The DNA here is from genome assembly GCA_034641835.2 of Pinus albicaulis. Taxonomy (NCBI): domain Eukaryota; kingdom Viridiplantae; phylum Streptophyta; class Pinopsida; order Pinales; family Pinaceae; genus Pinus; species Pinus albicaulis. Next base: position 1,153,692,745 of record CM076584.1, read on the forward strand.
TATCTCAAGATGACTATATGGGTGGTTCTTATGAATCAACCAACCATTCAGAACATGCTCATCAATCCAAACCATGAGTATTATGTGACGATATTCAAGCAGGCACTGAATCGAATTTCTGAAGCTATGTTAGAGAAACCCTAAACTCTCACTAAAAATAGGTGAAATGTGGCACCACTCAGAGATTGACATGTGCCAATTGGTACAAGTGGTAGACAATTGGCATGCTCAAACAACGAGGTGATGCGGGAATGACATGAGGGAGAAAATATCAGAAAAGCCCCAAATCTGGAGAACTAAAGCTCATCACCAACCTGAGATTAACAACTTTACATGATGTAACCTATGAAATCGTAAATGGAGAAATCATAGTAACAATAAAGTAACCTATGTAACAATAAAGTCGGATTCATCCCGGGAGTGGTAATGGGAGAAATCATAGTGAACAACAGGAAACATGCAGAGTTGCTTACAATCAAATAGATGAAAAAACACATACAAAAAACCTAGATAATAATCATGAACAAGCTTAATATTGAATTATGAACTGTAAAGGAACTTACAAAATGTGACATTACGAACCTGGTCAAGCGCACAAGAAAAATATCCTGGACATGACCCTGGTTGACAAGTTGTATTGCTCATGATGCAAGAGGATTTGTACCTGCACTGCCAAGTCAATCAAAATCCATCATTATCTATACAATAAATACAAGTAATTGATGTAGTATATTTTACTCTAAGATGCATTCTTATGATAATGTTAGAACATATGTTGAAAATGTCAAAACATACCTGAATAAGCTCCTCTTCGTTTCAAGAACAATTTATTGGAGTCGCATGAACTTGGAACAAGCCTCCCACGATCTTAAAGAGTAGCAACTAAGTCAACAGTGACTTTTTTGTTGCTACGCTGGATCAAGGGAGGTTTGCTCCAAGATTAAATCGCTCCAATAAATTATTCTCTACTAAACAGGGCCAACCACGTGAAGGTGGAAGCTCTTATGGCCCCTCCGCCCCCCCTCACATCACTCTCAATTCCCCAATACCCAATCTATATTTCATTTTTTACTTTCATGAGCATAAAAAAAAATATTCAATAACTAATAAAAAAACAATTCAAAAAAAAGTACGCAAGGAAACATTGCAATTAATGCTTGACATAAAAATAGTATGATAAATGATTTTTTTATATAACGCAAAAAACGTTCCAAGTATGGTAACGTTTGTCTTATAATAATACAATATTTTACATTGTCAAATTTTCTTTTTCTTCTTCCTATTTTTAAAGCTCCTAATTACATCATAAATATCATCGTGCTCTGCTCCTGTTTCGTGCCTTTCAACCCGCACTGCTGACCTAGTTGCGTATTCACGATGTTTGGGCTCATCCAGTGACGAGGCATCGCCTACAAAAACAGATAATATTAAATTTTAATTGTCAGTTTTTAAATATCATTGAACTAGTTCGGTAATATTAATAAAAAAAATTGCAATGAGATTTACCTAGTGCACCAGTTGTCGCCGCTGACCTAGTTGCGTTGTCACAATGTCTGGTCTCATCCAGTGACGGGGCATCGCCTACAAAAACATATAATATTAAATTTTAATTATCAATTTTTAAATATCATTGAACTAGTTCGGTAATATTAATAAAAAAAATTGCAATGAGATTATTTACCTGGTGCACCAGTTGTCGTCGTTGGGACTGTTGCCCTGTCTTCCTCTCTGGTGGTAAGATCCTCAAGGGAAACATTCTCTGTCATTTAAACAAAAAACGTTATAAGGACAACCATCAAGGTATAATTAGAAAAATTATAAGTGGAAATTAATTACCGTCACGGCCCTCACTGATAGCAGCATTGTCGGCCTGGTCCCCACTACAATGATCAGGTTGCACGAGAGGATCATCTACATCTGGCTCTAAAACTGGGTTATTTGCCTCGTCGGTAGTGCTGCTCCCCTGATTTAAACAAAGTTGTTAGACATTAAATTTATGGACGAAAAAAAAAATATTGAAAGGTTAATGTTTTACCTTATCAGGCATTGTAGATCTTGGGACCTGCCCCAAGCTTCTGCGACGTTCAACTACAGCTTGATAGCCAAAACGGAAAGCAGTATTTTTATCTTCCTCTGTAGTTATTGTTCCAAAGTCATCACCCTACATTATATATGATTGTGTATTTTTAATCATATCCGATAGGATTACAAAAACGTTGGAAGGCGATACAATTAATTATAAGATGTTTAGCTACTTAATTACAATTCTTGCAACTAATTTCAAGTAGCCACCCTGGCCGAGCTTTTGATGGCCCTTTTTCTCTATCCTAGCTTTGGTTGCCTTTGAGGTGTCAGGCAACCTAGCATCAAAATATTGAAGTCAGATATGACGTAGCACACTTTTATTTTAGACATAAATAAAATTAAAGCTATTGGATTAAAGTTGTAATTTACCTTGCGGGTCCAGTTGGCATTTTTCCTTCTTTCTTTGCCCTTTTCTCTTTTCCGTCATGGATGAGTGCTCTCCACTCACTCTTTGAAACTGCGAGAGGACGCTCATATCTAGGGTTAAATTGCAATTGCGTCCTATAGGTGTCCCTGGTATATTTCAAATATTTGCCGGCTACTTGAGCCACCGCTTTTCTGTCAAATGTGCCGACCCCAAAAAGGGCTTCTAGATAATCTAAAAGTTCTTTTTTCAGGTTGGAATTCTGGGAATTCCACCCTGTACGTATGGTTGGGCCAAAAATTACCAACGCATGGCTCTCCAGAATCCTGTAGAACTCATTGTTTCCTACACAAAATAAAACCAAAAAAGAAGAAGATATTATCATTAATTTAAAAATAAAAATCATGATAAATATGTTTTAGATAAAGTACATGAAATAGTTAAAATATTAAAATTTACCTGGGAGTTGTACATGCTTTATAGGGACACCCTCATCATTCACCAACAACGTGCCATTAATGGTCCCTGTGGACCTGACACGTGTAGCTCCAGGAAACGCAATAATGTAGTTGGCCATATCAGCCTCATCATTGCCAACACGTTCAACGGTTGGCTGGGTGTCTGCTTGGGCAGGGTGTGTTTCTTGGCTAGCACCTAAAGGAGTAGAAGGTGTACGAGAGGGTTGTTGGGCAATCTATTGCCCTTGTGTCCCACTACCACCAACACTGGGTTCAGTAAATGCCAGAAAACGCTACATACAAAAGAACTTTTTGTTAGTTTAGTCAATGTAAAAATTAAAAATCAAACTATCACAATTCATCTCATGCAGAACAAAAAAAATATCCTTTTGACATTTTATTATTACCTGATATCTTTCTAGCTGCCTCATAAGATGTTGTATCCTCTCTTCTGTTTCAGGTGTTTGAGGCGCGTCTATCAAAGTATTAAATTCTGACCTTGCATCTCGTGCCTTTTTTTGCAACAAGAACACTGGAGATAGGGATGAAGAAAGTTCTTCCTCAAAGAGGGAATCATCAGGCGTACCATGGCTAGGTGTCTGCATATTTGAACAAAATTAATATTATTTCAATGATGTAAATAACTAAAATACCTAAAGATAGAGCAATGCTGGCACTTTACATGTTCTTCCGCTGGCCTCTTTCCGCGATCATCCCGTCTCGGGGTTGTTCCTGCACTGCTCTGATCAGTCTGCCACATTGCAATAAAATTATAAATGTAAAAACTTGAAAACAATATCTAACTTGAAAACACAAAATGAAAACTGAAATAATTTCTAATAAGACACCTGAAGACAGAGTTAGAGTTTCAAATATGCCTTGCATTGAATTCAGTCCTGGAAACATGTCATTGCACATTAAGGCACCCAAACATTCAATCCACAAATGATATATTTAAGTAGGCTTCTCCTATTCTGGGAAAACACCATACCTATAACGCATTCACTTGCATGTATAAAGGGAAAGGAAAACATGTTTTCATACAACGGTGACAAAGGCATCTTGGGGAAAGGTATCTTCACTTTTTATTTATGTTGTTCACCCACACCACTCTCGTGTTTTCACTAATCCTGTTTTTTCATTTTTGGATTCAAATTAAGTTAAGGCTTTAAGTATTTTTTGACCTTTCGGTGTAGTTTTTATAAGTGGCATGTATGGATTTTCCATTAATTCTGCACTTTTTCTCTTCATGCGCATGTTTCCCTCGAAATCAAATGCATGATTTAGTCCCATACATTTAACAAGTTGTTGGATCAACTCCATAGGAAATATCATGTTTCCTATTCAATCAAAATTTATCTCAGTTAGGGTAGGTAGGAAGGTTTTCCCTTTGTATTAATAGGGCACTTCTAGCTTGCAATTTTATTATATCTTTCAAATTTAGTGTCGTTTCAATTAGGGCATGATTTTTTGCAACTTTCAAGGTGAGAATGAACAAAGACAAATTTTTGTGATGGATGATTGTATATGACTCCATGGCCAGAGGAAAAGGCACTAATCTACTTCTTCAAATATTTATAGTTCTCATTCACCTCATACGGAGATGGTCCCTGATTTTGAGCCAAATGTTGTAGCAAAAAGTTCCCCCCCTCCATAATTTGATATTCAATGGAAATTTCTTAAATTGATGATGGGGCATGATTATGGAACATTGGAACATACATATGTAATGGAATTCCAAGATCATGATATATGTTTTCATATGTTTATGGCAATGTTCCACCAAGTCCCCTGGAGGTGGGAGCGAGGGGACGAGGGAGCGCGGGAGCGGCCTATGCAAAAGCTCCCTACCAATTTTCAGGAAACGTGGGGGGACGTCGGGGTCATAAAATTATAAAATTTAATATTTAAAATGTAACTATATTTTTGCAAGGAATGTATATACAGTCATCATACACTTGCATCATGAAAGATAAATCATAAATGATAAAATTACAAATCGATGAATGATGAATCACATAATTGAAACAAATTTAAAAGTTAAAAGTTAAAACATACATCATACAATCATGCATGTAAGTTTGTAAGTTTGTAACTATATAATCATTAATGTAACTACTAACAATGTACAATGAAAATAATGTTTAAGATATCATATGACATATTATATCAAGATTCAAAATAGAGTTTAAACTGAAGTTTACAACTCAAGTCTGAAACATAAAACTTAAACGCAAATAAGTTATGTCCGAAACATAAAACATAAAACATAACATATGAATATCAAATGATATCATCATACTGATAAATGAGCATAAATGCTCAAGTTAATGCCCCACTAGTCTCTGCATCCAACTTCTGCATGAATATATCAAGATCAACCATGTCACCATCCGAATCAGAATCACTTGGATTCTCAAATATGCTAAGTGGCACATCAACTTTTAACACGAAACCATAAACTAAAAGGGGCGGTGAGGGGACGTGAGGGGGCGTGAAGGGGGGTGTGAGGGGGCGTGAGGGGGCGTGAAAGGGGGTGTGCGGGGGCATGAGGGGGTGTGAGGGAAACGTCCCTAGAAGTCCCCAAGACCCCAGAGCGCGTGGGGGCGAGGAATCTAGACCCCTAGGTGGGGGGGCGAGACCCCGTGTAACACTAGTTTATGGAGGTAGTGGAGCAAAAAAGAGCTCAAATAGAGCTGAAATTTTTCACATAAAAAGGACTGTGGGCTTGACTAATGGTTCCATTTAAAAAATGATATCTAGACAGAGAATAAGTGTAGCATGCAAACATGCATTGAAAATCCATCCGAGTTTGCATTGTATTACTTATGATGGATTCAAATTTGGGTTTCAAAATGCCAGGTTATGGCATGATTTTGTCGAGAAACCCTTAGTTGGATTCTCATGTTGGTTTACTTTATATTTTAAGTTTGTTTTGCAATTTTTGGGTGATAGTAACTCATGAACTAGGTTACCAATGTGTAACAATCATATTTCAAGAATAAAGTTGTGATTTTTTTGTATTATTATTATTATCTATTAGCTACAAGTATTGACACCTAATGCCTAGAATTTTGACATCTTGATAGCATGGATAATTTCGAAAATGTTTCTAGTAATGTTAACATAATAACTATCATTACGTGTCTTCACTTTTGTCACCATAATAGACCCGTGATATGGACTCATCACACAAATTCATATGCTATGTCCCAACAAGTTCAAACTGGTTGAACCTACCTCATAGTGTGGTTATGAAGGACAAGTTGCTTGATATATAACTCGATAGCATAGACCGCGTTGCAGTTCTAAAAAGAATCTTCAAGTGTCAAAAAAACTTCACAATATGTTCTACTATAAAGCCTTTTGGGATACCTGAAATAATATATGTATCATTGATGACTTTTAAAGTATGACAAGATCCAGAGGGAAAGGAAATCAATGGAAGAGTGATCCACCAATGAGAACTTAGAATTTAGCATCAGATGAGTTAGAGTCTAGGAAATTGAAACCCTATAATTTTAATTAGTGATGAAGGACATCACATAGGTAATTATATTTTCATGTAGAATAATCTGTTAATTCAAATTTAAACTACATAATATGAAAGGCATACCACAAATTTTTCCACGTAAGTCCAAACAACCTATAAAAAGGGAAAACCTTCTTTTTCCATGGGAAATAATTTACCTTTCCTTTTTCAAGATAATCTAAATCACAAAAAATATGAATTATACTGCACACATTCTTGGATAATGTGAAAGTGGAAAAGGAATACCCTACACAAGTGATGCACACATGTACATTTGAACACTAATAGATTTTTGTAGTTGAAATGCAATGCTTGTTTTCATTTAAATGTAGGGTTTTTAAAGAAGGGAGAAATAATGGCTGTCAAATTAATAAGCGTTTCTTTGGGATAAATTTAAATCTTGTATTGGGTGATGAAGATAATAGAGGGTATTGAATCTTGATTCTTGACATCTAGAGAGAACCATACAACCTAACACAATCCAATGGAATTGACCAAAAAAACCCAAATAGAGTCAACCCTACTATAGGAGGAAGGGCCTGCAGTAAGAACTTACCATTTTGCAAGAGCTGAGGGTGAATGCTGTTCTGCAAGAGCCGAGGGCGAACGCTGAGGGCGACGCCGAGGGAAACGCTCGGTTTCTACAAGAGCCGAGGGCGAATGCCGTTCGAAAGAGTCGTATTAATCCAGTATGACAAAGAACAAGAAGAGTCATGGTCAGATGAGGGCGATGCTATTCTCGCAAGAGCTCGTGCAATGCCGAGGCGACGTCGTTCAGAAGAGCTCAGGGCGAATGCTGAGGGCGAATGTTGTTCTACAAGAGAGGAGGGCGAATGCGCACATGATATCAGATGTTAATGTAGCACACATGTACATTTGAACACTACTATATTTTTTTAGTTGAAATGCAATGCCTGTTTTCATTTAAATGTAGGGCTTTAAAAGCGGAGAAATAATGGTCGCTTTAAATTAATAAGCGTTTTTGGGAAAATTTAAATCTTGTATCGGGTGATGAAGATAATAGAGGGTATTGAATCTTCGATTTCTGGAAACCACAAGAGAACCTTTACACTTAACACAATCCAATGGAATTGACCAAAAAAACCCAAATAGAGTCACCCTACTATAGGAGGAAGGGCCTCGTTGGAAAAGAAGAACTTACCATTTTGCAAGAGCCGAGGGCGAATGCTGTTCTCGTAAAGAGCCGAGGGCGAACGCCGAGGGCGAATGCCGAGGGCAAATGCCGTTCTCAAGAGCCGGCGCTAATGCCGAGGGAAATGCTGCTCGCAAGAGCCGAGGCGACGTCGTTTCAAGTAAAGAGCGGAGGGCGAATGCGCACGTCATATCAGACGTTAATGTAGCTATTGCGACGCATACGAAACAATAAAATCATTTTTATGTAGCGCGCATATAAGTTTCGAATTTTTATGTAGCGCGCATATAAGTTTTGTATTTTTATGTGGCGCACATATAAGTGTCGTTATACCGACGGCGGAAAAAGCGTCGCTATTGTGACGGGTACCTAAACGTCGTAATGGCGACACCTAGACATTGTGTCGCACTTGCGATGATTGGAGTCGTCTCAATAGCGACGCTTTGGGCCATAGTGTCGCAATTGCGACGTCTTCCTCCAAACGTCCCAATTGTGACACTTTTCTAAGTGTCGGTATTGCGACATTTTTCTATAAACGTTAGTATATTGACGGTTTCGGGCAGGATGGAAAAAATTTGGGGAAATTTCCGACATTTGGTCAAAAGCGTCGGAACCAAGTGTTGGAATTTCCACCAAATGTAGTAGTGTGGGCTTTCCTCCTATGTGCTGGCCCAAGTGACTGACCAGAAGCTCCTTAATAATTCTATCAATCCCAGCTCCCAAACTCACTCAATATCTTAGCAAGGTACTAAGCCTCCTCCTCCAAATGATATCTTGGCAATAACCCTCCAGAAAAGTGCTGCAATACTCCCACAAGAGATACCACTTTGTCTTCCTCCAAATAATATCTTGGCAATAACCCTCCGGAAAAAAGCTGCAATACTCACACAAGAGATACCACTTCAATACTCCCACAAGAGATACCACTTCGTCTTCCTCCAAATAATATCATGGCAATAACCCTCAGGAAAAGTGCTGCAATACTCACACAATAGATACCACTTCAATACTCCCACAAGAGATACCACTTCGTCTTCCTCCAAATAATATCTTGGCAATAACCCTCAGGAAAAGTGTTGCAATACTCGCACAATAGATACCACTTCAATACTCCCACAAGAGATACCACTTCATCTTCTGCGCTCGAAAAACTCAGCAAGTGACATGGTTAAATAGTTGGAGCAACTGAGATAAAATCTATAAGCCAAAAATGCCAATTAAAATGAGCTTCCTTCCTTTTAAAACCTTCGTTAAACCTTATTAATAATAATTAATAGAGATAAGTTACAAACATAATAGAATTAATACATATTTATTAATACATATTAATAAATATTTAATTGAATTAACGAGTCTCTCTCATCTTAATCTTGATGCCATATGAATTTAAGGATGCATATAATGTACATAATATTTCCAAAAATTAAGAACGAATCCAAAAAGTAAGAACTAATGCGAAAAGACAACCCATCCAGAAATCAAGAAATTAAACAAGTTGTCTGAACAGGTTGTTGTTACAGATCAAAATTTAATGGCTTTCAGCAGGTTTTGGCGATGTGGGCCACATTTTTGAGCCCATGTGGGCAACGACCCAAAAGCTTGCTGAGTTCATCGTTTCTCTTCGCCGCCTGAAGGAGGTGTCGTGTTTCTATTCGACACCTCCATTCGTGGCCATTGTGGCCATTGTGGCCACTCATCCGAATTTTGTAAGTTACCACCCATCCCATCCCATCCCATGGAATTGACGCTCTTCTTATTGCCAGTTGCTCTGCGGCGTGCTATTTGGAGTATACTACTGTTGGAGTTAAATTTTCACCCCAATTAAATAACTCTACCTCTCCTGCCTGCTATCTCCAATTACAACCTTCTATTATTGCGGTCAAGCCTACCTCTCCTGCCTGCTATCTCCAATTATAACCTTCTATTACTGCGGTCAAGCCTACCTCTCCTGCCTGCTATTTCCAATTACAACCTTCTATTACTGCGGTCAAGTCTAAATGAAACACCAGTCGAGTGCTCTTCCAATTGATGCTGATGTGGAGCTACGTGACGGAGTGTTCACTATTTTTTTTTAATTAGCTTCAAATTTTCAGATAAAGATTTCAGATATAATAACACGTGTGCAAAGTCACTGTACTTCTAACGGAAATCTGCTAACTTTTCTCTCGTGTCCCTCTATTTTTAATTAACATTTAGTTTGAATATTAAATGTATAGTATTAATTTAGATCATCTTAATTTTAGATTTATTAAATTAACATTTAGTTTGAATATTAAATGTATAGTATTAATTTAAATCATCTTAATTTCAGATTTATTACAAATTTCTTGATATGCAAAGAGTGAAAAGAAATTTGATGTTTATCTGTGTTTGGTAGAACGGAGTTAAGATGGATCTAAGTTGGTTTAATTTCTCTTTTTAAATAGGCTATGTTCCACATAAATGTCACGGGCTCTCAATACCATGGGTCAGACTCATTTTTATTTTTCTTTTTAGTTTATTTTGACTGGTTTAAAATGTTTACATTACATTAATCTTTTTATTTTTTTAATGTAATTTGACTTAGTCAAAATTTTAAACATTACATTACAACATCTCTCCCATATTGGAATAGAGAATAAGAATTGGAATGGCTTATATAGTATGACACTTAATAAGAAATTATTAGTATTTCTTGTTTTAAAAACTCTTTGATTATCATAAGGTGAATAAGTTCAATTGAAAATTTAATGCTTTTTTTTTTTTCACAATATAATAATGATTATCTGTTTTTTTTAGTAGTATGCATAAATTAAAATTTCATTTTATATCCAAAGTAGTTATGTCCATTTTCCCTTTTAATTACATTAATTAATTAAAGAAAATGTTTTACCTATGTCCAGGAAAGGCCATGATTATCTTTATGTTGTTCTGGATCATTTCATAAAAATGTGTACTTTGATGCCTTATAAGAAGCAGGTTACAGCTGAACAGACTAAATAGATTTTCCTCCAAAATCTACGGATGCATTTTGGGTTACCCACATCCATTATTTCGGATCAAGGTTCTTTATTTGTAGGGAAATTTTGGTAAAGTTTATGGAGACTCATGGACACCAAGTTGAAGAAGAGCACAACATTCCATCTGCAAATCGATGGCTAAACAAAAGAGGTGAATAGAACAATAGTACATCTCCTTCATGGTTATTGCAGCAAACATCCTGAAATTTGGGATGAACATTTACAGGACCCTAACAGAGGACTTCAAAGCCGACAGTTGCGAGGACCTTGGGTTAAGCTTGACCCAAGGTCATTTGATAGGGGACTAGAACCATGGGTGCAGTCAGATGAGTGCTAAGGAATGGAAACGTGGAATAAGCATCAACCCTAAGGTTTTATGGGATAGCAGAACCACCAGTTGGGAGGATGGGTGCTATCCCGGCAGGGGCGGGCGATTAGCCCCATCCTCGGCCTCACGCAATTTTATGTGACAATTCCCAACAATGGAAGGTACGAAGTGGTTGGGGCATGGTTAGCTCTACCCCTCGCCACATGCGCCATAGGACTAGGAGTGGGGACATAAAATTTGAGGCTAAGGCTTTAGTGGACAAATTAAGCATTCAAAAAAATACATCAACTTCGACCTGAATCCTGTTGGTGCTAGGCGAATTTGGCTCTCCCTGGTCTCCATAATGGTGTAAAACATAGCATGGTTAGACAGAATGTCCAATTTGTAGATCAATTAGCAACAAAAACTTATCTAAGCCATAGAATTCTGATATTTTGGCAAATTTCAGCCCAACAAGAGGCCAACTTGTAGTTTTTGGGTCTTCTGAAACCATTGGAGACATTATTTTTTCATTCTGAGAGAGGGAAATCCGTTAAATCACATATTTGAGCACTTAATGAAAGAGGCCCAATAGTGAAAGTTGGACCAAGAGATGTATCCCAAGAGGGGTGAACTCCAAATAGAGAACTTTTGAGGTCTAAAATGGGCCTCCTAAGAAAAATGTACAACCAAAATAAAAATTATAAGAACTAATAAAATTCAAGATGATGATGTCAACCATGGGAGATGATTCACTATTTTTGGGGTAAAAAAGTAATAAAATAATAAAATAATAAAACTATTTTTTCAACTTGTATTTCAACATATCTCCCTAAGGTTTTACTCAAATGCGTACTCGTTGGATGCAAATTTTAATTGCTCATCCAAGGAGTACCCATATAGCATACTTTCGATGGACCATGCTACACGAAAACTAAGAAATACATTTTTTATGTAGCAGGGTCCATCGAAAGTAGGAAACATGGGTGCTCCTTGGATGGGGAATCAAATTATACATCCAACGAGTGTTCCCACTTGAAATTTGAGTAAACCCATAGGGAGATAATTTGAAAACACGAGTTGAAAAAATAGTTTTTTCTTTTTTTTTTTCCCTATAAAATTTGTTGATGCAATCTAATCTTATTTTATTATTTCCACTATTATTTTATAATCTCCTTAGGAGGCCCATTTTAGACCTTAAAATTTCCCTAATGTTTATCATTTTGTTGTCTTGTGTTGTTGTGTATGATATATTTGTCTTTCTTTTTATGTTGCAAACTGAGTTTAAAACCCATTAATTTATGTACTTTTTCAAATTGATCCATTTCCTAAAAGAAATAAAATTTCACAATAGCCTTCAAGTTTGTAATTTAGATCAATGTGATTGATATGCGGGAAAAAGAAGCATTCTTGGAGATAATTTCTATGTTGGAGCTTGGTGGAGACACCTAGAAAGAATATAGGGGGGGGGGGGGTCACGAAATCACCATGGAATCATCATTATTGCAAATGCCATTATTCTTGTGTCATCATACCCTCATTTTTTTTAGAATGAGGAGTAATTGATCATGTAGCCTTAAGAATTGGTAAGGACCACTCCAAAAATTTCACCACTCCCAAATTTTCCATGTTATGCGTCAACTTACATATATCTCACTGGCCACATCTGAAACATTTATTTATTCATTAGAATAAGGAGTGAATGAATGCTTCGGGTGTGATCAAGGGAATATTGGAGTTGTATTTGGGAAAACAAAAACTCTCTGCAAATTACCAACCATCGGAATTTTGCCTCGCAATCCCATACACTCCTTGCTTGCTTAGTGGAGTTGGAAATCCAATTAATTCTATTCTTCTTATTCAGATGGAGTATAACTCTCCCTAGTTAAATCTCCCTTAGTTGCTTGTTTTTTGGAGTATATTGTTTGAGTTAAATTTTCACCCCAATTAATTAATTCTACTTCTGCTACCTGATATCTCCAATTAAAAACTTCTATTAATATGGTCAAGTCTAAATGAAACACTAGTCGAGTGCACCTCCAACTCATGCATTGAGTGTTGTGGGGTCGGCTCTCTTAGGAATATGAAACTGTTACAATTTTGTGTTATTCTTGAGTCTCTACCCATGCTAACGCTAGAAACCTCAACAGAATAGCAACCTATTCACATGTATGTATCTCATTCCACACATGGGGATAATACGTAATTATTTTCATGCATGCATTTCCAAACAAAAATCAAGATAAAGTTATTAAAATGATTTTTCATAGTCACTAAATTGAAATTAAAAGTGTGGATGCCTTTTTCACTATTTAAAAAAAAATATTCTTCGATTTTTGAGATAAAGGTTTCATAGATAATAACACTTGTTCAAATATAACATATATAAAGGTTTGTTGAGAAGCAAGATCATATGTTCCAAATTTCTCAAATCCTGGGTCACCTTCCCCTACTAGTTCTTGCGTATCATAAGGGGTTTGAATGGCGACGGGATGGTACTTGGTTCTTCTTTTCTTTGGAAAATTGGATGGTATTTTATGATTCAACCCTCTCACCCTTTTAATAGTTCGATTACTGCTTACTATTTCTACATTAGGGCCACTTTTTTTTGGAGTTGTAGTGCTCGACCCTTCTCAATTTCTAGGAAATAGTAAGGATTCTATGGTTATGAGATTTGTTGCAATGTATCCTTATGTTTTAGTTGCAACATCACCAATTCCAAGAGGAGTTGCAACTACTATGAGTTCAAGTGACAAAGTTGTAACTACTAGAATTGCAACAATTTTGTTGAAATATTCTCCCCACATTCTTCCTTCTTTGTTTAGGGATCATTCCACAAGTAACCTGATAAGATTGTGATGTGAAATGACATCTCACAGTTCAAATTTTGTGCATGGGCTACCATGTTATGCTAGGTTCTAATCAAGGAATATGACAAGTTAACGCTATAACCATGCTGGAGGTGGTCAAGAAGGAGAATATATTTGAGATACATGGTTTAATAATTCCCTATGCATGTGAAATTTTTTTTTATGAGAAAGGCCAAGCCAACCCAAGGGAGTGGCAAGGATCGATAATTAAACCATATTCCTTTCTTCACTAAAGTCTCTCGAGGTTCCACGAACTGTTGGAGATTTTTGGGCCTCAGAATCTTCTTGCAATGCATTGTTCCCATTCCTTTTAAAGTCTTGTTACTTCTACTAAAATTTCCTTTGTGAGCTCCACCGCTATCCCAACAACCATAGACCTATTTGCCCTAAAATTCAGGGAATTATTTTTTATTTTTTTTCCTATTTTTTTATTTTTCGTAGAAAATTAGGGTAGGTTCACCTGAAGGGACCACACCCCTTGGTCAAACTAATTTGAGCCTAAACCCGAGGACCTCAAACAGAATTGAACTTGTGATCTACCATTGGAAAGGTGCTCTAGCAGTGGGACCTCATGCAATTGAGATTACATTCAGGGCTTTTGAAACATTAGTCTAGGAAGATCCACCCAAAGGGATCACTTCCCATTGGCTCATTAGCAGAGCCCAACCTAGAGGGCATGAAGGATAATTGACCACATGAACTCCCAATGGAAAGGTTCTTTTAGCAATAGGACGTCGACCAATTGAGCTTACCCTCAAGGCAGGGAAAAATTCTAGTGTTACTTCATCATTCTTTCCCTTTCACCTTTGCACATACTCCATACATCCTAAAAAATAGCTAGAACATGGTCATAAGCTTCCAAAATTAGTTTTTTTGTGTGTTCTTAGAAAACAAGTGAGCCTCCCATGGTACTTGTAAGTCTCCTTCTTCAATTGTTTCTACTATAAAAGGAAAGTGACAAATTTGATAATTTATGGGGGGGTATCTTCCAATGTTATATGAGGTGATAATATTATGCAAGGAGTGTCGACTTTAATAGTTTCCAGTGGCTGGGGCCTGTATGTGGGTGTATGAGACAAGGGAAAGGTGATATTAGTAATAATAAACAAGTACTCTTGCCACTTAAAACATATTCATTATGAAAAATGTTGGAAAATACACCTATCATACCTTACCTTGGTGGCTTCACCGTTGTAAAAATGTTGAATTGGTGGTTGGTCCCATATATTGTGTATTTTCATCGGATTTGCAAAAATAGGCCTCAGGTTGTAGCAACATGAGTTACAACAAGAGGAGTTGCAACAATGGAAATAAGAGTTACAAATGGAGGATTTGGAGGAACAAGAATTACAAAAACCATAGTTGTAGTATTGAGAGTTGGGGAAAGAATAATTGTAAATAGGAGAGGATTGAGGAAGGATTGAGAGGATTATGGATAGTTAGCTCTTATCTAGGGATAGAGGATTGAATGAGAAATGATAGGGCCAGTAGTTCATAAATTAATCATGAAGATTTTTTTTAATACAATTATAAGCTAAAAAATTTATACTTTTAAGTAATTGAGCTAATATAATTTAAATATTCAAATAAATTTGAAAATGTTATATTTATTTTTTAATTTTATAAATACAATTTGAATAATAAATATTACAATTGAGATAAAAATACTTATTATCTCTTTTTAATTAAAAAAACCCAAAAAAATTAATCATTAAATTAAATAGAATAAAATCAATAACACCATTAACAAAATATATATTAAATATAATTATAATAAAAAAAAAAATTCACGTTAATTATCAAAATAGATTAAAACTTAACAAGAAAGGCAGAACAATAAGTATAAAGCAGACATTGATAAACGATCCAAGTAAGGTCTGTCACATCACGATGGAATCATCATTATTGCAAACGGCATTATTGAGGTGTCATCGAAACTTTTGGAGAATGGGGAGCGATCGATCATGTAGCCTTAAGAATGGGGAGACCTCTCCAAAACTTTCACCACTCCCAAATTTCCCATGTTAGGCGTTCAACTTGCATATCTCTACCTGGTCAGAGTTAATGAGTCGATGAACATTTCGAATGTGATCATCCAGTTGCCATTGCTACCATTGCAGTTGCCATTGTGGCCATCCCGTGCAGTTGCAGTTGATTCACCACCCCAGTTGGTTCAACGGACTTACGAATTACTTGATTCACCACCCCAATATAACCCCGACATAATTTGAATTAATTTTGCACCCTAACTAATTAACTCTACCTCTTCTTCCTACTATCTGCAAATGCTACCTACTATTAACACCAATCGAGTGCAGTTCTCGCTACGTGACAAATTTTGTGTTACTCTCTAGTCTATTCCCACGCTCACGCTAGAAACTTTAACGGAATTACACACTATGAACGTGCATGAACGAATCAACCTAATTCCATGCATGAAAATAATATGTAATTTCCAAATTTAAATCTAAAACAAAATTCAAGAGAAACTGATTTTTCACTCATCCTAAATTATAATTGAAAATTCGAATACCTGTTTCAGCTTTTCTTCAAAAAAATCCGCGTCAATTTTCTAGATAACGGTTTCAGAGATAATAACACGTGTCCAACAATATTGTACTTCCAACTGAAATTCTGCGGTCTGCTATGGCAATTATTTGTCTTAAAAAATCAAGGAGATTCATATTTTTTGTTTTAAAATTTTAAGGAGAATGAGTTTGCGTCTCACGTGAAAAACTTAATGCTCTACATACTAAATTTTGCTTCCAATGCAAATGTATGCAACTTAAAGTAGCAAGCATAATTTTTTAACATGTATTGTTTTTGTCTTTATTTTTTTGTATAGTTATGAACTTCCAAAAACAATTTCACTAAGGTTTGAATGCATAAGATAAGACTCATCCTCATCAACATAAAAATCTAGGAAAACTCAAATCTACATTTTTCGAGGACCTAAAGTTAACATCCCTTTGTATCCATCCTTAATAGTATGTCCTTAATGAGTATAGGCAGGGAGTGCTAACATTGGAACTAAAGATTTGTAAAGTTCAATTTCTTTTCTTTTAGAATAAAAATGAGAATTATTTAGTATTTGCAGTACCAAAACTTTTATTTGGAAGGAAACCTCTAGTTTTCCTTTTTATTATCAAGTTCAAACATCACACATCCTCTCTAAGTGAATATAATTTCTCCTTGTCATGGGGCTTTTAGACATCTTATGTAGCATCAATCTCAAAATTTCTTAGATTTTACAATGGACCATGTTTTGGTTCTTCAACTTCTACAAATTTCTTATGATCATTATTCATACACACGCTTTAAGACTACAAGTGTCATTTCTGAATTTAAATAGGAACTTGGTGGTTTGATATGAGCTTATATTTGTCATTAAAAACTTTTATTTGGAAGAGAACCTCTAGTTTGGCTTTTGATTATCAAGTTCAAACATCAAACATCCTAACTAAGTGAAAAAATAATTTCTCCTTTTCATAGGGCTTTTAGACATCTTATGTAGCATCAATCTTGGAATTTCTTAGATTTTACAATGGACCATGTTTTGGTTCTTCAACTTCTACAAATTTCTTATGATCATTATTCATACACATGCATTAAGACTACAAGTGTCATTTCTGAAGTTAAATAGGAACTTGGTGGTTTGATATGAGCTTATATTTGTCATTCTATGTCACTATCTACATCTCTCATTGCATGGTCTTCATATATGTTTTTTTGTGTAATTTGCATGTAAAGTACTTTTTGGTAGTAGGCATTAGATGGTGGAGAACAATGTTTCATTACTAACAATATGAATACCATACTTTTTAAATTATTGCATCTATATTACTTTTTGAAAGTTGTGTGTTTTTGTGAAAATATAAAATTACACTTTACATGGTTCAACCTTTTAATTAAAATTTATGGTTTGATTGTTGTTACAAAATTGGTACAAGCTACAATGGAAAATATAGAAAAATGGGACTATGTTGATCTCCTTATTAATGATCAAGTTGCTGGGCTAGGAAGGGTCGAATCTACAAAGTCTGGAACTTATTATGTCGGAGAAAGGGTTCATGCATGTTATGTTGCAATTTTGATAATTGATGTCACTCAACCACATTTGATTCAGGATGTTGATGAAGGGGACATAAATCCATGGAAGATCAGGGATTTGAGGCACAACACAGGTAAATCAAAATATTGAAGCATGTGTTCAAATATTATTGATAGTATAATACTTTTTTTTTAGTAAATACTAACCTTATTTACATTCGTTTATAGGTGCAAATGTTTCTTCTACATCTTCTATTGGAGAAAAGGTAGATCTTCTGCAACATGGAGTGAAGGTTGGTGAGGGCTCCATATTCATTACAGAGCTTGGGCATAAATTGCATGGAAAGATGGTAAAGAGAGGATGCATAGTGGTTAAAATTGAGAAGGTTTTAAAGAATGATGTTGCTCTACCACATCCAACAGGATTTGAGCATACACTAGGGGGTGTATTGGAATCTTATGAGATTTGGCCAGAATCAGATTTGAAACCTCATTGTCATGATCATGCCATAAATATTTCCCAAGATAGGGTTAAATTCATATGTAAAATGGTTTCTCTTACACATGAATACATGGGAACTAGCATGTGCATTTCCAAAGGAATGCTAGTTAATGTCCGCGAGGATGACATTCTTGAAGGTGAAAAACTAGGAGAAATGGACTTTGGTGTTTTTTTGGAAGAGATAGATGGAAATTGTGAAATATGCAGAATTGGGGATAAGTCTATACATTGTTTGGTTAGATGGCCAATAAATAAGTTGGTGGACGACAAAGGTGTGATATTAAGGGTTAAGGAAAAGTTCAAGGAGCCAACCAAGGAAATGGTGTTATGGGATGTTATAGAAGACAGAAATCCCTTAGACAAATGGGATGGGAATATTTGTAATGAAAAATATGTAAACTCAATTGATATGCATGTAACAAGGCCATATAAAAGGAATAAATGAGTTATGGATACAAAAAAAATTGCAAAATTTCAAACAAATATAGATGAAGAGAAAGAAATTCGACTTTTGGCAACAGATGTATGTTGTACAAAATATTGTCTTCAACATGTGGATAGGAAGGCCATTGCAGGTGCTAGAAGGGGCATGAGACAAATAAATAAAAATGGTATTAGGGAATTTGTCTTGAATTCACTCACGTCAAACATAGTCATGTCAAGGAGCCATGGCCATGGCCATGGCCTACCACCTATTTCTAGAAATGTAAAGGACATGAGATTTAATGGGAATATTATTTGTAAGAAAGCATGGTATAAAATACATCAGATTCCTCGAAGCATATTCTATAACTACCAACAATATTTCCAAAATGGACAGATCAAAGATATTCATGGTAACACCAACACATGCAAAGCACGAGGACACACTGTGGCAACCATAGAAATATTGCATAAAATTGTAATGGATAATTTAGATTCTTCACCAAGCCAAACACGTCAAGTTGAAGAAGATGGAACATCTGCTCCTTTAAGATTGCTTCCTTCGACTTACACACGAAATTCTCTGTTAAAAGAGATCAATGAGGCTCTTCAAAACCTCAATTACCCATCAATATCACAGTCAACAATGAGCAAGATATGGAATACTAAGTTTCGAGATGTGGCATTTTCAAAGAACACCAACTTTAGTGAATGCAGTGAATGTATTGTGTTGAAAGCACATATGAAGTCAGCGACTACAAAAGAGATGGAAGAAAAGGCACGAGGTAGGTTGAACAAACATAGCAAGATTGTTATGTGTGGAAGATATTGCTACTATGCCCATAGAATTATGTCAGAGCGGTTTCCAAAGGAGTATTTGAGCATTATCCATGATAAAATGGATAAAACAAAGACTTCAATCCCAAGGCTACGTGTCAAATCAAAATCTATTGTAGGAACAAATTTAGGTGTGTCATTGACATGTATGCTAACACATGGGCATAACACAGGAGGTTTTGGTCATTTCTCCCTACCATTTGTACACATGGGATCACAATTTACTATTACATCCCTTGCAAAGTGCTTAAGGGACCTTGAAGGCCACAAATTGATATGTATGGTGATCTACTTTATGAGAGTGGAAGTTCAAGAAACCCACTTACAAATGCATTACTTGACACCTCTATTTACTCAAAATTTCAAGTTTACAAGGATGATTTTATATCTCATGGAAGATCAAAGAGACAAAATGTTTATTTTAAAGCTCTTCCTCCACATTTGTTGTTATAGTTGGACAATGCAGCAAGTGATAATACGAATCGCTATCTTTTCATGTTTTTATCACTTTTAACTGCACTTGGTGTCTTCATCACTATTGAGGTTGGATTCTTGCCTGTGGGGCACACCCATGAAGACATCAATGTAACCTACAGAAGAATTTTTTCCAACCTAAAAAGTAAAGATATATATTCTTTACCTGAAATGATGGATACATATTGCAAAATTGAAGAAAACCGAGTGTTTCCACCTACACTTATTGACAAGGTCTATGACTTCAAAATTTTCCTTAATGGATACATCAAGGAGGGAAAAAATGCACTAGTTGGACATCTTAATGTTCAATACTTCCAATTTCTTGTTCTCAATGATATTCCAATACTAAGGTACAAAGAATCCATTAGAGATATTGAGTGGTCAGATCCAGTTGAGTTATGGAATATACATGATGAAGGTCGACCTATAATTCCCATAGGGAACCCATCTTTCTTAGATTCCAAAAAGAATGATGCCTATTTCAAAGAATTGAAGGAAGGGATAACATCATACATAAAAATGTGGAAAGACACTATCGGGAACGAATATTCACCAATTGTTACAGAGGAATGGAAAAATAAAGTAGTGTATTGGGAAAGAGTTCTTGATACATTAGATGGAATCTATAATGATCATAGAATAATAGATGGAAGTGATTCATCTTTTGAGGATTTCTGACCCAAGACAAGGCGTGTTTTTTATGTTGATTGTAATGCACTCCATGTAATATCAAGTATTATGGATGAAGATTTTGATAATGCAATAGATGAACCTATATATGTTGGACCCAAATGCAACAAGCCAAAGCCAACATTCAATCCAAATATTGATGTTCAGAAAGGAAAGATGTTGCTAGTTAGATCAGGAAATGAGGATGCAGGAGAGACGATTTGGATGGAAAATCCATCTCAGATATATTTAGGGATAATGAAAGTGAGAGTCTTCATGTAAAGGTTGATTGGTGGAAGCCTATTTCAGGGAAATACAATGGAAATTTTTTAGAGCAATATTGGATACCAAATCTTGATGACACAGAACTTGGCTCCATTCCAATTAATACCATAGTTTGGGAATGGCTGCCAAAGAAAGAACATTGCAAGAAGACCAAGATAGATAATTATGGTCTAGAAGCTATTCTTGACCTACTTGGGCGAATATCTTAAGATTAGGTTTATATGATTCATCAATGTGATTTTTTTTAAGGATCTTTTAATATGCATTCAGACACACTTTTCAATATATTTTGTATACCAAATATTCTCTTCATATTATTTTTGGAGGAGTTTTATATTATTTATTATTTCAATGTAATCATGTGGTGATACAAATGACATGACTGTGCCATAAAATATTTAAGTTTTCAAAGCTTTGTTTGACCAACATGACTTGTCACCATATCAAATATGCATAATCAAATTCAATAATGCACTTAAAAACAACATCTTCTAAACTTGGTCTATTAAAACAATAATGGAGTAGCTAATTAGTATTCTATTTAATATAAACCATTTAAACACTTAATGAAAAAATGTTAGACATTTGTAATAATGTTTGAAGTGAGTTTTCCTTAATATTCCTTATTATAATTGATCTAAATCAAATTTGTTGTTTTTTTGCACTCTAATTTATAAAAAAAATGACTTTGATCACTGAACAACACAACTAGACTTATAAAATATTTCCTCTTATAGACTTTGAAGTAGTGCCAACATTATACTAGCATAATAAATGTGTACTCAACATAAGAAAAGTAGTTAGTGTCAATTTAAAATGGTTAATAATAGTAAGAAACACAATATTCATATATTGTTAAATAACTTTATAGGTAAGAATCTTTTTACAGAAACTATTATTCACGAGTCAAATTTAATACATAAATATAAATATTAATGATAATAGAAATAATGTAAGGAATCTAAGTTTTAGATGAATGTCAATATGTTCTTTTCAATATAATATCCTTAAACACTCCATGAATAAAAACTAAACATTTGTAATAAATAGTTTAGTCAATTTTCTCTCTTTCCTCTTGGATTTAAAAATAATCAAATTGTATTACTTTGTTACTATTCTAATTCATGATTTATTTTGATAATTAGAATGATTAGTAATTGAGGAGGCGAAGCTCATTCTACAACCTAGTATGAGGATATGTGTAAGTTCGACTATATTTTTTTTTTTAAGGATCTATTAATATACATTCAGACACACTTTTCAATATTTGTTGTATATCAACTATTCTCTTAATATTATTTAGTATTTCAATATAATTATATTATTTGGTATTTCAATGTAATCACGTGGTGATACAGATGACATGATAGTGCCATAAAATATTTAAGTTTTCAAAGCTTTGTTTGACCAACATGACTTGTCACCATATCAAATATGCATAATCAAATTCAATAATGCACTTAAAAACAACATCTTCTAAACTTGATCTATAAAAACAATAGTTTTTAACTTAGTTTTTAACACAAAAGTACAAATAATAAATAATAAATAATAAATCAATTATACTACTACTCTCATTCAACATTTAATCTCTCTAGGCTCATGTTAAATCTGTATTTAAGGTGGATCTATGCTGGTATATATTGGACACTTTACTATGATAATTTGTCATTAAATAACTTTATACTTAATATATATCTTGCATATTAATCTATTATTCATCAAGTCAATCTCAATTAAGTTATTTTTTCACACAAAAGAACAAATAATAAATAAATTATACTACTACTCTCATTCAACATTTAAATTGACCATAAAAAAATATTTTCTCATGTAAACTTTAAAATGGTTCAAAATTCCTACAATAGTATGTAATGATGATGGTGATAATGATGATTATCATCCACTAAGACCAAATAATATGGTTTATAAGAAGCCATAAAGATATTACTCTAAATTCTTAAGAATTTTATAGTTATACTAAAAAAAGCATTAAAATAAGTGTTTCAAGATCATCATAATTTTGTTTAGTTAAAAGATCAAGAAGGTTAGTAGTGCCACAAATATTTTGAAATTTAAATCCAAATTTGAGTATAAAGTGGATGTTCTGAGATGGTTTTTCATCTTCAACCATCTTACTAGTGTTGCAAAGGCAATATAATTTTAAATTGTGCCAACCTTGTCTTAGTAATAGTCATAATTTAACACATACATGATATTTACTATATCAAATTATAATTAAATGGGTTAATAATAGTAACATACAAAACATTCTTTTCATAAAGTTAATCATAGTAACATACACAACATTATTTTCATAAGATAACTTTTAAAAACTTAGCTTTTAGTACAAACCATAAAAAATCTTAAAAGAGATAATGTAAGGACACCAAGATTAAGATGTGAAATATTTGTTTTTGCAAGTTTATATAAATTTGTTTTATATACTTTACCATGACAAAATTTTCACCAAAAATGGTGAATATCTACATTAAAATTAGTAAACTAAGTGATTTTATAATTCCACATTTTGAAAAACTTAATCTAGTTAAAATTTCTAAATTCTAGATCGACGGAAAACTTCCAAATTTAATGAAATATGTGTTCTAAACCTGAGGACCTCAACCAGAATTGAACTTGCGATCTCCCATTGGAAAGGTGCTCTAGCAGTGGGACCTCGTGCAATTGAGAATACATTCAGGGCTTTTGAAACATTAGTCCAGGAAGATCCACCCAAAGGGATCACTTCCCATTGGCTCATTAGAAGAGCCTAACCTAGAAGGCATGAAGGATAATTGACCACATGAACTCCCAATGGAAAGGTTCTTTTAGCAATAGGACCTCGACCAATTGAGCTTACCCTCAAGGCAGGGAATAATTCTAGTGCTACTTCATCATTCTATCCCTTTCACCTTTGCACATACTCCATACATCCTAAAAAATAACTAGAACATGGTCATAAGCCTCCAAAATTACTTTTTTTGTGTGTTCTTGGAGAACAAGTGAGCCTCCCATGGTACTTGTAAGTTTCCTTCTTCAATTTTTTCTATTATAAAAGGAAAATGACAACTTTGATAATTTATGGGGGGTATCTTCCAATGTTATATGAGGTGATAATATTATGCAAGGAGTGTCGACTTTAATAGTTTCCAGTGGCTGGAACCTGTATGTGGGTGTATGATATAAGGGAAAGGTGATAATAGTAATAATAAACAAGTACTCTTGCCACTTAAAACATATTCATTATGAAAAATGTTGGAAAAAACACCTATCATACCTTACCTTGGTGGCTTCACCGTTGTACAAATGTTGAACTGGTGGTTGGTCCCATATATTGTATATTTTCATCGGATTTGCAAAGATAGGGCTCGGGTTGTAGCAAGAGGAGTTACGACAAGAGGAGTTGCGACAAGAGGAGTTGCAACCATGGAAATAAGAGTTACAAATGGAGGAGTTGGAGGAACAATAATTACAAAAACCATAGTTGTAGCAATGAGAGTTGGGGAAAGAATAATTGTAAATAGAAGAATAATTGTAAATAGGAGAGGATTCAGGAAGGATTGAGAGGATTATGGATAATTAGCTCTTATCTAGAGATAGGGGATTGAATGAAAGACGAAAGACGATAGCTCTTGGAAGTTTGACGCGCCTGCAGCAGTTATGGCTTAAACACTACAGCCTGGAAGGAGAAATCCCTTGTTTATTGGGTAATTTGCTTATTGGATCTCTCGCTTCCAGTCGTCTCTCGGATAACATTCCTACCCGTTTGATGAGGTTGTCTACGATGACAGAACTTTATCTCTAGAAAAAACCATATCTCTAGAAAAATCTTGCACAATATTGACGAGTTGAAGAGCATAAGTGATATCAATCGTAAATCTGGTGCACTTGGAAAGCTTGTGTTTATGGGAGAACGACCTCAGTGCATCTCTCCCTACATAGTTAGGAAGGCTTGTTAATATGACCAGCGTGAATCTTTACAGTTCCTAGTTGAATGGGTCGTTACCATAAAATTCCAAATCAAACTGGCACGATAGATCAATCCATATTCAAATCAATGATGGGGGAAGATCAATTCAAATTCAAAACAGTAATTAATTCATGATTTTCGTTGGGAGGTGTGGAGTAACGTGTGTAATTAATTCATCGCGTCGGTTGTCATCTAAGGCTCTCTGAAATGAATTGTCTAATTTGGAGTATAATTTGAATAAATTTTACACCCTAACTAATTAACTCTACCTCTTCTTCCTACTATCTGCAATTTCTACCCACTATTAACACCAGTCGAGTGCAGTTCCCGCTACCTGACAAAGTGTTGCGTAATTAACTCTACCTCTGCTACGTGACAAAGTGTTGTGGGACCCGCTCGCTAGAAATTTGAACGGAATTACTAACTATGAACGTGCATGAACGAATCAACCGAATTCCATGCATGACGATAATATGTAATTTGCAAATTTAAATCTAAAAGAGAAAATGATTTTTCACTCATCCTAAATTATAATTGAAAATTCGAATGCCTGTTTCACCTTTTCTTAAAAAAATCCGCGTCAATTTTCCCGATAACGGTTTCAGAAATAATAACACGTGTCCAAAAATACTGTACTTCCAACTGAAATTCTACGGTTAATGACTTACCTGCTATGGCATTTAATAAGCAATTATTTGTCTTTTTTGTCTTAAAAATTCAAGGAGAATTTGTTTTATTCGTCTTTCTTGCTTTAAAATTTTAAGGAGAATGGGTTTGCCTCTCACGTGAAAAACTTAATGCTGGTTATTTGTTTTTTTTTAAAATGTCGGATTAGTTAACAATATAATGATTATTTGTTTTTATTATGTTAATGAGTTTGTTAACAATATAATGATTATTTGTTTTTATTATGTTAATGAGTGTATTAATAAGTGGAAAATATTTTTATTTTGGAAATAGGGTTTCAAGAATTTTAATTTAGTTATCAAGAAATAGAGAATTTTTAGTAGTATTCAAAAATTTTGGAAGTTTATAGCTATCAAACTTCAGGATTTTAGGTGTCTCAAAAGTTTTTAATGGTGTTGAATCCATTTTCACTGTCAAAAAAATGATTCAAACACTCCAATTACTTGGGATTTATGCAAAAAACGATTCAAACACTCCAACTACTTGAGATTCTGAAAAAAATCGTCGTCGGGGTGATTTTGTTGCGTAGATAGACAACTTTTGCACAAATAAAAGGTTGAGATTTATCATGAAAATAGTTATGATTAATTAAAGAAAATGTCATATGAAATGAGTTGGTTTTCTTGGGTAGTCTTATTCACAAGCCATAGTATTATAACAATACCCTATTTCCAAATAAAAAGAAGTGGGGTGAATCTCCACAATTAAAAATCTTATTGCATATTTTTTTAAATGTAAATATATATATATATATATATATATATATATATATATATATATATATATATATATATATATATTAATTTGTATATTAATATTTTTATAATTAATACTAATAATAATTTAAAATAAATTTACAATTTAGTTATTTTTTATGTACAAAGTGTCTTTATGTTTATCACAGGTTCATACTATTGTCCTGTACCAATCATTTAATTTACATGGCTTCCCTAGTTTTATTAAATACAAAATTATGTTCAGTTATTATGTGGACTAGGGGACTATTAGATATAGGGAACTCAAAATGACACTTTCTAGGCTACTAGCATTGAGTAAAATTACAATGACTTCCCATTAAGGGTAGATTGAGTGGTTGAGATGTGTTGTTAACTCCCTCACCACCCAAGTTCAATTCCTTGCTTGCTTAGTCATTGGATGATTTGGTTGTGAGTTCTAGTTAGAGGGAAGAAGGATTTCCGCTAACATGCTATGCCACCAATTTCATTTAATATTTTACAAATTTGAAGAATACACAAAAAAAAAAAACAATGAACAGTTTATCAAAGATTTCCAACATTCAACTTTCTTTTTCCTAACATGTTATACCTCCAATTTCATTTAATGTGATGAAAATTTGCAACATACACACAAATAAGAAAAAAATTTGAAGATTTTGTTAGAGATTCCCAACATTCAACATTCATCTCTTCATAGGGAAGAAGGATTTCTACTAGCATGCTATACCTCCAATTTCATTTAATGTGATGCAAATTTGTAGCATACACACAAAAATGAAAAGAAAAGTTGAATAATTTGTTAGTGATTACCAACACTCAACATTCATCTCTTCAAAGGGAAGAAGGATTTCCTCTAACATATTATACCTCCAATTTCATTTAATATTTTGCAAATTTGAAGCATACACAAAAAAGAAAAAAAGAAAAAAAGAAAAAATTTGTTAGACATTTCCAACATTCAACGCTCATCTCTTCATAGGGAAGAAGGATTTCCACTAACATATTATACCTCCAATTTCATTTAATTTTATGCAAATTTACAACATACACAAAAAAGAAGAAGAAAACAATGAAGAATTTGTTAGAGATTCCAAACATTCAACATTCATCTCTTCAGAGGGAAGAAGGATTTCCGCTAACATGCTATACCTCCAATTTCATTTAATTTTTTCCAAATTTGAAGCATACACAAAGAAGAAGAAAAAACAATGAAGAATTTATTAGAGATTCCAAACATTCAACATTCATATCTTCAAAGGGAATAAGGATTTAATCTAATATATTATACCTCCAATTTCATTTAATGTTATGCAAATTTGCAGCATACACATAAAAAGGAAAAAACAATAAAGATTATACAATGTTATACCTCCAATTTCATTAAATATTTTGCAATTTTTCACCATAGACATAAAAAAGAAAAATATATATACCTCCAAATTCATTTAATATTATGCAAATTTGGAGCATACACACAAAAAAAGAAAGAAAAAAATAAAGAAGAATTTGTTGGAGATACCCAACATTCAACATTCATATATTGAGACCAAAGAAAAGTAGGCACGATAATAAAACGATCAATCACAATTATGAAAAAAACTTAGATTTTTCATAGTACCCACATGTTCACTAAAAAAACTATTTATTTGAATAGGAATTCTATTCTACGTCCATGGGATAATTAAAATTTAAAATAAAAAATAAAAAATTGCCCATGCTTTCAAAGGAATATGAATCTCCAATGACCATTTCACTTCTACACGAAATAAAGACAATGAGGGAAAGTTATAAATTCCATGAATTATTTTTAAGACTTTTTATTTTCATTGATATTTAAGTAAAAGAGTAATAAAGTTATAAATTCCATGAATTATCTTTAAAGCTTTTTATTTTCGTTGATATTTAAGTAAAAGAGTAATTGGATTTTAAACCTGAGGCTTAAATCAATTAGTTTTGATAGGGTTTAGCCTCTACTAGGTTTGAGGTTGAAATCTTATAAAATTTTTTTTTATATCAATGCCACTTTAAGAAAAAAGAATATTTCAAAAAATGTTCAAACTTAAATCTCGGTAAATAATTTTTTCATCCATTAAATTTAATTAAAAAAAAGTAAGGCTATTTCCATTTACTACTCTTGGAGTTTGAGACAATTTTATGTTCTTATTTTTCCTAATTTGAAATATAGATGGAAGAAAGATTTATGCTAACATACTATACCTCCAATTTCATTTAATATTATGCAAATTTGCAACATACACACGAGATACAAAAAACAAAAAACCGATGAAGAATTTGTTAGAGATTCCCAACATTCAACATTCATCTCTTAAAATAAAAGAAAAGTGTCTATAATAACATGAAGACCAATCACAATTATTGGACAAAATTATATTTGGGATAGTGACCACTAGTTCATTATAAAACTATTTAGTTGGATAGGAATTATATTCCACACCACATGGACTAATTGATTAAAATTTAAAAATGAAAGAAATGTAGAAATTTGATAAAAATTGCAACTCCTCAATATTTTGAACTGAAAACAAGACACGTAATTATACTCTACTAATCTGTGAAATAGAAATAACGATTTAGATACAACAATAAAAAACACAAGTACATCATGATTTTTAGGGGAATCCAACTTGGAAAAAACCCTCAAGCCTCTTTGAATTAATCAATTGAATAGAGAAACTATTACAATTGCATGATCCAACTCTGAGCAGCACCTACAAAGGTAATACTATTCTCCCTACTGAATGAGGACCTCTCGCCAACACTTAGCCAATTTTTGCCTCTCCAGCCTCCTATTTTGTTGTAAAATACTGAGGAAATTCAAGCTCCTAATCTATAGGAATTCACACTCTTCTTATTGCAAGATTTCATAGTTGCAGTTGATTCACCACCACACTTAACTCTACCTCTGCTACTTGCTATTTGGAGTATACTTTGCATTAATTTTGGGAAGTGGAGTTGGAAATCCAATTGATGCTCTTTTTCTTATTCCGATGGCTATTTCATAGTTGCACTTAATTTCGCACCTCAATTAATTGTCGATGGATGGAATAGGAAGATTGGGTTCTCTGCTACCACTCAGATGAGATTGGATTGGGTTTAGCAGACTTTTTCCATCCCATGCCTGCCTTGCTCACTGGAGTTGGAAAGCCAATGCGAATCTTCTTATTGCACTTGATTCACCACCCCGACTTAACCCTCCCTCTGCTGTCTATTATCTGTTATTTGGACTATAATTTGAATTAATTTTGCACTTGAATTGATCAACTCTACCTCTTCTTCCTTCTATCTGCGATTGCTACCGACTATTAACATTATTCGAGTGGATTTCTCGCTACGTGACAAAGTGACAAAGTGAATTAACTCTACGTCTCCTTCCTACTATCTGCAATTGCTACCTACTATTAACACTAATCGAGTGGAGTTCTCACTACGTGACAAAGTGACAAAGTGTTTAGGGGCCCACTCGCTCCTATGGAATAGGAATCGCGTAAAATTATGTGTTACGCTCCAGTCTCTTCCCACGCTCATGCTAGAAACTTGAACGAAATTACAAACTATGAACGTGCATGAATGAATCAACCTAATTCATGACAATATGTAATTTGCAAATTTAAAGCTAAAAAAAAAATCAGTAAACTGATTTTTCACTCATACTAAATTATAATTGAAAAATCACACTATTTAATTTGCAAATTTAAAGCTTAAAAAAAAATCAATAAACTGATTTTTCACTCGTACTAAATTATAATTGAAAAAGCGAATGCCTGTTTCACCTTTTTTTCAAAAAAATCAGCTTCAATTTTCCAGATAACGGTTTCAAAAAATAACACGTGTCCAAAAATACTGTACTTCCAACTGAAATTCTGCACTTAGAATTAGTTTAATACGTCTTTCTTGTTTTAAATAAAATTTTAAGGAGAATTAGTTTGCCTCTCACGTGAAAAACTATAACTGTTGGATTCGGTAACAATATAATGATTATTTGTTTTTATTATGCTAATAGATGTATTAATAAGTGGAAAATATTTTTATTTAGGAAATAGAGTTTCAAGAATTTTAATTTAGTTATCTAGAATTAGAGAATTTTTAGTAGTATGCAAATTTTTTTGAAAGTTTTGGTTATAGTTATTAAATTTCATGATTTTGAGTGTTTCATGGGTTTTTGATGGTGCTGAATCCATTTCCACTGTCAAAAATTTTGATGGTGTTGAATCCATTTCCACTGTCAAAAATTCGATTCAAAAACTCATACTACATTTTTTGAAAAAAAAATTACTTGATTTCTGCAAAAAAAAATTGTCGTCTTTTGTTGCGTACTCGATAGACAACACCTGCACAAATAAAAGGTTGAGAATTATCACCAAAATAGTTCTGCCCCTTATTCCGTTTTAATTACATTGATTAATTAAAGAAAAT
This sequence comes from Pinus albicaulis, assembly GCA_034641835.2. NCBI lineage: Eukaryota > Viridiplantae > Streptophyta > Pinopsida > Pinales > Pinaceae > Pinus > Pinus albicaulis. The sequence goes on from CM076584.1 coordinate 1,153,723,584, forward strand.
GTCATATGAAATGAGTTGGTTTTCTTGGGTATGTCATATTCATAAGCCATAGTATTATAACAATACCCTATTTCCAAATAGAGTAAAGTAGGGGTGACTCTCCATAATTAAGAATCTTGTTGCATATCTTTTTAAATGTATATAAATTTTAATTTATATATTAATATTTTTATAATTAATACCAATAATAATTTAAAATAAATTTACAATTTAGTTATTTTTTATTATTTTAAGTGATATTTATCACAAAGTGTCTTTATTGTTATCACAGGTTCATGACTATCGCCCTGTACCAATTATTTAATTTACATGGCTTCCCTAGTTTTATTAAATGCAAAATTATGTGCAATCCTCGACAAGGAGTTATTATGTGGACTAGGGGAGTATTGGATATAGGGAACTCAAAACGACACATTCTAGGCTACTAGCATTAAGTAAAATTACGATGAATTCCCATCAAGTAAAGGTGGACTGAGTGGATGAGATGTGTTGTTAACTCCCTCACCACCCAAGTCCAATTTCGTGCTTGCTTAGTCATTGGATGATTTGGTTGTGAGTTCTAGTTAGAGGGAAGAAGGATTTCCGCTAACATGCTATGCCACCAATTTCATTTAATATTTTTCAAATTTGAAGCATAAACAAAAAAAGAAAAGAAAAAAAAATGAAGAATTTATTAGACATTTCCAACATTCAACGTTATTTTTGCTAATATGTTATACCTCCAATTTCATTTAATGTTATGAAAATTTGCAACATACACACAAATAATATTTTGTTACATATTCCCAATATTCAACATTCATCTCTTCATAGGGAAGAAGTATTTCTCCTAACATGCTATACCTCCAATTTCATTTAATGTTATGCAAATTTATAGCATACACACATAAATGAAAAGAAAAAATGAATAATTTGTTAGTGATTACCATTATTCAACATTCATCTCTTCAAAGGGAAGAAGGATTTCCTCTAACATATTATACCCCCAATTTCATTTAATATTTTGCAAATTTGAATCATACACAAAAAAGAAAAAAGAAAAAAGAAATGAAGAATTTGTTAGACATTTCCAACATTCATATCATAGGGAAGAAGGGTTTCTGCTAACATATTATACCTCCAATTTCATTTAATTTTATGAAAATTTACAACATACACACAAAAAAAGGAAAAAATAAATGAAGAATTTGTTAGAGATTCCAAACATTCAACATCCATCTCTTTAGAGGGAAGAATGATTCCCGCTAACATGTTATACCTCCCATTTCATTTAATAATTTTCAAATTTGAAGCATACACAAAGAAGAATAAAAAACAATGAATAATTTAATAGAGAAAAGCCGTGTCTCTAGCCTTAAATTCTAATTCTTTATGAAATTTTCATTCCACCATGACATCTAGTTTTGTATTATTACTATTTGGTGCAAGGAAACCCGATGAAGTTCCTCCAACTCATTAATCTGGAGGATTCTTTACTTTTGAGCTTTTGATATGTCCATTCCAAGTTGGATAATTATTCTAATTTTTTGGATCTCTATCTCTATTGTAGATAATACTCTCTTTCCAGACATTAGCTCATAAGGGGTGGAACAGGTAGTAGTTATCCATCTTTTATAATAGGACCTTAAAGCCTCAACAAGTTTGTTAGGCCAACGCTTGAGATGTAACTAAACAATTTTGGTGATGATGGTATTAAGAATCCTATTTGTCCCTTCCACTTGTCCATTGGCTTGTGTATTATAGGGTGTGGTAATTTTTTGCTTTATCTTATATTTATCCATTAAGGCCAATGAGCCTTGATATAAATTGGGTTCTTCCATCTATAACTATCTCCTCTGGTATACAAAATCTAGTGAAGATTCCCCCAAGAAATCATGTTATTGCTTGTTCAATTATAGTTGGAATTTCCTTGGGGTCCATCAAATTTTTGACCTAATTTGTGCATACCAAGATGTAGGAGTTATGGTGAGAAAGAGGGTTGATTGGGCCCTTGAATTCAATGGCCCATCTATCAAATAGTTCCAATATTAGTTGTGGCCCTATAACAACATATCATTAGATTTACAAGCAGATATTGCACCTTTTCACATTAAATATAAGTCTTTGTACCCTAGAACCATGAGAAAAAACCTAAGAGTTATGCCATAAAGTCATATTTTAGGGTTCAAAGCCTAAGAATTACACCTTACACCACCATGAGTGATATCTCAAGGGAATCCTTTACCTTTAACTGGGTATACAGGTACCATTTTAGTTTTGAGCATTAGGTGCAAGTTTGAATTCCTTAGACATGGTTCAGGGAGGAAATATTAGCGTTAGACCCTAAATAAAGCTTTTATCTATCTTTGGCCAAGTAGATGCAGTGAGCAATTCACTACAAGGAAAAGACCCTTTAACGGATGTTTTTGAGGAACCCCACAAAAAAATACCCCATACATCCGTTTCTAACTGAGGTTACTAGAGGAGGTTGGCGGGCAGGGTTTTGCGGATGGTTTCCTCTCAGTGCGCTTCTCATTACACGTCGCCTCGGTTCTCTGGAACCGAGAAAGCACCGGTGCAGACCAAAACATTGGCACACCAGACACCGTGCACTCCGTAGACATCGCTCGGTGCATCTTATTAATCTATAGCACCAGTGCATCACAGATATTCTGTGCCGGTGCATTATAAAACACCGTGCCAAAACCGAAACCACCCGATGCGGTAGAAAGAAACCGCACCGGTGCATCATAATACATCGCGCCAAAACACAAACCGACTGGTGCATTTTTAAGAAATAGAACTGGTGCGCCTATTAATAACACACACCAGTAAAGGATTAAATTAAAAAAAAAACTACGGCAAAATAACCCTGATTTTTCAGTTTTCCAATGCTCCTGAGCTCTCAATACCAGTGCGTGCCCTACCATAGAATGCACCAGTGCGCACGAGACATTGGCACACCAGAAAGCTTGCATGATGTACACACACATTCAAGGCCTCCTATTACTGTAACTCATCGGTGCTTCACCACTCTTCCACACTGGTGCATCATAAAACACCGTGCCAAAATAGAAATGCGCCGATGCATTCTTATCCAAGAGCATCGGTGCGCCGATAAACCGCACGCACTGGAATAGTGTTACATAAAAAAAAATTAAGACTAAAAAATCGGTGCTTTATGAATATTCCGCACTAGTGCTTTATGGATATTCCGCCTCGGTGCATCATCAAAATTTCGTGTTGAAACTGAAACATCCCGGTGCATTATAAACAATGTGCCAAATTTGACACAGCCTGGTGCAGTTGTAGGTAAGCATACCGGTGTGCCTATAAAACCCTGCGCACCGGAACAGGGTTAAATAAAAAAGAAATTACAGCTAAAAAACTTCATTTTTCACTTTCCTCAGTGCTCTAGAGCTCTCAAGCACCAGTGCCATTTCCCCTTGTCTGAGCCGCCATGACATTGGTGCTCTCATTGCACCCATTGCACGCACTGTTGCTTTGCATTGGCCACCAATCTCTAGCTTGAATTTTGAAAAATGGTGGGAAAATTTTCTTTTGTAAAGTTTACAGCCAATATGCCTCCTCGACGGCGAAATGTACACGTATTTTTCTATTTTTTTCATAATTAAGCCTCTTAGCGGATTAGAAATTGAAATAACCATTAATATATATTTGTCGCGCAGTGTGCCGGAGCTGTTCGGTTCACACCGGATAGCGGTGCTACCTGTAAAATCTACAGGCCGCACCGCCACCAGTGATAATGGTATCCGCACTATTTCCAGGGTGGTATCGAAAGGCGGCCCGAATAATTTTAAAATAAAAAAATAAAATAAAAGGCGGTGCACTCATTTATCTAGTTGCACCGTTGACGACGGGAATCACAGTGCGGTGTGTTGACGGAATTATCCGCCCCGGTGTCTATCAGTGCACCGCATTCTGGATTCCGAGACGGTCAACGGTGCGGATGGGTAAAAGACTGCATCGTAGGCTATGTAATTATAATGAATTCGGTGCACTGACACGACTATACGCACCAGGGCGTATATTTCAATGAGCCCACCGCTATTCTGAACTTTGATGAAGTTAACGGTGCTTGAAAAATAGACAGCTGCACTGAGGTTGGTGCATTGTATTTCACGAGGGGCACTGGGACCGGTGCTCTACTTTCTTAAGACGCACCGCGACCGGTGTGTGACTATTTTTATGGTGCACCGACTTGTCTGTATATTTTAAAAAAAAAAAAAAATATGTATATTCCTAAATACATGTATGTTTTAATAAAAAAATTATTTAATATGGAAATGATTTAGAGAGAAGAGGAGGAATAGCAGCAACAACAGGCTGAACAATATGACACGATTCGCCAATGGGAGGCCTGAGAGAGAGAGAGAGATGCATACCCTCGCCCTATTACTGCAGATACCCAAGAGATCCTTAGGCAGGTAGGCCTCCTCAAGTTCTATGAGGAGGCTACTTCCCTAAAGGCGCACAATGTGTTTTTGAGATATCTTATCCGCAGGTGGAATGCCCACCGACAAGCCTTCCAGGTTGGTCCTGACCAGTGGTACATACCCACTGAGGAGGATATTTATTTTATTACAGGACTATCAAGGAGAGGGGTGGATTTTCCCTCATTCCCAGACGTGCCAGCCGGTTGTGTAGCAAGGAGTCAGTTAGTTTACTTCCAGAGATACATTGGAGCACATGTACTATCTCCTTCAAAGTTGCAGGTACCTGGAGGTCAGTTACGTGTAAGTGTTTTTGGTAGACAGGACGTGCATTGCCTCTCCCTGATCATTTCGACCATTTCTCACAACACTAGTGACGGGAAAAGCATTAGTTGCTCGCTTTTATATCATTTTGATTCTTTATTATAGCAGCCAAGACTTGTCAAGTGGTCTGCCATTTTTTACGGCAGTTTTGTACAGCCTTAGATAGATGTCATGCTCATCGACAAGGGAGTCTCAACTTCCCTTTTTCTTCAGAGATGTTTTGTTTATTTTTTGAGAGGTTTCCAGAGATGAGACCTAGTTTTGTTCGACAGCCTCGTAGGCCAATGTTTGAGGCCTAGATGCACATGTGGGGGCAGATGATGCCCAAGAGGGGAGACACTTTGTTTCCAGCCAGGATATCACATGATTCATTGGACCTACTAGCCAGTGTTGATGGGCTACATCCCTTCATTATGGTCCCATGTCCTTATGCTGGATTAGATTGGCAAGGGTGTCCCAACATCCTCTTCACAGCTGATGAGCCGCTAGCTGATAGAGGTAATATTACTGTTTTATTTATATTTATTCTAACACATTCTTAATTAACTTGTTTTTATTAAATTGTGTAATGAAATTGTCTAATTATTGTTGTGTACTTATGTATATTTTGCAGACATTGGCTCTTTTGATGGAGAGGAGATGCCAGTTCTACCACATGATCCAGGTGTGGATCCTGGTGATGATGATCAGGATATGGCTGATGTCGAGCATGATCATGATGAGGACGAGGCCGGTGCAGCAGAGAGACATGCTCATGCTCATCATGGTGCACCGGTGCCGCCTTTTGCTAGGCGTGGTCGACCTAAGACCAGATATAGGATGGAGTTGGCCAACCAACTCTATGCATTGATTGTTGATGCAGGCACCAGGCCTGCTCATTACAGAGACATACAGGCCGACGATAACCTGTTACGGATGTGGAGAGGCATGTCACGTGACATGTACGGCCTGATGTGGCATGTCGTAGGAGCTATGACAGTAGTTACGCGACTCAGGAGGATTGTCCGTAGCTATAGGCGTAGTCGAGCCGTGGCACGTAATGGCATGAGTCCACAAGCAGCGACTCACATGCATCTCATGATCGTTCACCTTGTGGCGTGCCTGATGAGAATGATGCTCCACTGGCAGCATCTGAAAGTCATCATGGAGATGAGGCTGGACCATCGGCCACGTCCAGTCAGCAGCCTGCAGCTACATCCATCAATACTAGTCATGATGATCATGAGCAGGCCGGACCATCGACCACCGAGGCTGCACTATTCACTGAGAAGGCCTCCACTACTACTACTCATATTGATGTTGTACTACCACTAGCGGATGCATCCATTAGTACTAATGATCATGATCATAAGCAGGCTCGACCATCTACTGTCGAGGCTGCACCCAGCTTTACTGAGCAAGCATCCACTTGTAGTACTGCTATTGATGTTGTTATACTACCACCAGCGCCTGATCCATGACATTTATATTACAGTTGTATATTTTTAACATTATTCAGTTATATATATATATATATATATGGTCCATGTATTTTATGTTCATGTTGCAGTTGTACTTAATTTTCATGTTGGTGATCATCATGATGTGGCGCATATTGTTAGGTCATGTTAGATATGTTTATTTATGTTTAGCTTGCAGATAGATGTGTATATGTGATAGCATGAGCTAATTGACATATTGAGATGTATATTTGATGTTTGTGTTGTGATGATCTTAATATATAATGTTAATTTGATGTTTGAATGTGTTTATTAGTCGAATATGATGTTTGTATGATGGTTATCATGATCGTGATGATGTTTATTAATTAATTTAATATTAAATGACCATGATATTTATTAAATATTATGTCGTGATTGTAATTGTAATTTAAATTTTAATTGTATGTAAATTTGTAAAATTGTATTTGTATTTGTACTTATTGTAATTTAAACTGTAATTGTATGTAAAATATTTATTAATGTAAAATTTTAATTGTAATTGCAATATTTAATTTATTCTGAAATGATTGTAATTGTATATATGAAAAATTGTAAAATTGTAATTGTAAATGTAATTGTATGTAAAATTCTAAAATTGTAATTGTATTTGTAATTGTAATTTTAATTGAATTATATGTAAAATATTTATAAAATTGTAATTGTAATTGTAAATGTAATTCTATGTAAAATTGTAAATGTAATTGTATATAAAATTCTAAAATTGTAATTGTATTTTTAATTGTAATTTTAATTGAATTGTATGTAAAATATTTGTAAAATTGTAATTGTAATTGTAAATGTAATTCTATGTAAAATTGTAAATGTAATTGTATTTGTAACTGTAATTTTAATTGAATTGTCTGTAAAATATTTGTAAAATTGTAATTGTAAATGTAATTATATGTAAAATTGTAAATGTAATTGTATGTAAAATTAAAATTGTAATTGTAATTCTAATCGTAATTCATGTATGTGAAATTAATGTAAAATTGTAATTGTAATTTTAATTCTAATTGTAATTATTGTACTTTTAATTGTAATTGTATGTAAAATATTTGTAAAATTTTAATTTTATTAATGTGAAAATTTTAATTGTATTAATGTGAAATGATTTTATTAAAATATTTAAATTTGTAAATTTGCAAATAATTGTAAAATAACAAATCTAGAATAATACGAATTTTTGTAACATAATAAAGTTTAGAAAATAATGAAAATAAATTCATGTACTTTATAATTATCATTGTTTTATTATGATCTTACATACAAAAAAAAAGAACTTTATACAGTCCATTGCGCTTATCATCCTAACACGCACCGGTGCATTGTATAAATAAGACTCATCAGTGCGTCACAACTCTTCTGCACTGGTAACGAATAAACGCAAATAAAAAAATGCAACTCTATTTTCTTTAAGTGAAAAAAAAGTGGCAATTTGAAAAATGGGCGGCAAAATCTTTTCGAAAATCTAATTTCATAAAATAATTCTTTAAATACTAAACACTTTTCATTATTTCACTATTTTTGCTAAAATTTTCAGCCATATATTTGCAGGAGACAGACTTGGAGCAAGAGAGTCGGAGGGCACTATGGAACAGTGAAATACGTTCAAACAGAGGTATTCAGACAATCAGAAACAAAACCTCTGGTGATTCAAAATCTGTATCATAGAATTTGAAACCATCTCGTGATTAAATTTGATTTTTTTTTTTTACTTTTTTCTGCATTTTTATCCATTTTTACCCTAAACCCTTCATTGTTTTTTTTTCCTTTCTTCTCCCTGTTTTTGTGATTTCAGAATTAGGGTTTTTCATTTTAGATTGACATCCAACCCACGGGACGACTTTCATAGTCAGATCCCAATCCATTCGACCACTGCGTGAATTTTTTAAAAATGGATTTTTCTTTATCGGTGCGCCCTGCATATTATACCGCACCGTTGCTCTGTATTATACAACGCACCGCGAAAGTACTGTAGTAAAAAAATGAAATCTTTTTTTCTAATTCCATGCGCCAAATCTGAAATAAGGCACCAGTGCTCCATTTAACTAGGAAAGCACCGTACGGTGTATTACACCATTTTTGCGGTGCATTTATATTACCCCACGCACCATTAGGTCTATTACATTGTTTTTTGTGGTGTGTTTACAATACCCAATGCATTGTATGGTGTATTATACTATTTTGTGGTGCATTGTTAATATCCCCACGCAGTGGCGGTAGTGCAGACCTCGTGAAAGGCGCACCGGTAGCTTGAGATTTATTTTCTACCTGAAAAGTTGAGAATTTATTTATAAATATATTAATGAATGATATGGTACATGTTTTAGATTGATAAAGAAATGTCTGACAAGAGATCAAGTAACAAAAATACTCTTAACACATCAAGAAAATAAAAAAAGACAAGTTCTTTGTAAATTCTTTATAAAAAATATTATTTTTGAACCATATGTAAGTTTAACTAATATGTATTGTTTACTGTGTATCATGCAAAGCCACAAAATGATAAAGCTCGATATGATTATTTCTGATCTAGGACCACAAGAGCGTAAAATTTTAATGGAAAAATTGCAAATGGATGAATCAGGTGAATGAAAAAATACTATCAATCCAATATGAGTTTCTTTTTTAATTATCATTAATAATATACTTAAAATTATTAGATAGCATGTGTCAAACAATCTACTAATTCACATCTATTTAATGTTGTACAGGGGCCAACAACTCAGAAAAGGAATGTTGTTCTAAGAAATGAAAAAAAATAGAACATGCAAATGAAAATCAATTGCTCCTTAGCTCATCTGGAGTGATGTTGGAAGTTAACTAAAGGGGAAATTTTTTTACAAAAGTTTAAGGGATCTAGTGGAACGAATGTATATTCGTTCTTTCCAACAACAACAACAACAACTTGCTTCAAATGTAATATGTAATCATTGAATTTTTCGATCATTAGGTAAAATAAATAAACAATTTAACATTACATATTAATTTTCAAGAATTTTCTTGCAAAAAAGAAAAGAAAATGGAACCCATTCAGCACATAAAATAGGACGACAAGGAAGAAAATGGTTGATCTCTAAGTTTGTGAGTAGTTGTTACTTCCTTATAACAACTTAACTAGATTTCATTTTTGTATTTTTTAAGTTTTTTTTTTACAAAAATCATCATTGAATGTCTTCAAACAGGTGCTAACATACAAAGAAGAACCATCAGACGGATTGATTGAAATTGGGTTAAATATGGGTTGCGAGTATATGGTGGCATATTAGAATTTAATTGTGGAATTTGTAAGCATCTATCGATCTTATTTTACTTAGCTCCATCTATAATTAATAGAACAAAAACATCTTTTATATTAAATATATGATTTGTTATGGGGTATAAAAATTGCAGGAAACAAAGTATGGAACTGTGCCAACAGATGAAATTTTGGAAGATGGCATGGTACATGGTTTTGAAAGAATGTGTATAATTTATGGTACGTCATTTTTATTTTCAATTTACATTGATGTATATTATTTAATATTTCAATTTTGATTATTCTCACCAATGTATATACACTCATTTCAGTTTATTTTTATTTTTGTAGATGGAAGGTGAAGAAGAAGAAAACAATCAATGCCATGAACAAAACATTCCTGAAAATAACCCAAGTCATGGAAGTAGCTCTAGCAGTGACATCATTTCAAGCGAAGAATGATGATCACTATGTTTGATATCAAAGAAAGGCGTTTTATTTTTTGAAATATATATGTCTGTGAAATGAGACATTTTGTTTAATGTAATGGACATAGCGTCCCAATTGAAAGACAAATGGATACCAATAACTATCCCATTTTGTATGATAAAGATTGTCTTATATATATATGTGTGTGTGTGTGTGTTTTAATTTATTCTATTGTGTTCTCCATTGTCGCTATCGCGTTCTCCATTGTCTTTCTCAAATGCACTAATAAAATTTAATTCATATGAATATTGTTATAAGATATATATGTGTCAACTTTTGATGAATAATGAATTTTAAAAAAACCACAATAATTATGATATGATATAACAAATTAATCCAAACATCACATTCAAATGCATTAATAAAAATGTAATTAATATGAATATTTTTATAAGATGTGTCGACTTTTGATGAATAATGAATTTAAAACAATCACAATAGTTGGACTGTCACAAGTCAATGTTTCTAAAAAATACAACATGAAAACCGGTGTGTGTCAGTGACTGTACACTAGTGTGTTTATGTTTCTATACACACTAGTGTTGTTATACGATCTATGGGCACCAAACAAATACCGATACCAGTTATCAATATCGGTGTGTTTGTGTGATACTGCGCACTGGGACGTTTATGTATCTATAAGCACCGGTGCATTTTTTCGATCTATGGGCACCGCATGAATACTGATACCAATTATAAATCTCGGTGCCTTTCTATGATACGGCACACAGGTGCATTGATACGACCTATGGGCACCGCACAAATCCCAAGACCAATTAGAATGGCCCTGTGCATTATATGACCAACACTACGCCCGGTGCAGTTTTACACCTCAACGTCCCAGTGCGTTGGACTGAGACAGCCTCGAGGCGCCATCGACATGTACACACCAGTACGTTAAAGGCAAAGTAGCGCACCGATGAAAAAAATATCCGTAATAACCTTCGGCCGCCCATTTTTTTTAGTTGTGTTGAATTTCCGTTAAAAGCTCTGCCAAAACCTCCGTAACGATAAAAAAATGTTATAGAAAATGTTTTTTTGACAATTTTGTCCAAGTTTATAACACTAAAAACCTCCTTTATAACCTCCGCTAGAGGGTCTTTTCCTTGTAGTGATTACACATATCATCATGAGGCTATCATAGCATATGGTTGGGGAGGAAATATTAGCCTTAGACCCTAAATAAAGCTTTTATCCATCTTTGCCCAAGTAGATGCAGTGAACAATTACACATAGCATCATGAAGCTATCATTAGATAGTTTTGAATAATATTAATTATTTTGACATGTATTCTCCTCCATAGTCGGACCTAAAAACTATGATTCTTTTCCCTGATTTATTTTCGACCAAAGATTTGGATTCCTGGATTTTTTCAAAGGCTTCATCCTTGTGATTGAGGCAGTACAACCATGTCTTTCTTGAGAAATCGTCAATGAATTCAATGTAGTATATATGACCACCAATAAAATTCACAGGCATCAGACCACATATATCTAAATGAATGAGACGGAGGATGTCATTTTTTTTGTTCTGATTGAAATGGAATGGAACCCTTGTTTTATTTCCACTCGCGCAACCTAGACAAACTTCATCATGATGAGATTGAAAATTTGGAATACCTTCCTACGGTGCCATAATTTGCTTAGATTATTGGTGTTGTGAATCAATACTAGAAGTTCTCTTCCTATGACTTTATAGAGTCCTTAAGATCTCAGACCTAATGTGAATGCATCTTTCATATGTGAATCAATAGACCAAGATAAGGCATTTCCATTGATGAAGGAAACCGTCATCCCTTTATCTTCTAATGCATATATCAAAATAAAACTGTTCATTACACCTGGCACATACATAACATCCTGCAAAAATATGGATTCCCCGTAATTTAAGTGAAACTTCACATATCCAAATCCTTTTATCGGATGAGTGGAGTTATTTCCAAGAATTATTTTAAGCTTAGTCTCCATCTCTACCAGATTAGAGAGGAAATATTTGTATCCAGAGAAGTGATGAGTGGCCCCACTATCAATCAACCAACTATCCCACGAATCTGGTGCAGAAGAACTAGTAAGTGAAGAAATGAGAATACATTTAGATTTTTTCACAACATTACTTTCATACCTAGGTGCCCTTGACTTCTTTTGAGATAGATGATCTTCCTCACGGTCTCTTGAAGAATCTATTATCCTTTCATATCTTATGTTGTGGTTGTTCCTTTGATTATCTCTTCTTCTTTTATCATTGTTGTTTCTTTTGGTGTTGTATCGTGGCTTATTTCTCTTCTTGGGACAATCACATGCATACTGAATTTTCTTGTGGAAATTAAATAATTCAATGTGGGATATTGGTTTGTCATTCATTCCTTTTGAGCTTTGAGGAGGAGGTCTTCTTGAGCATCCTTTTAACCTCTTACTTTTTTTATGGGAGACATATGCAGCAGGCTGTCTGGCTCTCCCTTTTGACCTCTTCCTCTTGCTATCATCTGTGATTCTTCTTGAGTAATTTTTCCAACAATTTCATTAAATGATGGGAGAAAATTGCTATTGCTGATTGTAGTAATGAATGTTTCCCAAAGAGAAGGGATCCCTCTAAGATTCATGGAAACTAGCTCTCTGTCAGGTACATTATCTCCAACCCTCTATAGTTGATATCTAAGACGAGAGATCATCATAATGTATGACTGAACAATTTCACCTTTGTTCATATTCATTTCCTTGAGTTAATCTTTCAAAGTGATGATCTCATTTAGATTTTTGATTTCATACATGTCAACTATCTTGTCATACATTTCTTTATATCTATATTGTCATACATGTCTTTAGGGCCTCCATCTCTGTCATCATGTTGAGATGGAAATATGTATCCAGCTTCTCCACCCAAGCACAAGATGTGCACTTGGAAGTGCCATCATATGTAGGGAAAAACATCCTCCCAATGGTACTCTGCAACTCATAGCTTTGCGTGCCTTGGCCTCCATGGCCCCTTCCCCTCTCATTTTTCTTGAGCCGGTAATAATCTCTGAAAGGTAGTGCTTCTCTAAATTCATCTCCCATGGCCTACCATAATATGAAATATTCTTCTTCATCAAGTCCGACTTGTTCCACCGGTGCTAGGGGTATGAAAGGAGGTAGCGTAGCTCTAATTTTCCCACTAGAAGATGGTGATTGCGCAGTAGGGAAAAATTGATCATACTGTTGAGAGGCTCTGGAAGTCTTTCCAAATAGAAAATTTTGATGAGTGCTTCATTCCCAGTTGTTCATATTGATCTCATTAAGAATTTCCTTTTGTCCCTTTGTTAAATCATTTATGACCTTAAAAATATTTCCAAAGAACATCTTTTCTTTTCCCTTAGGCTCTCCCGTGTCTTCTACTAACTACCTTTTTTTTCTATAAGTAATATAATACCTATCCTCCTCTCTCATATGAGATTCCTCCCATGGTTGAGCCAAGTTCTAACCTATGATACCACTGTAATGTTCCAAAATAGGAAAAATAGTGCTAATACAGAAAATCATAAATTTACACCATGGAAATTCAAAACATTGCAGTAAATATTAAGAACAAATTGAAACATGGAAGCAACTGAGCCATTTTATTATGGAAATGGGAAAGAGTACAAAAATATATAATAAATGCACATGGGCTTGCCTTTTTTGCAAGAGGTGAAAACTCCAAGTAAGACAAATAAACCCAAAAAGTTGCCCAACTAATGCTCTACGCTGACCTAGTGAATATGCACTAGCTCCTGCGATGGAATGGTTGAAAACCCCACCTCTGGTGCTAAAAAATTCTACAAAATTATTCTCAGCCTCCTCAATCTTTCCCAACCAAAACCTATAAATGATTTGGCCTAACCACGACCTCCTAAATTGACCTCCAGTAGGCCCTACATGCCCGAGTGAATACCAACGTACGCAGTATGCATAATCATAAGAAAAATCCTCCACAACTCTCCAAAAATGCAACAAATGACTCCTCCATCACTTCCCTTATTTCTCCCAGCAAACAATGGCCAAAATGACTAACGCATTATCCCACACATGTGCCTAGCTTTCCTCCTATGTGCTGGCCCAAGTGACTGACCAGAAGCTCCTTAATAATTCTATCAATCCCAGCTCCCAAACTCACTCAATATCTTAGCAAGGTACTAAGCCTCCTACTCCAAATAATATCTTGGAAATAACCCTCAGGAAAAGTGCTGCAATACTCCCACAAGAGATACCACCTCATCTTCCTCCAAATAATATCTTGGGAATAACCCTCTGGAAAAGTACTGCTATACTTGCACAAGAGATACCACTTCATTACTCCCACAAGAGATACCACTTCGTCTTCTCAGCTAGAAAAACTCAGCAAGTGACATGGTTAAGTAGCTGGAGCAACTGAGATAAAATCGATAAGCCAAAAATGGCAAATAAAATGAGCTTCCTTCCTTTTATAACCTTCGTTTAGCCTTATTAATAATGTTTAATAGAGATAAGTTACAAAACATAACATAATTAATACGAAAGTAAATAAAAAATTAAATAGAACTTATCATAATTCCAGATTAATTATTATTATATTATTTCATATCCATTCTTTTCCAGAAAAAATTCTCTCTCATCTTAATCTTGATGCCATCTAGATGCATATAATGTACATAATATTTCCAAAAATTAAGAACAAATCCAAAATGTAAGAACTAATGCAAAAAGACAACCCATCCAGAAATCAAGAAATTAAACAAGTTGTCTGAACAGGTTGTTGTTACAGATCAAAGAGGCATGAAGGATCTAAATTTAATGGCTTTCAACAGGTTTTAGCAATGTGGGCCACATTTTTGAGTCCATGTGGGCAACGACCCAAAAGCTTGCCGAGTTCATTGTTTCTCTTCGCCTCCTGAAGGAGGTGCTGTGTTCCTATTCGAGTTTTCTGGGTTTCCGTAGCAAAATCCTCCGCCCAGATTCAATAACTAAACAATACAGAGCATTTGCATTAAAAATCCATATAAAATATATGAAGCATATAAGCTATTTAGCCAAAAAAATTAAGAAAAAATGCATAGAATAGATTCAAACAAACTGAAGCCGATTGAGCCATGTCATGTGTACTTCAAGATTCGTTGCTTCTTCGGAGGTGCTTCATCTTCTAGGTGCCATTCAGTGGCCCTTCAATAATTTCCTAATTCCCTACATTTTATAAGAAGTTTAGTTTTCATAAACTTGAGCGTTACCCTTGGAATAATTCCCTCACAGGAAAATGTGTTGCAATGAATATCATTAAATATTACAGATACTATAACGGACTATAAAAAAAACATCAACAATGACAAAATATTTCAAAATCACACACAAACAAAGATTAGAATTCGTAAAACTACAGTTAAATATTAAAATAGGTGACGGAGTAGAATAAAAATCACTGAATATTTCAAAATCACACACAAATATTAGGATTCGTGAAACTATTGTTACATATAAAAATAGGTGATGGAGGATAACAAACAAAAATTACAAATTAAATTTTGCAAACAAAATAGTGATTCAGAGTCATCCACGTCAGCATATCCATAGATAGTGGCAAAGGTATCGATCGATTATTTCTACCAACGGAGATAAATCATTGCATCACATTGATAGAGGAAAACATATAACTGAGTATGTGCTATACCTATAATTGAGGAATTACTAATAATTGTAACCTATAAAACATCCATTAATAAACGATCCAAGAAAGGCTTGTGACATTACCCACCCGGGCCACGAAATCATCATTATTGCAGTGTCAAACTTTTGGAGATTGGGGAGCGATTCGATCCCGTAGCCTTAAGAATGGGAGATTTCAAATCCTCACTGCCTGTTAAATGAAAATTTGGTGACGTTTTTGAATTTTTTATGCCCTTCATTTTACGTTTTAATGAAATTTGTGAATGTCAGGTCTCCACTTATATGAAAATTTTCTTGTAATGATTCTTGCAAATTTATTTTAGAACACAAAATAAATCATCCAATGAAAACCAAGTAAAATATGCAAATGTATAATTGATGTGCAAAAAATTAGAAATCACATAGTAAATCCACTAATCAACTACCGCAGTGGCTCTTATAATACAACTCCATCAAAGGTGTGCAAGTTGTGTAGGCTCCAACAACAAAATTCATGGGGCACAATAAAGAACCAACCATATTTGCACATTTGAGTGAAATTCATAGGGAACTCCGGAAGAAAATTGTCTTAATACACTGCAAATTTGAAGAAATGTTTATTAATTGGAAGATGTATGTTTCAACTTTTCCGTGCAGGTAGATGTATTACACTACTTCAATTATAAATGGGTGCTATCTAAAAGTGAAATTGCAGGAAAAAGACATGGTTGTCTATATCTATATAGGGTGAGAAATGGTTCGAAAGGTAAATTAGGAAAAATATAATCCAACCAAAAAATATCAATGCTTTTGATTCAAAAGTGTCTCAAAAAATGGTAATTACCAAATCTAAATATGTTTCACATTTTTTTCGATATTTTTGGAAAAACAATGCCAAATTTAGCAAGTGATAGTCAAATTTAACAAACCATGGCCCATCTTAACTAATATCCAGAATTATGAAAATAAGTAATCAAATTCCAAGTTTATAATGCCTATTATTTATAAACATACATTTTAAATTTTAATTTAATAATAAATTTTACAATGAGATTTTGTTTTAAAATAAATTTAATATTTCTCCATCATCACAAACAATAAAATAATGCCACAATTTGTCAGGGCAAGATAGAGTTCTGAAAATTGCTAAAAAAAAAATTTTAAACTCCCTTTTATTGAAGTATTTAATTTTTGTTTGGTTTAATTGTTGTGTGGTGCACACAATACAGATTGTTGTGTGGCGCACACAATACACGGACTTTTATATTACAAGTTGATTTAACAACAATTTAATCATGACAAACAATAAAATAATTCGGATACAGAGACCTATATATTACAAGTTGATTTAAACCATTTGAAGATTTTATTAAAAAAATTAATTAGCTATTAGTATACTTAATTTTTTTATTAAGCTTACCACTAATTTGTGAAGGAAGCATGTAGATTGCAGAGTAGATGTATTTATCTATGAGAGAGTACATGACCTTGATCATTGAAGGGTTTTTGGTTAACCTTTTAATGTGCCAGTAATGTAAGGCTTACACCAACTTTGAGTCATCTTGGATATTATGCCAACTTAATATAAGGCATAATTAATGAAACAATCAATTTACTATTTTAATTTTTTTTTTTAAGTTTCAAAATCTCAATCATCTATCAAATAAACCATTAATTTATTAAATTTTTAGAATATTTCAAACCTTAAATTTTTAGAATATTTCAAAATCTAGTTAATTCATTAAATTTTTAGAATATTTCAAAATCTGCACTCTAAAAAATTAAACAATCAATTTATTAAATTTTTTGAATATTTCAAAATCTAAATAAATTAAGCAAACAATTTATTAAATATTTTGAATATTTCTAAATCTCACTAAATCCCACCCATATCCTTATTTATAAATTGACATTGTTATGTTTGGTTTTCCCGTGAGGTGAAAATTTATATTCAATTGAGTTAAGAGTTTGTATGTTTAAAGTTTGGTTTTAACAACGATGTAAGGATATGAGCATGTTGCAATGATTATCATTTCAGGTTATAAACAGTAAATTTAAAATTTGGTTCTTCCAAAAAAGTTGAAAGATTTCACGATATGATTTTTGACTCATAACAATGACTTCTCTCAATCTCCCGCTAAACTCTAATTCATTTTAATTGCTTATCACTATTCTCAAATATATTGATATAGCCTAAAGGAGCTCTAATCCATTCATGCCCTCCTATCCATATGATCTAGAGACATTTTAAACAAGAAAGTACATAAAACCTGGTCCAAAATAAATTTTATTTAACAAAAAAATAAATATAACTTCGCCCAAACTAAATTTTATACCCTAAATTTTATTTAATTGATTTCATTTTTCCATTCCATTTATAAAACGAGCAGATGATTCTGATACATATGAAACCACGTAAATAGTGTGGTTTCTTTCAATTTTTTTTAATGATTCTTGAATGTCTCGACTCTTGAAATTATGCCGAAAAAATGAAACTCAAAGTGGCGAGTTGGGTTGTTGCTGGCACATTCCAAAACTCAGAGTTAGTGCTTCAATCTGCCACGCAGGAGCGTCAGAGCCTTGTATCACTCGTACGTGGACATAACTTTAGAAAAACTTCAAATTTCAAATATTCTTTCCGCATTCATATCGAGTTCCACCAAGGTAGAAACTAGTTAATCAGATGGTAGATATGCATTAAATTTACATATCAATGGTATACCACTTGGATTAATTTTGCAGATTTGCTCTGGGCATCCATTAATGGTAGGTAGTTAAGTAGTATTTCACTTCGATTAATTTTCAAATTTGTATATCTTTCACATGGATGGGCTGAGCAGGGCATCATTAATGATAGGTAGTAAGTACTACGGCAGTGGGTAGAGAGACGCTGAGAATTTAAATCATGTTCACTTAAATTTTTTTTGTGTATTTCTGAATCTTATGAAATATATAATATATTTTTACTGGAGATATATATCCGATATATATCCTATATAGGTATTATAGATTTTTACGGTTTAGTTTGAAATTCGAACTGCCGTTTTGACAGTTGAAGATGTAAACATCACGTCAGGTTTGACGTTGAAAGCTTTTTAGCCGCCGTCGATACGTCTCGGGAAACCAAAATACGCCCGTGGGACGCCAAATTCCGTGAATGGGAGAGGACCACTCCAAAAATTTCACCACTCCCAAATATCTCTATCTCTACTTGTTAGGCGTCAACTTGCATATCTCTACGTGGTCACATTCAAACCATTTATTTACTCTTTATTTCTAATGAGTAAAGTAATTGAATGTTTTGAATGTGATCAGGGACAGATTGCAGTTTCCATTGCTGCCATCCGACTTGCCATTGCCATTGTGATCATTGCAGTTGCTATTATGGCCACTCATCTGACTTTTGTAAGTTACCACCCGCCACATCCCATGGAATTGATGCTCTTGCCCTGCGACGTGCTATTTGGAGTATACTGTTGGAGTTAAATTTTCACCCTAATTAAATAACTCTACCTCTCCTACCTGCTATCTCCAATTACAACCTTCCATTACTACGGTCAAGTCTAAATGAAACACCAGTCGAGTGCATTTCTAACTGATGCTAATGTGGAGCTACCTGACGGAATGTTGCGGGGCCCACTCACTTAGGAATATGAAATTGTTACAATTTTGAGTTACTCTTCAGTGTCTACCCACGCTAACGCTACAAACTTCAACTTTAATGGAATAAAAACCTATGCACGTATATGTAACCCATTCCATGCATGAGGAAACAAATTAATTCAAGATAAATTTATTAAAATTTGACTTTTTAATGTAATTTGACTTAGTCAAAATTTTAAACATTACATTACAACATCTCTCCCATATTGGTCAAGTTTATGGAGACTCATGGACACCAAGTTGAAGAAGAGCACAACATTCCATCTGCAAATCGATGGCCAAATAAAAGTGGTGAATAGAACAATAGTACATCTTCATGGTTATTGCAACAAACATCCCAAACTTTGGGATGAACATTTGCACTACATCCAACATGCTTACAACTGGCCCAAGCATTCATAGACTCAAACATCTCCATTTGAGGCATGATAGGGATATTTACCAAAATATCCCTTAGATTTTATCTTTGGGAAATATGTTTCTATTGATGGACATAGTGACATAGATAAAGCCTAGAGATTCATTGAACAAGTTCAATTGGTGCATCAAATGGTTCAATAATTGTTGGAAAAAAGTCAAGCCAAGTACAGGACAAGACATGATAAGCATCATGTTGATCACAATTTTCAAGTGGGAGATGAAGTTTGGATTTACATTAGCAAGGAAAGAATTCAAGGAGAAGGTAAAAAACCCAAATCAATCATATATGGCCCATTCAATATCTTAGAAAATATTGGTAATAATTATTTCCGGTTATATTTTCCTCCATATATGCAAGTCCTTGCAATTGTTAATGTTGAAAACTTCGGATTATATGAGCGTCCTTTGATTGGATATCAAGGAGAGAATGTTAAGGTTCCTACAATTGAATATTTCTCTCCTGAATATCTTGAATAATTTCAACAAGATACCATCCTTGACATGAAAACAATAACTTCAAGACGATAGAACATGGAGTACCTTTGTGTGGGGCTCAATGGCACTAATCCAAGCAAGTCCAAATGGATTGAGATTGGAAGGGTGAGGGGGTTGTACCCTCACCTATTTTTCACTAAGAATGATATTTTGGTGGTCCAAAAGCTTCCAGTGGGGAGGAATGATTTGGGGGATTAGTAAAGTGCTCAAAAATTAAAGTTTTTAAAAGTTCTCGAAACCTGTGCTAAAAAGTAATGTTCATCATCCTGAATCTAACACAACTTGAATCACTCAAAATTGGTATCCTATGCTCAATATATCACTTTCTAATCATTTTCCTAAATAAATAAAAATATTTTCAGGTTGGTGACAGGACTGCTGACTCGGAAGTTTGTACAACTAAGTCGGTAAGCTAACTGAATCTACTTTTGGGCCAATCAGGTTGTGACAAGTGTCAACATGTGTTTCGTCTGTATGGTAGATTTTGATTGGTTTAATGTTGTTTTGGTGGACTAATGGAAGCGTTCCACGTGACCCAATCATGGGCTCCCACATAGCACCTCCAAGGTGCAGTAAAATTTTATATGGTCGTCCAGAGGCTTAGGCGAATCGAACACCTAAATTCAAGTCTAATAGCACAACACTCTACCTTCTTACCTGTGTTGTCTCTTATTAACCATAGGAGGAATCCTTTATTTAAATTTTAACTGAATCCACGTTGGGTGAAGGGTTCGGGACTAAGCTCCTAGCTCCTGGTCACCTAGCACCCCACAGGGTCTCGTGAGAGATGAGACTAAAGAGATTGGGGCTTAGGTATAACCCATGGAAACAACCACAACAAATAATCGTGGGAAGAGGACTCTTGACACTTACAAGTGAGAGGGGCTAGGTTGGAGCCCTAGCCCCAAGTCATGTGTGGAGCACAGGAACCCCGACAGAGGACTTCAAAGCCGACAATTGTGAGGAGATGGGGTTAAGCTCGACCTAAGGTCATTTGATAGGGACTAGAACCATGGGTGTAGTTGGATGAGTGTTAAGGAATGGACACGTGGAATAAGGATCAACCTCAAGGTTTTATGGGATAGCGGAACCACCAGCTAGGAGGATGGGTGCTATCTCGGAAGGGTCGGGGGATTAGCCCAACCCTCGGCGTCATGCGATTTTATGTGACAATGCCCAATAGTGGAAGGTACTGAGGGGTTGGGGCATGGTTAGCCCGACCCCTCGCCAGATGCGCAATAGGACCAGGAGCGGTGCCATGAAATTTGACGCTAAGGCGTTAGTGGAAAAATTAAGCATTCGAAAAAATACATTAGCTTCGGTGTGAATCCTATCGGCGCTAGGAGAATTTGGCTCTCCCCGGTCTCCATAATGGAGTAAAACATAACATGGTTAGACAGAATGGCCAATTTGTAGATCAATTAGCAACCGAAACTTAACTTAGCCATAGATTTGTGAGATTTTGGCAAATTTGAGCCCAACAAGAGGCCAAATTGTAGTTCTTGGGTCTTCTGGAACCATTGGAGACATTATTTTTGCATTATGAGAGAGGGAAATCCATTAAATCACATATTTGAGCACTTAAAGAAAGAGGCCGAACATTGAAAGCTAGACCAAGAGATGTATCCCAAGAGGGGTGAACTCCAATTAGAGAATTTTTGAGGTCTAAAATGGGTCTCCTGAGAAAAATGTACAACCAAAATAAAAATTATAAGAACCAATAGGATTTAAGATGATGATGTCAACCATGGAGGATGGTTCACTATTTTTGGGGTGAAAAAGTATAAAAAATAAAAAATAAAAAAAATAATAAAATTACCTTTTCAACTTGTATTTTCAACATATCTCCCTAAGGTTTTACTCGAATGCGTATTCATTGGATGCAAATTTTAATTCCTCATCCAAGGAGTAGCCATATTGCATACTTTCGATGGACCCTGCTACATGAAAACTAAGAAATACATTTTTTATGTAGCAGGGTCCATAAAAATTAGGAAACATGGGTACACCTTGGATGAGGAATCAAATTATACATCCAACGAGTGTTCCCACTTGAAATTTTAGTAAACCCATAGGGAGATAAGTTGAAAAAATAGTATTTTTTTTTCCCTATAAAATTTGGTGATGCAATCTAGTCTTATTTTATCATTTCCACTATTATTTTATAATTTCCTTAGGAGGCCCATTTTAGACCTTAAAATTCCCCTAATGTTTATCATTTTGTTGTCTTGTGTTGCTGTGTATGATATATTTGTCTTTCCTTTATGTTGCAAACTGAGTTTAAAACCCATTAATTTATGTAATTTTTCAAATTCATCCATTTCCTAAAAGACAAAATTTCACAATAGCCTTCAAGTTTGTAATTTAGATCAATGTGATTGATATGCGGTAAAAAGAGGCATTCTTGGAGATAATTTCTATGGTGGAGCTTGGTGGAGACACCTAGAAAGAATATATGGGGGTCATGGAATCACCATGGAATCATCATTATTGCAAACGCCATTATTGTGGTGTAATCATACCCTCAATTTTTTTAGAATGAGGAGGGATTGATCATGTAGCCTTAAGAATGGGTAAGGACCACTCCAAAAATTCATCACTCCCAAATTTGCCATGTTATGCGTCAACTTACATATATCTCACATGCCACATCCAAAACATTTATTTATTCATTAGAATAATAAGTGAATGAATGCTTTGGGTGTGATCAGGGGCATATTGGAGTTGTAGTTGGGAAAACAAAAAAATCTTTGAAACTTACTAACCATCAGAATTTTGCCTCCCAATCCCATACACTCCTTGCTTGCTTAGTGGAGTTGGAAATCCAATTAATGCTCTTCTTCTTATTCGGATGGAGCATAACTCTCCCTCGTTAAATCTCCCTTAGTTTCCTGTTTTTTGGAGTATACTGTTTGAGTTAAATTTTCACCCCAATTAATTAATTCTACCTCTTCTACCTTCTATCTCCAATTAAAAACTTCTATTACTGTGATCAAGTCTAAATGAAACACTAGTCGAGTGCACCTCCAACTCATGCACTGAGTGTTGTGGGGTCGGCTCCCTTAAGAATATGAAACTGAATTTTGTGTTATTCTTGAGTTTCTACCCACGCTAACTCTAGAAACCTCAACAGAATAAAAACCTATGCACATGTATGTATCTCATTCCACGAATGGGGATAATACGTAATTATTTTCATGCATGCATTTCCAAACAAAAATCAAGATAAAGTTATTAAATGATTTTTGAAAGTCACTAAATTGAAATTAAAAGTGTGGATGCCTTTTTCACTATTTAAAAAAAATATGCTTTGGTTTTTGAGATAAAGATTTCATATATAATAAAACGTGTTCAAATATACCAGATATAAAGGTTTGTTGAGAAGCAAGATCATATGTTCCAAATTTCTCAAATCCTGGGTCACCTTCCCCTACTAGTTCTTGTGTACCATAAGGGGTTTCAATGGCGATGGGATGGTACTTGGTTCTTCTTTTCCTTGGAAAATTGGATGGTATTTTATGAATCAACCCTCTCACCCTTTTAATATTTGGATTACTGCTTACTATTTTTACATTAGGGCCACCTTTTTTTGGAGTTGTAGTGCTCTACCCTTCTCAATTGCTAGCAAATAGTAAGGATTCTATGGCTATGAGATTTGTTGCAATGTATCCTTATGTTGTAGTTGCAACATCACCAATTCCAGGAGGAGTTGCAACTACTACGACTTCAAGTGACAAAGTTGTAACTACTAGAATTGCAACAATTTTGTGGAAATATTCTCCCCACCTTCTTCCTTCTTTGTTTAGGGATCATTCCAAAATTAACCTCATAAGATCATGATGTGAAATGACATCTCACACCCTGTTCAAATTTTGTGCATGGGCTACCATGTTATGTTAGATTCTAATGAAGGAATATGACAGGTTAACACTATAACCATGCTTGAGGTGGTCAAGAAGGAGAATGTGTTTGAGATACATGGTTTAATAATTCCCTATGCATGTGAAATGATTTTTTATGAGAAAGGCCAAGCCAACCCAAGGAAGTGGCAAGGATTGACAATCAAACCATATTCCTTTCCTCACTAAAGTCTCTCGAGGTTCCACGAACTGTTGGAGAATTTTGGGCCTCGAAATCTACTTGCAATGCATTGTTCCCATTCCTTTGAAAGTCTTGTTACTTCTACTAAAATTTCCTTTGTGAGCTCCAACACTATCCCAACAACCATAGACCTATTTGCCCTAAAATTCAGGAAATTATTTTTAATTTTATTTTATTTTTTTATTTTTCGGAGAAAAATATGGTAGGTTGACCTGAAGGGACCACACCCCTTGGAAAAACTAATTTGAGCCTAAACCCAAGGACCTCAACCAGAATTGAACTTTTGGTCTCCCATTGGAAAGGTGCTCTAGCAGTGGGACCTCGTGCAATTGAGATTACATTCAGGGCTTTTGAAACATTAGTCCAGGAAGATCCACCCAAAGGGATCACTTCCCATTTGCTCATTAGCAGAGCCTAACCTAGAGGGCATGAAGGATAATTGACCACATGAACTCCCAATGGAAAGTTTCTTTTAGCAATATCACCTCGACCAATTGAGCTTACCCTCAAGGTAGGGAAAAATTCTAGTGCTATCTCATCATTCTATCCCTTTCACCTTTTCACATACTCCATACATCCTAAAAAATAGCTAGAACATGGTCATAAGCGCCCAAAATTACTTTTTTTTGTGTTCTTAGAGAACAAATAAGCCTTCCATGGTACTTGTAAGTCTCCTTCTTCAATTGTTTCTATTATAAAAGGAAAAATACAACTTTGATAATTTATGGGGTGGTATCTTCCAAATGTTATACGAGGTGATAATATTATGCAAGGATTGTCGACTTTAATAGCTTCCAGTGGCTGGAACTTGTATGTGGGTGTATGATACAAGGGAAAGGTGATATTAGTAATAATAAACAAGTAATCTTGCCACTTAAAACATATTCATTATGAAAAATGTTGGAAAACACACCTATCATACCTTACCTTGGTAGCTTCACCCTTGTACAAACGTTGAATTGGTGGCTGGTCCCATATATTTTGTATTTTCATTGTATTTGCAAAAATAGGCCTCAGGTTGTAGCAACACGAGTTATGACAAGAGGAGTTGCAACAATGGAAATAAGAGTTACAAATGGAGGAGTTGGAGCAACAAGAATTACAAAAACCATAGTTGTAGCAATGAGAGTTGGGGAAAGAATAATTGTAATTAGGAGAATAATTGTAAATAGGAGAGGAATGAGGAAGGATTGAGAGGATTATGGATAGTTAGCTCTTATCTAGGGATAGGGGATTGAATGAGAGATGACGGGCCAATAGTTCATTAATTAATCATGCTGAGTTTTTATGTGCATAAGGTATCGTTGGGTTTTCAGTTTTATGTATGTGCTTATTGTTAAGTTAGCTTGTGTTACAACATTTTTGAAATTTAATTTATCGCAAATTTGTAGTGTGATAGACAATGCCTTCCATATTTATTTAGTAAATTACATTCAACGCTTCACCTTTTGACTTTCAAGCCATTAACACTACTTACATTCAATGTTGCACCTTTTACATTGAAGTTTTTAAAAAGTTTTCTCAACCTTCAATATCTTTTTTTTGGAGACACTAGGTCGATTCTCCATATTTATTTTTAAAAATTGTATCACATATGAATACATTGAATGTTGGACATTTTACAATGAGTTTATTAAAAGTTTTTCTTGTATATCTTTTAGTATTTTTAATTATATTTTATTTTGATGATTTTTTTTAATTCAATTATAAGTTAGAAAATTTATACTTTTAAGTAATTGAGTTAATATAATTTAAATATTCAAATAAATTTCAAAATGTTATATTTATCTTTTAATTTTAAAAATAAAATTTCAATAATAAATATTACAATTGAGATAAGTTACCACCCATCCCATGCAATAGACGCTCTTCTTCACCACCCCGATTTAACCCTCCCTTTGTTGCTTGTTATCTGTTATTTGGAGTATAATTTGAATTAATTTTGCACCCTAACTAATTAACTCTACCTCTTCTTCCTAATATCTGCAAATGCTACCTACTATTAACACCAGTCAAGTTCAGTTCCAGCTACGTGACGAAGTGTTGCGTAATTAACTCTACCTCTGCTACGTGACAAAGTTTTGTGGGACCCGCTCGCTAAGGAATAGGAATTACGTAAAATTCTGTGTTACTCTCCAGTCTCTCCAGTCTCTGTGTTACGCTAGAAATTACAAATTATGAACGTGCATGAACGAATCAACCTAATTTCATGCATGACGATAATATGTAATTTGCAAATTTAAATCTAAAAGAAAATTCAAGAGAAACTGATTTTTCACTCATCTTAAATTATAATTGAAAATTCGAATGCCTATTCACCTTTTCTTCAAAAAAATCCACGTCAATTTTCCAGATAACAGTTTCAGAAATAATAACATGTGTCCAAAAATACTGTACTTCCAACTGAAATTCTAAGGTTAATGACTTACCTGCTATGGCATTTAATAAGCAATTATTTTTCCTTTTTCTCTTAAAAATTCAAGGAGAATTTGTTTTATTCGTCTTTCTTGTTTTAAAATTTTAAGGAGAATTAGTTTGCGAATTCGAGGAGAATTTGTTTTATTCGTCTTTCTTGTTTTTAAAATTTTAAGGAGAATTAGTTTGCGTCTCACGTGAAGAACTTAATGTTGGTTATTTGTTTTTTCTTTTTAAATGTCGGATTTGTTAACAATATAATGATTATTTGTTTTTATTATGTTAATGAGTGTATTAATAAGTGGAAAATATTTTTATTTTGCAAATAGTGTTTCAAGAATTTTAATTTAGTTATTAAGAACTAGATAATTTTTGGTAGTATGCAAAATTTTTTGGAACTCTGGGTTATAGCTATCAAATTTCAAGATTTTGGGTGCCTCAAGAGTTTTTAATGGTGTTGAATCCATTTCCATTGTCAAAAAAACGATTCAAACATTCCAATTACTTGGGATTTCTGCAAAAAAATGATTCAAACACTCCAACTACTTGAGATTTCTGCAAAAGACCGTCGTCGGGGTGATTTTGTTGCGTAGATAGACAACTTTTGCACAAATAATTTGTTAGTGATTACCAACATTGAAAATTCATCTCTTCAAAGGGAAGAAGGATTTCCTCTAACATATTATACCTCCAATTTCATTTAATATTTTGCAAATTTGAAGCATACACAAAAAAGAAAAAAAGAAAAAAAAATAAAGAATTTGTTAGACATTTCCAACATTCAACATTCATCTCTTCATAGGGAAGAAGGATTTACACTAACATATTATACCTCCAATTTCATTTAATTTTATGCAAATTTACAACATACACACAAAAAAAAGAAGAAAACAATGAAGAATTTGTTAGAGATTCCAAACATTCAACATTCATCTCTTTAGAGGGAAGAAAAATTTCCGCTAACATGCTATACCTCCAATTTCACTTAATATTTTCCAAATTTGAAGCAAACACAAAGAAGAAGAAAAAACAATGAAGAATTTATTAGAGATTCCAAACATTCAACATTCATCTCTTCAAAGGGAAGAAGGATTTAATCTAATATAATATACCTCCAATTTCATTTAATGTTATGAAACTTTGCAGCATACACATAAAAAGGAAAAAACAATAAATATTTTGTTAAACATTCCCAAAATTCAACATTCATCTCTTGAGAGGGAAGAAGGATTTCCGATACAATGTTATACCTCCAATTTCATTTAATGTTTTGCAATTTTTCACCATAGACATGAAAAATAAAAAATATATACCTCCAAATTCATTTAATATTATGAAAATTTGGAGCATACACACAAAAAAATAAAGAAAAAATAAAGAAATATTTATTTACCCGACATTCAACATTCATGTATTGAGACCAAAGAAAAGTAGGCACGTTAATAAAACGATCAATCACAATTATGGAAAAAACTTAGATTTTGCATAGTTTCCACATGTTCACTAAAAAAAACTATTTATTTGAATAGATCATGTAACAATCCTCATACAAAGATGATCATATCAAGCTCTCAGTACAATACAATCACTACACACTAATCAGGCCCGATCTTGCAAATCCATGCACCAATCTTTGCCACTTGCTAGCCTGCCTCTACTGCGCAATCCTTGCTGAAGAATGGCTTTGAATGAGTTCAAATTGCTCCAGACTTTCTCATGCAATCCTCATTGGCATCTCCACTGAGTGTTGGATGCAATCAATGCGTCACTATAGTCACAACTGATAGTCACACTTGCTCTTTCACCTATCTCTCCACTGGTCTCCACTAAAACTGCCATGCACTGTAGTTAACAGATGTATTATTCAGTTGATTAATGAGTTATTATTTGTGAATTAATTAAATAATTAATTCACACCACTCTCACTATTGTATCAATCAGTTAGACTAGATACAACTAGCTCAATTGAGTCTAACTGAGTTAAACTAAATACAACTCCACCAACTACTTCTCCAACTCCACCAAACTCTGTCACATGAGTTCTAACTGAAGTCCTCCATGCAATAGCTCTTGTAAACTCTCAGGAATAGAATAATTCCTTCTGTCAGCTGCTATGCCACATCTGTGCACTTAACTAAAGTGCTCCAAGAGAATAAGATAATGTTTAGAGTCCAAATATTATTAAGAGCTAATAATATTCGACATATCTATTTTTAGACTAGTAGTCTAAAAATAGACTCCGTCCAATATGTCTAAAAATAGAAGTCCATCTATTTTTCCAACTTGACCAACCATTCATAAATAGCATCCTGAAACTCATCGAATATGATCGACATGTCTAAAAATAGACATAGTCTAAAAATAGACTTTGCGCCAAAAATAGCCTGCGGGCCCACTTAGTGAAGGCGACTCTTTTCACTAAGCTCATCATCTTGTTGAATCTCAACACTCCCTCTCAACAAGATAGGGATTATCTGCCACCCCGATCCTATCTCTATGGTATTCGAATTTTCTCCTGGTGAGCACCTTCGTCAGAATATCTGCATCCTGATCCTCCATAGGAATGTAAGAAAGCAGCATGATCTTCCGCTGCACACAATCTTTGATATGATGGTACCGGATGTCAATATCAGAACCGAACAAACCAACCAAGATCTTCCTCATCCATATAGCCTCGCATGCAGCCAAACTTGCTACCATGTACTCGGCCTCCGCTAAATTGAGTGCCATAGATATTTGTTTCTTGCTGTACCAAGAACTGTTGCAGATCCGATACTGAAAATCCCTCCAGATGTGCTCTTTTTGTCCGTTGGGCTTCCTACAAAATCTACATCCATGAAGCCATGCAGATTCACCTCATCCGACTGTTTGTACCACAATCCATACCCAGATTTTCCCCTAAGATACCTCAGGACATGCTTTCCTACCTTCCAAAAGAGCTTGGTAGGATACACCATCGCTTGTGAAAGTTGGTTCACAGCATAACATATGTTCGGTCGTGTATTGACTAAAGACATGAGCGAACCAACCAACTATCGATAAATAGTGGCATCTAGTACCTCTACCGATGTAGCATCCTCTTTCCTCCAACCACCAGGAAGAGGAGTGTCGATAGGCTTGTAGCCTTGCATGTGAAACTTCTCCAGTATCTCTCGGGCGTACTTGCCTTGAGACACAAATAGTTCACCTTTCCGCTGCCAAATTTCCAATCCCAGGAAATAATGAAGGAGGCCCAAGTCCTTCATCTCGAACTCCTTTGCAAGATATGCCTTGCATGAGTGTATCAACAGTTCATCACCCATTAGTATTAAATCATCTACATAAAGCACAATGATCAAAAGCTTACCCTCCACCACACTCTGGTATAGGTTTAGATCCACCTCACTCTTAGCGAAACCAAGTCCAATGAAATAACTATCTATCCATGTGTACCAAGCACGAGGTGCTTATTTCATCCCATACAATGCTCTTTTGAGCCTGCACACATGTGACTTGCTGCTAAAGATTTAGAATCCTTCAGGCTGCTCAATGTACACCTCCTCCTCAATGATTCCATTGAGGAACGCAGTTTTCAGATCCATCTGATGAATGTGCCAACCCATCTACGCTGAGAGAGAAAGGATGGTTCGTATGGAAGAATATCTTGCGACAGGTGCAAAGGTTTCTTCATAGTCAATCCCCTCGATCTGTGAGAAGCCTCGGGCAACAAATCTTGCCTTACACTTCTCGATGCTCCTGTCAGCAGCTTGCTTCACTTTGTACATCCACCTCAAACCTACCACTAATTTCCCGTCCGGCCTTGGGACAATCTCCCATGCACTGTTTCTGAAAATCAAATCATACTCTTCCACCATGGAATCTACCCATGCGAAATCCTCCACAGCTTCCTTGAAAGAGGATGGCTCCGTCATGATACACTTTCTCATCAGAGCCATGTATCTAGTAAATCGGTCAAGTGACTGTCTTTGTCTGTGCTGTGATGTAGGAACTCCTACATTCTGCACTGCATCAAGATTCAGTCGCTCAGATTCTATAGTACGCTTCCGCCCACTGATGTTTGGCGCTGCATGAGTGGTTTCTTCCACTCCATGAACCTCCTCTTGTGGCTTATCCACATCTTGGGGCTCATCTTTAGGAACAAGTAGCTCCTCCTCTGCATGCAAGTGTAGCTCCCTCTCAAGTGACAACTTCATGGCTTTCTCCTCATGAAATTTGATATACCATCGCACGACAGTCATCCGTCTGTCTGGAAAATACACACGATAATTGTGAGGTGTTTCTATGTACCCCACAAATATCCCAACCTCAGTGGTTGGCTCTAGCTTCTTCCTAGCATCCTTTGTCACATGAATGTAAACAAGTGAGCCAAAAATCTTCAAATGAGAAATATCAGGCTTATTACTAGAAAACACCTCTTCGGGTGTACTCATGCCAAGTACTCTATGAGGACAACAGTTTTGCACATAAATCGTAGTATTGCATGCCTCAGCCCACAAGTGTATGGGAAGGCCCTGATCATGCAACATCGTCTGTGTAGCATCCACGATTATTATGTATTTTCTCTCCGCGACCCCATTTTGCTGTGGGTTATGAGGCGCAATGAGTTCTCTTCGAATTCCTTCTTTGCTACAGAAGTCTTTGAATTCGCTAGAGATGTATTCACCACCATTATCGCTCCGTAGAGCTTTCACTTGCTTTCCCGACTCTTTCTCAACCAGCACCTTGAACTCACAGAACTTTAAGTATGTCTCGCTCTTCTTCTGCATGAAGAAGATCCAGCACTTACAAGAAAATTCATCAACAAATATCACATAATACCTATGCTTTGTTGTTGAAGCAACCGAGAAAGGTCCACACACGTCTATGTGAATTCTCTCAAGGATCGTTGAGGCATGACTATCCTTCTCATGAAAAATGGTCTTCACAAATTTTCCCAAAGTACATCCCTTGCACTGATCTGACTGTGCAAGTGTACCTTTGGGAAGCCCGGTAGAAATATGCTGCAAAATTTTTGAAAGCGCCATGGTGAAGATGACCCAATCTCCTGTGCCACAATTCGTCCTCATCCCGGCTCACTACTCCTTCTTCTTTTCCTACCATTGTTGTGCAGCCATCTACCTGCAACTGATAAAGATTCTTAACTCGAATCCCTATCCTCCTGGTTTTACCGGTTGTTTTATGTCGAAGGAAAGCTTTTCCTTCACTAAAAACAACATCATAACCCTTGTCTTCCAGCATCGCCATGAAGATCAGATTCTTCTTTAATCCTGTAACATGCATGACATCCTTTAAGATGAAAGGTTTACCAGAATCCCTCTCAAAGGAAATTGTATCGATACCAGTCGCACTGTATCTACCATCATCGCCCATCTCGATGTGCACTCCAAGATCCTTTTCCTCCAGATCACTAAACAAATCTTTGGCTCTGGTCATATAGAAAGACACATCACTATCAAGAAACCACACCGATCCCATCACACTTGAAACCAAGCATGTGATCAAAGAAAAATCTAGCTCAAACTGTGAGGCTAAGGCCTCTCTAGCTGCAAATCCAGTGCCTGCTTATTCTTCTTCTTTTTTGGACAATTAATGGCGAAATGTCCATGTTGGTGACAGTGAAAACACTTCACCTTGAACAAATCCTACTTCTTGCCTTTCGCACCAGATTGAGAAGGATTTTTCTTCCCCTTCCCTTTCCTTTCTTTGGCAGCCAAAGCGCAATTTTCTTCATCTTCATTCTTCGATGAAGATCCATCCCTGGTACCCTGCCTCATCTCCTCTTGCACAAGATCTGACCAAAGTCGCTCCCATCCTGGCAGTTTCTCCTGTCCATTGATAGAGTCTTCGTAGCTATGCCAACTCTTCAGAAGCCCAAGGAGAGCCAAGCTCACCAAGTCTTCTTCATCAACAGTAACCCCCACACTTCCCAGCTCATCCTTGTAGTGCACAAACTTCGTGAGGTATTTTGGTATACTGTTTCCTTTCTCCATTTTTATTTTTCTGAGCTTGTCTTTAAGCACCAACTTCCTCTGGTCACTTCTGCTTTGGAACAAGTCTGTCAAAGCCTTCCACATTAAGAATGGAGTGGCTTTACCATGAATGCTAGACACAATGTGGTCCTTCACACCTTCCAATAGAATCCTTCAACACTTTGCTACCTTCTTTTGCCATGCATCAAGTGCGGCTGCATCGATAGAACCTGTCTTAGGAACATCGCTATCGATGAACTCCTTCAGCGTATTATCATCCAGCATCGCCTCCATCCTGTCCTTCCATGCTATGTAATTCAAGCTCCCATCAATGGCATACTCCAATCGCAATCCATTGAAAGACATTTCAATGAATGCTCAACTTCGACACCAAGAAAACACAGCAGCAAATTCAAATTTCACCAACACAAAACTCAACTACTTCAATAATTGCAATCGCCTCCAATGATCAACTGCTCCAATACCATGTAGAAATTATATAAATTATGTGTTATATGTCCAAGATTCTCCTGATCTCACACTATTTTAACTTTATGCTAAATACAGAATCTATTCCACCACTGATCATCTGTGGAAATTAAATCAAGATTGCAATGCACACATGAAACAATAAAAATTCACACACATTAACACAGTTGTTTAACGGGAAAGCCTGAAGCTGAAAACCCAAACTATCTGTATATAATATATGTCATAGAGATCATGTAACAATCCTCATACAAAGCTAATAATATCAATCTCTCAGTACAATACAATCGCTACACACTAATCAGGCCTGATCTTGCAGATCTATGCACCAATCTTTGCCACCTGATATCCTGCCTCTACTGCGCAATCACCGCTGAAAAATGGATCTGAATGAGTTTAAATTGCTCCAGCCTTGCTCACGCAATCCTCATTGGCATCTCCACTAAGTGTTGGATGCAATCAATGCATCACTATAGTCACAACTGATAGTCACACTTGCTCTTTCACCTCTCTCTCCACTGGTCTCCACTAAAAATGCCATGCACTATAGTTAACAGATGTATTATTCAGTGGATTAATGAGTTATTATTTGTGAATTAATTAACTACTTAATTCACACCACTCTCACTAGTGTATCAATCAGTTAGACTAGATACAACTAGCTCAACTGAGTCTAACTGAGTTAAACTAAATACAACTCCAACAACTACTTCTCCAACTCCACCAAACCCTGTCACATGAGTTCTAACTAAAGTCCTCCATGCAATAGCTCCAGTAAACCCTCAGGAATAGTGTAATTCCTTTTTTCAGCTGTTGTGCCACATCTATGCACTTAATTGAAGTGCTCCAAGAGAATAAGATAATGTTTAGAGTCCAAATATTATTAAGAGCTAATAATATTCGACATATCTATTTTTAGACTGACAGTCTAAAAATAGACTCCGTCCAATATGTATAAAAATAGAAGTCCATCTATTTTTCCAACTTGACGAACCATCCACAAATAGCATCCTGCAACTCATAGAATATGATTGACATGTCTAAAAATAGACTTTACGCCAAAAATAGCCTGTGGGCCCACTTAATGAAGGCGACTCTTTTCACTAAGCTCATCATCTTGTTGAATCTCAACACCTAAAGCTTAAATTAATTAGTTTTGATAGGGTTTAGCCTCTACTAGGTTTGAGGTTGAAATCTTATAATTTTTTTTTTAATATGAATGCCACTTTAAGAAAAAAGAATATTCCAAAAAATGTTCAAACTTAAAACTCGGTAAATAATTTTTTCATCCATTAAATTTTATTAAAAAAGAGTAAGGGTATTTCTGTTTACTACTCTTAGACCTTGAGATTGTTTTATGTTCTTATTTTCCTAATTTGAAACATAGATGGAAGAAAGAAAATACAAAAAAACAAAAAATCAATGAAGAATTTATTAGAGATTCCCAACATTCAACATTCATTTCTTCAAATAAAAGAAAAGTATCTATAATAATAAGAAGACCAATCACAATTATTGGACAAAATTATATTTGGGATAGTGACCGCTAGTTCATTATAAAACTATTTTATTGGATAGGAATTATATTCCACGCCACATGGACTAATTGATTAAAATTTAAAAATGAAAGAAATGTATAAATTTGATAAAAATTGCAACTCCTCAATATTTCAAACTGAAAACAAGAGACAAAATTCTACTCTACTAATCTGTGAAATAGAAATCACGATTTAGATACAATAATCAAAACCACAAGTACATCATGATTTCTAGGGAAATCCAACTTGGAAAAAACCCTCAAGCCTCTTTGAATTAATCAATTGAATAGAGAAACTATTACAATTGCATGCTCCAACTCTGAGCACCACCTACAAAGGTAATACTATTCTCCCTACTGAATGAGGACCTCTCGCCAAAACTTAGCCAATTTTTGCCTCCTCCAGCCTCCTATTTTGTTGTAAAATACTGAGCAAATTCAAGCTCCTAATCAATAGGAATGGTCCCTATTTCCTTTCACAATTCCCAAAGATTGATCAACTTCTTGTATGCAAAATTTTGTACACTCCATTAGTATACAAATAATTTTACATTAGCCTTAATGCCACCACTCTAGCTGAGGAATTTGAATTCCATGTATGCATGAGATATTTTTGGATGATTGATCAGTTAAATGATAGATATTTTAGTTAAAATGTTGTCCCACTGCAAATATGACCTTCAAACTCTATCAATAGTTAGAGATGAGTAAACTAAGCAGAACTGAAAATAGTTGTAAAATTTAGCAATAAACACACATGCATGACAGAACTCCAAGCCCACTAACTCAAATTTGTTGGTCTGACTGAGTGACAAGAGACATGTCACATTAGTTAATGTTGATATGGAAATTCGATTTACTCAATTCGACTAAGGCTAAAGTCAAATTGAATCTTTCTTGCTACAATGTCTAATAAGAAATCAAACAAAAATTTCCCATGCTTTCAAAGGAATATGAATCTCCAAGGACCATTTCACTTCTACATGAATTAAAGACATTGAGGGAAAGTTATAAATTCAATGAACGATCTTTAATATTTTTTAATTTCATTGATATTTAATAGAAGAGTAATAGATTTTATCCATGAGGTGTAAATTAATTATTTTTAATAGGGTTTAGCCTATACTAGGTTTGAGGTTGAATATGAAAGTCACGTTTAATAAAAATAACATATCCCAAAAAATGTCCAAACTCAAAACTGAGTAAATTATTTTTCCATCCATTAATTTTTCATTAAAAAAGAGTAAGGAATTTTCATTTACTATGCTTAGACTTTGAGATCATTTTATGACTCTGATTCCTAGTTTGAAACAATGTACTATCATTTTGATTCATAATTAATAACACTATATTAATAATGTAAAATTTAAGATTTAAGGTATTAAATCTATAATAGTTGCACTTAATTTCCTAGTTAATTGCTCTTTTTCTTATTCCTATGGATATTTCATAGTTGCACTTAATTTTGCACCTCAATTAACTCTTGATGGATGGAATAAGAAGATTGGGTTCTCTGCTACCACTCAAATGAGATTGGATTGGGTTCAGCGGACTTTTTCCAGATAACAGTTTCGAAAATAATAACACGTGTCCAAAAATACTGTACTTCCAACTGAAATTCTGCAGTTAGAATTAGTTTAATACGTCTTTCTTGTTTCAAATAAAATTTTAAGGAGATTTAGGTTGCCTCTCACGTGAAAAACTTAATGCTGGTTTTTTTTTTTTTTAAATGTCGGATTCGGTAACAATATAATGATTATTTGTTTTTTTTTTAAATGTAGGATTCGGTAACAATATAATGATTATAATGATTATTTGTTTTTTTCCAAGTGGAGTTGGAAATCCAATTGATGCTCTTTTTCTTATTCCGATGGATATTTCATAGTTGCACTTAATTTTGCACCTCAATTAACTCTCGATGGATGGAATAAGAAGATTGGGTTCTCTGCTACCACTCAGATGAGATTGGATTGGATTGGATTGGATTGGGTTCAGCGGACTTCTTCAATCCCATGCCTGCCTTGCTCACTGGAATTGGAAAGCCAACGCGAATCTTCTTCTTATTGCACTTGATTCACCACCCTGACTTAACCCTCCCTTATCGGTTATTTGGACTATAATTTGAATTAATTTTGCACCCGAATTAATTAACTCTACCTCTGCTTCCTGCTATCTGCAATTGCTACCAACTATTAACACCAGTCGAGTGGAGTTCTCGCTACGTGAAAAAGTGTTTCGGGGCCCGCTCGCTAAGGAATGGGAATCGCTAGAAAGTTGAATGGAATTACAAACTATGAACGTGCATGAACGAATCAACCTAATTCATGACAATATGTAATTTGTAAACTAAAAAAAAAAATCAATAAACAGATTTTTCAGTCATACTAAATTATAATAGAAAAAGTGAATGCCAATTTCACCTTTTCTTCAAAAAAATCAGCTTCAATTTTCCAGATAATGGTTTCAAAAATAATAACACGTGTCCAAAAATACTGTACTTCCAACTGAAACTCTACAGTTAGAATTAGTTTAATACGTCTTTATTGTTCCAAATAAAATTTTAAGGAGAATTAGTTTGCCTCTCACATGAAAAACTTAATGATGGTTATTTGTTTTTTTTTTAAATGTCAGATTCAGTAGCAATATAATGATTATTTGCCCCCAATCGGGGTGTACATGTTTCAGGAAGGGTATCTTAACCGTGGCAACTTGGCATGTGCTTGTCCTCCTTGTAATTAAGGCTCATAATGGAGAATCGTCAGTTCAGCTCTATGCAGTGTGCGACCACTCAGATTTTCATGATTATACAGTGTGGCTAGGCTGTTCTGTTAGACCGCCGAAGGAATGTTTCCGTTAAGGTAAGAGGGTTACCTCCCTCCCTTCATTCATTCATGCAGTGCTTCTTGCATGCAAGCGTTTGGAGGCAGCAGCAGAGGAAGGCGAGCGCAACTCAGTCCGTCAACTTCTCAACCTTGTCAGGGTATGTATCTGCTTCTCTACTTGCATTCAAGGTGGCCACGGTATGGTTCTAGTTCATGTCTACTATGGTTGTGTCGGTGTTGTTAATGATTCTCTACCCTGTTATTCCCATGTTGAAACTAGTTCAACCTTGCTTCCGTGACCCCTGTATTTTTCTAGCCACCCTTTTTCTTTTTGCTGTCATTTCGGGTAGTTCACGACCCTGTTTAATGCTAACCGCTTTAGGCACTCACCGGGATAATTTGAGAAGGTTTCGATTTTGTTTGATTATGGTCTTGCTCTGTTGGGGTTGCAATTGGGTCGGGCTTCATATGCTAAATACGTTTCATACCCCTTTCGTTATTTGTCCTGTCCCAGCTTATACAACGTGCTGGGTCATCATCGTCTGCATGCGGTGAACCCTGTTAAATGTTTTCTGCCCCAGTGTCTCTCGGGATCGTTTTCAGAATTGGGTTTTGGGGTTCGCGATGCTCTGTCCCCCTGACAGACAAACTGTTTCTCTTTACTGCTTACCGAATTGGGCTTAAAGGCTTCAAAGGTTCCACGCTCTTTCTGTCTTTAGTACTGTCTCCGCATATCCAGTGTGCTCGGCCACCTTCTTCTGTAAGTGGTCAACTCTATTTAATGTTCCCAAACCCATCTTCTACTGGGAATGTTTTCAGAATAGGGATATGGGGTTAGCGGTTCTCTATTTCCCCGGTAGATATACTATCTCTCCTCATTGTTTACAGACTTGGGTGTAGTGGTTATGTTTTCTTTGCTCCTATGATAGACACGCTTTGTCTGATCAAAGGGTGTTCACTGGATTTTTACACACTATTACTCATTTCCTCACAGTTCTCTCCTTCCTGTTTGTGTTACTGAATAGGCTTCTTCCCACCATGGGGAAGCAACGTTCTGGTCCTGAGTCTGCTAAAGGCAAACAGAAGGCCCAGTTCGAGCCTGTTCCTAAGAAGCGTGGTCGGAAATCCAACCAGGAGCATCTTGAGACCCTTGTTGTCAATTATGTGATGGGTAATTCTTCAACTGTTCGCCAGGAAATCCGTGGTTGGGAAAGGGATATACAAACTGATCCTGAAGATAATGAAGTGGAAGTTGATATCTTAGATTTCATTACTGACCCTGGCAATACCCGTGGCCATCTTACTTTATTCCATTAGACTATTCATACATATTGGATAGTCAAGTGCCTTATAGCAAAGGCTATTCAGATTTTCCCTCCCGTTCAAGCTAAAACAGACCCGCCAAAGATTGAACCTCGTCTTCTGGACCTGCTTGAGGACATTCAGAACCAGCTGCAGCATATCAAGATCACTCAATATCAGGCAACTGATTGAATTAGCAGATTGGATGATTGGGTAGGCCGTATGGAGAAGCTGCTCCAGCAGTTGCAGCAAGTTGACATGCCTGGGTCTACAGTGAAAGACCCAGCTCCAGTTTCCTCATCAGATGGCTAGTTGTCTTCCTTATTATGCTTTTTGATGCACTTATTAGTTGTATATGAACTCCATTTATTTCATAAGCATGTTGATACTTCAGTAATAGGACAGATAGCTCATGTGACTTATAGACGGATGAAACAATTTCAATTTTGGTATGATTTTCATGCTTTGAGGTGGCCAACAGACCTGGTTTCCTACGGGCAGGTTGAGGCCACAGACTGAATTTTATATTTTGTAGCCTGTCCTATATTTATAAATAGAAAATAGTGCAGTCCCACCAAATTTACAAAAAAAAAATATAATGATTATTTGTTTTTATTATGCTAATGGGTGTAATGGGTGTATTAATAAGTGGAAAATATTTTTATTTTGGAAATAGAGTTTCAAGAATTTTAATGTAGTTATCTAGGATTAGAGAATTTTTAGTAGTATGCAATTTTTTTTGAAAGTTTGGGTTATAGTTATTAAACTTCAGGATTTTCGGTGCCTCATGAGTTTTTGATGGTGATGAATCCATTTCCATTGTCAAAAATTTTGATGGTGCTGAATCCATTTCCACTGTCAAAAAAATAGATTAAAACACTTATACTAAATTTTTTGAAAAAAAAATACTTGATTTCTGCAAAAAAAAATTGTCTTCTTTTGTTTGTTGCGTCGATATACGACTCCTGCACAAATAAAAGGTTGAGAATTATCACCAAAATAGTTCTGCCCCTTATTTCATTTTAATTACATTGATTAATTAAAGAAATTTTCATATGAAATGAGTTGGTTTTCTTGGGTACGTCCTATTCATGAGCCATAGTATTATAACAATACTCTATTTCCAAATAGAGTAAAGTAGGGGTGAATCTCCATAATTAAGAATCTTCTTGCATATATTTTTAAATATATATATATTTTAATTTATATATTAATCTTTTTATAATTAATACCAATAATAATTTAAAATAAATTTACAATTTAGTTATTTTTATTATTTTAAGTGATGTGTATCACAAAGTGTCTTTATGTTTATCACAGGTTCATGACTATCGTCCTGTACCAATTATTTAATTTAAATGGCTTCCCTAGTTTTATTAAATGCAAAATTATGTGCAATCATCGTCAAAGAGTTACTATGTGGACTAGGGGAGTATTGGATATAGGGAACTCAAAATGACAACTTCCCATCAAGTAAGGGTGGACTGAGTGGTTGAGATGTGTTGTTAACTCCCTCACCACCCAAGTCCAATTTCGTGCTTTCTTAGTCATTGGATGATTTAGTTGTGAGTTCTAGTTAGAGGGAAGAAGGATTTCTGCTAACATGCTATGCCACCAATTTCATTTAATATTTTTCAAATTTGAAGCATAAACAAAAAAATATAAGAAAAAAACAAAATGAAGAATTTATTAGACATTTCTAACATTCAACGTTCTTTTCGCTAACATGTTATACCTCCAATTTCATTTAATGTTATGAAAATTTGCAACATACACACAAATAAGATTTTGTTAGAGATTCCCAATATTCAACATTCATTTCTTCATAGGGAAAAATGATTTCTCCTAACATGCTATACCTCCAATTCCATTTAATGTTATGAAAATTTGAAGCATACACACATAAATAAAAAGAAAAAATGAATAATTTGTTAGTGATTACCAACATTTAACATTCATCTCTTCAAAGGGAAGAAGGATTTCCTCTAACATATTATACCTCCAATTTCATTTAATATTTTGCAATGAATCATACACAAAAAAGAAAAATGAAAAAGAAATGAAGTAGACATTTCCAACATTCAACATTCATATCTCATAGGGAAGAATGGTTTCTGCTAACATATTATACCTCCAATTTCATTTAATTTTATGCAAATTTACAACATACGCAAAAAAAGAAAAAAAACAATGAAGAATTTGTTAGAGATTCCAAACATTCAATATCCATCTCTTTAGAGGGAAGAAGGATTCCCGCTAACATGTTATACCTCCAATTTCATTTAATATTTTTCAAATTTGAAGCATACACAAAGAAGATGAAAAAACAATGAATAATTTAATATAGAAAAGCCATGTTTCTAGCATTAAATTCTTATTCTTTATGAATTTTGCATTCCACCATGACATCTAGTTTTGTATTATTACTATTTGGTGCAAGGAAACTAGACGAAGTTCCTCCAACTCATTAATATGGAGGATTCTTTACTTTTGAGCTTTTGATATGTCCATTCCAAGTTGGAGAATTATTCTAATTTTTTGGATCTCTATCTCTATTGCAGATAATACTCTCTTTCCATACATTTGCTCATAAGGGGTGGAATAGGTACTAGTTCTCCATCTTTTATAATAGGGCCTTAAAGCCTCAACAAGTCTGTTAGACAAACCCTTGAGATGTAACTAAACAATTTTGGTGATGATGGTATTAAGAATCCTATTTGTCCCTTCCACTTGTCTATTGGCTTGTGTATTATATGGTGTGGTAATTTTTTGCTTAGTATTATATTTATCCATTAACGCCAATGAGCCTTGATGTAAATTGGGTTCTTCCATCTATAACTTTCTCCTCCGGTATCCAAAATATGGTGAAGATTCTCCCAAGAAATCATGTTATTTCTTGTTCAATTGTAGTTGAAATTTCCTTGGCGTCCATCAATTTTTTGACCTAATCTGTGCATACCAAGATGTAGGAGTTATGGTGAGAAAGAGGCTTGATTAGGCCATTGAATTCAATGGCCCATCTATCAAACAGTTCCAATATTAGTTGTGGTCCTATAACAACATCTCCTTAGATTTCCAAGCAGATGTTGCACATTTTCACATTAAATATAAGTCTTTGCACCCTACAACCACGAGAAAAAACGTAAGAGTTATGCCATAAAGTTATATTTTAGGGTTCAAAGCCTAAGAATTACACCTTACACCACCATGAGTGATCTCTCAAGGGAATCCTTTACCTTTTACTAGGTATATAGGTACCATTATTAGTTTTGAGCATTAGGTGCAGGTTTGAATTCGTTAGACATGGTTCAGGGAGGAAATATTAGCCTTATACCCTAAATAAAGCTTTTATCTATCTTTGGCCAAGTAGATGTAGTGAACAATTACACATAACACATATTTTGTTAAATTTGGAATTATTGAGTGGATCTAGAATTTATAACTTTAACTATATTAAGTTTGAAAACCAATTAGTTCACTATTTAAATGTACCTATTCACCATTTTTTTCAATAAAATTATTATGATAAGCTATATAAAACAAATTTATATAAATTTGTAGAAGAAAATATTTGATGTCTTAAACTTGGACTCCTTACATTATTTCTTCTAATATTATTTATGGTTCCTTTTAAAAAGTTTAATAATATTAGTTGGTGACAAGAGTATTCTATATATTATCATTATATACCAATTTAATTATAATTTGATACAATAAATATGGCATTGGTTGTGATTAGTTACTTTACTCGTAGAAGTTTGGCACAATTTTAAAGTCTCCATAAAATTTATTTAATCGTAGAATTACACTAGTATGTTTATTACCATAACAATTTTAATTGCAGGTACTATTAGCAATTTTGTTTATTTTTCTAGTATCATATTTTATAATTATATAATTTAAGACATTGATAGCATTTATAATCGACAAGACAAAATATTACATAAGACCCATATTATGTTTAAATTCATTCTTTTAACAATCAAAACCAACACAAGGACTTCATTAACATTATTTATTTTGCAAACCAATATAGATATGTCTGATATCGAGATCTAGCAAGCACCAATAGGGATCAATTCTAGAGTTAAGATGGATCTAAGCTGGTAGTCTGACATTCCATAATAGATTTTATGAAGCATTTAAGTATGTTGCATCATAACAAATAACACAGAAAAATATCATGAGATATGCAATACTATGGACTTGTAAAGCACCATCGGTAAACCCATCAAATGACTAACTCAAACTTATGTTAACTAGTCTATGACCGAAAAATTTAATGGGGATTCTCATATCCTTGTAAACATACATTTACAAGTGTAAATGTGTACGTGGGGTATTTCCATACTAGGATGTAAAACACCTCTCTAAAAAATCACAATATTAACTTAAGATAAGATAAGATAAATATTTTTAGTAATGTCAAACCAATTAGAGACCCGTGAATAGGTCAAACATGGAATTGCTTGGCACAAAAATATCAATACATAGTATGGGTGTGAAAGTAGCTATTAGTAGGAATCAATTAAATCATATCAGTATGTCTAACATGAAAGCAAGATATTATATTTACGAATGATAGACTAGACTCCTTGATGTCAAAAAAATTATTCCTAATAACTCTCACCCCCAAGTTTCCCATAAACCAGAGGGGGAGTTGATGATCAAACTATGATGGTGTTATGAGGATCTCAGTGTAAGACTTGGTAAGGAGTGCCTCCCTTGCAAATTTTGCATTGCAACTAGTATACTAGAAAGTTACTAAGTAAAAAAGTTTTTATGCTAAATTTTCTAAGTCCCCTTAGTGCCTTTATAAAGCACTGAGGGGAGGTCCAGACCACTTAGAAATAATTATCAAATAATTATAATTTGTTTAAGCACCATTTAGGATTCATTATCGATTAATTGTAATTTGTAAAAAAAATGTCATGATAATGGTGCAAAAAGTCTAAAGACATTCATTTGTGACCCTCTCTTCAGTGAACTTTGAAAGTCCACTTAAATAGATAGATTATGGATGGAAAAATATAATCTCATATTATGGTGCAAAAAGTTTAAAGACATCCATTTATGCCTCATCTCTTGAATGAGCCTAAATAGTCCACTTGACATTCATTATCAAGTAATTATTCCACGTTTTATCAGGAAAATCATTTTCTTTTACATGGAGTTTTATTTCAAAAACAACAATGTCACATTTATGCACTGATATCAAACCACATAATAGGCATATAAGAGTCAATAAATGACTTCCTAAATGATAGAATTAAATGAGATGATTGCATATATAGGTAATTGATTTAGTAATACATAGTTATAAAAAATTATGGATTGAAAATCAAATGGATCACATCATCAATTAATTCTAATTTGTTTTGAAAAAAAAAAATCATTACTTACATTAAGATCTTGAATAATTTCAAAAGTGAAATACATT
Organism: Pinus albicaulis; assembly: GCA_034641835.2. Classification (NCBI taxonomy): domain Eukaryota; kingdom Viridiplantae; phylum Streptophyta; class Pinopsida; order Pinales; family Pinaceae; genus Pinus; species Pinus albicaulis. The sequence goes on from CM076584.1 coordinate 1,153,767,830, forward strand.
CATAAACTTGTATCAATGCATATAACTAAGTATAATTCAATAAATATGTTAATGTGTTGGATTCTATCACATTATTTCTATTAGAAATGATTTATTTAGGACTTGAAATTTACAAATTATTAATGTGGATGGGAAAATAAAATGTCATATATGCAAACTGTTTAAAGACATCCATTTATGACCCATCTCTTGAATAACTCTGAATAGTCCATGTTTTCTTTCCTTTTAATTGGAATGAAAGCACGGGAAACCCAAGAGTACATCCCGCCATTTTGAAAATGGTACATTGATTAAATAATTGGCCCTAGTTATGGAACTTCACCACAAAAAACTCAAAGATTCGAACCCGTGATCAACAAAAATATCAAAGAACTTCACATTTGGCTCTATACCACTTGAGCTAACCCTTGGGGCTTAATGAATATTCCACTTAACATTCATTATCTTCATGATCAATCAATTATTACATGTTTAATTATGAATTTTTTTTTGTTTTACATGGAGTTTGATTTAAAAAACAACGATATCACATGTATACACTCTTATTAAACCACATGATAGAAAATGAAAGTTAATAAATGGCTTCCTGATTTATTGACTCGTGTGAGACAATTGCATATAAAAATAATTGATTTACAAGCACATGTAAGTTAGAAATAATTATAGATTGAAAATAAAATGCCTTCAAATTTAAAGAGTTTGAAGTCACTAATCTATGTCCCATTTCCCACTAGTCTAAATAGTCTACTTAACACTTATTATCAAGAAATTTTAATATATGTTTTTGGAATAAATGATTCATAACTTATGGCTATTATATATCACATTAATACACTCATATTAATCAATATAAATAAATAAATTTTGATAACATAACTCCGTGCCTTGTTGGCTCATGATATCATTTCATTTTATTTAAAAATACAAATTATAAAAAGTCATCACTGGACAATGAAATGAAATTCCTTACAATTCAGAAATTTTAGAAACATAAATTATCTATGATACATGCTCAATGAAATCTTAACACTCCACTTAACAATCATTATCAATTAATTATGTCTTTTTATGAAATGAAAACTTATTTACAATGGAGTTTGATTTTAAAATTTTTATATCACATTTATACACTTGTATTAATTCATTTATAGGAAATTAAAAGTCAAGAAGTGACTTTGTGTTTTGGTGATTTTCATTATGATGTGATTGCAATAAAAAATATAATTGGAGTCTATACAAAATTACCAAAAAATATCAATTGGGAAATTACAGATCTTGTACTTCAAAAATTTCAAATCATTCACCTATGGTCCATTACCTATGCCCCATTTCCTATTAGCCTTAATAGTGCATGAAGAATTTATCAACTAAATTATTTATACTTTTTTTTGGTAAGACTTGTACATTTAATTACAACTCTGAATAACTAT